>CM049388.1:18840329-19440329 GCA_026937815.1 Etheostoma perlongum
AGACACAGCAGTTTATCAGACTCAAAACAGGCTACATGTTACACAAAGCCATTAAACAGAACACATTGATGATTAAATAAGTACCATGGCATGAGTGTGAATGGAGGCCTTAAATTCAGACACCAACATCACTGCCTTTGCAGCATCCTTGGCAATCTCCATTTTGTAAGGCTGGAGTTTCTCTTCAAGAAGAGTTTTGATCTGCTCTGTGATCTGTAAGCAGAAGTAAACCCATTCAGTTCATAGAGGTAGTCAGACATTTTAACCACAGCTATTTGCCTTAACAGAGACATTTTATCATGCTGGTAAGATATCACTATCCTCTTAAAGGTCCCATGACATGGTGCTCTTTGGATGCTTTTATATAGACCTTAGTGGTCCCCCTAATACTGTATCTGAAGTCTCTTTTATATAGACCTTAGTGGTCCCCCAATACTGTATCTGAAGTCTCTTTTATATAGACCTTAGTGGTCCCCTAATACTGTATCTGAAGTCTCTTTTATATAGACCTTAGTGGTCCCCTAATACTGTATCTGAAGTCTCTTTTATATAGACCTTAGTGGTCCCCTAATACTGTATCTGAAGTCTTTTATATAGACCTTAGTTGTCTGAGCTTTCATTTTCTCAAAAGGCAAAGCAGGATACCCAGGTCTCGGTTTACACCTATAACCATTTCTAGCCAGTTTCAAAGTGAAATCTTCATGCCACTGGACCTTTAAGGGAAGGACTGTAGTGGTAACATATTTGAAGATCCAATGAAAAGCACAATAATGAAATCCCAGTAACAAATCCCAGCAAAAATGACACTATTATTTTGAATTAAAATAAACACCAATGCAGTTAAAGATGATGATGATCAGCACCTCAAACAACTGCAAGGTTCCTGGAGCTCAAATCTGAGCACTTTCTAGACCAAGGAAAAGAAATTATACAACGGCTTTTTAGTTGTGTCCCTTTACATGCTCATACCATACTGGCTTTTTACTAGAGCTGCACAATAAATTGTTTTATCCTCATTGCAATTTCAACTTGTGCATTAAAAACACAAAAAGACACGAGGGTTTAGTTAGTTGAAAGTATGCATCACCACAAAATTGCACTTTAAAAGCATACTAGCATATGTTTGGTCCCCTACAGGTTCTCAGTGGAACTACAGCGGTTTTCTTTTCACCGAAGAGAGAAAAGTTACAAAGTATGCCTTTAAAATGTAACCATCATTCATACTGTATGGTGCCTTTTGTTTATATGTTCAGTTTGTTTAATAAAATGTTGAAAATACTTTCCTTTCAGTTTTTTTATTATTTTAGGAGTATACTAAAAGCTTCAGAAAAGGTAGAACTGGTTACATCCGGTTTTTGATTGTTAATCGTAATATTCAATGTTATCACATTTTTTTTTTTTTTAAATATACAAACATCAATTAGACTTGCAAGAAGCTCATTCATTGGACAGTTCTGGTGATCCTGCATCATCAGCGCAACATGTAGCCAACGTTGGGGGAAATCTCATTCTGTTAGTCTCAAAAGCAACTCTGCACGTTAGAACACCAGAGAAGGTAATAAAACAACGGGTTCAGTAACGAGCTGCTCACAAAGAAATATCCAGTTATGAGAATTATTAGTCAGGACTGTAACCTCCTGTCACGAATAATGATAAACATCCCAAACTTCTTTATCTTAAGCTATAGTGCGTAGTTCTTGTCTCCCCCATGAGGAATTTTAATTTTTAACAGACTGTCCGCCTGTCCACATGATACAAGCCTTCCGTGACTAGTTTAGGTGGCCTCGTCCTTGTTTACACGGCAGTAACGTTTGATTGACAGCTTAGACATCAGGCCAAATGAACAATACCATAGGGGCAAGTGCATCACGGTTCGTTTACAGAGACACAAACTGGTTAGGTGTGGAAAGCCCCCCCGAGCCAAACCGCTGTCCACTGACCCACCTGCAGTGCATCCTCTCGCAGCTGGAACACCTGCAGCTGGAGACGGGCCTTAGAAAAGGCCTGCTGCCACAGCAGCTCCACTTTTTCCACTGCTGCAGTTATCCTGTGAAGTACGAAAAATCTCTTTAAAATATATCTGGCATTGATTCATATTTATTACAACATACTCTTTCTAGTTTGTGGTTGCCAAAACACCTTGGAACAGCGCACATCTATTTCATGAGACCGGTGCGTAGGAGAACAATGAGTTGGTCATAGGAAATGTAGAGACAGCCCAAAATATATGCTTACTGTATATAAATAAAATTAATTTACCATTGTGTCCTGTTGATTGTGTTCATTTATACATGTATGCATTAATGCTGCATGTATTTTTTTACAGCCCTGATGACTTTCTGTGCTTCTATTTACATATAAGTAGCTAATGGTGTGGCTTTTTGTGGCGTTTAAGTGTTTCCATTCATCAATTGATGCAAATGTAAACTGAAATATTTGTGCACATGTCGCATGTTAGCCTTTTGGCATTCATATAGAAATCCATATCCATCTAATGCACATATTTGTTTGGGATGTTTTATTATTGTTACTATACAAAGTGGTGTACTTCTTTACAGCTCCAAGTATAGTAAACAATCATATGTATGCCTAAATTCATGTGGACAATGTGATTGGTGGTGACTTACAGCCACTTCCTACTAAAAGTTGGCGTCTTTGTGTTTCATGCCATTTGCCTGACGAAGGTCTAGTGCCGAAACGTTGCGGTTAAATTTATCTTTACAAATTAAGTAGTGTGCGCGAGTCTGCTAAAACACCAAAATGAAGGGACCCTGAAAAGGTCTCAATACAAAAAAAATAAAAAATTCACAGATTTCAGCTTTCTAAATGTGAATATTTTCTAATGACAGTAAATTAATAGGTTTCTAATTTTAGTCGTTGTGCAACACAGGATCAGTGTAACATTTCACGGTATGTGTGGGAAGTCTTATCACAGAGGATTAAGATCCATTTGAGATCAGTGCTTGGGGGGGTTGCTGCCTGCTGCACCTGCTGTGGTTCTGGTGCATGTCCAAGGCGGTGTGGTTGAAGAGGGCGGTGCCAGCCATCGCCTGGTAGCACGGCTCCATCTCAGGGTAACGCAGCTTCTCCACCACACTCTCACAGTGCCTCAGCAGGTCATCCAGCCCCAGTTCCCTGCATAGCAAAACAATACAGGTCAGTTTAAAGATGGTGTAGCAAGGAAAAGAAAATAGTGCAATTCTGTTTTTGATTCTTGAGTGTATACCCTTCACTGGTGGTGTACTAGTTATTAGAGCTATATCGCCAATATTGGGTATTTCCCAACTATTGGTATCTGCATTTATAAACGGCCGATAAAAAAAAAAAAAAAAAAAAAAAAAAAAGGATGTTAAACCATGTTAGTGACAACATAAAAATCGGCCAAAATATGGAATATCAGATTTTTAAATAAAATATTTGTAATCGGCTTTTAAAATCCTTTATTGGTCGAGCTCTACTAGTTATTAGGGTGGGAAACTGGCTACGCTTAGATTTAACATCCTGCTATTTAGTGTAATTTGCAACAAACAAGTACAGCCTCACCTCCTGAGCTTCTGGAACGTGGCCTCGTTGGTGGAGCAGAAGTGTTTGAGCTCGCTGAAGGTGGAGGGCAGCGGCAGCCGTGACAGAGACGTCAGGGTGGAGATACATGAGGGCAGCCGCTTGACCACAGACAGGAACTCCTGAACAAAGTCGTCGATCTCCTGCAAGGAGCAGCACAGTGCCAGAGTCAGTTTCTAATGCCGAGATGGTTCACGCCATCGTCAGTGTGTTTACATGCATGGCAGTAGCCGGGGTCAGTGATACATGCCAGTTCTCCCAGCAGACATGAGCGGGGACAAATGGGACGAATGAATGACAGTGATCTTCCAATTGACCTTTGTCACAACAACTTGGAAATTGAAGAAGATCATGAACAACTTTGTTGCATGAGAAATGGGTCTTTTTTGGGGAGGGCATATTGTAGGCCTTTATTTGTATAGGACAGCTGAAGACAAGAAGGAGAGGAAAGGGCTGCAGGGCGCAGTCAAACCTGCAGCCGCTGAGTCAAGGAATAAACCTCTATATATGGGCACGCCTGTACCAGGTGAGCTAGCCAGGCGGCCGAAGTG
This sequence comes from Etheostoma perlongum, assembly GCA_026937815.1. Classification (NCBI taxonomy): domain Eukaryota; kingdom Metazoa; phylum Chordata; class Actinopteri; order Perciformes; family Percidae; genus Etheostoma; species Etheostoma perlongum. The sequence goes on from CM049388.1 coordinate 18,844,442, forward strand.
GGTCTTCTTGATACCACTTGTCACATCAAAGTCCTCAGTGGGTTTAGAAGGATCAAAGCTCCGTTTTTGGCAACGTTTCTTCCAAATGTTCTCTATATTAATCTAAGTTATTAAGTTTGTTGCTATAACTTCTTATTTTTTAGCTTGTGACACAGTGATACCTGGTTTAGCTCACGATACATCCAGAGTAGGTAGTAACACTTGAAATGCAACAATGCATCTATAACTTAATCTTATTGTAAATGAATGATTTTCTGTCTCAGCAAAGTATTCATCCCAACTTTATGACCTCCCCATAACGCTAACAACGGTTATACAGGGGGCGATAGAGCACCGTAAAGAAAAGACCTTTAAGACAGCAGGCTGGTAAAAACACTACCGCTTTTGTCCAAAGCAGATGCTAGAATTAACAAACTGAAAGTTACATAAGGCCACTTTAAGTTTATATAATATATAAACATATTTCTATACAAGTTTATTGTATAACAAATCAAGCTGCTGAGAGACTTGTAAGGCTGCTCTGATTTATGATCCACAGAAGTTGCTGAAAATCGCTCAACACCCCCAACCTAAATGTAGGTCTGGCAGAGACTATGTAGTTGCATCCTGAATAGGTCGGCTATAGGCAGAGAGCTGCCATGGTTAATGAATACTTTCAGTGAAGTCTGTCACCATGGCCAAATGCCCCAGATGAACATGACTGAATGTATAATGTAACGGGGAAGGGGCTCCTTTCACTTGCTAATAGGGTCAGCTGATTACGCGAGGCATTTGCACAAGCTTCGCCAAGGTAACAAACAATAGACACAGGCCGCTTGGAAGGATCTCATGAATGGACTCACATGAAAACCTCTCCTGGCTGAGTGAATATTCATAAATATTGTGGCTGCCTTTAGCTGTATTGTACATCATTCAGGCGTAAGCAGAACAACAGAGCATGTATTCGTGTGTGTACACAAACCAACTGCTGCCGAGGACAGCAGGACAATGTTACTTTGTGCTAAGCCCTCGGACTGATCATAAGACAAGTATCTGAGTGATTCATAAGGCAAACCTTATGAAGCTAAGGGTTTTACTAACTGAACGGGTGAGAATGGCTAAATGGAGGGATTCTATTTTATTGCGTACATTTAATATTTATCAAATAATTAAGTGTTTCTAACAATTGCTTATTCCCCGGGCCCCTTATGTTTTCTGTCGCCCAGCAGCTACCCCTTGGATTAGGGTGGCACCTAAACCATGGTTGCAACTGGTGCCGTGGTCTGGCTCTGCACCCTGCTATGCTCTGCAGGGCCCTGTAGTACCCAGCTACACCATGAACAACCACTACTATTTCTAGTCATAGTTCCATTATCTTTATTGTGACTATTATTGCCATTGTTCATCACACCCCCAACCGGCCCCATCAGACCCTGCCTACCAAGAGCCTGGGTCTGTCCCAGGTTTCTCCCTAAAAAAGGAGTTTTTCCTCGCCACTGTCGCACTAAATGCTTGCTCTTGGGGGAATTACTAACACTGTTGGGTCTTTGTAAATTATAGAGCGTTGTCTAGACCTACTCTATCTGTAAAGTGCCTTGAGATAACTATTGTTTTGATACTATAAATACAATTGAATTGCTAGTGTCCATTGAATGGTAACTAGCACATCTGTGAAGGGACTATTAATACTGAAAGGTAGATACAGGTATTGGAGAATCATACAGTACACTGCCATCCAAGCATTGTCTTTCTGCTCTGTCCCTGCATTTTTCAGCAAGACAATGCCAAGCAACATTCTGCATGTGTTCTCCCAGACCCGTCTCCCATTGAATACATGTGGCGCATTAAAGCGCAAACACAACAACGGAGACCCTGGACTGTTGAGCAACTGAAGTCGTGCATCAAGCAAGAATGGGAAAGAATTCCACCTACGAAGCTTCAACAATTAGCGTCCTTAGTTTCCCAAAAGCTTGAAGGTTGTTAAAAGGAAAGTTGATGTAACAGTTGGAAAAAGGCCCCAGGCCCTTTTTCAGAACGTGCTGCAGGCATCAAACTCATAATGAATGAATATTTGCCAAGAAAACCCCCCCACAAAGTTTACTAAGTATGTTTAGTTTGAACATTAACTATATTGTTTTATAGTATTTAATTGAAGTTAGGTTGATTTACAATGTCCCAATTTCATTGGAATAAGGACTTGTAAGAAGGTGGCTTTTGGTCTGATGCCATTAAATAAAAAAAATAAATAAAAAAAAACACTTTACAGGAGGTATGACATTTTTTCAAAATTACCTTGATGAAGGCCACCCAACTCTGGTGACAGTAAATAAGATACCCGCCCAAAGCTGCCGTTAGCTGGCTTCGGTCAATGTAGATGGAGAGCTCCGAGGTTTCTTTTAGAAGGACTTTCTGCAAAATCATGAGATCAGCGTTACCTAATGAAGTCCAACCTAAAAACAAAGCCAGGGGTACAGTAGGTGTTGCATCATTCACCTTGAAAGAGGCCGTGTGAGACCTTGACGGGGGCCAGGAGTTTCAGCAACAGCTTGACGACCTCCTTCTTTTTGGGCTGAACTATGTACACACTGTGGACTGTGCGCTTGTGCAGCTAGAAAAGAACAGGGGAAAAAGATTTGCATTGATCATTTCTTTAGTAATGAATGGGGGAAAAAAAAAAAAAAAAAAATTTAAATAAGAGTGTTTGTAACCCCGGGATTACTCCGTTGCCGCTAGAAAATCCGCCGGACGTCACTCTCTTCGGCAGGATGGGCATATCCTTAGAGTTGTTATTTTAGACCATGTTTAACGTACATGGTTATTTTGAAAAAAAACTGGAGGCCTTTCCCTTTGTTTATATGCAAAATGGAGATTTGAGTTGCGCATGCTCAGATTTAAACGGTTTACGACATAACTGTCATACTGAAATTTGTGAAATCCATGAAATAAAATTACAAACAATAACAGAAGATGGAAATCATTTCAAAATCATTTCAGCCATCTATGATTGTTTGATTGCTAACGTTAGCTCAAAATGCCATTCAGCTGACAGCCTTTGTTGTGTTTGATGCTAACTTGTAAACCAACTTGGTTAAGTAGGTCCATTTTTACTGGGTTGACATTACAGAAGTCTCTGGTTAGCATCCTGTATGCTACTGGTTGCAAAGTGACGCATGCACCATTCAAATCTGCACTTGACTCACATCGGGGGAGTGACACAAACATCTACTGCCCCCACCGATACTCCCAAGGTTTCTGAGAGTCAGTTTGTGGTATTTTTAATTCAGGAATTAATGTGCAACGTGTAAGCAGCACAACGTGAACTTAAATTAAGGCTAAGTACATTTTGACACAGCCCATTGACTAGCTAAATAACACCTGTATTTGTTGACATTGCACTGCATGTAGTGGTGGTGTGCACAAATGTAAATCAATATACCAAAACCCACTGACATTCCGTCAAAAAGAGCAACTTTTGAGGCCATTTAGTTTCTGGGGCCTTAGGGCAGTTGCCTAGGTATGATCCAGATATATGGCTGCATATCTGTTAACTTATCATTGTTATACAATTCATGCATCTTTTAAATGAGTCCATCTGTCTTAGAAAGCAAAAAAACAAAACAAATCCACCACACACAACTTAGTAATTACGTCAAGTTTCTTCCTATCCTAATTACAAAATAAAACCTTTAAACATGTTGGTATGCATGATGACGTCTGCCAGCAGGACCACAGGAGGATCTATAAAGATGTTTTGCAGAACAGTTGATCTGGGTGCCAAAACCATACATAATTGTGCTCATTTAATGTAATTTCACAGTGGCTTTTCTAATAACCAAGCATGTGACCAGCCATGCATGGGACACCCATGCCCCCCCCCACGAGTCCCATTATGTCCACCGTAGATATGATACACTTGGTACTGTGCTTTGAAGATCAGCTCAGACAACAGCTCTTTGAATCAATAAAACAGATAATGCATTAACTTAATGCTGCAAAATGGAGACCGACACTGCTGTGTGCAGAGGACCCACTCCAAGTCTTCATGCATAATTCAGACAGAAACAACAAGCTGATGTTTAACAAAAGCTCTGTGCGTACGGACTCCTGAAACAAACGTATACAATACTAACAATCAGAGGTGGATGCTGGTCTTTCAAAGAGGGGAAGCTCATTTTCAAAAATTCCAAAATCATGTCGACAATATTAGCATTGTCTGCCATCGTGTGCAGTTTGCTAGTTCACCCCCACAACACTAGCCTAGCGTATGAATGAAACTAACAAAATATTAAAACTCAAAAAAGGAGGAAATGTGGGAATTAGGTTAAACTGAAACCTGATCTGTAGTGTATAATTGTGTGAAACGTATGATGAAACTTGGCTAGCAATTTCACCAAGCAAATACCAAGAAACAGGTTGCAGCAGTTCGTCTCTCAACATGCATCTAACCAACTTTAAAGTGGACTTGTAGTTTGTGACAGATAGCGTAAATGTTGCCACGTAGCACTGCAGACATTTACACAGAAAGGTGGACTTCCTTGTTCACGCCAAGCTGTGATTGGAGCATTGAGGATAAAGAGGCAGATGATGCTGTTTTATATGGCTTATTATTTATTGGTTTGGCTAACGTATTGTTTTAGCAACATCGGTTATGCAGACTTCTGTTGGTGGCATGGGCTAACATGATGGGGCGAGCACTCGCCCACTGTATAGTTCTGCATCCATGAATGGTCTTTTCTTTTGATTACCTAGCATGTTTTGACGTCTTTCGTGTGTGTGCGTGTGCGTGTGCGTGAGAGAATGTCTAATCAACCACACATCTACTTTTGCTGTATTGAGAACTCACTCCGTAAACGTTTCAAGCTTCCCGTCCAGTGTGTTCTGACAGACTCTGCAGCTATCTTAAGTATCCCTCCGCCTGGAGCCACCCCCCACCACCATCTTTTAACTATAATCGTTACAAAAGCAATTACTGTGGAAATCTGGAAGCCACTGTCTACATGTGGTAGATATCTAGTTTGAAAACACTCAGCCCAGTATCTGCAGAAACATCCCAGTGACTGCCATAACAATACCTCCAGCAGAAGCAGAGTCTCAGCGATGAACCTGGCTGTAGGGAGCGAGGCCTCCCTCAGATCAGCCACCACTGACACCAACCTCTCCCTCTCCTGCTTCTTACTGTTGAGAGAGAGAGATTAACCCACCAGTCAGTACACCTTGTACTCCGTCTCACATACAACACAAAACGCGTGTCTGACTCCACGTACTTGTGCAGACCCAGAAAGTAATTTATGAAGTCCACCACTTCTGCTTTGCTGAGTTCTAGTGGCAGTTTTGCTTGTTGATCAGCTGGGAACACGATCAAAGGGCAGCCATGTTGATCAAAAGCACCTGCAAAGATAGGTTTGACAAAACATCTGGACATTTGTTTTTCTGAGGCAAAATGTAATATGAAAAAGATTATTGTCATCTTTTCTGACCCTTTTTCATCTTTCCCCCAATGATTGTCACTTTTTCAACATTTGTCATCTTTTTCTGAGCCTTTTGAAATTTTCATGGGGTTTCCCCCAAATTTTTTAAAGCTTTTTTTCACATTTGTCACTTTGACATTTGTTCACATTTTAGTCACTAGCCATTTTTCTCATTTTTTAATTATTTTCTCCAAATGCTATAAAATTGACACACAAAAAAAAAAAAATGTGAGGAGCGTTGCTGGTAACCATCCAAGTCACTTTTTGGAATATTTGTTTGAAAGAAACCCAAATTTCTGATATAGAAACTTTTTTGGAAATGGGTCGAATTTGACCAGAAGACAACAGGAGGGTTAATAAATCAAGTCAAAATGAAAACTAATTTTCAATATGCAAGAAGCCTCTGTTACAAACACAATTATGTAGCACTTTCCCATTCATGGCCAAGCATGCCAACGAGTGCAGTAGAAGTCCCATTACCCAAGTGTAGCTACCAGACAGGCAGTGGAGTAGAGAGGGTTATAGCTACCAGGGAACAACACGGCCGCAGAGTGGAGCACATGATCAGCAGGCAGCGGCGGGGAGGAGGGGACACACTCCGGTACGTCTGAAAGGTTCGTGGGAAATGATTATTTTGATTGAAAACACGCCAGACAGGAATTTACAACATTCCTAGCAATATGACCAGTGGAGGAACCGGTCCAGCAAATTCCTCACCGCCTTCAGAAAAACTTGGCTGATGAATGCATGCGCCACGAAACTGTGGGCTACATTTATTAAAAAGTGTATCCGTGAAATCCACAAGTTACCGCCACGGCAGAACGGCGGACAAAGAATCCGTCGCGTGCACATTTGCACTTGTCACTGTCCTACCTGTTGCGGGTCGGCTCATCTTCAGTTCATCCGCGGCTCATTTTTCACAAGTTTTAGTGGCAAAGCAGATTTGTAGCTGAGGAACCGGACCGGACACCTATTTGTTTCAGTCTACGCCGACACAGTTAGTTCTGCTGCGGTGCTGGAAGACAACACCGGGTGGACCGCGGCTGCTCGCTGCCTTTCTCCGCCATGTTCCATCTATTCAGCGGCGTCTGTGCGCTGAGTGACCCCGCCGCTGACAGGATGCTGCTCGGCTAATTTATTACGCTGGCTGCCTGGGTAAAGAGGGCGGGGAAAACACAGAGGAGGACGGACTATTGCCCCCCCCTCCATTTTTATTATTTTAATTTATTTATTCAGTTCTTTATCCAAGCCAACTTTGGCTTCAAAGTTTTAAAGTTTAGGCTACATATATAGGCCTATATAAATTTGTTTTTTTAATCTTGTGCCACAATATATAGATCTTTTTCACAGAATATAGCCTAATATAGCCCTATTATGTGCACAAGTTAATATTTTGTTTGCAGAATAAATTGATCTTAAAAGGATAATCAACCTAACATTCCTGGTGCAGACTATAGGCATAATATACTGTACTTGTGGGCATAATATACAAATAAATATGTTTAGTCTTTGGGGGTTCCTCAAAGTTTCATGTTTACAATTAGTTGGCTAATTTCCCCAATAATTACATCATTTATGTAATTAACAAATAAGAGCATCAAAGACAGCCATCAGTCCTGTCCCTATAATGCCAAAGGGACTGATGAGCCCTATATAGGCTACTTTTAAAACCACGTAAGCTGGTGGTCAGGACGTTCTGTTACTCGTCATAAGACCTACTCCGCCTTAGTCTGTGTTTTATGTCTTTTGTGGCTTTGGAGGAGCTTTCCAAAGTTTGAAAAAAATCTTGGCCTGCAAACTGTAGGTTTGGGGTTTTAAAGAAATTGGCCTTAGGAGGCTGGGAGGGTCTAATGAAAGATGGTATTGAGTTGCATTATTATGGGAAGTGAATGATCCAGTATTTTTGGACTTCTCAGTCTCTGCTGCTTTGATTTTGAACATTCTTTTTAAATTCGTCTGACAACCTCATGGGAGTGCAATGTTAAATCTCTTGAGTACCGACATCTTTAAACAATATACTCCTGCAGCTAAAGTGTATTAATACCATACATTAGGTTAATTATAATTATGACAGAAATAAAGACAAAGACATTTTTATCTGAGCCAGCTGCTCCAGTCACTTCAAGCCAAGCCCTTTCTGTTCTAGCAACAAACTGGTCTGCCTGCATACCTCATTTTCACCCAGAGCCATTGTTTAACTTAAGTCATTGATTCATTCATTTACTTTTGTAAAGTCACTTTGTATTAAATGTATTGTCTGTTTTGTCCGTCTTGCCATCTTGGCTACTTATGTACTGTTGTATTGTCCTGTTTCTCTTTTATTCTTGGTGAAACGGAAGAAAAATGTTCGCATCTATGGACAATAAAGTTTTTTGTATTCGTAATTTACTTTAATCCAATGTGAGATTTCCTACTCAGCATCAATGTTTAATTAGACCAAAGCCAGATGCAGGTGCAACAGAACAAATAGAATCAATGTTTCTTTTTTGTTTTTTTATTACTTAGGAATCTAAAGAGAAAGAGGAAAAGGATGCGAGAAATGGAGAGATTTTACTCTGACAAATATGTTCTTGCATGACAACTGAATCTAAAATATGTGGACTGATCTTCATTAGAACTTTAGTTTGACTCTTCAATCTAAGGCTGATATGTTATTAAGACTACATGCTTCTTGGTTCCTTAAAGACTGAGAGAGCTTCCCCATTTTCACAGTAATTATCCAATGGATTTATTTTATGGACACTTGGCTTTACTGATTCTAACCAAAGCGTACTAATGTGGTTACTTTCAAAATGTCATCAGATTATTCAGTTGAATATTTTATATTATCTTGCTAATACAACCAGATCATCTAAAATTATTCCCACAGACGGATTAAACCACTGGGGGGCAATATTAGACAGGACATATCTGTAGAAACCTCTCTCTCTCTCTCTCTCTCTCTCTCTCTCTCTCTCTCTACACACACACACACACACACACACACACACACACACACACACACACACACACACACACACAATTCCCTACACATTTTGCATAACACATAACCTAACAATTCCATCTTGTCTCAGGTTTGCTGCATGCCAGTTGTTTAAGAATATGCACCATGTAAGCATAATATTAACAACAAAATTAAAGGTATTAAAGCATGATTTTGATACTTAGCCCCTTTAAGATGAAGGTGAAAATGAAGAAGTGCCTCAAGATTGAAAAAGAAAGCAGGAGCCAATAAGGCCACTAGCTTTAGTGGTACATTTGCAATTAATCAAATTACCACAAATAAACTGCCACACAACAACCTGCAGCATCTGGGAGCCCATGAAGAGTTTGTCTTTTAATTTTTAGTTTGTATATTTTCCATACCAAACCTTATTTAAAGATTCTTTGTGATGTGTTTCATGATGACCCCAAAGAATGCTACAAGCTGAAACGTGTTGGTCTAACAATAAAGTTGTTCTGCATACTGTGGATGTTGCAGGAGTTTTTTTGGGGGGGTTTTTACCTTTGTTGGATAGAGACAGTGGATAGACAGGAAAGGGGGAGAGAAAGAGAGGGCAAAGGGCCACAGGGCCGCAGGTCGGCGGGACTCCCCATTTTGCTGGAGTTTTACCTTTATGATCTAGGGCAGGTCAACATTTAATACATCTTTGACAAACTATTTCCCAATTGTGACTTAACATTTCATAATTATATTACATTTGCCTTAGTAAGTCATAATTTTGACTTGATATCTAATAATTTTAACTTAACCTATAGCTCATGATAATTAAGTCTACTAGGCCTACTTAGTCCCACATTGGGGAAATTTGCAGCAAAGGGGCTAGGGCAAAAACAAGAAGCATCAGTAAAAATGGCAATATATAATATATCAGTAGAAAAGGCAAGAAAAATCTGTAAACTGTAAAAAAAAAAAAAAAAAACAAGACAGTAAAAAAGCAGTAAACAGTAAAGGCAACATATAATAGTTAAGTAAACAGATGGAACGGAACGAAGACAATTTAAAGATAGAGTAGGCCTAGATCTAGACCACACTCTATAATTGGCAAAGATGTATCCATATTTCTTTTTCCACAAGCGAGTATTTGATGCATTTTATTTTGTAAGTTGGAACCGGAAGTTATTTTCCCATGCGCTAGCCTCGTTGACAGGGTGCTGCGTGCCGATGTGACGTTGGTCACGTTTTATTTTTATACTATCATTGCGGCTAGCCGACATTTGCACACCTTGATGCAAACAGCCCGTTTCATTTAGTTTTATCGTTAAGCTTTAAAACGTGTCGACTATATAGAAGTAGGCGAGGTCTCGAGAGAAAAAGTTAACAGTTGCGTCAAGCTTATAACAAGTTGTCAGCGTTATTGGCCATAAACGGCATTAGGCTAACGTGCTAGCAGTGAGCGTGTCAACTACAATCATTTACGTCTAAAGGGTAAAGTCATGTCGTTGGCATCCTGAGATACATCACAGGCCGTCATGGTTGGTGGCGAATGAAAGCGACACGGAGTTAACTAACGTTAACTAACGCTGGTTATAGACGGTCTGCGGAGGGGGGAGACATGAATACGCCGCTGGGAAGGAACGGGTTAATCGGGCTTGCTGTCGGAGCTACGGCCGGTTGTGGCTTGATTGCCTTCATAATTTACAAGGAGATCGTTAGGAGAAGATCCCAGAGACTGGTGCTGGAGGCCCGGCCAGCTTCCCGGCTGTTTGACGGAGGGGATGGATCCGTGCAGCAGCGGGATGCCATGGATGCACAGGGTGGGTTGGCTCGGCTCGGCTCGGCTTGGCTCTGCCTGGCGCTAAACCGAGCATGTCTTGTGTGTGAGAGCCTAATAGGTTTGTTTCCAACTGCATAAACGGTTCTTTTAAAAGTACCTGTTCGTGGGATGTGAGAAAATCTCTCTTCAGTTATGATGATGACTCATCTGTACCACATGGCAACTTCATAGCATGTGGAACGCAAGAGTTTTTTTTTTTTTTTTTTTACCTAAATGCATTGGGGTTGACCAGCTGATAGTAAATATCACTGTTTCAGTTAGAGATTGGGTTAGATTGCATTTCATTGGTAATAAAAAGGACATTTTATATCACATTATGATTTGTGTGTTTGCTTTAATACTTTTACATAGACATTTTTGTAATAAAGACTTCACTGTGTAGCCTACTAGCCAGTAGACAATAACTGACTATACCCACATTTGACAGTTTGCCTTATTCTGTAGTTAAATGGGCCTGAGGTCAGCATGCCTTTGCCACATCCAGGGAGGGTCCTCATCTTGATCAGGTAGCTTTTTGCCCCAATTACCGCTCCTTTAGGTGGTTTGAATCACTCTTAGTTTGACTCCTCACCTGGGACAAGTTTACATTGAGTAGCCATAGAACAGAACTCCCAGGAGACCCCTACTCCACCACCATGTTAAAATGGCAGTGCTATGAGGCTAAAGCAGAAGGGCTTAAAGATTTAATGAGACAGGAGCGATTATAGATTGTGGTCTAGACCTACTCCTATCTGTAAAGTGTCCTGAGATAACTTCTTTTTTTGATTAGGCACTATAAACACTATAACCTATTAGGTGGCCTCCTTGACACCTCCCTGTAAGTGTATACCCGGCACATCAAACTGGAAGGACATTAAACCAGGGGCCCCCACCTCAGTTTCTCGGGAGGAGCTGGAGGAATTGGGTAGGGAGAAGAACGTCTGGGCTACCGTTCTTAAACGTCTGCCATCACCCACCTGGACAAGCAGAAGAAAATAGACAGAGGGATGAATGTTCATGTTTGGAGGGTGGGAGAAGGGTTAGGGGTTGGGGAAGACAAGTCCAAACTCGCTTCTAATATGTTGTGTCTCCCCATGTTCTCCAGAGGTGGAGGCCCAGCAGCAGGCTCTGGCAGCGGTGGAGGCAGTGGTGCAAGGCCTGTCTCCGGAGCAACAGCTGGAGTTTAGGAACCAGCTGGACGAGGTGCTGACCTGCGTTGGAACGCTGCGCTCAGAGGTGGCGGAGCTGAGGGGCGGCCTGCAAGACATAGCCCAGCAGATTATCCAGGACGTCAAGTAAGTCACAGTTGTGAACAGTATAGAATCTACCCGACTGAGCCTTTTTGAGGATGACACCAAATCAGTGGCGGATTTACAGGTGGGCAAGGGGGGCAGCTGCCCACCCCACTGTAAAGCGTTGCCCCCTAACTTTGGTCTTCCAAAAACAAGCCGTCACTATGTCCACAAGCTTCTCAAAGCATTGAAACAAACAATAAATCGACCTAAAGAGAATACATCTTAGGCCCCTGCATCTCAAATACTTAGCAACGTCCCTGCATCAAACGTGAAGAGCGGTGTTCACACAGTCTGGCTCACACACTGCAATCCACAATATTTTACTTTAAACTTAATACCCTTATATTGGTGTTTTCCAATGATTTTTAGAATGTTTTGGGCTAAATTACTGGGGAATGTTGTATTTAAGTATATAAGTGTCAAACCTATTGGAATTTAAGATGGTTTATGGTGTTATTACTTTCTAAGGGGATCATGTTGATAGGTTTATGTGAATGGTTTTACAGTTTAAACACAGTGTTGCCCCGTCTCGGCTCTTATTTCCACTCGAGGACGTCTCCAGTGTCGTCTAACTAGAACTGTTGATTTATTTAATAAAAGAGGAGAGACAAGCCAAGGCCTTACTTGAATGCTTTGCTTACTCATACACCAATTGTATTGATTTCAATTTTTATATGTCTATAGCCTTATATGTTAAAAGAAAATGTTAAAATCAGCTCTAGCTTGCACTGGGAGCCAGTGAAGAAAGGCCACAACGGGTGTTATATGACCTGTTATGTGATCATATTTTCTAGTTTTTATCAGGATTCTGGTTGCAGAGTTCTGAGCAAGTTGAAGGCTTCAAGGTGCAATATTTGGAAGACCAGAAAAAGGGACATTGCAGTAATCAAGTCGGGAGGACACAAATGCATGGATTACAGTTTTAGCATCATAAAATATATAAGGTTGTTACTGAGATGGAAAAATGCTGCCCTGGTAATAGCCTTGATGTGTCAGGCGAGGATCACAAATCAAGCCAAAGGCTTTCAGAGATAATACAACCATCAATATTAATACACAGATTCTTAAACAAGTGACCATATTAGTCATAAAGTGTCTGTAGGAGTGCCTTAGAGTGACTGAAAGCAGAACATAATGTTACAATAATCAGAATGTTATAATAATGGGGTGAAACCAGATTGGGGCTCGTCCCCCCCACATGGAGGTTGTTTGTATTGTTTGACTAATGTGAATGTGTGTTGTCTCCCCCCCATTCAGAAAGGGAGTGGAGGACTCTCAGCGGGTACGTCGGCGGCGCCACTTCGTCCACAGGGAACGCACTGACTCCACCAGCTCCAGCTCCATCTACTTCACAGCCAGCCAGGGCGCGGCCAGCACGTATGAAACGACCAGCGAAGGAGGGTATGTCGTTAAAAAGCAGTATGCACACTGTTTATATATCGTATTTCTGGTGATCCCATATATTATACTACATAATGTATATAATTGATGAGCAATATTCTTTTTCAAAACTGCATTCATGTTTTTGTTCAATACTCCGACCTTTTTGCTCTGTTTCCTAGTCATTTGATCCATGTAACTTTAAAAATATTATTCAATGCAGCTTTTTTGTTGTTAGTGTCCTTGGTTTGTGGCAAAAATCCTTATCCTCTGTAAAAGGTTCTGGAGTAATGGCCTGTGAATCAAGTAGTAATGTTGTGCAGGACCAGGTCTGGCTGAGATCCAGGTTTCAGCTGTTTCTTTAAAGGCTTTTTAACAAGCTTCATCAGCTAATTCCTGTTAATCTCTAAAACAACTATTTAACAGGCTGTTAAATAGTGTCCAGTGTGGCTAATACTAAGTACCTGACTGACTGACTGATGCCAAAACTTCCCTTTACCAGGTTTGGATTCTCACCCTGAGACACAAATCCAACCCAGGCTTGTGTCCTACACATTGTCATCAGTTTCAAAGAAACTACTTTCTAACAAATAGTCTTCAGAACAAACAGGCAGTTATAACAGGGGTGCACCCTGTTAACAGTGACACTAATCCTGGAAAGTGATGTTGTAAATGTATTTTTTTTTTATGCTGTGAGCACCACACACACTTTTTTTATTCACCTTCAATTTATTGTGACAGATATTTTTTTAATTTCAATGTTATGTTGTAAATGTAAAGGAAACTGAAAACAGAAGTAATCATAAATTAACCTGAATTTCCAAGTGTGGTTACTTGATTTATCCCCAAATGACTAAACCGCCAAATACAAACCTGTATGTCCCAGGTACTCGACGGCCTACGCCGAGTCCGACTACACCGATCGGGACACAGACAAAGAGGAGGGTGAGCAGGAGCCTGAAGAGGAGTCTGAGGAAGACGAGGAAAGGAGCTGTGCCACTGTCCTCACCATCCGCCAGGAAGACTCCCAGGAAGAAGAAGTGGAGGAGAGAGGGCTGGAGGACGAGGATGAGGAAGAGGAGGAAAATGAGGGGATGCTTCAGCTGGTGACTGAAGTTCCCAGTGGGGAGCTGGCTCTCCTCCTGGCTCAGAGTGACATTCTCCACACAGGAGACGCCAGTCTAAAGGCAGAGGGCTTTCGCCTGCTGCTAGACAACAGAGCAGAGGTAAGGGACAGTGAACTAGTGCTGAAACTATTCATACCATTTAGATTATTAATTGAAAATTGATCGAAAATGCGCTTTCAGTTTCAATTATCGAAATCAAAAGCAAACTCAGCAATTCTCAGGGGTTTGTTTTTGTCCACCCCTGTCTACTTGTGACCGAGACATAGAAACAGCGTAGCGTAAAACCCCCTCCTTCCCTGAACTCACTGGTGTAGCAACATTTGGCCATCCTTGTGAGTTATATGAAAACAAACGACAAACTCTATAGTGTGTTGGCCCACAATGGGGCTTCATGGTGCATTAAGGTACACCTCCTAAACTCCATCACACTCAAACTGTTGTTGTAAAGAACCCTTCTGCCATCTAGTGGCTTTTATTGTTGCATAGCCATCAGTGCTGGGGGGGAAAATACATTTAGGAGAATTTGGAGAATCTTGACACCCCAGATTCATCATAATAATAATTATTAATATATTATTATAAAATAAAGTTTATTCAAGTATTGTATGTTCTGTGTGCACAGTATGGAGACAGCAGGGAGTTTCTATGGCGACTGGCTCGGGCATACAGGGATATGTACGAATCCACTGAGGATAAACAAGAGAAGAAGGCCTACGCACAACAAGGTAATGGAGACACACACACATACACACTCACCCCTAATATAATGATTATTATATTAAGTAACTTGATTAATTAACTTGACTAAGAGTAATTAATCAAAGTGACACAAAGGTGGAATAAGCGCCGCCGTTTGTCTGCATGCACCGTGCTGTATTAACACAGAGACCAGCTGGAGCACGCTTTGAACTCATGGTTTGAGACGTGTCAGAGCCAAATGTATATCTTCTAAGAGCACGCCAAACCTGTAGGTGGCAGTGTAACCAGAAGCTCAAAGCCACGGTAGCCAATCAGAATCCCCAAAATAGCAACAACAGCAACGAATCACTTCCTCTCTTCTCTCCTAAACCTCTGTCCCTCCCCGATGTGAGTCGAGTGCAGATGTTAGTTCTGCATGCTCAGATTTAAACGGTCCCCCTTTTTAAAAAGGGGAACCACCACCCCGGTCTGCCACTCCTTAGGCACCGTCCCAGACTTCCACGCAATGTTGAAGAGGCGTGTCAACCAAGACATCCCCTCCACACCCAGAGCTTTCAGCATTTCTGGACGGATCTCATCAATCCCTGGGGCTTTGCCGCTGTGGAGTTGTTTTACTACCTCAGCGACTTCCACCAGGGAAATTGACGACAATCCCCCATCATCCTCCAGCTCTGCCCCTACCACAGAGGGCGTGCCAGCTGGATTTAGGAGTTCCTCAAAGTGCTCCTTCCAGATGCACGAAAAGCTCCGCCGGAGGTGTGAGTTGAAAGTCCGTCGAACAGGGGCCTCCTCTCCAGACGTTCCCAATTTACCCGCACTACTCGTTTGGGCTTACCAGGTCTGTCCAGAGTCCTCCCCCATCCCCCTGACCCAGCTCACCACCAGATGGTGATCAGTTGACAGCTCTGCTCCTCTCTTCACCCGAGTGTCCAAAACATACGGCCTCAGATCAGATGATACGATTATAAAATCAATCATTGATCTTTGGCCTAGGGTGCTCTGGTACCAAGTACACTTATGAGCATCCCTATGTTCGAACATGGTGTTTGTTATGGACAATCCATGACTAGCACAGAAGTCCAACAACAAACAACCACTCTGGTTCAGATCAGGGAGGCCGTTCCTCCCAATCACGCCTCTCCAAGTATCTCCATCATTGCCCACGTGTGCGTTGAAGTCCCCCAGCAGAACTATGGAGTCCCCTACTGGAGCCCCATACAGGACTCCATTCAAGGTCTCCAAGAAGGCCGAATACTCCGAACTCCTGTTTGGTGCATATGCACAAACAACAGTCAGAGTTTTCCCCCATCACCCGCAGGCGTAGGGAGGCGACCCTCTCGTCCACCGGGGTAAACTCCAACGCAGCGGCGCTCAGCCGGGGGCTTGTGAGTATCCCCACACCCGCCCGGCGCCTCACACCCTGGGCAACTCCGGAGTAGGACAGAGTCCAACCCCTATCCAGGAGTATGGTTCCAGAACCGAGACTGTGCGTAGAAGTAAGCCCCACCAGATCTAACTGGTAGCGCTCCACCTCCCGCACAAGTTCCGGCTCCTTCCCCCACAGAGAGGTGACGTTCCACGTCCCCAGAGCCAGCCTCTGCTGCCCGGGTCTGGTCCGTCGAGGTCCCTGACCTTCGCCGCCACCCATGTGGCTGCGCACCCGACCCCAGCGGTTCCTCCCACAGGTGGTGGGCCCATGGGATGGAGATAGGGGGGCCACGTAGCTTCTTCGGGCTGTGCCCGACCGGGCTCCGTGGCAAACCCGGCCACCAAGCGCTCGCTGACGAGCCCGCCGTCCGGGCCTGGCTCCAGACGGGGGGCCCCGGGCCTCCTCCGGGCAGGGTCACTCCCTCTCTTCCTCAATTTTGCATAAGGCTTTTGAACCATTCTTTGTCTGGCCCCTCACCTGAGACCACTTTGCCATGGGAGACCCTACCAGGAGCACACAGCTTCAGACAACACAGCCCTCAGGTTCATAGGGACACACAAACCTCTCCACCACGATAAGGTAATGGTTCCCGGAGAGGACGGCATAACGTGTCATACTGAAATCAGTGAAATAATAAACTCTTCACATTACAAACAATAACAGAAGATGGGAATCATTTCAAAAACATTGTAGATATATATGACTGATTGATGCTAACGTTAGCTCAAAACGCCATTCAACTGACAGCCTTTGTTGTGTTTGATGCTACCTTGTAGGTTAAGTCGGTCCATTTTTACTGTTGACATTACAGAAGTCTCTCGTTAGCATCTCGTAGGCTACTCTTCGTAAAGTGACGAATGCAGGACTTAAATCTGCACTCGACTCACATCGTAGTGTAGTTTTTGTCATTGAGCTGTTGTTGCAGGTCGAGAGGAGGCCGAGTTGGCCCTGAAGAAGAACGGCCTGAATGCGGAGTGTCACAAATGGTAAGAGGGCGAAGTTCTACCTAACATTTCCACTCTGTATAGATATTGCTGCTACCGCTGACGAGATTCAACAATAATTATATGTCGCCATTATGCGATGCTTTTGGCTCCAGGTTTGCCGTGCTGACAGAACTGACCTCCCAGCACGAAAGCATGCACAGCAAACTGAAGAGCAGCCATATATTAAAGGTAAACACAGGTTATTTACCTAATGTTTTGTTCCAAGTACATATTACTTTTAATCAGTAGAGTTGTATATGACTGCTTGAGCTTCTTTGTGTCTCCAACAGGAGCATCTGGATCGGGCCCTCGCCCTCCGAGATGATGACCCCATGTGTTTCTACCTGCTTGGCAGATGGTGCTATGAGGTGAGAGAAGAGGCAGTAGGGCTGGACGATATGAAGAAAATCAAATATCACGATATTTATGACCAAATACCTTAAAGTTGATACTGCAGTATTGGTGCTTTAACATAATATTTATTCATATACACAATGAGATTTTTGATAACTAATCATAAGTAATGTGGATATAATGACTAAGTGGGTAAAGGCAAATAGACCAGTTACACCAGTCTGGTAGGATCAGGAAATAACATCACTTTACTGTAATGCAGCCTTTAAAACCAGGAAAAGACAACACTTATGTTATATTATGATATAACGATATCCAAAATCTAGGACAGTATCTAGTCTCTCATAATATCGATATATTGCCCAGCTCTATTTTGAAGTTATTGTTAACTCTGGTCTAATCAGAAGCACACTTTATCAAACATCAACACTGAACGGCAACCACATGTTTTAGTGACCGCCCGTGTGTCCGTGTCTCCGCAGGTAGCCACTCTGGACTGGTTGGAAAAGAAGGCAGCGGCTGCCCTCTACCAGAGCCCCCCCACCTCCACGCTGCATGACGCGCTTGAGAACTTTCTCAAGGTACTAGAGGACTGTAGACGTAAAGCACGGATGGACGGGGGGGCGGGGAGGGTTTTGGATGGGTTAGTGGAGCGGATGTCCATCCCACTCCAATTTCTCCCCGCTACCGCTGACCCCATGAGTCCAAAGCATGCCCGAGCCCGTCTCTGTGTAGTCTCGCATCGCCAGACATATGTCCACAGCGCTGGGACAAGGAAGGTCTGGCTACACCACACACCATTACTGGATAGGAGAATTAACGATCACAGGCTGTTTATATTTCTTTAAACCAATCACAGTTGTCTCGGCTGGCCCCAAGCTCTGGACGCAAGGACGCTTGTTCTGGTGGAACATTTGCACCCCCCAAAAGAAAACACCACATACAATATTAAATGAAGTTAAGTGTTGTAACGTGAGCTATTGAAACTATCTGGATACATGCTCTTACCAGCGTGTTCCAGCCCGTAACGTTGCTCAGAGGTTGAAGTTGTTCGATGCGACCGGAGTTTAAAGTGAACTCAAAGAAAGCAGAAAGTGAGGGACATCCGGTGGAATTACAGTAGAAAACCAATATCTATTATAAAGTTTTGCAAAAGGTAGTGCAACACATTTTTATGATTTATGACTATGAATCAGTCTTGAAGTTATTCTGACTTATAAGTGGGATAATTCATTTTTTAAAGGGGGGGGGTCTGGTAAATGTAACGCAGCTACTTGGTTTTGTTTTCCATAGGTCCTTCGCCTTTTATACCCCGTTTACACGTACATGGTTGTTTTGACAAACTGATATTTCCCTTTGTTTAAACGCAGACGGAGAATCCTCCTCTGAAAACCTCCGGGCAGAGAGGAGGTCTCTGAATGCTTTGTTTACACGTAAACTGATAGAAACGGAGGCTTAGGCAGCCGAGGAAGAGAAGAGAGGAAGGGATTCGTTGCTGTTGTTGCTATTTTGGAGATTCTGATTGGCTGACGTGGGCTTGAGCTTCGCGTTACACTGCCACCTACAGGTCTGGCGTGCTCTTGACGGCGTAGATACACGGGTACGTGTCATCAAACACTTCTGAAAACTGACAGCTGTGCACCATGTTAAATTTGTAACCGGAGAGGTTGAAATGTCCGTTGTGAAAATAGCTGCCACGTGTAAACGTAGCATTACTCAAGAGTGTCTAGTGGGCTTCTCCTTTCTGTAAATGTTTTACTTTGACACGCGATTGTAAAACAGAATGTTCCATTAATGAGACATTTGTCTTGTGTGCTGTATTCCAGGCAGAGGAACTCAGTCCAGGTTTCTCCAAGACAGTGAGACTTTACATCGCACAGGTAAACAATCAGGTGGTCCCACACAGTCCTTTGACAGATGATACATTAGAGACTTGACCACATCCAGGCCATGTGGGATCACCAGGTCAAATCAAGTGTTTGTAGTTGTAATACTCGCGTGGGCCACAAGAGGCTTAAGGGCCCTGTAGACTGTTAAGGTCATTCTTTTTCTTTTTTTTTTTTTTTTTTTACAGTGCTACTGCTGATTAAAATACATGTTTAGCCAAATATAAAGACATGACAGTAATGTTACATAACAAAATATGCTGATTAAAAATAAAATGAAATATTTGATGAATAATTATCAGAAATGTGGATATAATGACTAAGTGGGTAAAGGTAAATAATAGAACAGTTACAACAGTCTGGTAGGTTCAGAAAATAACATCACTTCACTGTAATGCAGCCTTTAAAACCAGGAAAAGACACCAATTATGTTATGTTATGATGTAACAATATCCAAAATCTAAGACGATATCTAGTTTCACATCACAATATAATATCAATATACTGCCCAGCTCTACCCTCAACCACAACGGGGTGTTTCAAAAATGTATGTTTGTCGCATTTTAGCCTACAACTAAATATACAGACAATATATATACAATATATATATATATATAGACAATCATACAAACAGTGTACATAAATGTTTAAGTTCAGCAATTTTGTCTCATTGTTATTAAATTGATTGAATTTGAATTTAATTTAATCAGCTGCATAACCAACATGTGAGCGTAATAGATGTGGTCCGTCGGCCAGCTGTGTCGGGATCGTGACACTAACCATGTTATCTTTGACTGTTAGTGTCACAAGAAGCTGGGGAACATCTCTGAGGCCACGAACTGGACCGAGCTGGCTCTGAAGATGCCCACAAACTCCAACTATGTAAGAGCACCCTTCACTCTACCTGTTAGAACAAAGCTTGATAATATTCACCCAGAAATATATTAATACTACTGTGTGCATGTAACACAATTCTGTGCATTTTTGCCTTTTCTTCATTTCCAAGGATGAAACAAGTAAACTGGAGGCTCAGCTTCGAGTCTTGACTGACACAAAAACCTGACATTTTTTCCCATGAGATCCAGCGGATGAAGCCACTCAACCAATGGCACTGATTGGCTAGTCAGGCCGCCAATCTGTGTCCATCCAATCAGATGTGCACCACAAATGGCAAATTTTTTTTTTCTTCATTGGTGGATATCTACTTCCTGTCACTGTGAAATCAAATGGAGTTTATTGATATTATTGTATATTTATTTTCTTTACTATTGCTTAATTAAGTCAGTATTGCTTTAAGTAGTATATATTTTAATGTATGTGGTATATTTAAAGGTATAATATGTAGGGGCCAGACATACAGAGAAGAGAGAGTGCAGCAGGGGTTGAGCGAGCTAGAGTGTGAATGAAGAGAGGGAGCGACCAAAGCAGTAATCAGGAATAAAATGCTCTTCTCTCATTGTCTCATATTGGTTATGTCATAAAGCATAAACACACACCAGCGCTGGAAGGGGCCATATTGTGGGATTATGAGTCAATGCAGAGCTTCAGCTCGTCTGTTTATCTGTCAGATAAACTTGGTAGACGGTATGAGAGACAAGGGGCAAATATTGGTTGGAAATGAGAATTATAATACCGTTATTGGGATGACGCCCACGTGGGCCCAGCGGCTCTCTGATGCCCAGAAGCACCCCAACACCCAAAGTATGAAAGTCTGCAGAGACAGACACCACCACACTAATAATGGGTCTTAAGTGATGATTAAGAGGAAGTACTTTTGCATTGGTCTCTACATTTTTTTTCAATTATACATTTTAATGTGTTTACTAATAGTAAGCAAGTAGGTTTTGTTTTTTAGCACCATATTAATCTAACCTCTTAATTCAACATGCAAACTTGATAAGTTCCATAATTACAAAAATAATCATGGTCCCTTCACTATAGTGGTTTCCAGCCATGTAGAAGGTTTGGTTTTATTTGTTGAAATGCAATCTGAGAACTTTATTTTTTTTTTTTTTACCACCACCACCACCACACTGCATATGTACTGACTGACTAATAAATGTGATATACGTTGTCTGGAAACAGAGCTGCTAATCCAGTTTGATCAGGGAAGTTTTAAGAGCTTTAAGGGAGTTTATCACTATACCTAATGTAAAGTTATTTGTATTTGACCCCTTATTATAATATTGTTCTGCTGGGTCCTTCTCAGTTCTGGACAACTGTCAAATGAAAAAGAAATGACACTTCATTAATGTAGATGTAACATTGTAGTATTTTGCTCAGAATATCACCCATGAAACATTTCTTTCCAGTTGAGCTCCAATCTCCCTACCCCCTCTGGTTGTGACTAAAAATATTGTATTGTTTGATGTGTACCCGATTTTCTTTAGTGTGTATTTGCTAGTGATGGCCAAATGAAGCTTTGTGAACCAGTGTCTATTTTCCGAGCCCCCTAGATGACACCCTTGGTTTATAGGCCTAAGGCATTGTGATTTAATGGATTCTCAGCCCTTTGAACAGAGCGCCATCTAGTGGGCTCAGAAAATAGACACTGGTTCACAAAGCTTCATTTAGCCATCACTAGTATTTGCTGCCTTTGAACTTTGAGTGTTTTTACATTCCTTTAATTTTCTAGTTTCTGATTCTACATGACTTTAATGGCACTTTGTTTTCTATTTCAGTGTATCCTTGAGGTTCATTTTGCAGTCACAGCTGTTTTGTTATGTATTAATATTGTGATCCCGCAATGAAGTTAATATGCATTGAAGTGACACACGGATAACACTGAATAAAATGATTGTGTTTGCCTTGTTAACTTGTAGTTGACCTTTCTAAACATGAAATCATTCCATGACGACAATGCCAACAAATGATACTGGTCAATATGATGGTATAACAAATTTAATTTAGCCTTAAAGCTTATATACAACATGTTTTGGTAAAGACAAACAGAAAAGGGACATCAGTATAGGTGTGGCTGGAAAGAGGTGAAATGTAAGATATTACACAAAGTATAGCTTTGTAGAAATGCTTTCATTGCAAAATAATGTTTCAACAGCATTCCTCGGAAAACACGTCACGGTCACAGGACACCACTCAGACGCAGACAAAGTTAACAAGAAAAAAAAGTCAAATAGTTGTTACTAAATTATTTTTTGACGCTACATGAAACTGCAGAGGTGCAATGCAGTCAACAAAGATGTTTTTCTTCAAATGAGGACTTGGTATCTCTTAATTATCAGATATTTAGTAATTACGCAAAAAAGATCTAATGATGAAGTAATCGACATCTCAGTCATATTAGACTATACATTTTTGTAATTATGAGAGATCTTGTACTTATGCAATAAAGACCTCATGAGGTTTTTGTGCAATTATGGAGATACTAACTCATAATTGAGATGAGATGCCAATCTTGTAATTATAAAGTAGTACTCGCAATAGTATAACAGATCCTGTAATTTTGAGATACCATGTAGTTTATAGTAGGAAAACGTCTGTTGAGTGAAATGGGCTTCAGTTAGAAAGAAAAAGTTCCATCTTGTGGGTGCACCGCTGAGCTCCAGAGGGCCGGAGTCTGCAGTCTGGATCATCTTTTCGACTCTGGCTCAATCGGCATCGAACCAAATCATACAACCTTCGACGAAGGCTTTGTTTGAAGGTGGTAGTGTTGGTGAGGATCACACACACAACAATGTAGTCCAAGGTGGCAGCAGGTGTGACCGCAACATTTAGCACCACCCCGCTGCTTCCTGCCTCTCCGCCAGCTCAGTCCTTGGCATCGCCCACTCCGTCAGGGTTAATGGCAAACATCGCTTCAGCCTCCGGCAGGCAAGGCGAGTCGTAGATTTTACAGATCCTCGTCTCTCCTCGGCCTTTCCTTAGGTACAGACTGCAAACACGAGACCACTTTTAAAATCGTGGGGTAAACGGAGCTAGAACTATCTCCAAAGGTCTCTAAAAGTCCATAGATGACAACGTACGCTCATTCGCATATTGGTGACATCATCACATATCATTTGCATTGAGCTTTGTGTTCGCTTGACTCCCTGCTGCACGGTGCAACAGAAGAATGAGATAGAGACCCTGTGCTGTTGGCCGTGAACTGGGCAGCATGCATGGAAATCAATTACAGTAAAACAAATCTCACTTCTCCCCTAAATTGGTTGCTAGTCGCTTTTTTTTTTTTTTTTTTTTTTTTTTAAATAAAGTCGCTAAGGTCTGAAAAGTTAGCAACACTGCCCTTTTAGTGTACCCATGCTCCTCTCCACTGCTATCAAGCTCTATTAAAGATGCACTAGTTGGCACACTTTGTTTAAAAGAAAAAGGAACCTTAATTCAGTGTGCTGTAAACTCGTTCAGCACCATCTATTGGACTACTGAAAAAGTTCACCTGGGCGCCCAGATATAGAGCTTTAGTCCGCTCGGATTCGACTCACTTTACTTATAAAATGAAGGCCTAAAATGCCCAAAAAATAATCTTTAAAAAAAAAGTTGTACCATGCTGTAAGGATGAACACCCTGCATCACTCACCGCGTGGTGGAGGCGTGTGCCAT
This sequence comes from Etheostoma perlongum, assembly GCA_026937815.1. NCBI lineage: Eukaryota > Metazoa > Chordata > Actinopteri > Perciformes > Percidae > Etheostoma > Etheostoma perlongum. The sequence goes on from CM049388.1 coordinate 18,868,359, forward strand.
AATGTTGCCTCCAATTGGTTTTTTGGGATCTGCAGAAAACATGGCTGCCCCATCCACCTGGGCTACCACCTGGTTGGATATCACCACGGCAACGCCAAACTGTCATGAAATAGGATTAGGGATAGACAAAAGTACAGTTACAGACACCTCAGTTTGAACCCCTCTCACGTATATCTGGACTTTATATTCAGTAGGAGTTGCCGAAAGGTACGATTGACAGAATGGGACTAAACTAGAGTCACACTGAAATCTGAATGGGTCTTTAGTCTGTGGGGTACTTCTGAGTTGTTTTGCTCTGTCTTAATACAGTCAGCGCCACACAACCAGGATGTCCAAGACCCCAAGAGTACAGCTGCACACAGTCCAGCTGCCTACCTCGTCTGCCAGCCGGAGCAGCATGCGGAGGAAGCGCCCCAGGTGTCCCTGTCGGGCCGATAGCTCCCCTCGGCCGGAGTAGTCGGTTCTGTACAGAGCCATGGAACTGTCCACTATCAGCAGAGCGTACCTGACACACCGGAAGAGAGAGTGTTACATACGCAGTCTGGTCACTGGACACAGTTAAGATGCCAATGGACTATGGAAAAGTGTAACGCTAACGGGACACTGTGGTCACTAGTCCTAGGAGGCGATGTACTGTGGAAAGACATGTGATGTACTTATGGTGTCAGCGTATATACATAATATGGTATATACATTTTTTTTTTTTTTTAATTGAAAACAACATTGGCATATAGCCTACTGTAGTGTTCAAGACCCCCCCCCATAGTTGAAAAAACTGTTTGCTAGGCCAAAAATAACTTTAATCTTGCGATAAAAAGATTGACGCCATTAATAAACGCGTTTAACTGACAGCACTGGGTTTTTTTTATAAATAAAAATGTTAAATCATAAAAAAAATGTCATCCATTTGTGAACTGAAGCAGTGAAATCGGAGGAGCAAAGGATCTGAAGAACACTGAAGAACGGGAGGCCCTTTCACATTTAACTGGCCGTACATCACTAAAAGCACCTCAGATGGCAGGAGATGGACCCAATGACAGATCTACAGGATCCCCCCCCCCCCACACACACACACACCTAGACTCAGCCATCATGGCGGAGGCTTGGTACAGCAACTGGGTCTGATGGTCTGTGTTGAAGGCTCGGGCGTAGGCCACGTTGTCCAGCACGTCGCTGCCTGACAGCCCATACCTGAGAGCACCGCTGCCTGAGAGCCCACCTGAGAAGAGGACCCATTAAATCCAACATCAAGGGCACGGCGTCAAGTGCCTGGTGCAGGTGCATTTAGGGCTTGTACAAATTCACATTTAGGTGCATTGTTCAAAAAGGGTTGTACTTAGTGTCTTAAATAATTCATTCATTCAAGTTTTTTGGGGGGGTGTAACATGCAATACACCAATCAGCGTGCTGTCCCATTCCCTTTAAAAGCCAGGCGCGTTTGGACCTTGGTGCATTATGATGGCGGATTTGCTGAGCAGGAATGAGAGATATTCAGGAGAAGACACCGATCTGATCATATATGCCACCAAAACTCCATATTATTCACATTCATTATTTCACCTGAACACAGCACCCTGTAAGACCAGCACGCCCATGGGCGCACAGATGGGCGCAGGTGCGTTATTTAAACAACGTGGGAGCTGGACAGGAAATTAACAACTGCGTCAGTCTTCTAAAATTTTAATTGTCAAAGCTGGACAGGAAATGTGCTGACTCACCTCTCAGCCACAGCGAGGAGTCTCTCTGGTCGGAAGGTCCCCTCTGTGTCGATGTACATGGCTTTACCTTCTCCCCCCCCGCGATCAATGGGCAGCTGTGGCCAGAACGGACAAGTCATTTCCAATCTACAGCCCTTACTAGGAACCACAACCACTACAATGTCACATTACACTGTATCCAGTATTGCCTCGCTCACCTCAGCAGGTGCATGTACACATTGTTATTAATGCTTAGGAACTAAAACTGGTTCAAGATGCTTTTTCTCAACAGTCTAAACTACAAAACCTATGGTGTGTGGAGAGCCAATCGAAATATTACAAGAAAAAGAGCTGGACCGAGTCACAACCGAAGAGTACGTACTTAAATGAGTGAATCCTTTGGGAAGATATTTCTCATGCAGCTTAGGCATCACCCTAATCATTTTAAAACCTAGCATAATTAAAAATAAGCCTCACTTTATGACCTGATATTCTGAAAATCTAATTAGACTCAGCAGACTGGACTCTACCTGACAGGTGACAGCGAGTGTGTGGCACAGCTGGGTCTTCCCTGTCCGAAACTCTCCAAACAACTCTGTGATTGAGCCTGTCTCGATCCCACCTGCAGGAGAAACACGTCAAATGAAACAAGGTTATTGTCCCTCCCATCTGGAGTTTTTATACAGGGCTACGTCCTCAAGGTAACATGGACACATGAATGTTTTTATAAAGGGCCACATTGTCCAGGTAACATGGAAACACAGCCTTTTATAAAAAATAAAAAAAACTGGCCAAATCTAAGTGGGTGTTGTTTTCCCACCAAAACAAGGAACCACTGACAATAAGGATGGGTTTGTGGACGATGTACACACCCTGCAGGAGTTTGTCGAGCTCCTTGGAGCCTGTAGAGATCTGGATGATCTCTGCTCTCCTCTGGTGGAACTCAGTAGCTGTAGTGAAACCCATGGGCACAAGTTTGGCAGCTTCCGTCTGAGAAAGAAGGAACATTTTTTTAATGCGCATACCAAAAACTTAAAGCATAAGAGGTAGAGCTAGACAGTCACTGGTCAGGTTAAAATCCTTTGAACAAAAACACATTAACACAACAACAAAAAAATCAGTGTTGCCAACATGGACGTTGTAAAGCGTCCACCGGTGGACAGACTATGCAACGCCATCACTAATAGGGACATTGTAGAGCGACCTCTGGTGGACAGACTATGCAACACCATCACTAATAGGGACATTGTAGAGCGACCTCTGGTGGACAGACTATGCAACGCCACCACTAACAGGGACGTTGTAGAGCGTCCTCTGGTGGACAGACTATGCAACGCCACCACTAACAGGGACGTTGTAGAGCGTCCTCTGGTGGACAAACACTTGTAACACGGTTGACTGTTTTTATTTTTTTATGGCAATGATATTGCTGATATATCCGATATATATCCGTTGGGCTCTACTAAGTTTCATTAAAATTGGGCCGGTAGATTTTTTGTAATACTGCGGACAGACCAACAAGATAAGGTAATAATGCCACTTTTCCATTGATGATGAAAGATAAGGATCATTGATTAGAATCTGCAGCAACACATACATGCTGGTCAAAAATAAAAAAAAACACTACTGATAAAACTACAAGAACAAAAACAAGACAGTCCAGTCAGAACTCAGACTAAAGAGAAGACTTTTTTTTCCTTACTAGGATTTTGTCAGCTTTGGCCTCACTGATGCCTTTGATGTTGAGCAGTTCCTTCTTGGGTGCATAGGCCACGGCCTCGATGGTGTGGAAACCTGCATCCCCCAGCTTCTTGATGTCACTGGCACTGATTCCACATTGCTGGAAGAAGAGACAGCCCAGCATAAACTGACTGGGAGGGAGAAAACTACAAAGAGTCCTGCTATAGGCCTAAACCAAGGAAAGTGGATAAATGTCAAGTGAGGTGCAGCCCCCCAACCCCCTCGATAACTACACAATGTGCAGAATTTCAGAATTCAGCTTTTTTTTTTGGGAACTTGCTGCCTTTATCTCTGTTAGAGCATTTAAAATACTGTCGGCCATTGTTATATATTTATGTGTGTGTGAATAATGACTTTATTCAAACTTGAGAGCATCATTGCAGTTAGAGCTGCAATGCTCACGCAATATTTTGCATCTGGGTGAGGAGAGGCGGCATTTTCACGGCTGCAGAACAACAGTGAGGTGGAATAAAGAAGTCAACTAACAGTGTTGCCTGTTCTCTCTTGGAGCGCACCAGTAATGGACTATAGAACCTTCTAAGTCCGGCCTAGTTAAATTGCCGTTACATGGGTGCTTATTTACACATGAGGCTGACATTTACAATTACATATTTACACAATGAGGTGTATGCCATAGCTATAGAGCTAAATAAAATTTTAACATGTTAACCCAGCACACTTCCCAAACAGCAACTTGCTCCCCTAAACAAAGGGGGAGCAAGTTGTCTGCACTCTAACAGAAAATGGGAGATTACATTTCTAAAAAGTGCAGTATAATTCAATTATTTCTAAGAAGGAACTGTGTTCAGGATACATACCTCCAGTCTGCTCAGGGGCTGCGGCCCAAAGGTTTCTTCCTCCTCTACCTCCGTCTCCACCCTGACCTCGCTCCTCATAGCCATGGTCTATGTGTGAAAACCTGGTCAACGGAGAGAATGCTGGATAAGATACTTTCTGAAATGTGGCATCATTTAAGAGAGAGTGAGTGCGATTATTGACATTGGTAGTCAAGTAACACCGCAGAGGCAAGCGTGTGGCAGGACAGTGGCACAGTCTTCAGTTGGGAGCCACTGACTCAATTCACTGTCAACTATGGGTGAGGCCATTGCTTTGTTGTCACAACTTTGATTTATTTAAATTGCATTAAGAATGCCTTACACAGGAAAAGACATCCAATACAATTGAGGATAAAAAGTCCAGGACTTATTTCCATTGTGGTCCTCAAAACAACCGCCCTTAGTAGTTTTAGGATTTTTGTGCTAATTTTGTTCTGTGATTTATTTAAAATACTTCTGTCAATGAGCTAATAATTTTGCCACTTTCGAAATAAAAAGAAAAAAAATACACTTTTTATTAATAATTATTAGCTATACCAACTAAAACAACGAAAAACAAATCCTACTTTTTTCAATTGAACTGACTTATTATTAGCAGTTTGATTAGGTTTAGGCAACGAAACTGGGTGGAAACTGCATTTTTGACTGCTGACCCATGGGTGCTGGCAGCATCTACAGTGAGGAAAATGAGTATTTGAACACCCTGCTATTTTGCAAGTTCTGCCACTTAGAAATCATGGAGGGGTCTGAAATTGTCATCGTAGGTGCATGTCCACTGTGAGAGACATAATCTAAAAAAAGAAATCTAGAAATCACAATGTATGATTTTTTACCTATTTATTTGTATGATACAGCTGCAAATAAGTATTTGAACACCTGTCTATCAGCTAGAATTCTGACCCTCAAAGACCTGTTAGTCTGCTTTCAAAATGTCCACCTCCACTCCATTTATTATCCTAAATTAGATGCACCTGTTTGAGGTCGGTAGCTGCATAAAGACACCTGTCCACCCCATACAATCAGTAAGAATCCAACTACTAACATGGCCAAGACCAAAGAGCTGTCCAAAGACACCCGAGACAAAATTGTACACCTCCACAAGGCTGGAAAGGGTCCACTGTTGGAGCAATCATTAGAAAATGGAAGAAGCTAAACATGACTGTCAATCTCCCTCGGACTGGGGCTCCATCCAAGATCTCACCTTGTGGGGTCTCAATGATCTTAAGAAAGGTGAGAAATCAGCCCAGAACTACACGGGAGGAGCTGGTCAATGACCTGAAAAGAGCTGGGACCACCGTTTCCAAGGTTACTGTTGGTAATAAACTAAGACGTCATGGTTTGAAATCATGCATGGCACGGGAGGTTGCCCTGCTTAAACCAGCACATGTCAAGGCCCGTCTTAAGTTTGCCAATGACCATTTGGATGATCCAGAGGAGTCATGGGAGAAAGTCATGTGGTCAGATGAGACCAAAATAGAACATTTTGGTCATAATTCCACTAACCGTGTTTGGAGGAAGAAGAATGATGAGTACCATCCCAAGAACACCATCCGTACTGTGAAGCATGGGGGTGGTAGCATCATGCTTTGGGGGTGTTATTCTGCACATGGGACAGGGCGACTGCACTGTATTAAGGAGAGGAGGACCGGGGCCATGTATTGCGAGATTTTGGGGAACAACCTCCTTCCCTCAGTTAGAGCATTGAAGATGGGTTGAGGCTGGGTCTTCCAACATGACAATGACCCGAAGCACACAGCCAGGATAACCAAGGAGTGGCTTTGGAAGAAGCAGATCAAGGTTCTGGGCAACAGCCCAGAAACCTGATTGATCTAGAGAAGATCTGTGTGGAGGAGTGGGCCAAAATCCCTTCTGCAGTGTGTCAAACCTGGTGAAAAACTACAGGAAACGTTTGACCTCTGGAACTGCAAACAAAGGCTACTGTACCAAATATTAACATTGATTTTCTCAGGTGTTCAAATACTTATTTGCAGCTGTATCATACAAATAAATAGTTAAAAAAAATCATACATTGTGATTTCTGGATTTTTTTTTTAGATTATGTCTCTCACAGTGGACATGCACCTACGATGACAATTTCAGACCCCTCCATGATTTCTAAGTGGGACAACTTGCAAAATAGCAGCGTGTTCAAATACTTATTTTCCTCACTGTATCTAAATCAAACTCTGATATCGGTGTTGCAGAGGCAGAGTGACACCCTGGGGAAACTTCACAAAAAAACTTACGACAGCTGACCTGTCGTAACAAACCATTCACACACTAGTCTCCTGTAGGTTTTCCCAGGAAATTTACCAACACATTGCCACAATGGTACCGCTCAGCACAGCAGAACCTGCAGATTTGCCTAACGAGTGCCACTGGCTTGCCAATGTCCTGAAACCTACCACATCCGGGCCAGTGTCCTGATCTCTGCCACTCAGAGGACCTCGGCCTTGCTTATATTTAAACACCCTGACGTTAGTGAATATATTAAAGTCAGTAAACACACAATTCTACACAAAATGTAGTAATAACTAAACGTACCCGGTAAAAAAAATAATAAAAGAAACCCTGCCGTTAGCTTCACAACCGGTATAACGTTATGTTAGGTTCTAAACCAGCTTTATTTTAGGTCTTGGTAGCATTTTAAGACTTTTATCTAGCTAAGCTGTTAGCTAGCTTATTAGCATTAGCGCTGTTTTCATATCAGTTCGCTGTATTTCAGCGTTAGCAACCCAATAGTTAATTCTAATGATGCTGGATCGAAGACAGCGTCACAGCTCAAATTCAACAATAATTATGTATCCCGTATTTATTCCAATCATTTATGCCACTTTAAGACCGAGAATTATTTTTATTTCATATAGCTGCAATTGACCTACCTGCCGCCTTCGTGTTTCTGTCAAGTGAAACTCAAAGCTCCCGCGCGCAACGTACCATTAAACGTAATGACGTCGAACGTGATGACATCACCTCTCACACGTTTTCAGATTGGTCACATTACGTATCTAAACAATGTCTCACCTTTTTGTGATTGTGAAATTTCCAAAAGATTTGGAGTCTTACTTTGAACCCACCAACTTTGTCTACTCCTTTAACCTAAAAGATATCATAAGCTACTACGATAATTTAAATGTTACTCTTGAGTAATTCATTTTGTTGTTCAGTATGCAAACTTCTATATTCACAAGCATAAATTTTCATGTTCTAATTTTACATCTTTTCTCATAGAATTTAAATCTCTACTGAAGACACTTAAAACGTCAGATAACAAGTATTACAATTGTGAATACTGTAGTCTTTTTTTTCCTGAAACCTCCTGAAACTACACTTGTCTTCTAATATTTTTTGTTTCGTCTCTTTGTAGTTTTATTCAAACTGCATGAAAACCCATTCTTACAGTTTATCTTGATTGTTTCGATGCAGCGGCCACTCAAACTCCACATGTTCAGAACGGTTAACACACCGGCTGAAACAGTAAGACTCATGATCAAAATGACACATTTTGTTTGCAAAAGGCTCAAACCGTGTCAAAGCATTTAAAATATGCAACAAAAGCAAATTTTGCTCTTCCAAGCAACCATTACAGTGGACAACAAAACACAAAATACAGCACTCCGTGTGAATCAGTGCACCATAGCTTGTGACTGTAGCCTATTATTGTACGTAGCGTTCATGCCAGTGCCATTTGTTGTCAAATTTGCAAAGTATTGGCTCCAAAATCAGAAATGCTTTGATGACAATGTTATTGATTCCAGTGATTGTTTTCAAACTGTGGCTGACAACTGAAATACTGTGAATATGACAAAATACATGGAAACCCAAATACAATCTATTAGTGTAAGAAATTAAAAATACAATCAATTACAGTAAAGTGTAAACATCTATGACTGTAGGAAATAGTCACTATTGATCCTCAGTCTCTTCTGTCTTGACCATGGGGCCACATGACCTCATCCACACTGATTGCTAATTGAAGATTTGTGTCAAACAGTGATTTCATACTGAAGTAACTAGTTTCTAATTGTTAGGAACAGATGGTTAGTGTTTGGTTACCATAGTTAAAATAATGGAGGTTGCTCGAATGACATGCGTGTTAATTGTTCTGCAAAAGGTTGGTGGCAATGTGTTAATCTAATGAGAAAGGGTTAACACATTTAAAAGGTATCTTCTACTCTGCTGAGAGTGACGATGAAAACCGAGTGGTTCCCAGTTTCTTTAAGTAGGTCAAAGCAATCAAAAAAAAAAAAACAAAAATCAGTACAGGAACTGAGCCCATAAATCCTTAAACGTGAAAACTGACTAAATTTCATTTACCTTTGAGCTTAGTTTTTTGGGTCTGTTTTGTAACCGTAGTTTTGTTGTATTGTAAAGGGATCAGAAATTCAGCTGATTTTTTTTTTTTAATTAACGAGAGACCTTAAAACCCTGTGAGAAGCTCTCATCTGCAAGATTTCTGTTCCCTGCTGCGATAGATTAGACAGAGGTCCATAAAGATATTAAACCCACCTTGTTCCTTTTATTCCCAGTAATCATATTTCTGCCACCCACCAGTGTGTCTTTCATCTGATTGGAGTGCGTTTACTTTCAGTAAATGAGCCAAACTATGTCGACAGACAGATCAATATGATTAACACTGCATCATTTCACAATTACAAGACTTCTAGAGAAAGATCAATTTGACACGCCGTTACAATGCTACCTCTGTACATGGTAATATTAGTTTCACCTTTGAAGTTGAACTACTGAAATAAATGTAAGTCTTGCACGATATTCACATCTTTTGAGTTTCACCTGTATATTCCAGGGGTAAATAGTTTGGACTGCTGTAAAACATCCTGTATGGAATATGTCCCACATATCTCACACGCATGTGTCAGTAACATCAGCAAATGAACAATGTTACACTGCCACCCACGATACACAAAGTCCTTTATAACATTTCCATTTATAGTTTCTACTTGGCTCATGGAAACTAGACTGACTTCGAATGAGACAACTCATTTCAAAACTTTAACACATTCTTTAATATTTAAATGAAAACCATCAATTTAAGACAAATACAAACATTGATAATGAAAGATATTTAAAACTGTTTTACTGTGTTTTACACATTTCCTCTTTCCCACTTGGAGATTTAGGCCACAAATCCTCCTTGCAGTCTGAACTCACACCTGTAAAACACAAGACTTTTATAAGAAAACAGCACTCAAGTTAGCCTACTAAAAACCCTTACCGGTCTTTGTGATGCACATAAATGTATTACACCCACCCAGTTGCAGATGTGAGTCAAAGATTTTCCATGATTTGTTATTATTAATGTGCCAATGACAAAAAGTGGTCTATGTAATCATGTGTTTCAGTCACCCATCACTGTGTCTTTTATCTGATTGAAGTGTTCGTTGTTTACTTCCAATAAATGAGCCAAACTGTTAATATCAAGTCCGACCATTACATTATATACAGTTGTATGCCATCACAGGACAAAGTACTACACTTCCTGTACCCATTTTAACATAATCTTGCCAAAACAGTCATTCTCCCTTTTGAAACAAGACAACGGAGTTGTTTTTCCCCCCCAAATCGAGAAAAGTGTAGGATTACAGGCACCCAGAAGTGTGTAAACATGACTGAATGAGCTATCATTTAAAGTGGGACATCGTCAAAGTTCCCTGACTAGGAAACATCTCAAAGACTGAGGACAGACATTAGGACCTATACATTTCATCATCATACCACAGAGTTGCTTTTTAAGGATACTTAACATGGGTAACATTTTGCCATTAAAAGGGCTGATAGAATGCAAAACCGATTTTGCCAAACCGTCGTCATAGCTAATGACGACGGTTTGGTGGGTAATAAGGACATACAACCTCAAAATCCCATTGACACCTCTGTCCTCTGCCAAGTTTAAAACTGCTACAGATAACGGGCAGATCTCAGACAAACTAACTTTGTGTCTCCTCCTTATTTGGCTGTGTTCTCTGTCACGACCCAAAATTTACATATATATACACCACTGATCTGAGATCAGGTAGTTTTCAGAATAGGTTGCACAATTCTCAGAAATTGTATACATTGTTCTGCTATTTCATCACTAAATTCACTTCTGAGACTGTTATGCGAGAAATAAACTATGTTTACAAAAAATGATGTCAAATGCAAATGTTGTCCGACTGTGTGGCAGAGTTTAGCTGCCGGCAGCGCTCCATACCCGCGCAAAGTCACCGTTTCTGGACTACCAAACGCTGCTGCCCTGACAGAGCTCCAGCTTTTTTCTTCTTTAAATTAACCTTGAGTGGCAAATGAGCTTCCATATTGGTAGTTTTATTGAAAACTTAATTTTTAAATAAGTTAAGTATGAATAAGTCAGTATAAGTAGTTTTTTAAATAAAATTGTAATGAATGGACTCAATTATAGCCAAAGGTTGCTTAGGTTAGTGAGAAAAGGGAAATTCATCAGTTTAGGAGGTGTGCATCAGTCCTGATTTGGGTGTTAAGGCTCAGTGGAAACCTGGTAAAGTCCCGACCCCTCATGCCTCAGTTAGTAAACCCTCGGTTGCCCAAACACACAGTGATGTTACAGTAGTTACCAGTCTTTTCATCTGGTGAGTCAGGAACATTGAAAATGTCTGGCAAAACAAACAGCTTGGTCTTTATGACGTTAAGACTTCTAGACAAACAATAGCACAGGGAGGTGAACCTTAGATGTAGCTTACCTGGAATGGTTCCAAGGCTGGAGTTATCAAAGAACTGCTTGGGACGGGTTCTGGACAGCACATCAGAGGCTCCAGCAGTATCAAAGAACCTGCTTTTGGGGGATTCAAGCACATTTGGAGAGTCCAGCGGTTTCCTGGGAGAGTCCAGGACCCTCCTAGAAGTAACCAGAAACTTGGCGGGTGAGCTTAGGGAGCTGGAAGGGTCTGAGGTCATGGGAAGGCCTCTTTTGCTGGGCGTGCAGGGTAATGAAGGCTTGTCCACCTCACCCTTGCTCTTCACCTTCAGCGTGATGGCTCTGCCCTTCCACTTAGTGATTTCAGCCTGCTGACTGGACACCAAGCTGATGTCGCAGGGGGACAGACAGAGACATTTATGCACACACGAAAAAAAACAAACAAACATTTCACATGAGTTGTCCAAGCAGTTCCACTCTCAAACTGGTATCTCACCTTTCCAGCTCAGTTATTTTCATGTTAAGCATTTTGACTTCCTCCTCCAGTTTAGTCTTCTCCTGCAGAATGCTGGTCTTGACTACCACACCTCTGGGGTTGGTCAGTCTGGCATAAAGGTCCTCACCCTGCAGGACTGATTTTTCACATGACTACATCAGCGTTCATCTCCATTAAAAACGTGTTTCCACCCATCAAATTGGTAACAAATGCACCACCCTTCACCTGAATTAGTGCCAAGGCGCTCCAGGAAAAAACACTTCTGTTCATAAACCCTCAAAAAAATAAATGTACCACCTGAAGTTGACCGCTGCAGGCAAGTAGAACTACATTTTCATGAGAAAAAAAAAAACTCAGACACACTGCTGACTTACTTGACTCCTCTCCTTGCTGCTGTGATCTTCTTAAGGTCTCTTTGAGCTTCCTCAGTGACTCTTCCTTTTCCTTTAACAGTGTTGTCATTCTCTGGATCCTGAGAAGGACAGACATCTGGTCAGAACAGTCGTGGAATGAACCCCTTAATATTTTCTAATATATAGAAAGGGAGAAAAGGACAGCTGATGTTCAGCTTGTGACTTTAAGTGTCAGATGTACAAAAGAGCTGATCCACCACATCAACCATTTCTAACATTACAGGGACGCCTCTTTTACCATCTGCCGACATTTGAAAAAGGAGAATGTAACCACAGAAATCTTGAAATTAGAACAACCCACTAGGCACAGTCAATAAAGATAAAAACAGAAGAAGAAAAAAAAAAATAATGTCAGAGTGCATCCAAAGGGCTCTTACTCTTTTTTGTGTTCATCAGATGCTGAACTCAAAGCCACTTCCATTTTGAACAGTTTAGTCCGGAGCTTTTCCAGCTCAACAGCACTGGGTGACGCATTTTTCTAAAACAGAAAAAGAGCAAATATTATAATGAAAAGCTGCTCAATGTTGGCCAGTACAAAAACTCAAACACACAAATAAGCTAATAGTATGAAAATGAGTCTCAGAATGTGCTATCAATTATATTGGAAAAGCTTTTAGGTCTGTTACGATGAAAACAAAATCTTTAGCTGAACCTCAGACTCTCGCAGTTTGCTCCTTAGAGTTTGGATCGCCTTGTCTTTCTCCTCAACTTCTGCACGGCAGTCCTGCAGCTCAGTCTGCAGCAGCTGGGTAGCCTGCTTATGGTTGGACACCCTGTTGCTGGCTTTGATCTGAGCATCCTCCAGCTGCTGAGTTTGTACACGCAGAGCCTGAAAAACAGAAACATGCCCGTCACCATCTGTAAATAGACAAGTGTCATGCCATTTTGAGATGTGACATTGGATGCAACTGCTACGCATGGAGATTAGGGCTGCACAATATATCTTTTTTTTTTTTTTTTTTGAAATTGTCATTGCATTATCAACTGGCACAATATACATATCACGAAAGGCTGCGACCCATTGTTTTTAAAAAAGGAATTTATTGTATTTTAGTCAAATAGTGAAAGAAGCAGAACTGCGTTCTGTATATATACACAGTATATTAATTGAGCGCCCGTGTGGCTTAGTTGGTCCATCTGGAGGAGTTTGTTCCTCAACACAGAGGTCCAGGGTTCTGGACGTCTTCACCTCTCTTTACCCTTTTGTGTCTGGGCTGTCCCAGTGATTGAAGGCAGAAATGCCTAAAAATAAATAATCTTCAGTCATATCGTTATCGCAATATTGAGAAACATTATTGCATATCGCATATTTTCCTCATATCGTGCAGACCTAATAGAGACATGTTAGGGAGAAATCAACTGATTGTATATTTAAAGGTTTGGGTTTTATAATGAAAAAAAATAAATATATTTTTTAAAAACTCCAGAAACGCGCAGAAAAACAGATTTCCCTAACATTAGTTATTTTTAGTTATTTATGAATCCTCACTTAAATATGACAATGCAGTTTAAAAATAAACTTTTGCCCTGAAACTAGTGTGGAAAAAAACTACTTGATCAAGAACTCTGTTACTACAAACATGATAATCAATGACACATCTATATATGCTTCCTTTAGGCAATATTATCAGGAAGCACTCCATAAACTTTCATTGTTATGCAGATGATACTCAATTATATTTATCAATCAAGCCGGATGAAACTAATCAGTTAGCTAAACTTCAAATGTGCCTTCAGGATATTAAAACCTGGATGAGCTGTAATTTTCTAATGTTAAACTCAGATAAAACTGAAGTTATTGCTCTGGGACCCAAGCACCTCCGTGACGCATTATCCAAAGAGATAGTTACTCTGGATGGCATCTCCCTGGCCTCCAGCACCACTGTGAGGAATCTTTTTTTTATTTTTGAAGGACATGTCCTTTAATTCTCACATAAAGTATATTTCAAGGATCGCCTTTTTTCACCTCGTAATATTGCAAAAATCAGGAATATCCTGTCTAAAAAGTGATGCAGAAAAGCTAGTCCATGCATTTGTTACTTCTAGGCTGGATTACTGCAACTCTTTATTATCAGGCTGCTCAAAAAAAGTCCATAAAGACTCTTCAGCTGATCCAGAATGCGGCAGCACGTGTTCTGATAGGAACCAAGAAAAGAGATCACATCTCTCCTGTTTTTTTTCTACATTGGCTTCCTGTAAAATCCAGAATAGAGTTTAAAATCCTTCTTCTCACCTACAAAGCTCTTCATGGTCAGGCACCATCTTATCTTAAAAGAGCTCATAGTTACAACCCTACAAGAGCACTACGCTCCCAGAATGCAGGATTACTTGTGGTTCCTAGAGTCTCTAAAAGTAGAGCGGGAGCCAGAGCGTTTAGCTATCAGGCTCCTCTCCTGTGGAACCAGGTTCCAGTTTGGGTTCGGGAGGCAGACACCGTCTCCACATTTAAGAGTAGGCTTAAGACTTTCCTTTTTGATAAAGGTTATAGTTAGGGCATAGAATTGAATATTGTTAGGGAGTGAGTTGCAGCGTCCTAACCCGGCCCACCTGCTTCTCGTCATAGTTGTCAGATCTATCTATCATATAATCAAGAATATAATAAAACTAAAGGGAGACTTGGCATACAGCCCGATCCGGTTGGGGAGAGTTCTGGCCTGTCCAGGCCCCTCTCTTTACCCTGTCTCTCTTGGTTATGCTTTGATAAAGCTTATAGTTAGGCATAGAATTGAATATTGTTAGGGAGTGAGGACATCCGCCTATCCCGACCCACCTGCTACTCGTCATAGTTGTCAGATTTATCTGTCATATAATAAAACTAAAGGGAGACTTGGCATACAGCCCGATCCGGTTGGGGAGAGTTCTAGCCTGTCCAGGCCCCTCTCTTTACCCTGTCTCTCTTGGTTATGCTTTGATCAAGCTTATAGTTAGGGCATAGAATTGAATATTGTTAGGGAGTATCGCAGCGTCCGCCTATCCCGGCCCACCTGCTACTCGTCATAGTTTTCAGATTTATCTGCTGGGGGAGACTTGGCATACAGCCGATAGAGTTCTAGCCTGTCCAGGCTCCTCTCTTTACCCTGTCTCTCTTGGTTATGCTGTAGTAGTTTTAGACAGCTGGGGGACTTCCTTCGACACACTGAGCTCCTCTTCCTATCTTTCTATTTTGTGTGCATCTATGTCCCAGAAATGCTTGTTACTAACCTAGCTCTGGGGAATTCCCCGGAGTCCTTTTGTTCTTTTTCTCCCAGCATCGGAAGGGAGGCTCCAAAATCATATGGTTTTTTGCCAAAACGTCCTGCTGTGCCTTGTAATGCTGCACAGTGCCCTGCTATGCCATGAAAACAAAGAACTACTACAAACTACTATTATTTTGATTTATTTTTAGGGACTGTTATTTCATTGAACCCTAAATATTGCAGTTTAAAGAACCGCCTACCAAAGCCTGGGTCTGTCCGAGTTTTCTTCCCAAAGGGGAGTTTTTCCTTGCCACTGTCGCACTGTTGAAACTTGCTCTGGAGGAAACTACTAGAACTGTTGTCCTTGTAAAGTGTCTTGAGATAACTCTTGTTATGAATTGATACTATAAATAAAATTGAATTGAATTGAATTGAACCTGTTATAAGCACAAATTATGAAAAAAAACAACATAAGAACTGATTTGTTAGACATACTTTGACTTTTTCTTCAGTTTGCTGGAGCTGAAGCACAAGTTGCTGGTTGTCCTTCAGCAGGGAGAGCTCTGTTTTCAGAGGTGCTCCCTCCAGCGCCTGCAGCAGAGTGGAGGTCTTACTTCTCTCCTCTCCAAGTTGAGAATCAGCCTGATCCATCAGCAGCTTCAGCTCTTCATGCAGACCATTCTGTTCATCGATGATGTCCTACAGGAGTCAGGTGGATAGTATGAAATGATATATTAAAAAAAGATGACAATAATCACTGCAATGCATACACTGTGGGGTAAAAAAACAGTGCCTTGAGTTTTTAAGGCAATTACAAATGATTACAGTGAAGACAATCAGGTTGAAACCAGGATTTCTTCCTACCTGCTAATGAAAACTGCTTCTGGAAATGGGCATGGCCATGTATCAATACCTTGACTTACTGAATGTCAAACTATCAGTACTTAGACAGGATTCTGATTAGCTGGCTGCAGTTTCCATTTAATTGTAATAAATAGACAGTACAGCTGAACACCTTTTAAACTGTCCCACTTAGGTTTTCATTCAAAGTTCAGCATCAAATTGTGGCTGTTAATGTCCCCTTCACAACACTGGGTGTATTCTCCACACTAATTGTTTCATTCTGCTATTTACTTTGTGATGTAAGTGACTGTTTCTGTTATGTTTTCAGATATCCTGCTAGCTAACAAACAGGACCAAAAAAATTTACAACTAGATAAGTGAATGTTAAACACTACCTGCAGAGTCAATCTCCAGTTGTGTGCCACTGCAGATAAGTGGTCCAGCTCACATCTCAGGATGCTGTCCATCCTGCTGAAGCTGATTGGCTGGTTAGTAAGCACGGCCTGCAACTGCTCCTTGAACCTCTTGCCGTCCCTGATCTCAGCTGACGGCTCACTGGGGTAAATAGTCATGTTGCCCCGGAGCTTTTCCAAAAGGCTGGTCATTTTCTACAAAACCAAAAGATCATAACGTACAGTCAAGTTGGATAAAATGGACACATCACAATCACAAAATCTAGACGTTAGATTTTAGAGTTTGCAGCTCATTTTTAAAATCTGAATAAATTCATTGGCTAAATGCCTTAACTGTTAAGTCCCATTTGGAATGGATTTATTTCAGTAGTGGAGGTGGGGTGATTTAAACGTATTTTGTTTTCTTTTTTTTCTCCCTTTTACAATCAGCTGAGAGAAAGAAAAAAAAAAAAAAAGGTATTTTAAAATTAAGTCATCAGGACAGCAAGACATTTATAAAAGCTAATCAAATGCTCTGTTGTAACTAGTTACAGGGATCCTTATTCTGTTTTGAACATTGTTTACCTACATTTGTTCAAATTTTTGCAAATTGGCGCCTTTAAAAAGTATGCTGAATAGCTATTAGCAGTTTCTGTTTGCAATGCACCCATGGAGGTACAGATAACAATCACGGGGTTACTCTGATACGGAACTTAAAAGTTTGCTTTAACTCTCCTGTGCCCCCCTTGACAAGCTTTTGGTTTTCTTCTAGTGACCATGTCTATAACAGAACATAGACTGTAGCTTCACTATGGTAAAAAGCCATTTGGAACAATGAGTTAAATTATAGAGGAACATGGTGAATATTTAATTCCCCACCTTCCCCTGTAATGTTTATCGCATCTAAATGGGAAGACAATCTTTTCAAAAAGGTTGCATAGCTCACCTGCAGGTAGAGCTGCCTCTTGTCCAGTAGCTCAGTCAGTCTGTGGTCCCACAGTGTGTGGAAGTCCTCATCTTTGATCGAGTAGCAGGGTGCCTGTGCTCTACACAGCAGCACATCCTGCAGACGCCTCTCCTCAAACACAGCCAAATCTTTCTTCACCAGCTCCTCAAACAGGTTCCTGTAACCCAGTGCTTGGGTCTGAAGGTGCAAGCAGAGAGCAGGGGTTTTCAGGTTATCACCTGATCAAAACAGTAATTAAAATTACATTAAATAAAAGAAGCTCTTTACCCTAATGTTTTTCCCACACCGCACTGTCTGCTGCAACAGCTGGCACAGAGCGTTGCAGGCTTCCTCGGTGGGTTTCGGTAGCAAGGTCAGATAAGACCGCTTCACGGCAGACAGTATTTCTTCCAGATCTGTGAAGTTAGACTTGGAACAAGTGTCTATAAAGTGCTGGAGTTTTCTGAAGGACTCCTGCAATGATACAAATTCAGGGGGATCAGAGTTATATTGAACCTAATATGTTTGAATGTCTTTGCTTTTTAGCTGCTGATTACTAAAAATGAATTGGTGACATTACCTGAAGCTGCTCAGTAGAGTCCTGCAGTCGTGATGACACCGTCTCCTTGACTCCACTGGTGCTCTGAACCAAACTGCTCAACTGCGCTTTGAGTGCTGAGATGGTTGTATTCGCTTCACTGAGCAACTGAAAGGTGAAGAGAAAAAACTAAAACCTATTATATAACATTTTTATGCAAGTGATACAAGTTTATATAGTTATGGCACTTCTCCACCGCAAGCTATATCAATATCATCTGCCTTTCCAGACATCTCCGCACAACCTAACCTGTTCTGAATGGTGAATTTTTTTTTTTATTCAAGAAACTTACTACTTTTCATCTTTTTCCCCCCATACATATACTGTACATGATAGGAAAATTGAAGTTGGAATTGATTGCCAACTCATGTTACTTGTTGATTTTAGGGTCGCTGCTTTATTTTTTTTATTTTTGCATTTTGTCTGCTTTGTTCAGACTATGCTCCTTTCAAGATGTCTTTTTTGAGAGCAGATACAATAAAAAGGGAACACACACACACCTATCTATCTGCTTGATTTTGTAACGAAAACCATGTAAAGCAATATGTACAGTTATCAAGTCAAATGTTTGGACACGCTTTCCCATTCAAGTAAATGAGATAATGTTTACAAATCCTACTGGTACTGTAATAATACTGAGGAGGTGACACATTGGCTATCTATTTTTAAACTACTGTTCATCAGAGCAGACCTGAGTACTGTCTAACTCTTGAAAAACCTTCCAGTTCTTTGCACTATATACATGAAATGAATTACTTTTCAACTGGAAAGTCCCATCCCAATGAATGAGAATGAATGATTTGAATTGTGGACCGCTGTATTTATGCTGTGTTTTTAGGCAGTTTGCATGTGCCTGTGAGGGACTGGCTATGTTATGTTTAAAAAGGACTAAAGACTCAAGTAGGACTGCTGACAAACCTGCTGGGAGGTGTTGGCCTCAACAACTGCATGATTTTGTCTCTCCCTGAGTATTTCAAGCTGCTCCTCGAGCTGCTGCACCTGACCACAACAACAGAAGCAGTGACAAGTCATTCAAAACAGGAATCACAGCAAACAAATGTAACAAAAGGCACATGGACGACACCACTCGATGCTTGATATTCTATCTATGAAAGTCTCTGTCCCATCTTTAACTATTGTTTAGATAGAACACGTCACTCAGAGGACCGATAAGAAAATATATTTATTACAAACCGTTTTTCAGTAAATGCATCTCTGTGAATTTAGTGTGAAAATTGTGCATGTCTTGTTCCCCCAACAACTTAATCACAAGTGTATTCAATTATCATATCCTACTACTGGACCTACTCTTTGTTGCAGGTTGGTCTCTCGTTCACCTCTCTCAGCCTGCTGCTGCGAGTTCAAATGTTCCTGCTCGCTCAACTTCTCCTGGATGGCTGAGATCTGTAGTAGGAAGATGAATTAACTGAATACATAGAAGTGCTTTGAAGAAGCCATCTTATCCACATTATTGTTTCTGGATTAGCAATTACTCCATAGTTGCATAAATGTACCATCTCCATCCTGTCCTCCAGCTCTGCTCTAAGCTGATTCTTCTCCTGTCTCAGTCCCTCCAGTATCTCCTGCAGCTGATCTCTCTCCTCACTGAGAGATTTTACTCTGCACAGCAGCTTCTCCGTCTCCTTTGTGAAGGTCTGACAGTTGGCCTCCTTCTCAGAGAACAAACTGTCTCTTTCTGCTTCAATGCTCTCCAGTTTCTCAGTTAGAGTCCTCATCTGTGAGGAAAGGAGCAGATACAAGGAACATTCAAGCGTCTGTTTAAACTCAGCAGTAGCTTTAAACAGTTTCTCATCCAAATCTCCTTTTATGACTGCTATTGTGTCCAAAAAAGGTGTACAGCCCTACAATGAATGCTTTTTATAGAAGCTAAGCTACTCGACACAAACCTCAGTTTGCATTGTTCCCATCCTGTCCTCCAGCTCTGCTCTGAGCTGATTATTCTCCTGTCTCAGTCCCTCCAGTATCTCCTGCAGCTGATCTCTCTCCTCACTGAGAGATGTCACTCTGCACAGCAGCTTCTCCAGCTCCTCTGTGGAGGTCTGACAGTTGGCCTCCTTCTCAGAGAGCAGACTGTCTCTCTCTGCTTCAATGCTCTCCAGTTTCTCAGTTAGAGTCCTCATCTGTGAGGAAGGGAGCAGTTACAATGAACGCCTTGCTCTGAAAACAAGTTTCATAATAAAGAATTCCTGCTATCCATAACAGGGTTTCTACAGGTTTCACAAAGTCAAATTTAAGGATGTTTAAGACCATTGTGAATGAAATTTAAGACCTATATCACAACATCCCCCCCCCAAAAAAGTCAGATGTCAGAGTGTGGAAACACTGTCTGAAACAATTCCCTGATATCCTCATTGGCATTATAGGAATGGTGTCTAGATCGGCTGCAATATAAGTTTTTATGTTGGTCTCATTTGTAGTGGTAATCAGCAAAAAAAGTTGGACTAACAGAAAGAACTACAACACCACAGAACTAAAGAAAACATTCTAAAGCGCTGCAGGAACATTTAAGAGGTAGCGCTACTTTGACGTAGACTTGTTGAAAATTATTTGAGAACACAATACTTACGCAAATTTGAAACTTTAAGGCCTTAAACGAAATGTTAGACTTTTTAAGACCCCGTGAAAACCCTGTATAACAAAGTGAGGTATTAGGCATTAACCTGTTGATCTAGAGAGCATTCCTTCTCATGACATAGTTTCTCCAGATCAGAGTTTATCTGCTTCTGTGCACACAGCTCCTCTTGGACTGACGTCAGAAGTTCTTGTGTTGTGGAAGCCTTGGAACAAACGTTAAAACCTTTAGTCAGTCAAATATACAAATTACAAATAAATGCACAACAAATTCTTCTCAAAACCCTCAAAGTACAAAATTGTCAGAAATGTAATACTTAGCCAAGTTGGACTGCCTTATAATAACCGGTTGCCTCACCATATTCATATTCTGCTGTAGATCATTTTCCAGCTGCCTCTTCTGCTCAGTCACAGATTGTAGAGACATTTTCAGCTGCGCTATCTGAAGAACAAAGACATTTTAACAGCACATAGGAAAGAAATGTAAGGAATACTGGAAATTATCAGTGTATTTCCCCAGTAAGTCTGTTGCAACGACGTGGTCACGTTGCTTTATTCCTAAATCAAGGGAATTTAAAGCCAATGGCAACAAATAGAAAATGAATTAGGTGTTTCCATTAAGTGGATAAATAAGCTGTTTCACTCTGTTTAAGCTCTGATGAGAACCTTGTTTGTTGCCTTCTATGGCTGGACCCAAAGATTCAGACTTTTTCAGATTTGTTTGTTGTGTAGGTATTTGATTTTTCAATTTTTGGGATTTGCAAATTTGTTTTACTCTAGAATAACAATTCTTAAAAATGAATGTCTTTAATTACACCGAAAGACACAAGTTGCACATGTACTCCTTAAGAAACTATGTAGCTACACTAAATAACAGCACGGCAGGCCGTTATCCTTTATAAATGGAGTCTTGACTCAAAATGATCTAACGACACAGACAGGGGTGATGACAGTAGAACTCATCACAAACCTCAGTTTGCATGGTTTCCATCCTGTCCTCCAGCTCTGCCCTGAGCTGATTCTTCTCCTGTCTCACCCCCTCCAGTATCTCCTGCAGCTGATCTCTCTCCTCACTGAGAGATGTCACTCTGCACTGAAGCGTCTCCATGTCTTCACTGTGAGTGTCGGCCGACCTCTCAGACAGCAGACTGTCTCTCTCTGCTCGCACACTCTCAAGCTCCTCAGTCAGCCTCTGAATCTGTCAGGAAAGAATGGAGACCTAATTATTATTTCAAACAATTAGGAGGGCCATGGAAGTGAGCTGTCTTAATACTAGAGCTGCAACTATTAGTTGAGTCCATTCAACATATACAAGAAAAAAAGGTTAGTGTAAAGCCCTGTAGCTGAGTTGTTGCACTGTGTCAGAGATACACTAAATAACAGCACAGCAGGCTGTTAACCTTTACAAATGGAGTCTTGGCTCAAAATGGCCTAACTAAAAAAAATGTTATTGATAGAAAAAGGGCAGTACAACTTGTTGTCACAAACCTCAGTTTGCATGGTTTCCATCCTGTCCTCCAGCTCTGCCCTGAGCTGATTCTTCTCCTGTCTCACCCCCTTCAGTATCTCCTGCAGCTGATCTCTCTCCTCACTGAGAGATGTCACTCTGCACTGAAGCGTCTCCACCTCTTCACTGTGAGTGTCGGCCAACCTCTCAGACAGCAGACTGTCTCTCTCTGCTCGCACACTCTCAAGCTCCTCAGTCAGCCTCTGAATCTGTCAGGAAAGAATGGACCTCATTGTTATTTCAAGTATTAGGAGGGCCATGAATATTCTATCTGGATATACCTATGTAACAAAATTCATCATGAGTTCAGATGGTTATCAAATCATTTCAAACTGTCACTAAAATCTGTTGATCTATACAGGAGACGACAGCCAGCATTAGACAGCAGTTTCACTCTGTGATTTTTCATGTATAAAACGTAGACCTGCCTGATTTTGGAGCTCTTGCAACTGAAGGGTAATCTCTGCATCACTCCCATTGCTTTGTCTGCCCTCCAGCTCTGCCTTTTGACTCGTCAGCACGCTGATCTCATCTTGTAGAACTCTGATCTTCTCCTGAGAAACCCTGAGCTCCTCCTGGTTCTCCATCATCTGAAATACATTACCACCACATGAGTTCACAGGTGAAGAGCTCTTCTGCACAAAGTGATTACATGTACAACAGGGTCAACAGTCATCCATCAAAAACCAGGGAAGTGGGCTGTCTCAATACTAGAGCTGCAACTATTAGTCGAATCCATTCATTGTACGTCCACACGCATCAAATATCTTTGTGTGCACCG
Organism: Etheostoma perlongum; assembly: GCA_026937815.1. NCBI lineage: Eukaryota > Metazoa > Chordata > Actinopteri > Perciformes > Percidae > Etheostoma > Etheostoma perlongum. The sequence goes on from CM049388.1 coordinate 18,891,049, forward strand.
AAACATTTAGGAGCTTGTGTACTTTTTTTTAGTGTAAAAAATTTTGTCTACAAAAATTAACCCCATGACAGGCTCTTACCCTTTTGTCTTAATTGATCTTACTACAAATCCTTGGTGACAGAAACAGACGGGGTGATGGCTACAGTACAACTCATTTTCACAAACCTCAGTTTGCATAGTTTCCATCCTGTCCTCCATCTCTGCCCTGAGCTGATTCTTCTCTTGTCTCCGCCCCTCCAGTATCTCCTGCAGCTGATCTCTCTCCTCACTGAGAGATGTCACTCTGCACAGAAGCGTCTCCATCTCCTGGCCGTGGTTCAGAGTGTCAGCCGTCCTCTCAGACAGCAGACTGTTGATCTCATCTTGTAAAAGTCTGATTTTCTCCTGAGACACCCTGAGCTCCTCCTGGTTCTCAATCACCTAAAAAGACATTACCATCACCTGAGTTCACAAGTGAAGGTCTTTTCTGCACAATGTCACTAAAGGTGTGTACTATAACAGGGTCAGTCAACCATCAACAACCAGGGAAGTGGGCTGTCTCATCACTAGAGCTGCAACAATTAGAAAATTCATACATGAAAAGAAAAACTATAAGGCAACTATTTTGATAATTGATTAAGGGTTTGTAATTTATTAAAAATAAAATCTCGATCACAAAATTTAATTTTTAATGCAAATAATGCTATACATTTTTGATCATGATCTGGTGCCTGCAACGCTGTGGTGTGTGTGTGTGTGTGTGTGTGTGCTGGCCGAACAGCTTGTGGAGTTGAACTCCTGTTGATCTTATGGACATATGTTGTGATATTTAACCAAACGATCCAGCGGATTAAGAGCAATGATTAAAAACACTGGATTTAAGATGTCTTGCCTCGCCGAATACTTGCACCAACCTGCTAAAATTATTAAAACACGAAGGAGACATGTTGACAGTGGAATCAACATGACATTGACACTTTTCTTTTTATATTCTTACAGTGCTGAATACTGACAGTAAAATAAGCCATTATAAAACTAAGACCCAGTTAAGCAAAAGTAAGAACATATTGTGAAACTGCCAGAATCTTAAACTACTGTGATATAAATTTGTGATCATACAGCCCAGTATTAATTTAAGGTTTGTTTGAGCCTTTTCATTGGATTTGACACTGAGAAAACGTAACTGCTGTCACCTCTTGCTGAAGGCAGGTCTTTTTCTCATCATGTGGTTGCAGTTCTGAGGTCAGTATTTCTGGCTGGTTAAACCCATTTTGGGCTTGTACAACCTGTGGCAGATAAAAAATATAAAATTAAATTCTGATTCTAGCCAGATAGATATTAAATAAACAGTCACAATCCAACAAAACTTAATAAGAATCAATATTAACTTACCATTTCCATCCTGTCCTCCAGCTCTGCCCTGAGCTGATTCTTCTCCTGTCTCACCCCCTCCAGTATCTCCTGCAGCTGATCTCTCTCCTCACTGAGAGATGTCACTCTGCACTGAAGCGTCTCCACCTCTTCACTGTGAGTGTCGACCGACCTCTCAGACAGCAGATTGTCTCTCTCTGCTCGCACACTGTCAAGCTCCTCAGTCAGCCTCTGAATCTGTTTGGAAAGAATGGAGGCCTCATTGTTATTTCAAATAGGAGGGCCATGACAGCCAGCATTAGACGGCAGTTTCACATTTTTCATGTATAAAACGTAGACCTGCCTGATTTTGGAGCTCTTGCAACTGAAGGGTCATCTCTGCATCCCCACCGTTGCTTTGTCTGCCCTCCAGCTCTGCCTTTTGACTCGTCAGCACGCTGATCTCATCTTGTAGCTGTCTGATCTTCTCCTGAGAAACCCTGAGCTCCTCCTGGTTCTCCATCATCTGAAAGACATTACCACCACATGAGTTCACAGGTGAAGAGCTCTTCTGCACAAAGTCACTAAACAGGTGTACAATAACAGGTCAATAATCCGTCAACAAACAGGGAGGTGGGCTGTCTCAATACTAGACCTGCTATTTTTTTGAGTCCATTCCCCCTCACACCCACAAGAGAAAAAGGTTAGTGTAGAGCCCTGTAGCTGAGTTGTTGCACTGTGTCAGAGCTACACTAAATAACAGCACAGCAGGCTGTTAACCTTTACAAATGGAGTTTTGACTCAAAAATGACCCAACTAAAAAACATTGATAGAAACAGGGCAATAACAAACCTGGTTGTCACAAACCTCAGTTTGCATGGTTTCCATCCTGTCCTCCAGCTCTGCCCTGAGCTGATTCTTCTCCTGTCTCACCCCCTCCAGTATCTCCTGCAGCTGATCTCTCTCCTCACTGAGAGATGTCACTCTGCACTGAAGCGTCTCCATGTCTTCACTGTGAGTGTCGACCGACCTCTCAGACAGCAGACTGTCTCTCTCTGCTCGCACACTCTCAAGCTCCTCAGTCAGCCTCTGAATCTGTCAGGAAAGAATGGAGACCTAATTATTATTTTAAATATGAAGAGTGACATGAATATAATATCTCTATTTGAATAAGTTTGTCTAACAAAGTAAAAAAATTAAACAAGTCCAAAATTCATCCTGAGTTCAGATTGTTATCAAATAATTTCAAAATGTGTCTTATTTCACTTGAGTTATTCAAGAGAAAAAACAGCAGAAGACAGCAGTTTCAATCTGTATTCTTTATGTATACAATGTGTCATGCCTGATTTTGAAGGGTAATCTCTGCATCACCCCCGTTGCTTTGTCTACCCTCCAGCTCTGCTTTTTGACTCATCAGCACGCTGATCTCATCTTGTAGCTGTCTGATCTTCTCCTGAGACACCCTGAGCTCCTCCTGGTTCTCCATCATCTGAAAGACATTACCACCACAGGAATGTAATAGTGGAGATCACCCACGGGCGGTGCAGTGAGGACTGAGCCTCTGTATATGGGTGCACACTACCAGGTGAGCTACCAAGGTGCCTTTAAATGAATACTTTTAAAACGAAGAACATAGTTACTGCAATTGAAGATTTCATTTTGCAAAAGAGACTGAGTTTTGAAGATGTACGTTATAACTTACATGTGTTTTCAGCTCGTCTATCTGTGCACTCATTTCATTGGGAGGATCATCCTGTTTGGATGTTTGGGCAGTCTCAAGCTGTTTGATCCTCTCCTTCTGTTGACGATTCTTCTCCATGGCTGCCCTCAGTTCCTCCTGATTATCAATCATCTATTTGTTAAAAAGAAAAAAGATTTTTCCTGTGACATGGGACAAAAGCTGCCTTTTAAAATCTGGACTGGAAAAAACTGGTAACTCACTATCTCCACATTTTCCTGCATGTCCATCTGGAGCTGGTCTCTTTCTGCAGTGAGAGATGCAAGTGTAGAGAGCAGCTTCTCCATCTCTTCTGCAGAGCGCTGAGCACAAGCATTCTGCTCAGACAGGAGACCGTCTTTCTCAGCTTGCACACTCTGAAGGTCCTGTGACAGACTCAGCATCTGTTGGTAAAAAAATCCAACCATCAATCACAACCATAGAAATGAAATCAAGAGAAAGCCCATTGAACTGTTCCCTGTGGTCATTTGATTGGTACACAACAAAATATGTGATTGTTGTTAGTTGTCATGGAAACAACGTGTGTCAGTGGGGCCGTAAACTGTGTCACAGCTCGCTTGGATGAGACATTAAGTTGCAGGGAGTGAGGAAGGATAGTTAGACCCAGCAGCAGTGAGTCAGGGGACTGCTAACGTTAGACCAAGCCCGCTGTTCAGCTCATTCTCTGGGGCAGCATAAAAACACAGCGAGCCTGCCGGTGTTAGTTGGCTAACGATTAGTTTAGAAAAAACTGTTCCAGTAACATTTCACTCACATGTTTCCCTAAATCAGCTTCCTTCTGCTCACAGAGTTTCACCAGATCTGAGTTCTTCTGCCTCTGCTCTTTGAGCTCTTCTTGGAGAGAAAGTAGAAGAACTTGTGTCTCTGCAGCCTAACACAAATAAAGCAAATACAGTCAATCAAAAAGCAACAAAGGGACCAAAGTGATCACTAAAAGGGATACACAGCCTGTTTAACCATAATAACTCAAAAGTAACAGTTGGAGAGGTTACATTGAGCAAGGGAAGTTAACTTAAAAAAGTTGGCAACAGCTCTCAGGAAACTAAACAAAATAACCACAATTAAGGCAATATATGTACAGATATGCACAAAGAATTTGAAAAAAAAAAATGAACTAAGGCAGCTTTCACATCTAAAGTTCAGTAGAATGCGAATTGGGGGAGAAGTTGAAACGTTGCACTTTTCATTTGGTTCGGTTAGTGTTAACGTAAACCAAACGGTCACTCTTTCATTGGACAAAATATCTGAGTCTCAGAAATAATAGAGCAACACAAAACTCAGCATCTTGGGTTTTCTGGGTTTTGCTTTGAGTTTCTAATACTTTAGTACAAAGCTAAACAATATGAGCTGCATGAAGGGGAGGGCTGGCCCTGATGAGAGGGAGAGTATGAAGTGTTCTCACACAGAAGACGAGTGATGTTTGGTCATAATAAATTATGGATTTAAAAGTTATCCATTAAATCACACACAAGTCTGTAAATTGTGTGAAAAATTGACATTTCTGGCTAGTAAATCCAGGGTATGGTTAAACTGAAGGAAATTGCTCAGGTGTAAAAGCAACTTAGTTTGTTTAAAGAGCTGTTAGAAGTTGTGAGATTAGATATGACGGTTAAATGTTTTTTTCCAAAAGATTAACAGATGTGTGTTGTTATCTTAACATTTGCAAGCAGTGCCGTCACTCACCATCTCCACATTTTGACGGTCCCTCATGAGCTGGTCTCTCTCGGCAGTGAGCGAAGTAACTGCAGAGAGCAGCTTTTCAATCTCCTCTGCAGAACTCTGAGCACCAGCATCCTTCTCAGCTCTCACACACTGGAGCTCTTCCGTCAGCTGATTCAACTAGATATATCCAAATAAAAAAAAATTGTCAGGCTACATTTATTGTATTACTACTTAATTGATCTACAGTTTTTCATGCAAGAACAAACATAATAACCAGAGAAAATATGACAGCAAAGGTCTCTGACTTGACCAGGAATGTTATGGTTGAGTCTTCCAATCCACCAATCAGGGAATATTTAAAAAAGTTCTCTAAGCGATGTTGGGTGACGTTACTTCTAGTTGACGTTTGAAGGATTTTCAAACAAAAAAAGACAAGCTTGCCCCTCCCTCCTCCTCATCATCATCCCCCCCCCGCCTCCCTTCTGTGCTTTTGCGCCCTTTATCAGCTGCTGCATCTTTGAAAAAGAGGGAAGCCTGCCTCTCCAATGGTAGTCATGAACTGACTCTTCTCAGCATCAGAGCTCTCCATGTCACAGCAAAGTGAATCCAGCTGCTGCGTTTCATATACACACTGTTGGCTCAGCTTTGAGCTTCAGAATCTCATTAAGTTTGCTCACGACACAGCTGTGGTGGGCCTGAGCACAGACAAGGATGACAAAGCCTACATGAAAGACCTGCTGGTATCAGGCCAACAACCTACTTATGATTGTCAGCTAGATTGAAGAGATGATAGTGGACTTTGGGAAGAAGCAAGGAAGAAACTCCAGCCCCCCTTAACCTCAATGGGTCCTTGTAGGAGAGGGTAGACAGCATCAAGTACCTTGGTGTCTACATCCCAGAGGGTCTTACCTGGGTGCTGCATCCTGACTTGGTGTGACAAATATCATGTGTGTCATTTATCATGTGACAAAAAAAGATGATTGATACAAAATGACATCTGGTAACTGTAATAAGCTATAAATCTGACACTGTCCATAGAGGATGTTTGGAGAACTCACCTGCTTTGTCAAATTATCCACCTTATCTGGAAGAGGCTGCAATGAAGCTAGCTCCTCCAGCTGAGCTCTGAGGGCTCCCTCCGCTTCATGAGATGCGGTCAGCTCTCTATTCAGGTGCGCCACTCTTCTCTCAAGTTCAATGCTGTCTATAAGATCTGGAGACAGAGGACATCTTACAACTCTGACCCAATTTCACAGAGTGAATGTTTGCAAATCAGGTTTTACGTGCAGAGTTACACTACATATAAACACCCTGACTTTAACCATACTTTTTGGGACATTTCCATCTAGCAGAGTGGTGAGCTTGGTGTTCTCGGCAAAAGCCACATTCAGTTCTTTTTGGAGATCGCTCTGCATCTTTCTGTAGTGCGACTTCTCTGTCTCAAGTTGAAAGCGCAGGCTTTTCACCTCAGCCTCCATCTTGTCATAGTTGGCATTCAGAGTAATCTGGAGAAGAGATCATGACAAGAAACATTAAATAAAAAATACACAGATATTGGTGCACTGGCATAAGTATTACAAAATCATCCAAAATACTTAAGCCAACCATTTTCTGTTTAAAGCAACTTTGTTGTGATTGCCCATTGGGTTTAGCTGTGTGTTCATTATGTTTGGTGAAACAGATCACATTTTAAAGTCTGTTTGGTCAGTCACAGGATTTAAAAAAAAAAAAAAAAAAAATTCTAGTAGAACCACATACACCGTGTAACCAGTAACTTAGCTCAAGCACGACGTTCGTCGTTACACTGATCATGATTGTTTTCCCAAGATGGCACCTGCCTGTATACGCGAACGGTAATGTCTTTACAAACTATCTTTTTAATAAACTGTCTGGGGTTAATAACACATGTGACACATGTGTTATTAACCCCTAGGTTCATTTTGCATAGAAATTGTCCTTTAAAAATAAAGGGTTGCACATTTTGTTTATGCATTTCTTTTTAGGCTAGTTTAACTTTTTATGTCTAAGAAGAGAAACTCACATTTCATTTTTTTTGTATTTTTGGCATTTGGGACTAATGATACCATTATATAACAATAGCAGTATTGTAAATCGCAATATGACCTTCTTCACATCGTGCACCCTATAAAAATAAATAAATAAAGAAATACAGACAGAACACAGCACATGATCAGAATATTACCATCTGATATGCCAAAGGTGCACAGTTATGACCAATGAAAATTTTAGATGCACCTTATAGATTTTTGGTCACATGTGCACCTTTGGGACAAGTTAAACCACTTTCACTGGTTAAAGGCTAAGAAGATTTTCAGACTACAAAAGTGTTAATCCCACTTACATTCATCTCCTCTGTAGCGATGTTTTGACTGCGCAGCATAGCCCATTCCTTCTTTGTATCTCTGCTGAGCCCCTCGGCGTCATCCAAAGAGCGACGAAGCTTTGCCACCTCCTGCACCAAGTCCTTACCACTCTGCAAAGACAAAGACAAGAAAACATGACGGAATTAGCCTGCTTAATGACAGGTCAGGCCGCAGGACTGAGCCTCTGTAGATTCCAACCCGCTGCCCTTTGCTGCATGTCATTCTCCCTCTCTCTCCCCCACTTCCATGTCTTCAGCTGTCCTATCAAAAAAGGCCTAAAATGAAAACCGGAATAATCTGTAGAATAGTCGATTACTAAAATAATCAATAGCTGCAGCCCTAAACATCACATACCAAACTCTGAAGTTCTTCTGCAAATTCTGTTTTCTTCTTCAGCTCCTCAGACAAAGTTTCTAGTTTGTTCTGAAAAAAAAGAAAAAAAAATTATTTTACAAAACTACAACTGGAGTGCAGAACTATTTCAACCCTAATGTACACGTGTTATTAGTCATGTAGTCTGTAACTGGAGTAGTAAATGTTCAGTGAGTAAAAAGTGGAAGAGGGCTTGAAGACCTACATAATAGTATTATTATTGAATACTTTATAATTGGGAAATAAAAAAAATGAAAATCACTCTGAGCTACAGTACTGCCGCCCCTCCATGTAATGACAAGACTTAACTACGGTGAAGTATGTGGTGTGTAGTTTAACTTACACAAAACAAATGCCAACACTTAAGATCCACTTTCAGATTTATAAACTTGGGGGGGGGGAGACTCTTCTCAGCATGTCGCCTTACCTGAAGCTCCAGGCATTGCAGTTTAGAGGATTCAACGGTCTTCTTCAACTGAGATACTTCATTTTGCAACTCATTCTGTAAGATGGCACAAACAAAATGTACAGTGTAAATAAAAGTCAAACCGGGTACATCTTACTCTGTCCTTTAAGCCAAGCAGTATGCGTCAGGCCCAAATAGATTAAAATCAATTACCTCATGCTCTTTCCTGAACTCCTCCTCCAGAGATTTGAATTCGTCCAAGTCTCTCTTCGTCGTCATCTCCTGTGTCAGAGCAGCATTCTCTTTCTCCAGACTTTGAGTCTGCTCTATGAACATGCTGATCTCCTGTTTCAGATAGTCTCGCTCAGCAACAATCATGTCCTATAAACATACAATTTGATCAATTTAAGGAGCAGTAACATTTGCACTTGAAGTGCATTGCCCTAATGCGGTTTTCATCATCAACAGCTTGAATAAATGCTTATGTTGTTTTTGAATGGTTTCCTTCTATTCTGTGTTTTCAAATGTAGAAAAACAGTATATGAAACAGTTAATACTTTTTAAAAACATTGAAAATAACATGACATAGTAGATAAGCTAAGTTAAAAGGATTTTCTCTGCTTTTGGATGCAAAACATGAAGAGTTGCAAGCTGAGTTATTGTCACAGCAGCGGCGTTCCTCCAAGCCTTACCTTCTCTGTAGACAGAGCTTCACACAGCTGGACTGTTTCTGCAAAGTCTTTTCTCATCTGGAAAACAAGGTATGATGATTAGTATTAAACCCAGCCAACAACACAACCAAGCCTAAAACAGGGAACATTATGCATAAGGTGCTACTAATATGTAATTAAGGAGTTATACTTTTACCTTGAGGCCAGAGAGGAGGTACAATTAAATACAGCATACCTGTTTCAGGTCAGTATTATTCAGAGTGTGAGTCTGTTCTTCTAGCTGCTTCTCCAGGTCTGCCACTCGCAAGTCCAACATTTCCACCTTTTCCATAGCCTCCAGTTTCTGCTGGGCCTCTGTTTGCAGCTGCAGCTCCAGTTGGACCAGCCTCTGATCTGATGTCTGTGAATTCTCCAGGACCTCGGTTTGTAGCTGCAGCTGCAGCTCCAGTTCGGCAACCCTCTGATCCGATGTCTGTATTTTCTCCAGGGCATCCTGTTTCTGCAGAGCCTCCGTTTGCATCTGCATCTGCAGCTCCAGTTCGGCCACATTCTGTTCCGTTGTCTGCATTTTCTCCAGGGCATCCTGTTTCTGTAGGGCCTCTGTTTGTAGATGCAGCTCCAGCTCTGCCAATCTGATTTGTAATGATTCTACCTTTGTCAAAGCATCCTCTTTCTGTTGACTCTCCATTTCCAGCTGCAGCTCCAGGGCAGACACTTTCCCTGAAAGCTCACGCATACGGTCTGGAGACACAAAGTCTTTGGGACTGGAAAAAAGATCAAATGTACAGATGACTTGTGTGAGAAAGTGTTGAACAACTGTGAACTACCTTCAAACATTCAAAGAAAAAGGTGTCATCCCACATACAGTAGCATAAGGCTAAGCTTGTGTTAGTACAGTATAAATATAAGGTACACACTATAAGCCAGAGCTCACAAACAACTGGAGAAATGAATGCACCCTTTGGAGGAAGCAGTCTACTCTTGAAATGTATCAGATTAAGGGACAGATTTGCACCCAGGTCCGTTTCTACCACACATGCGTCATCTGACTGTTGTACATTTTAAAATTAAACATATTGAGCTGTTTAAGCGTTTCTATCATGGCGACTTGCATCACCAGAGCAGGGACTCGACTTGTCTTGCTTGAGTCTAAACACATTGACTTAGAAAAATTGGGATGATAAATCAAGACAATATTTTCCTATGGGAGACAAGTCAGGAGACAAGTCACCTCATCACCCACCCTTATCTTTATGAAACAAAAGGAAGTTTCAAGTGAAAACTACTATACCTGTCATAACAACTTTCATCAGACCTTCGAGCAGACACAGAATTCTCACTGATCTCCATGTCATAGGAAGGCTCATCAGGAATCTCCCATTGAAAGTCATCATCATCTGTTAAAACATACCATGTATGCATTTTTCTACTTAGAGTGCAGCATCATGAAATGGGAATTATGAATTTCTCAGTGCATATACATTTTATGGGCTCCTTACCTTCACCAATCTCAGTCAGACAGGAGCGGTCTGCTTTCCTCTTGCGATTGAAAGATTCAACAAAACTCAGATCAGATGAACCACCATCACATGCAGATGGACGGCCAAGTCTGAACATCTTGCCTCCCCACGTTACCCTGCGTTTTGGCATCTTAAACACAGGACAAGAGTCATGACATTGAAGAGAAAGGTGTACTCCAACTACAGCGTTTTCTAAGTATTTTTTTGGGTGATTTTTACCTTTTGAACAGGGACCAGGTTTGAGCTTGTGACAAGCAGTTTGGTCAGGTTTCTGATCCGGTCCTCTTGTTCTCTCTGGAGCTGATCCTTTTCTTGGAGCATCTGGGAGAGAACCTTCTTCTCCGTCGCTGTAGTCTGTGTGCCTGAAGAAACCTGTGTGGAGGACAACCACAGGTCAGTGGAAACAAAGCACTAGTAAGACGGGACCAAACATTACTGTAGAAAAGTGATGATACTTGCCTCGTGAAGTCGTCGCTTGAGGTCTACAATTTCATTGCGATACCGTTTGAGCAGAGCGCCGTCATCAGACACCTCCGTCACATAAGGGTCGTTTTTCATTTTCTTTGCAGTGCTGGCAAACTAATAAAAAAGAAACATTCAGTAAAACATCGGCTTGGATTTCTCCCTTTAGCAGTTCATGTTTTAAATTCTCATAGCTGCACTTTCTAGTCTGACAACATCCAGTTGCAAAGCTGCAGTGTTTTATCTTGCATAAATGAACAAGGGACAGGAGCTAACCAATATAAATTGGACACCATTTAGCATTATAATATAACAATTGAATATCAAAATGGCATGATACTAAAGAGATATTAGATGTGCAGAACAAAAATCTACACCAACCTGGAGAGTGCTGAGGGTCTCGTCTAGAGTCGCAGGAGTGATGGTGCAGATGATGACTGTTTTAGCGTTCCCACCCAATGAGTTCTGCAGAATGCGGGTTAGCTTACTGTCTCTGTAGTTGGTGAACCCCCTGAAATGAGAGAATGTTTTAGCAAAAGTCTGCACCTTTAATAAAAATACCACCGCATATGCCTTATTGTAATCAGTGTTATTTTCCTTTGTGCCTTCAGGCCAGTGAAAAGATAGCTGGAACAACAGGATTTTGCTCAGAACGAGGGAAGATTTCAGTATAGATATCACAAATAGCGCCCAACTGATAAAAGATTTTAAGGCAGATAGCAATTAAAATATTTGGTTATTTAAAAATTCAATATGCCAATATATCAGCAGATACATTTAAATCCTGAAAATGTGTAACTAAAACAGATTTTAGAAAATAAACGTATTGTCACAACAGAGGAACATAAAAATATATCGAAGTTCTGATAAATTGAATGTACAAAAATACCAACATGGACTTTGTGGCGCTCCCTCTGGTGGACAAACTATGCAACGCAAACACTCATAACATAGTTGAATGGTATTTCATTTTTTTTATTTATTTAATTTTTTTAATATTAATTGATCGGCTATTATAAATACTGATACCGATAGTTTGGAAAATACCCTAATATGGTCTGGCTCCAATGACAATATCATAGTGGTACCGAGTACAAGCATTACAGTCTTTCGGATGTATAAATCATGTCCATGTCCATTGTTTACTCACTTCTGGCTTTCATCAGTCAGTTTCTTGATCACTTGGCCGAGTACGAACAGGCTGCGGTTAATATTGCAACCTTCTTTGAAACGTGCGCCTAGAATATAGAGACAGATGGATTATTGTTAAGCCAGTATATACACCCTATAGTGGGCAATCAGTTAACTCTAACATAGTATCAGTCCGAGTATGCATTTCATGGACCTCAATCACTAACCATAAAGATCAACCTTACCTTCAGCCCCTGTTTGACTTGCTCTCTCAGATCCAGCTAGATCCACTAAATTCTAGAAGATGAAGTAAAATCTCAAGTAAACAAATAACACAAACAATGATACAGCATATATAACAGAAATATGGAAAACAAGCCAATAATAAAAAGGAGCAAGCTTACCAAATTAGACACAAGGATGGCTCCTTCAGCATTTTCACCTGATGCTGGGTCGCTCCTTTCTCGGCTTTCCAGGATCTAAGAAAAACTAAAATCATAAAAAATCCAAATTTCCCCAGAATACTACATGTAACTTTACACTGTAGCCTTGCTTACCATTCGGAAAATGGCATGCGAGCGGCTACTCCGCTGGTTCATACTTGTCTTTTCATAGTGACGGTTCTCTATAGAGGCAGATATTGAAGTAAACATATGGGTTATTACAGTCTGCAGTGTACATCCAGTAGGGATTGTTCTCATGTTCAGTGATCTCAGATCTTACTTTCTCCTTTCCGAATCCAGGCCAGGGCTTGCGCAGAAGAAGTAACCATTTCTTCAGTCAAGTCAGACACAAAGATGTTTTTCTGCATTTTTGTCAAGACACAATCACAATGATCATGTAAAATCTGGGTTTCTGGCATTCAGTGCACAGCTTGTGTGTTTACAGTTGGCCTAGTCTATGGATGGTTGATATTTAATTAGTTCTAACATTAGTTACTTTCATGTATCAAAATCCTAGACAAAATTTGATAAGGGATTCAAATTTGATAAAAACAGCATTGAACCCTACACTTCTAAATAGCCCACTTACATTGATTGTCTCTCTGACTTCCAGAGGTTTTCTCTTACTGCTGTCGACAAGAAGATCGCTAACCGTTTCATTGTAGATCTCCATGTAAGAAACCCTAAGAAGGAACTCCTTATTTGGAAACTTTTGGGCATAAGAACAGTCATTGGTTAGAGTAAATTGTGATTGCACAACAAACTGTGATACAGTATGTTTCAAATATGTGAAACAATTAGTACCTTTTTAATGCTTTGGAAGACTTCCTCCACGGCCAGAGGTATCACTCCGGGACTACGGGAACTCCCCATCATGGTAAATGTCTTTCCAGAAGATGTTTGTCCGTAAGCAAATATGGTTCCTTTGGATCAAAACATACAATACATAAATACACAAAATAAACACCATGCAGCTACACTGAGTGCATGGAGCAACACATTACCATTGTATCCCTCAACAGATGAAACGACTAGAGGCTTTGCAATTTCCTGGTACAGCTGATTGGTTGTTTCATCTGAAGTGAACACTCGGTCTGTGAACAACAGAGGAAAGTGATTATACGGTGGATTTTGGTTACTATGCTAAATATAATGAAAGGAGTCACACTCAGTAAACACATTTCTTGATGCTGCAAAACATACCAAAACCAAAGCTCTTAGTTGAATTCCCATTATCAATCTGATAAATTGATTTCTTATCAGTTTTCCAAAACAGCTGGACAGGCTCTGCATTCTCCGATGCAGCCTTTTCCTCCCTGTAACAAGGACACACAATCAAGATACATGTGGAAACAGACTTGCCCTGCCAACATTGTCCAGAGACAAAGATTCTTGTTGCTCCCTCGGATTTAATTTGTGGTTGAATTGCTAAAACATCCCTGATTAACCCTGATGATTTCAGGGGTTTTGGAAGCTTAGCTAAAACAATATGTACTATTTAGAAGTGAAAGTGATATCATCCCTAATTATTAGGTAGTGAAAGGACTAATATAATAACAGATAGGTCTTGATTGTTGAGTGAGTTGTGAAAAGAGAGTGGCACTTAGGCCTCGGTGAACATGTTCTTAGACATATAAGACAAAGGCTTCTTTGTTAATTGTGTGAGAAATACGCCCAGTTTAAATTATTAGCAACCAGATTCATTAAGTACGCGTTATTAACTTGGGGTTACAATCCCTGAAGCAGCATATAGTTAGGTCTGGATGAAGAAGGATATAGGAACATATTTCCAGTAACATTTGTTAGTTTGATTAGTGTTAACTAGTTAATGTAACTAGCTAGTAGTTAGTGTAAACAACTATTGCATATAGATACACATTGTAATGCTTTTTTCATGATAACGTTATTGTAAACCGAAAAAAAAAAAATTCATTCAACAACTAGCTACGCTGACAGCACCAATATATAACTTAGCTAACTAGGTTAAGGTTAGCTAGCTAGCTAGTTAAACAAATGAAGTAACTAGCTACCGTTAGTGTTTTTATCGTAAACGCTAGCTAGATAACGTTACACAAGTATTTGGGAAAAAAAAAAATAAAGACACGTTAACAGTTAGCATTAGCAATAAAAAATAACTTAGTATTTGCACTAACGCTGATAACCGGTAACTTAGCGTTAGCTTCTAGCTAGCTAAGTAACTTAACAACCGTTAACGCTAAAGTTAGAAGTAAACTCAAAACTTACCGTTCAATAAGCGGGCGGACTCGAACACACACTTTAACTGCCGACTCTTCTGTCATCTTCCTTTTTAATAGTCACACAAACATCAGGCAAACTAATAAATCTTCGATAAATGATAATAAAGTCAAAACGACTAGCTAGTGAGTGACTCTTAGATGTATAAAAGGGTGTGAACCTCTTCGCTACATGGACGCAAAACAGACCGCTTTGCACGTTTAAAAACCTGAGCTGTGTTTTGATTGGTGAACGTCTTCTTCTTCGTTTTGTTTATTGGCGGTTGCCAACTAGCCTTTAAGGTACATTACCGCCACCTAGCACACTGGTATATATAACAAAGAAAACAAAAACATTACCTAAATTATCTCTTTAATCTTTTCTTTCTACAATGCTAAACATTTTTTAAAGATTACATATACCAAACTTGTAGGATAGTTTTCCCTATGAAGTGGATTTTTTTTAATTTAACCATGTGCCCTAACTTCATATACTAATTTGTTCTATCCTCCCAATCTTTGCTTTATTTTAATTTTTATTCCTTATTTTTGTTCCCTTCATCCCAATGCTGTTGCCAGACAGTTTATTACTACTGGACAGATCCAGGGGGCGGTTAAAAAACGGTTGGGTTTCCATTAGAAATGATAATAATATGATATAATATATAGAAAATAATATGAGACCAAGTAAAATATAAACAAAACCATGAAGAGAGCAAAATAAAAATGCCATGGCGATGCATAAAAAGGCGACGGCTTGAGTGACGTCATCAAACCGCGTCCACTACAAAGTGGAAAACCTAAACATCCATGTGGAAAACACATGAGAAAGTGGAGCTTTCTGGAGTTTAACAGCTTTTGCAGCACTTTAAAGAACCATAGCGGTTTAATTGCTCAGTGTTAATAATTTCAATAAGTATAGAAAAAGTTTACTGGAGTATTACATTCTGCTGGGAAATGTCTCTGTTTCTGGTAAACAGGTAGGCTAACGCTAGCTTTATGTCATTTATTTATTTATTACATGTCTTTGGAGTTATATGGTTGGACCCGGCTTCTGAGTGTATTTCAGATACTAAGTAATAAAGTAGTAAGCAGTAAAGTATTATTTAATAGGTCAAAGCATCACAGACCGTTAACGCTGTGTATTAAAACAATATTCATATTTTTTAAAATGGGGTTCTCTAGATCAGGTCGACTGGAGACAACTTTTAAATACGTTGAACTCATTTTCTGTTAGCAATTATAAGCTATATTATATATTATAATGCTAAGGTATATAGAACATTATTAAAAAAAACAAAAAAAATAGAATGGGGGGGGGGCAGTAACTCTAAGAAGAGTGCGAAAATGTCATTTTTGACCAAAATGTCGATACAATCATATAATAGGTTACAACTTGTAACTTACCAGCTGTTAAATTAACCAAAAGCTATTTATTTATGTCTTTATCTTTTTTGCTCATGCTGAAAAAGTGTCCAGAAGAATCTGTAACACATTACATTCTGTCCATTGCTCCCAGGTATCTCGGAGAGGAGGAAGATGGGAGCGTCGGGAAGGAGTCTCGGGCTCAGGCCTTACTGGCTAAACTGCAGCAGAAGGCCAAGGAGAAGCAGCAGCAGCAGACACAACATCCCTCCGAAGAACAGACGCAAGAGCAGATTGCCAGAACAAAAAAACGAGAAGCTGACGAGGACAACAGTCAAGAGCCTAAGCACCACAAACAGAGGAGATCAGCATTGGAGTGTGACAGCCAGGAGGAGCCTGGCCACGAGGGAAAGAAGAACAAGACGGCTGCAAAAGAGAAGCGGAAGAAGAAAAAAGATCGGTCAGGTGTGTGCTCGTTCTTCTTCTATACTTACAATCTGGGCAATATATTCATATATCATTGATATGATCAGTGTTATGATATGATGACATTTAGGGCTGGGCAATATTTATCGATATTGCTATATGAGACTAGATATCGTTTTAAATGTTGGATACACATTTATCCACATAAATACCTGGACACTTGACTCAACACTGGCACTTTTGACTGATAATTTATGGTAAATGTCTTTTTATAGCTAAAGGTTCTTATTTTTATTACTGTTATTATTGTTATCTTCATGCTGTCTTCTATACTGTATTCTTGTTGAAACTGATGCTGGAAATTTCAATTTCCTTGCGGGAGTTGTCCCAAATGGATTAATAAAGAGAAGTCTAAGTCTAATATATCGTAATATGGTAAGTTTTGTCTTTACCTGGTTTTACAGGCTGCATTACAGTAAAGTGAAGTCATTTTTTGGGGGGGAATCACCAGACGCCTCCAGATACAATATCATCACGATACTTCTGTCACAATACGATATTATTGTGCAGAAGAAATTTTGGTTTCTTTCAACCAAATTGTCAAAAAAAAGCTTGGTTCCCTACAACGCTGATAACAAGTAAAATCAATGATCAGTTCACTACTTTTATTACATTTGGTTTAAATCCATTTTATAGCATTGAAAAAAAAATTATTAAAGAATGCTCAAAAAAAATTTCAGAAAAAGCTTCAAAAATGTGTGGGGAAACACAACAAAAACGTGAAAAAGCGCAGAAACAATTGATCAAAACATTGGAAAAAGTGACAAAAACGTCGGTAAAGCGACAAACGTGTCAAGAAAAGACAACCAAGTAGTTGTCCATGGATCCATACAGTATTGCCACGAACAAAATATTGTATATATGCATTAAAGGATTTTGTTTATTTGTTAAAGGTCAATCAGAAAACACTCCTGTGACTGGAAGAGATGGACAGGAGGACACTGGAGGAGAAGAAGAGACAACGGGGACAGAAAATGTCACGGGCAAGACGTCTGCTCCAACTGGATACACGGTTCTGGGAGGATTTGAGAACAGACCTGTCCAAAAGGTACACTCATTTGTCGACGGTGCAAAAAGGACCACCAACATCATTAGAATTCCTCCTCTGTGGACAGACATCTACACTGTGTGTGTGTGTGTGTGTGTGTGTGTGTGTGTGTGTGTGTGTGTGTGTGTGTGTGTGTTGCGCTTCTTTTCGCAGGTAGACAGAGTCCTGCCTCAGTGGCTGGCTCAGCCGGATGTCATTCACAGGGACATTAAAAGCAACCTGGTCCCCATCTCTGCCATCCCAGAACTTTCGCCTCTGCTTGTGAAAAAACTACAAAATAATGGAATTCAGCACCTTTTTCCAGGTAATGACACAAGCTGTATTTACTTGTGTAGTCAGCAGCGGGTTTCCAAAGTTCTAAGTGATAGAGAATGGGCCTTTTAATACTGATGTTACATCAGTGTTATTTTCCAGTATTAGTTTGTTATAATAAATCAAATATACATGGTGTCTATGTATCTAATAAAAGGGTGCATCGGGAGTGGGGTTGGAAAAATCCAAGGGATGTTGTGTTGAAGGCTTGGTATATTGTGCGTACACCTGAGAAATCAAGTTGTGACCAATACTGTCACCTTTTTACAGTGCAAGCAGAGGTAATCCCAGCCATCTTGGAGAGCGCACAGCAGGGGCTGCTGATTGGACGGGGCGGCTACAAGCCCAGAGATATCTGTGTGTCTGCACCAACAGGCAGTGGAAAGACTCTTGCATTTGTTATACCTGTCATACAGGTGAGCTTCCCGCCATCGTTTTCTCTTCACTCTTCTCCCCCTCGGCACCTGCTCATTAATGTTATGGGTGCCTGGCTACCAGCATCCTTTACCCAGCTCATGGATAGTAATGAGCTCAGGCAGCATGACGTCAGACTGACCACCTGTTGTGATTGGTCTGATTTCTCCTCTTATTTCTTTCCAGTGGCTAGAGCTGACAGGTAGCAGTTCATCTTCACATTCAACACATAACACACACACACATATGGACCTGAAAGATTTAAAGAAATGCAACGTAAAAAAACGTGTTTGTGTGGCAGGGTTTTTAAAGTAAAATTTAAAAAGTAACTTGTCCTTCACTCAATGGCACTATCGTGCATGTGTATGTGTGAAGAGGGAACATGTAGTAAGTCGCTCCAGATGATGAAGATGTTCTCTACCATCAGGTGCTGATGGAGCGCGTGGTGTGTGAAGTCCGGGCTTTGGCCGTGTTGCCGACCAAGGAGCTCGCCCAGCAGGTCAGAACCTTTCCAAACCCAATCTGGATAACATAACCCAGTAATGACCACTCTATAGATTGAAAATGTTGTCATGTACAGGTCTGCAGAGTGTTTGCGTCCCATGCTGAGGGGACCCCTCTCAGAGTGGTGATGCTGGCTGGCCAGAGGTCTTTTGCTGCAGAGCAGGCTTCACTCTCAGAACACAGGTAAGTTCAGCTTCTTATTAGTGTGGGGGGGGCGCTTCAGCAGATGTTCAGGACATTATTTTCATTTTTGATTATTTGTATGTTAAAATATTGTGTTGAAGAAAATGGTGAACACAAGACAAGAACATCTCATTTTCAAGGGCTGCTCTTGGTTGGAAGTTACGTTTAAACTTGAATATCTGTATATAATAATCAATGATTAACGTTGACCTTGTTTTGAGCCATAAGTCTATTTCTGTGTATGTTGAGAGCAACAAAAAGCCAAAGTCACATTCCCTCTATGTGCCATTCTGACACTTCTTAAGATGGAGGGTCTTTTTCTATATTACTGCACGGGGCACCAAAGAATGATTCAGAAAATGAAGAAATAATGAATATTACACATAAAGGCTTTAGATGTACAGCTGTGTTCTGATTTTTCTTGCAGAGGGGACATGAGACGCAGTTTAGCAGACATTGTAGTGGCCACTCCAGGCCGACTGGTCGATCACATCAACAAGAATTCAGGCTTTAGTCTGGAACACCTTCGGTTTCTTGTGAGTTCTTATCACCTGTATAACTTCAACCAAAACGTTAACAAAGCACAGCAGACTTACCCGGACATCAGACTCCATTGTCCGCCATTTGCCATTGCTGTACGCTTTGATATTCTCCTCCATCCCAGATTATTGACGAGGCTGACAGGATGATTGACAGCATGCACCAGTCTTGGCTCAGCCAGGTGGTGAAGGCGGTGTACAGGTCAGGAAGTGGAGGCGAAGCCATGTCCATCTTCAGGCGGACTGAGCCCGCATTCGTCACAGCAGCCAGGTGAGTGTGTGTTTCCACCTGAAGCAACACAGCCTCTTTTCAGTGGCTAGAGATGAAACTCAGACTTTTTCAGGAATGGGTTTTCTTTTCTTCATTCAAGCAGAATGATGGCTACTAGCAACTGCGTGGATGAGTAGCAATCACGGAAGGCTTGTGTCATGTGGATTCGCCGACAGTTTTGTTGTCATTATTTAGAATTCCTCCTAAGGGAGACAGAAACTACACACTATAGCTCTAAAATAATACTAGAGCAGCACTTTGAAGGCAGTGTAACTGTAGAATATGAAGTGAATCTAGAGCTTTACGTTTCAGACGCCATCTGTTTCCCCTCTCAGTCTGTCTCCACCTCAGATGCCGCTGCAGAAGCTGCTGTTTTCTGCCACGCTTACACAGAACCCAGAGAAGCTGCAGCAGCTGGGCCTCCACCAGCCCAGACTCTTCAGCTCCATCCACAGTCCCTCCAACACCAGCACACCAGCTGCCCCCACCCAGACCCGAGGCTGCTTTAACTTCCCCCCAGGGTCTGACGGTAGGAGAGGAGCTCTGTGCTTCAGGGAGGAGAGCAGGGACGATGATGATGAGATACTGTCAAAGACGGGTCACTTTGGTACTGACTGCACCTTTTTTTGTTTATAGGAGTACTATGTGCCCTGTACGTTAAGCAAAAAGCCCCTCCTCATCCTCCACTTCATCCTGCGCATGAAGCTCAGCCCCATCCTCTGTTTCACCAACTCCAGAGAAACTGCACACAGGTTTTGATAGAGCAACAGTTTAAACCCATTTGTGTACATATTTAAAATTTCAAATGCTGCTGACTCATTTAGCGCGTAACCTTTTCTGTTGTTTTTTTACTTCCCCTCAGACTTTATCTGCTGGTGCAGCTTTTTGGAGACATTCAGGCTGCTGAGTTCTCCTCCCGGCTCTCTCCTGCTGAGAGAAAGAAGACGCTCAAGGAATTTGAACAGGGAAAGATCCAACTGTGAGTCCGTGTACCCGTCTGCACGCAGTTCTGTTGGAGAATAAGTTATGAGCCAATGTAGCAAAAGTCCGCTCCTGCACACTGTCAGCGTATTTACCATACATTAGGGTTTTGAATATGAATATCTACGTTTCAGTACAGCAAAGTACATTTTTAAAAACATCTTGAAAAAAAAAATCATTATTTTAACAGACATTTTACAATTGTTGGAAAAAAATTTATTATTTTTATTCAATTCAATTTAATTTATATACTGAATATAGCGTGCTTCCCCTAGGTTTACTGTTTTAGGATATGGGGGGGGGTTCTCACTTTGACACAAGTTTCTTTAATATTTATCAGTTAATTATTAGTTAAGTTACTTTTTGAAATCCACTTGAATGACGCTTTACATCTGCATCATGTCACCTTTAAAGCTTGTTTACCTGTTACTACTGTTACAGCGCTGCTCATGAGTAGAGAGCAGAGAACCCCTGCTTAAATTGACTAAAAAGATTTTTTTTTTTTAAATCATCTTTTGGAAAATTATCTTGTTGCCTTAATTAAAAAATTAGGAAAAATCTAACCTTTAAGGACACCAATTTTCTTTGTGAATAAATAATGTATTGTAAATAAATAAATGTTCTTCCTTAAAACAGGTGGCATACACACCCCTATGTTAAAACACAGCCCCTATAATTACCCTCAGATTTATTAAATTTGATTAATTTCGATCAGATTATTAAAGGCCAGTTATTTTATGGATCAGGATACTATGCATCCTGAAGATAAATAAAAAGATAATAAATAAAGGAAAAAGTCACAAAGCATTATATGAGCACTTTAAGATACACATTAAGAAGATGAACTAAATAAAGTGTGTGTGTATGTGTCTATAGTACTCTCTAATCTCTAATGTATATTTTATTTCTGTGTATGTATTTGCTTACTTAGCATTTATACATTCTTGCAGTGTGAGTTTTAATGAGCAATGAATTGAACTGATATGCCACCCTGAAGGTTGATCAGCACAGACGCAGCTTCCAGAGGCATCGACGTCAACGAGGTCAAATGTGTTGTGAATTATGACGCACCGCAGTACATCAGGACGTACATCCATAGGTGAGCTGTCATTGAACGTATATGTGTGGTGTAAAGGACATTATCAGAAGCCAGGATTATATAAATATGAAGTATTATAGGTAATCCTTCATACTGTCTAGTGTTGATATCATACTGTGTTACATTACATGTCATTTAGCTGACACTCTTATCCAAAGCAACTTACAATTGCTATATACACTCACCGGCCACTTTATTAGGTACCCCATGCTAGTAAGGGGATGGACCCCCTTTTGTTTTCAGAACTGCCTCAATTCTTCGTGGCATAGATTCAACAAGGTGCTGGAAGCATTCCTCAGGGAGTTTGGTCCATATTGACATGATGGCATCACACAGTTGCCGCAGATTTGTCGGCTGCACATCCATGATGCAAATCTCCCCGTTCCACCACATCCCAAAGATGCTCTATTGGATTGAGATCTGGTGACTGTGGAGGCTATTTGAGTACAGCGAACTCATTGTCATGTTCAAGAAACCAGTCTGAAATGATTCCAGCTTTATGACATGGCGCATTATCCTGCTGAAAGTAGCCATCAGAAGTTGGGTACATTGTCATTGTGGTCATAAAGGGATGGACATGGTCAGCAACAATACTCAGGTAGGCTGTGGCGTTGCAACGATGGTCAATTGGTACCAAGGGGCCCAAAGAGTGCCAAGAAAATATTCCCCACACCATGACACCACCACCACCAGCCTGAACCGTTGATACAAGGCAGGATGGATCCATGCTTTCATGTTGTAGACGCCAAATTCTGACCCTACCATCCGAACGTCGCAGCAGAAATCGAGACTCATCAGACCAGGCAACGTTTTTCCAATCTTCTATTGTCCAATTTCGATGAGCTTGTGCAAATTGTAGCCTCAGTTTCCTGTTCTTAGCTGAAAGGAGTGGCACCCGGTGTGGTCTTCTGCTGCTGTAGCCCATCTGCCTCAAAGTTCGACGTACTGTGCGTTCAGAGATGCTCTTCTGCCCACCTTGGTTGTAACGGGTGGTAATTTGAGTCACTGTTGCCCTTCTATCAGCTCGAACCAGTCTGGCCATTCTCCTCTGACCTCTGGCATCAACAAGGCATTTCCGCCCACAGAACTGCCGCTCACTGGATGTTTTTTCTTTTTCGGACCATTCTCTGTAAACCCTAGAGATGGTTGTGCGTGAAAATCCCAGTAGATTAGCAGTTTCTGAAATACTCAGACCAGCCCTTCTGGCACCAACAATCATGCCACGTTCAAAGTCACTCAAATCACCTTTCTTCCCCATACTGATGCTCGGTTTGAACTGCAGGAGATTGTCTTGACCATGTCTACATGCCTAAATGCACTGAGTTGCCGCCATGTGATTGGCTGCTTAGAAATTAAGTGTTAACGAGCAGTTGGACAGGTGTACCTAATAAAGTGGCCGGTGAGTGTATGTCAGAGGTCGCACGCCTAGGGGTTAAGTGTCTTGCTCAGGGGCACATGGGTTGATGTATTGCAGTGGGATTTGAACCCAGGCATGTGTCATATCCACTGCGCCAACACCACCCCTGACTGAGACTTTGTCCTGGCTTTTTATGTTGTTCAGGATTGGAAGAACCGCAAGAGCAGGGAAAACAGGCCTGGCCTTCACCTTTCTGCTCGGAGTCCAGGTGAAACACTTACAAACATCTATAATTAGATATGGATGAGAGTCGTATGAACAGTATGTATAGGCCATATAACACAATGTTTTTTTGTGTTTTCCCACTCAGGAGAAGAACTTCCTTCAGATGGTGGTGGAAGCAGGAAGCCCCGGGATTCAGAAGCAGATTGTCAAACCAGAGACCCTGAAGGGCATGGAGGCCCGATACGAGCAAACCCTGCAGGAGCTGGCTAGCGTTATCAAGGTACCATCTCAAACACCTTTTTAAATGTTTAAACTGAGAGAACATCTCACTATTTAAAATAAGGTTTCTGTGCATATTATATTATTAAGTATGACTGAATGAAACAAAATCCTCTTTAATTCAATTGATAACAATGAATTTGTCAATTCAAAATCTAGCACCTAATGAAAAAGAACTCCAGTTTTAGTCCTTTTCATGCAAGACTACTTTTAATGACCGTTTGCCTACAAATCCACATCAGCCTTCTGTTTGTCTCTACAGGATGAGAAAGCCAAATAATGGAGCAACACTGCCATCGTCCTCTGAGCTGACGTCTGTGCCTCATAAAGACCACATTGCATTTTCTTCAGCTGTACTTGGAATTATTTAATAAAACATAAAATGTCCCTATATGTATTAAATGTCCATATAAATTGTTATAAGCAAAAACACAATGTGAAGTGATAGGAGTGACATTTATTTTAGTTGGAATTCATTTACATTAGACATTTTTATTTTATGAAATGCCATTTTATTTAGGACCATGTTTCCCATGCCATGTTTTAGCCCTGGCTACTGCACACTGCTCACCAGGAGCCAGGAGGTTTGGGATTTTAGAAGTTTCTGGAAGTGTCATTCATTTCCATGTAATGTAAAGGTCCTGCAGACCCACACACTGGTGTAGACTACTCTTAATCTGATTGGATCTCTACCTCTCAGGGTAAAGTTGGTTGGAGATTGCTGGGAATTATCTATTCATCTATCAAAACGGCATTAACCTTTGTGTTGTCTTCCCGTTGACCTGCAACTTTGTTTTTCTGAGTCAAAATTTGAAATGGAAAAACCTTTTATCAACGTTTTGGTTGTCTTTTGACACTTTCCCGATGTTTGTCACTTTTTTCAAAGTTCTTTTAATTGTTTTTTTCTTCAAATACTATAGAATTGACTAAAACACCAAAGTTCAATGAACTGAGTAGTGAGCTGATAATTTATTTAATTTGTTAAGAGCACTGGAGTGAACCGGCCGTTATTTTTTTGGACAATTTGTTTGAAAGAAAACCTAAATTTCTGATAAAGAAATGTTTTGAAAAAGGGTCAAATTTGACCCGAAGACAACAGGAGGTTAATTAAAATCCCCATCACATGTTCCCAGAGCTCAAGGTAACATTGTCCGTCTGCTCAACAGTCCAAAAAACATTTCAACAGTGAACATGTCTAATGCTTTTAATTATCTTAATGTAGTTGTGTTAGAGAAGTTAAATGGATGCATTTAGAGAAAAGTTCACAGGTGTCCTTGTTTCAGTCCAGTCAAGCTTTAATTCACTGTCCTTACAGGACACACACACACGGATACACACTTATTGAACATGTGCCATCAGTCCCATTTGGAAGTCTTCCTCCTCATGTATTTTTCTCCTTCGCTGTCGATGGCCTCATATAGCTGCTGGTCGTTTTCTTTCATTGCGTGCATGTAGCCCAGGTAGCCCACACACAAGGTGATGGTCACCAGTCCAAACGCCATCACTGGTTTATTCTGAAAAATATCACGGCTTATGTTACAGTGAAGGATTTCAGATTTGTAAAAGGCGACGCTACTTTTCCCTGGGGAAAACAGACTAAATGGATTTTGGACGAAACTTCAATTCACTTCTCATTCTTTTGTTTCCTGATAAAGTAAGATGTGGTTAAAATTTTCAGAATAAAGTCAAAAAGTGGTCCTTGAGTGGGAGATTAGCTACAAGGCCTGCACGATTTGGGGGGAAATATAAATCACGATTTTTTTTTAAGTTTAGAATTAATATCACGATTCTTTGCCACAATTTTTTGACCATAAAAAAAGCAAATTGGCAGTACCAAACATATTTTGTTGCCATCTGTAGCACATTGGGCATCACCACAAGCCTGTAAACAGAGAGGCTTCAATAAAGAGAGCATTAAAACCTATTTTATACAGTCTGTTAAAACTCACAGAAGAAAGTAGTGTTTATGATGCTGTCGGTTCGTACAATTAAATGAGATTCAAAGTCATAAAAAAAACAAGTTATTTAAAAATGTAATCGTGAACAGGGTCAATCGAGATCACGATTTTATAACGATTAATCGTGCAGGCATATTAGCTACTTTGTCTTTTTTCAAGGTAACATTAAATAATTCATTTACACTTACAGACAATATTGCAATTTCATAGTCCTTTACTTTATCAGACAATAATACACCCATATTTCTATGGCATATTGCTGTACTTAGACAAGTAAAACCTGAATCACATACTGCTGTTTAGCTCTGAATGTCTTTACATTTATCTACAAACTGTTAAAATTTAAAGGACGAGACGCACGCGAATAAGGCATTATAGAAAAAAACATCAAATAGTAATTTACCTTAAATGTTACATTATTTAAAGATAGTGACATTACTGCATTACGTCTGTGGCACGCTCCAGTTATATTAGCTATGCTAAGCTAATTTTCGAGAGAAACAAGCTTCATCGTTATTTATCTGCTCAGTGAACAGCAAACGGAGGATGTCTGTGAGTCTTACCGGTTTTATGAAGAGCTCAGGGTTGACAGCTCGGAACAGGGTCGTTGTCTGTGCGCCCCTCAGCCCGGGGGTCCTGTATCCTTTTTCCCCGGCACTGTCCTTCCCTTTACCGGCATCTTTATCGTTCATGTCCGGTCAAATGTACGAACGACCGCTCTTTGAAGAAATATATGATAAAGCTCGACAAAATAACATGGCAGGCGTTACCTAGAGCTAGGTCTCGCTAAACGCAGCCATGCTTCAAAGTCAAAGAAGACTGCGACACGTTTGAAGAAGAGGAGGGTCGAGCATAAGATACAACTTGAAAAGTCACAGCGCCCCGGTGGTATGAGCGGGAACTCCCGAGGAGCTTCCTGGGCTCCGTCCTCGCCCTCCTCGAGTGGTTGAACATCAGCTCCCTCGTCAAAAAAAAGCACAACAGATGTACTGACTGGTAATAATCCGTATTATCCGCTCTGCTGGAAACGTAATTGGCTGCATCTGCCGTTTCTCCGTGACCAGGACGCCGATGCGGGCCGGAGAGACTGTAGCCGACCCCCCTCACCCCGGACACTACCCTCCGGCAGGAGGCTGCGGTCCATCAGGACCAAAACCTCACGCCACAAAAACAGTTTCTTCCCCTCAGCCTCACCAAAAAAGGCCCCGGACCCCCCCACCGACACAGGCTCTTAACCCATCCCCCACATCCCTATAGTCACTACACTTGTACTGACCTTCATCCTGGACTTTATCTGACCATTGCATTATCCATTCAGCCTTTTTTCTTATGCAACAGTTTTTTGTTTTGTTTTGTTTTTTTACAAAAAAACTTCTTTGACTGTCTATGGATATGAGATGGATATGGGGGGGGGGGGAGAAGGGGAAGACTTGCAGGAAATGGTCACAGGTCGGACTCGAGCCCTAGACCTCTGCATCAAGAAAAAAACCTCGAAGTATATGCGCCTGCTGTACCCACTGAACATATGTATATATACACACACACACACACACACACACACACACACACACACACACACACACACACACACACACACACACACACACACACACACACACACACACACACACACACACACAGTCTCTGCTCTTTACCCAGATGCATGCTACTATTTAGATACATATACTGAACAGCGCCTCCCAGTGGTTGGTATAGCCTACTGCAACAATTCTACTGATTCACTTTGTCGATTGATAAATTCCAGCTGTACGTTACAAATACAACGTTACAACTACCACAGATACACAATGAAGAATATATAAACCACTATACACACATACCTATAATCTGCTTTGGACATTAAAGTCAACGTGACAAATAAGAGGCCAGCAAGACATGCACCTGAGTTTCCATGTAATATTCATCAGCAGTGTAATGCGATCTGACTCGTATCAAAGTCACATGCGTCAGTCAGTCCAGGTGGAAGAATCAGCAAACAAAACCCATTGATGATGTGTGTATGTTCTCCTCCCCCACACCGAGCCTGAACAGGACGGGCAGCACATTTATTTGCATTAGAGCTCCATGGTGACGTTGTTGTCGTGCGCGCTTCACTGACACTTGCATGTTCAACAGGTGATCTACAGTAGCCTAGAGGCTCTGGTCACACAATTTCTAGAAGCCTAATTTAAACCAGCTAGGTGTGTTTAAGACCAAACCGATAGCGTGCGATACATTGGTATCGTTCGGTATTGTTAATGAGCGGATTTGGATAAGGTGTGGCACAGAGTCCCCTGCAGGTGCGCAGGCAGCGGAGGACGCGCAATACTTCCCCCGACACCCCCTGCTGTTACACAGAGGACAGGTCCCCCGGGCACCGCCGGTAAGTTCTCTGCTCACACTTCTCTTTCATTAAAGTCTACACAGAGAGCTGCGCAATATATCGGTATTATATCAATATCGTGGTATGATATTATCTTAGATTTTGGATATAATATCATAACATATTATGTTTTTTTTCCTGGTTTTGAAGGCTATATTACAGTAAAGTGATGTCATTTTCTGAACTTACCAGACTAACTGTTCTATTATTTGCCTTTACCCACTTAGTCATTATATCCACATTACTGATTATTATGTATCAAACATCTCATACTGTAAAAATTTTGTGAAAGCACCAATAGTCAACACTACAATATCTTGCGGTATTGATATGGTCAAAATATTGTGATATTTGATTTTCTCCATATTGCCCAGCCCTGTCTACACAGACTCCATTTTTAGGATTTATTTGACATTATAGTGAGATAAGATATCACAAACAATAAATGAAAAGCACACATTATAACCATGATTAATAATAATAATAGTAATACATTTTATTTGTATTCCACTTTACTTTTCTGCAATCTCAATGTGCTACAGAGCATATAATAATACAATTAATCAGACAAAAATCAATAATTAAAAGATCAGGGATATATATAACCCTGGGCCTATATCCTTGTGGATTGCATACTTATTACATCAGTAAACAAACAGTGAACTCATCGTTTCTCTATCAAACGCTGTTAATCGTCGCATACCTCAAAGTCATTCCCATGGTGATGTAAGAATACATTAATATCATAATGTACGATATAATTCCTATGTAGCCTTCAGAAGATGAAAACTATACGCTGCTGGAGCCATAATGAAATAGAAGAGTCTTTATTGAAAGGTATGCAGTCCTTTCAGTGCAAATAAATCAGTGAAATATTAAGATGACCATATAAGATTACAAAATCACTATCATAATACCAAGGGAGTGCACCAAGGCCGAGACTCATTAGATCCTGTGATAAGGAAAGAATTTCAGCTAAATTTACACAGAAAATGTTTCTACAGGATCTCAACAGCTAGTAGAATAAAGAAGGAAATGTGATAAAGTATGATGCAAAACATTTGTTTCATACTTTGTAAAAATCCTAGTCCTAGTTATACGCGCAGGACAACTGCCCAGCGGTGTCTTGGTGGTTATTTGAATATTTACACGTGTTTCCTCCACCGAGGCACAGTATCCACTGAAATAAATCCACGTGTTTGTGTGAATATGATAATATCTGTTTAAACCAGTGATCCCCAACCAGGTGTACTTGTACTCCACGGGGTACTTTACTGTAGTGTACTGTATGTACCGTTGCCAGGCGGTAGGCTATGTGGAAAGATTGAAAAATATAAATGATATTTATTTGAATAAAAGTATATATTCTGAAGTCTCTTTTATATAGACCTTAGTGGTTCCTAATACTGTATCTGAAGTCTCTTTTATATAGACCTTAGTGGTCCCCTAATACTGTATCTGAAGTCTCTCTTTATATAGACCTTAGTGGTCCCCTAATACTGTATCTGAAGTCTCTTTTATATAGAACTTAGTGGTCCCCTAATACTGTATCTGAAGTATCTTTTATATAGACCTTAGTGGTCCCCTAATACTGTATCTGAAGTCTCTTTTATATAGAACTTAGTGGTCCCCTAATACTGTATCTGAAGTCTCTTTTATATAGACCTTAGTGGTCCCCTAATACTGTATCTGAAGTCTCTTTTATATAGACCTTAGTGGTCCCTAATACTGTATCTGAAGTCTCTTTTATATAGACCTTAGTGGTTAATACTGTATCTGAACTCTTTATATAGACCTTAGTGGTCCCCTAATACTGTATCTGAAGTCTCTTTTATATAGACCTTAGTGGTCCCTAATACTGTATCTGAAGTCTCTTTTATATAGACCTTAGTGGTCCCTAATACTGTATCTGAAGTCTCTTTTATATAGACCTTAGTGGTCCCTAATACTGTATCTGAAGTCTCTTTTATATAGACCTTAGTGGTCCCTATATACTGTATCTAGTGGAACTGTATCTGAAGTCTCTTTTATATAGACCTTAGTGGTCCCTAATACTGTATCTGAAGTCTCTTTTTATATAGACCTTAGTGGTCCCTAATACTGTATCTGAAGTCTCTTTTATATAGACCTTAGTGGTCCCTAATACTGTATCTGAAGTATCTTTTATATAGACCTTAGTGGTCCCCTAATACTGTATCTGAAGTCTCTTTTATATAGACCTTAGTGGTCCCTAATACTGTATCTGAAGTCTCTTTTATATAGACCTTAGTGGTCCCTAATACTGTATCTGAAGTCTCTTTTATATAGACCTTAGTGGTCCCTAATACTGTATCTGAAGTCTCTTTTATATAGACCTTAGTGGTCCCTAATACTGTATCTGAAGTCTCTTTTATATAGACCTTAGTGGTCCCTAATACTGTATCTGAAGTCTCTTTTATATAGACCTTAGTGGTCCCTAATACTGTATCTGAAGTCTCTTTTATATAGACCTTAGTGGTCCCTAATACTGTATCTGAAGTCTCTTTTATATAGACCTTAGTGGTCCCTAATACTGTATCTGAAGTCTCTTTTATATAGACCTTAGTGGTCCCTAATACTGTATCTGAAGTCTCTTTTATATAGACCTTAGTGGTCCCTAATACTGTATCTGAAGTCTCTTTTATATAGACCTTAGTGGTCCCTAATACTGCATCTGAAGTCTCTTTTATATAGACCTTAGTGGTCCCCTAATACTGTATCTGAAGTCTCTTTTATATAGACCTTAGTGGTCCCTAATACTGTATCTGAAGTCTCTTTTATATAGACCTTAGTGGTCCCCTAATACTGTATCTGAAGTCTCTTTTATATAGACCTCAGTGGTCCCCTAATACTGTATCTGAAGTCTCTTTTATATAGACCTTAGTGGTCCCCTAATACTGTATCTGAAGTCTCTTTATATAGACCTTAGTGGTCCCTAATACTGTATCTGAAGTCTCTTTTATATAGACCTTAGTGGTCCCCTAATACTGTATCTGAAGTCTCTTTTATATAGAACTTAGTGGTCCCCTAATACTGTATCTGAAGTCTCTTTTATATAGAACTTAGTGGTCCCCTAATACTGTATCTGAAGTCTCTTTTATATAGACCTTAGTGGTCACTAGAGCCAGTCCCACAATGAGCTTGTTGAAGGTTGGGGGGTGTGGCCTTGACCAACTGCCACTTTGCTGGTTTGAAAGCCATGATGTCTCTCTCTTTCTCATGGGTGGGCCAAATTCTCTGGGCGGGCAAATCAGAGAAAGGGGAGGTAACCTTGCCCCTTATGACCTCCAGATTCCAGATTGGTCCATCAGATCTTTAAACAATTGGAACATACAGTACATTGGGAATCAATGAGGGGGAGTTTATCTCAAAGGACAGTGGGGGAACCTCAGACTTAAAAGGGTTGGGGACCACTTGTTTAAAGTTTGTAATCTGTGTTAGATTCTCCCAAATGTTCCAAAGCCTGCTGTGCTATCCTCTGTTCCAACTGTTTTATTCCTTGACAGGAGACTCACAGAAAGATGAACTGGGGCTTTTTGGAGAACCTCCTCAGCGGAGTGAACAAGTACTCTACAGTGATCGGGCGCATCTGGCTTTCCGTGGTCTTTCTCTTCAGGATCTTGGTGTACGTGGCAGCGGCCGAGCAGGTGTGGAAGGATGAGCAGAAGGATTTTGTGTGCAACACCCGGCAGCCTGGCTGTGAAAATGCTTGTTTCGACCACTTCTTCCCCATCTCGCAGGTGCGCCTCTGGGCTCTGCAGCTCATCATGGTATCCACCCCGTCACTGCTGGTGGCCCTGCATGTGGCCTACAGGGAGCACCGGGAGGCCAAACACAAGCGGAAACTGTACAAGGACAAAGGGAGTATTGATGGAGGTCTGTTCTGCACCTACATCATCAGCCTGGTCTTCAAGATATCCTTGAGGTAGGCTCCCTGCTTGCTTTTTACTTCCTGTACAATGGCTTTGAGGTGCCCATGCTGCTCCGCTGTAGCCAGAGTCCCTGTCCCAACACGGAGGACTGTTTCATTGCTAGAGCCACAGAGAAGAAGATCTTCCTCTACATCATGGCCTGCACATCCATACTGTGCATCACTCTGAATTTTGTAGAGCTCATGTACATTGTATGGAAGCACTTGTGGAAGTGTTTCACCAGGCGGTACATCCCTATAGAGGAGAAGACTGCCAGGCACCGGCAGTCACATGTTTCCATCGTCAGCAAGAGTGTCTCCGTTGAGCCCACAGTAAACACAGAGGACAGCATCACACAGCCTGCACCCACTGCTGAAAACCAGCCGGTCTAGTCCTGGGCTGGAACTGAGCTCATGTTACCACCTCAAAGTGAAACCACAGTGAAACCCTTGTTTGCCTGACAAACTAACATGGACTCTGCTCACAAGTGAGCAAAAGAGCTAAAAGATATAAATAAACAGAACAAATGCAAATGAAAGATCTATCATTACACCTGGTCTAACTGGATGAAATCTCCAGTTCCATGGCATGAAAATCTCACTTTATGATTCATTAATATGCGTTTTTCCAAAACTTGGTAACATGTATTGGTTTCCTTGAGAGGATTAACTTATTTTGTATAAAGCAATATTTAACAATGATCTGTATGTGATGCATGTGAAATAATTCCTTTATTTAAATGAAAAGCATCAAAACTAAGATTAGCCTTTAGGGTGCCTGGTTAGCTCATGTGGTTGAGCATGCGCCCCATGCACAGATGCTCAGTCCTTATATACATGTCCTATAAACAAAGACAAAAGCCATAAAAAACATATTCGTTGATTAGTTAGCATTTTAGGTAATCTATTTTTGTATAGACTTTGTGGCCTATGTGTAGTTTCTCTTTAGAATTGTGATCAACCATTGCATACAATTCAAATGCTACAATTGTATTGCTTGTAAACATATTAAAAGATAATTTTGTTATATTTCAACTTGGACTCTATTTTGCTATGCATTTGTCTAAGCAACTAATCCAGAGACCTTTCGTCCAGTAATGAGCGAGAACGCTGTATCTATCAGCCGCAAACCGGGCTGCAATGTAATCCTATAGGGCAAATGCACACGTCAATGCTCGACCAATCAGAGTGCTTGTTTTTGCCACCGACTGGCTCCGACAAGTGTCAACAACATTATGGGGAATATGGCAAAGTCTCATTCTGGAATCTTGCGTGGCGACTTTCCAGAAGACAGCAGTGTGGAACCATGGATGTGGAGCTTGAGTAAGGAGAGAGGAGTTTCAAAAAGTTTTTGGAGTGCAGAAAAGCAAAGCTTTATAATAATTAAACAAAAGCAACACTTTGCACAGTTTTAAATGAGAACTAGGCAGTTTTTTTAACCCTCCTGTTCTCCTCAGGTCAAATTTGACCCATTTTCAAAAAGTTTATAAGAAATGTGGGTTTCTTTTAACCAAATTGTCAAAAAATATTAACGTGGATAGTTTCCTACAACGCTCTTCACAAGGGATCAGTTCACACTCTCATTACATTTGGTTTAATTCAATTTTATAGCCTTGGGGAAAAAATGATAAAAGAAAGAAAACAAAACAATTTCTGAAAAAGGTTCAAAACATTGGGAAAAAGTGACAAAAACTTGAAAAAAAGAGACAAAAACGTTGGGAAAAGACCACCACATTTTAAATTTAGAACCAGAAAAATAAAAGTTGCATGGTCGATGGGAAGACAACACAGGGGTTAAACTTAATTTACCTTAACTGAACAGCTCCAGAGTCATTGGAATGGTTACGTGACGTTTTTAGGGTTGAGTGATGCTGGTGGTCACAGGTGACCCTTTAGACCAGGGCCGACTACGGCCAGCCAGAGGAGAGGGAATCCTATACCAAAGCACAGTCTCCTAAAGGAAAACACTGTTTAAAGAGTGGAGAACAGACAGACAAACTAATTGCGTTTTTCCGCTGCATGTTACCTCCTCGACTCTACTCGCATTTTTAGGTTTTCCATTATGATAAAAAGTCTCTGGTACCTGCCAACAGGTACTTTTTGTAGTACTACCTCAGTCGAGGTTCCAAACGAGCATAAACAAACCCGCCCTATTTAAATAGTTTAGTTTTTTGTTTTGCTGCCTCCAGCTTCTTTAGAAACTAATTTGCCTTCTGGCTGTGGCCACATGCTGAGAGTCAAAAGCAACACACCTACGTTGTGTGTGTGTCGCGTTAGGTCACGGCCATTATGACGACCTGCCACGCTCGCCTCACGTGTGATCTGCAGTGGAAAAAGGACGACGGGGCACTGCGGCGGAGTCGAGGCCATTAATGCAAACACCATAATGCTGTGAGTTAAAGTCACTGTCACACACAAAGCACTGCAAGATAATGGCAACTTCTTCGTTCTTCAATAATGTAGAAAGACACTTAATAACCATCTGATCCTGTCAGTGGCAAAAACAGCCCTTTAAACAGCGTTCGCCCTATAGGGGAACACTGCAGCCTGGGTTAGGGTGGAAGCGAGATCGCAACCAGCTTTTTACCCTGCAAGCTCTCTAGTACAACAAACGTGTAATCTAAGATTGAGCCAAAATTATGAAAATTTCATAGCAACCGAGTTGACATATGCTGCTTCCTCAAAACCCGGAAGAAAAACCTCAGAGGGAAAATGAGGAGGGCAATTTACATGAGACGACACCGAAAACGTTCAACTGGAGAGATGCCTAAATAGTCAGACAAATTCAAGAACGGCAAGTGACTATTGTTTATGATCAAATTATAAATGGCTCTGTGACACAGCCCTTTAAGCTGCATGCTGTACCCAGCGCCCCCCTGTCTAAACCAAAGTATTTCATCTGACAGACAATCCGCTTTTGTGTGCAAATAGTTTCATATGGGAAAACAGCATTGAAAAATTAGCATTTAACATTCACAATTACTTTCAAAATACTGTTGTGTATTTAATACAAAGATCTTCCTTTTTCAGAAATCATTTAAACTTCAGCATAGAGCCCATTTGTTTTTAATAATTCAATAACTTCCACAAAATCATTTTCCATTTAGTGCGCATGCAGCAGCTCCAAAGTTGACACCATAAAAGGAATTCCTAAACTGCAGGGTATCTAATAAAATGGCAAGTGATAAAAAAACAAAAGTTAAACTGGATGTAAAAAAAACAGCTCATTTAATAGTAAGACTGCTGGTGGCAGTGGGTCCTTTCAGACTACATAATCAATGCACAATAATCAACATCTTCGGAACACAAACTACACACGATACACACATACAATCCTTTTCAAAGTCCATTTGTCTGCAAGTCCCACAGGGATAATTAAGACACCAAAACTGTCATATTTGAATGTTCAGGTACATTTGACTTATCAGTCTATACATAAAAACATGCTATATACTTTTCCATAAAAAAGACTAATTGTACAGATATTACAGTATGAATCAAAACAACCATAATTTAATACCTGGATGTGTAAAAAATATTCCTACGTAGGGCGCCAGTCTGCAGCAGATTTTTACTCATTCTAGTCCTGAGATTCTGCTTTACAAAAAAAAAAAAAAAGTTGTGTTACAATACTACTGTGGGCTGCATGTCCTGCAGCTGTTTTAACATGAGGTCAGTGACACTTGAAAAGGCCCTGTCTATAATTAATTTGACTTTACTAAGTGATTTCAAATTCTGGGGGTTGCTGAACCTGACATAGGTGTCCTTTATGTTCAGATTGGATGTTTTTCTGCATGTCTCTGGCACATCAACAATCCTCGTCAACGGATGGTCACATTTATTTGACTGTTCCAGGAATTTTAAGAAAGACATTTCAAATCCCATTGGTTTAAAAGAGGCCAGTGGAGCATTCTGCTCCGTCATCTCCTGGATTATTGCAGGGCAAGAGGAGTCCGATTCATCGTCCTTGCTGTAAACGACGTCAACCTTGGTCGTACGTGGAATAATTTTCTTGCGTTTCACTACTTTTCCGATCAGTTTTCGCGGACGTCCTCGTTTGCGCTTGAGTACCACAGAGCCATCAGAGCTTTCATCATTTGATAATTTGCTGTCAAACAATGTAGCAGGAGACCCTGTGGCGGTTCTTTTGCGTAGGGCCGGCTTTGAAAATCCATATTCCCCTCCTTCCAGGCCAGCGTCTGCTGTCAACTCGTTGTCTGACAGGTCAGAGGTGTTGTCTGATTTGGAGTCGTCACTCCTGATGGAACGATACTTCTGCCTGGGGAACTTTTTACAGAATATGAAGTGACTCCTTTGCTGTTCCAGGTACTTTTCTGACAGTCCGTGTCCCACATAATGTTTTAATATGCTCCGTTCCGACTTCATGACTGACTCACAACCTTTAATCATACAGGGGTATTGTAGAGGAAATTTCTTAGTGCACATTGAAGAGGCCTCCACTTTAGACTTCAAGGAGGGTTTGCCATATTTAGTCCAGTGATTTTTTTTTGCCTTGTTAACTCTTTTGGTCTCATTTCGTCTCTGTAGGATCTTTTTATTGCTCTCAATGTTTTCCTTCCCATTACTTGTCTTGGCAATTTGGAAATGCAAAGTCTTTGAGTTTGGTTTCATCCGATCTTTTATCGGTTGATTCTTTAGTTTAGGCTGGTACAGGTCCTGATGCTTTTTCATGACATGTCTGAGCATGTTTGACTTTGTGGCATACGAACGGTCACAGCCTTCAATTTCACACTTGAAAGAGCCAATTAACTGTTCAGGTTTGGCCAACTTAATATCTTTATGTTGTTCTTTGACATGCCCTATATACTTCCAGAAAGCAGTGAAGGACGCTGTGCATCCCTGGTGGCTACAAGCAAACTTGCCGAGCTTGATGCTCGACAAGAGATTGCCAACCTTATCAAGACTGAATTCATGGAGCTGAAGATAATGCTGCAAAAGGTTGGGGACTTCTTGGAAAACCGGGAGCAGTCTTTGACTTGGCATCTGAATTCAGAAATTTGGGGGATATCTGCTGCTGGCTCCTCCTCATCGTGGTCCATTATTTCCTCCAGTCCCTCACTCTGGTCCTGCTCTTTGTTTACTTCCAATGCTGACAGAGCAGACTGGTGGACAGCCCTGTAGTGGAGGATAAGATTGTGTTGGATGGTGAAGGCTGCCACACAGCCTTGGTGAACGCAGCGATATGGTCTGTACGGACTCTTAGCATCACCTGAGTTGGGCTTCTTCTCTTTTGTCTTCTTGGTTATGTCCAGGCTTGCCTTAACTATTGCCGGCCGGTTGATTGTTGATTGTTTGTGTTTGTCAAGCGATGGAGGCCCATTAGCTTGAGGTGTAGCAGACATAGCTTTGGAGAGAAGAGCTGACACTTGGGGGAAATGGGCTCCACCTGTGTGTTGAGTGGGCATCTTGGGCAAGTTTCCTTTGCAGTCCATGTGACCACTGTTGTGCTGCCATCCCTGCTTGTACTGACTGAAAGGTTGCTGTGGAGGTATGGGCCTGTACTGGTGGAGTCACACTGGCTTGGTTTTGTATGGGAGCTAATTGCAAGGGGTGAATAACTGTGGAGCGATTGTCAACTTGAATTTTCTGATTGGTTATGTCCATATTAGGAAGTGATACAAATGCCTGTGATGGGTAATGTTTTACTGCTTCTTTGAGTGAACACCGAGGGGGTTCCTTCTCGATTGATGAATGGGTGCCCGTTGTGGTTTGAGCTGCTGGAGAGAGACTGCTTCTAATAGCAGCAGATGCAGCAGCATTGGCCTCTCTGCGCTTCGTATCTAGCTCTGTGATTTCTTCAGCTGATAATTTGTGAATTGACAGGTAGTGAGCGCGAAGGTTGGAGTTCCGAGTGAATCTTTTACTACATTTTTGACACTTGAAAGGAGCATATTGGCCATACCTTTTTTTAACCACATTCACCATCTCAATTGTGTAGCAGTGAGTTTTGGAGAGGTGTTTCCAAAGCGCTTCACCTGACATGGAACTAAATGTGCAGTACTCATTCTCACAAGCAAACGGCTTGACAAAGTCCTTCGTAGATTTTTTCTGGCTGTTCGTACCATTGCTTTTTTGTTCCATGGTATTGCTTTTTTGTTCCATGAAAGCTGCCGTCTGATCAGATATTTCTCTGACTAAGTCTAGCCGTTCAAATGCACTTTGAATTTCTGTCATCCACTGTTGCTGGCAGGCAGATAACTGAGTGGGCTCAAGATCTGCATCATTGCCCAGGACGGCTGTGGGGCTCCGTCCGTCTTGCTGGAAGGTGGAGGACTCTCTGAAACAAGTAAAGCTCTGCGTGTTCAGTAGTTGTTCCATTTCGCCAGAGGTTTCTGCGATTATTGTCGAGTTTTCTTCTTGAATGACTTGACTAGCAGAGTCGCTCTTTGCGTCACAAGACATTTGATGAAGTCCATAATTATTGGAAGGACTGCACATTGGGCCAAAAGACATGGGACTTATTGAATTAGCGTTAGAATCAGTGTTGCTTAAATGGCATAAGCTGTTTTTACGTTGAAAGTCGCCAGCCAAAATCTGCTCCCGCAATCTCTTTTTAATTTCTTGCTCAATTGTCTTCCTTTGCGTCTCAGCCTGATTGGCACTTGTTGCTGGACTTAGCTGAATATCAGGCAACAGTGTTTGAGTCACAGGATTTGAATCTGGTGTCTGAATGGTTGCTTCAGAGTGATACCCCTCACTGTGGTTTGTGGGAAAACTTCCAGGAACACAAGAGGAAGGAGTTTCTTTGAGAATTTGAGAAAGAAGTGGGTCAGGAAATTCACTTCTAGCAAATGTTTCAAGGCTAGGCTGAGGATAATGGGCTGTATTATACGAGTTGTCCTCTCGCTTCAGCTGGACATTCTCTGTATGCTGTATGACTGAGCTCCCCGGCAAGCGTTCACCAGCTAAATAGGGAACACAATGGTTTCGGAACAATGGCTGGTGTGCAGGTGTGTTCACAAAAAGGTCAGACATGTTAGATTCAGTCATGATTTGTTTAAGAATGTCATCATTTGACTCACCATTCCCATATACTGGCATATTATCTTGTGAATAATTAGGGGTAGGGTAATCTTTTGTGGCTGTTGACCCATTTGTTACTGACTGATGAGGCTTCTCCTGATATACAGCGGAAGCTTTTGTTACTGACAGAGGAGGCTTCTCTGGATAAACAGCTGAAGCATTATAAGACAACTGTGGCGGAGCAGTGCCAACTGTTTGCTCGGAATTGAGAAGGTCAAGAAAGGATGTTGGCAGGTCTGTGTTCAGTTCCGACTCTTCATATGGTTTGCAGTTTACACGCTTGGACAAATGGCCTCCGAGGGACTTGGGACTATGAAATTCTCTAAAACACCTGCAACAAACAAATTTGCCATCCCTAAGAATAGCTGGCCATTTGGTCCTTTTGCTTTTTGTGGCTCGCTTTTGATTTTCAGGATTGTTTTCAGAGACGATGGGGCCATTTTGAGGTTGGTTAATACTGTGTTTTTGGCTGGCACTGTCTGAAGAGGAAAAATTAGACTGCACGTGCTTATGCATTGATTTAGGTTTCTTTGGTGCCCTGGAACCGGAAACTAAACTGCTGTGCATTGGTGAGGTGTATGGGGGTATAGGTTCTTTTGTTTGATGAGACACTTTCTTAGCACCATCCATGTACAAGGGCAGAACTGGCCGAGATCCACTTTCCTTAAGTGGTGACTGCAGGCACTCTGCTGGTCGGTTCATTGTTGAGCCAATCATAGAGCAAGATGGGACACTAAGGGGCAGAGGAGCACTAGTAGAATTAACTTCTGGCATCACTCGCATGGTAGATGGAAAGACTTGGGAAGAACCACAGTTTTGAATTTGTTCACTTCCAGGGGCTAAGTTCCAATTTTGACTACCTGAAACCTGGGACTGTGATGCTATTGGATTTGTACCACTTCCTAGCTGAGAGAGAACAATGGGATTTAAAACCCTTTCCATCATAAGTGAAGCATTCTGGTTGTGGCCAGATGAGGAATGGGAATGTAGAGTAGTACAGTTTGAGCTAGTACCCATATTACTATAAGGAGGTGATTGGATAATGTTCTGCCTCTGAACGCCACAAACTGGTACTCTGTCGCCCTGCTGGTTCTGAACTGAGGCAACTGAACTAAGATGTCCAACAGATGATGTGCTGGATGCTGGAGCATATGTTATCTTGATTTTAGTTCGAGCAACTTTCCATTGCTCATAAAAATCTGGGTGAACCGTTTTCATGTGCTTGGTAACACTTCGGTAGGAGCAGTAGTGCCTTGTGCATGTTTCAAATGCACAGTGAAATCGCTCTCGCTGTCCCGGAGGGGGACCTGTGCTAGTTGCAGATGTCACATAGTTCTCTGGTCTTTTCCCAGTAAGTGGCAGCGGGGTTCCTGTTGGAGGAAGTGGTTGTGACATTGCTGGCTCTATGGAGCTCTGGGGCAGTGCTGATGTTAACAGTTTGCTACTACACATTGGCCCTTGTCGCCCTAACGACGATAGGTGGCACTCAGAGTTGTTATTCTTTGATCCTGTATTTAAATTACTGGGGAACATTTGCGACTGGCCTTCCAAGACATCTGTATTACAGCTATGTGACACGCTACCCAAATTAGGTTCAAATGGAGGTACTGGTTGATTCTGTTGGGGTGGTCTCATGTTATCAAAAGAATGACCACCTACACCATGTCTGTGTATATTAGGATCAGACAAGTGAGAATTCACAGGCCGAATAACAGAATTAATCAAATTCTGTGACGGACTGGTGGATGAGAAAGGGGAATTTTGTGGTTCATGTTTGACTCTGTATTGTCCTTCAACAGGTGAAGATTTCAGCAAACTCTCAATGGACACTGGCGGCCTTTCATTTTTTAAATTAACAGCAGTCTCATTGCTCCAGTTTTCTTGGGAATCCTCTTTTTTAATTGGAGTGTGATTGGAAAGCATTTGTTCAATGAGTGAAGGGCCAGGCTGCATATTTTGTGAGATCGGTTCAGAAGTTGGGATTTTCTCATCTTGAATAGCATGGCCTCCCTGGTGCAAATCCAGCTGGTGTTGTGAATGGAATACCTTTCCACAGTCCACAGCTTTACAAGTGAAAGTTTTATAATGATGTGCCTCATGGTCATAGAGTTTGAAGGCCTCATTAAAAATCTTTCCACAATTTGGAAACATGCATCTAGCCTTAAAAAGAGAATGAGTTTTCCTGTGTAAAAGGAGGTCGGTGTTAGAGAGAAAGCTTGCCTTACAGTTCAACTGTATACAGATGTAAGGCTTCACACCACAGTGGACCTGTAGATGATCATTAAGATGGGTGACATTAACAAAGTGGCGGCGGCAGTACTGGCAAACAACCTTTTTGCTCTGCATTTCAAGGAAAGTCTTAGCTTCCTCATTGTCCCCATGAGCTTTAACATGTGCAATGAGATTTTTGAAAAATTTGAAGCTTCTTCTGCATTTTCCAATAGGGCATACATTGTCCTCACTACTCTCGGTGTTACACCTAGTCACTTTGGCCTGAACATTCTGAGTCAATGCCCCATTTTGCCCAAAGGAATCACCATTTTCATGAACTTTGTTTTCTGTCTTAGCCTTTAATGCTACAGTAACAGGGGCAGCCATTTTAGGATTAATTAATTTCTTGTTTGTTTTCATGGCAGTAAGCCTTTCCTTGCATGATTGTTTAACATGTGATGTTACATGGGGAATCAATGTGTCTTTCGAGGTAAAGGTTTGAGCACATATTGGGCAGCTATAAACTCCACCGCTCAGATGAGTGTGTGCATGGCGTACAATCCTGTGGCCGAGAAACTCTTTGTCACACAGCACACAGTACTGCATGTATGCCTGCCAGTTTCTGAACCTGGCAGATATAAAACCTTTTTCTCTCAGTTTTTTCATCTCTCTGTTTTTCTGTTTCCTGTCTGTAACATCGTTCAGTTCATAGGTGCCGCTAACTATGTGCTCTGGGATGTTCATGAATCCCTCCTGACTGAGGAAGTCTTCCTCTTCTTCGGGGTCCTCATTATCATTCAGCAAGTCAATGGATGATACTATTGAAGCTTCCTCACCCATTAGTGCTAGACAGTGACGCTTAAGTGTTTTCCAGTCCCAGAACTCTGGATCAAAAGGCCACTGGGTTTTAAAAACCAGCAGGAGCTCGCAGCGTAGAGAGTTAGGAACAGGCATATTCTCCTCCTCTACTTTTTGATCTGGTTCATTGTAAAGAGTCTCCACAGCATAGTATGAATCTACGGTGGGCTCCATGAGGAACTCTGTCAGCTGACAGGCTCGCTTGACTTCTAGGTCGGTTGGAAGCAGGCAGGAAATAGTTTTACACACAGTAGCCTTTGTGTTTCCATCATTTGATTCCATTTGCAGAGC
Source organism: Etheostoma perlongum (assembly GCA_026937815.1). NCBI lineage: Eukaryota > Metazoa > Chordata > Actinopteri > Perciformes > Percidae > Etheostoma > Etheostoma perlongum. The sequence continues at coordinate 18,933,137 of CM049388.1, forward strand.
CCTTATGCACATTTCGATGCACACTGGAAGTCCAATGGCGTCAATCTATGAAAAAGAAGAAGACGGGTAATTTAAAGCTGCCAAACACGGAGCACCTGGTTCCTCAACAATAATGAAGCAGAAGATTATTTTAATTTTAATAGAGTCAATAAGCTGTTTAGCAAAGTTATCAGCAGCAACACATAATTACTGACATAACTACTGGTAGGTAATTTCTAACACCAATAACAAAATAAATCATTGTATCAAAAATCAACATTTTTTGCATTGTACATATCTTACTTTTGAGTACATTTATTAAAAGAAAAGAAAAAAAGAAAGTACTCCACCCAGTATCTCTTTAGTTTTAAAAAGCTCATTCTGTGTAGACCTGAAAGGTGGTTTTGAAAAATGTATAGCCTTGTTTTTTTTATGTCGAGGTATGTTGTTGAGTGTGTTGGTATTTTATAATATCAGGCCAATGGGTAATGGTGTAAAGAAATAATTTGCTTTGGTAACAAAAGAAAATAAATCTCTTATTTTGAAAATTGTGATCTCAAATTACAAAATGCTTTTCTTATTTAAAGAATTGTGCCTTATTGTCTATACACACAGAACCGCCTTTCATGCAGTGAGCATTTGATATTGATGTAAAGTCAACACAGGGTAAATTAAATATATTTTTGATAACACTTACAGATACAGTGTTACTGTATCTAGTGTAACAGATAACACTTTGATAATACCACAAGAGCTGACTGTTTGCTGACCTCTGATTGGATGACCTTGATGAGGAAGAGGACGTGGTACACCGTTTTGGACAGTAAGGACATCTGGCGACATCTGTCCAGGAAGGCCTGCTCTGATGGCTCCAATCGTTTCAACAGCTTGCTCCAAAAAAGAGTGAGCTCCCTGGTTTAAAGAAAAAAATTCATTGCCCATGTATCATCATAATATCCAGTGATGTTGATCGGTTTTCAGTAGCGAGTCCACGGGGCGTCATTTGAGTGGGTCCCAGGGAAATTGAGAAGGGTCCCCAATAAATTTGTATTTAGACAAATTGTTGTGTTTGATGTTATATGGTTATAGTTATATTCCAGCAGTGGCCATGTTAGTTAATTTACCTTTACCAAGTTTGTTCTCTATAAATACCTTTTTCCTGTTCTTTTCATTAATAAAGTTTAGTTAGTAAAGTAAGATTAAAATGATCATTTAAAAATCAGAACAGGATCAATCTATCTACTGAATTTGACAAAAAGTGTTTTGGATTAACATCACTTACTATACCTTTAAAAAGACTGCAGTAAATACAGTATTTATTATATACTGTACATATCCCCTCAGCAGTAGTGGGAGGTTGAGGAGGACACCTCAGACATTCTCCCTCTGCTGCTCTGGTGATTTACTGCCTGCCTCCCTGCTGTCCGCTGTGTGTGTGTGTGTGTGTGTGTGTGTGTGACAATGAGCTGAGCCCCACCCTTCAACAAACACGCAGAGAAGCTAGTGCGACTATAAATGACAGCAAAACGTGGTGGAGAACTCCTCAGCATTATTTATTTTTGGGGCATTTATGCCTTAACTAAACAGGATGACCAAACACAGGAAAGGGGGCGAGAGACTGGTAACGACATGCAGCAAGAACCGAGCCTCTGCACACGGGGCGCACACTTAACCAGGTGAGCTACCCAGGCGTGCCATCCCTACCATTATTTTAACCACAGGTATGTCTTCTGGACAAGACAGTGATTTTAAAGGTTGGTTTCAAATTGTAATGGGCCAAACGCAGGATACATACTTAGCAACATCACTGAATATTGGGTCATCTATTCAGAATCATACGGACCATCGGCCTCTAAATACTAGCCCATTTATCAACAAAACACATAATAGAAGAGCTGCAAATGACACTGAATGTGGGTCAAGAACACAATATACTGATTATGTGCAAGAGATTCAAATGAGGCAGCTTGTATTTTCTTACCAAGCACAGTATGTATCTCCTTGGATAAGCTGCCGGGTCAGAAAAGCCGAGCATAAGCTGAAAGCTGCCCTCTCGTCGCCGTCTGACTCCAGGTTGCAGATCATCTCTAATACATCGCGGCAATCCTCCTTTGAAAGCTGTACAGATAGATGACATGTATACAGTCATTGGGTAACAATGGAAAATATATTCACGGGCCACTTTAATAGGTACACCTGCCCAACTGCTTGTTAATGTAAATATCTAATCAGCCAGCTCACATGGCAGCAACTCAACTCATTTAGGCACTACATGCCTAAATGCATTGATGGCAAACTGTCAAAGATTGAAACTTGTCAAGATACTTATGTTTAACTTATGAAACCATTTGCCCATCTCTAAGCTTATTGGTTTTTAGTATTTGTTGGCAGAAATTGCAAGAACTGGTCAGTTTTTTTTTAGTACAGTTTTTCAGAAGTACTATTTCTTTTCCCTTATAGTCTTGTGTTCATTAAAAAAATATTCACAGTTGTCACAGGTTTGCAGCAGATTTTGTTTCATTGTGCTTTACGCTGGGTTTTCACGAGCATCGTCAACAACAGAAGTGGATCAGTTCAATTCATTCCCAATTAGAACAGCCGTATGAGCGAAGTCCATTGTCAGTGGCGAAAGTGCCCAGATCTTCCCCTCAGCCAGTTCTCCCAAATCGACTCAGAGGTGGCACCTTGTATGGCAGACTCGGCCACCAGGGTATGAATGTGTGTGTAAATGGTGCCTGTTCTATGTAAAAGTTATTTGAGTAGTCAAGCCTAGAAAAACCCTATATAAAATGCAGTCCACTTATACATTGCTCCCTGATTGAGACCCAGGTCGTATCTGCATTTTTGTGGCTAGGGATCAACCCGTGTAGTAGAGGTCCTGGGTAAGATTTGTATGCCCTTCTATTAGCGGAGAATATCTCAACTGTTAGAGACTAATATGACCCCATCTCACACACACTCTTTCACATCCATCCATCCCAGTCCACTCCTTTGTTTATGAACAAACCCGTGGATGAATGAAACACAGACCGTACAGCTAGTACAATATTCATGACGTATTCCTCTGACCGGTAATACCAAAAATGATTCAAAAATGACTTATAATGAGAAGCTTTACTAAGTGTTTTACATACTTAATAGACTTTGCCAAGCTCTTTTTTTTGTTGAAATCATATACAAATGAAAGTCTGTAAACTCAACTGTCCTGCTACACTTACCTCGTCCATCAGCTGGTCCTGTTCTGAGGTAGCACAGAGGCAGACAAGGTACATCTGCTTGAAAGGTCCCTTCCCCTGGAAGGCAGGGCACTCAGAGCATGCTTTTGCCAACAGTGCAGCCTTGCCCAGCTGATTCTCCTTCATCAGCTGCTTCACTCTCATCTCCAACAGCACCAGCCCCTCCTGCACCAGGAACTCTTCAACTGAAAATTAGTGGGAATTACGTGAGACATTTTGTTCAGATTTTATTAATTTTATTTCTAATTTATTTAGATGTGCAAAAAGAGTACACCCATCCCTTTAAATAAATGCTGAAAATGCTTGGCACAGTCATATTGTCTTCTACACATCCAACCCAGTGCATCATCTGATCCTGCATGCTGGATGAAATGAGATTTCACAAAAATCAGAAAATCTAAAACTGGATCACGTCTCTGATCACCACCATCCTAGACTCTAGCAGGCATTGTATTATGTAGTTATATGTATTATATAGTTATATGTATTATATAGTTATAGAGGCACAAAATGCAGCAAAATCTGCCAGTTTTCACCTTTAGCTGAAACATTACTATTCTCCTACTATTCACAGCACTGTGCAACTGCCCAGGTAGAACTACAGCCCTTACAGTTTTACACTTGAGAATCGTATATCTATCAGCACTCATCCTCCTGGTTATACTGCTCATCTGAACACATGTAATATAAGTAGGGATGCACCAAATGTTCGTGAACCTAAGGTTTATGCCCCAAAATAGAAAAAAAAGCCCTTTTGATGTTCGGCTGAATAAGGGAAGGGCTGAATAAAGCGGAAAATGGCGTTTCTGATGATCCCAGGTACTTCTCTGCTCCACGGACAAGCACCGACAGCGAGAGACTAATGCTGCATCTAACTGATGAGACGAGTGCGTCACTTTTCCTGTTCCGGGCTCTTAGACCAGGTTTGGGAAGCGGCAGAATTGACAAAATATGAAGCCATCGTGTCTTAACCCTCGTGTTGTCTTCCCGTCAAAATTAAAAATCAACACTTTTGTTGATGCTTTTTATCGATTTTTTTAAAAACATTTACGTTTTTGTCCCTTTTTCAATGTTTGTCACTTTTGACGTTTTCAACACTACGTAACACTAACTTATTAATTTAGTCTACAGTTACTTTTGGAATTTATGGTCAATAAACCTCATTTACAGGAAATTATACCTAATGTTTGACTTAGAAAAGCAGAAATTAGGAATTATTTAGACTAAAATTAAAGGAATGGATGTTGATGATAATCACAGACTGGAATATGTCAACTTTTACTCAATACTATTTCAAAAACACTTCCATTTGTTTTACAATGCTATAAAATTGAATAAGACGCCCCAAAATTAATGAAAGTAGAGATTTGTACTTGGCAAAGAGCGTTGTGTGGAATCAATCATGTTATTTTGGGGAATTAAAAAACATTGATATAGGACAACGGGTCAATTTGACCCGAGGACAACATGAGGGATAAGAAGCTTGTTGTTTTATTGTTCACTATTACTCACTTTACATCGTCTTTGCTATCTCTTTTTCCTATTGCTTTTCCCTCGTACAGCAGCACTCGCTAAGTACGCTAAGTTACTCTCACTCTCATTCCACCAATCAGGAAACTGCATTCTACAATGACGTTTCAGTAATCAGACTTTAACCATCACTCCTCAGTGAACTACCCTAGTCTGGGATCATTTTAGCCGAGCCCAGTAATCTTTATAGATTTTCCATGTTTTTAGGAGTCTTCACAACAATACATAACATAAATAGCATTAATTTAGTAGGAAGTAAAAATATCAAACAAGGATAGGCTTATTGGTATAAATACTAGAGGTGACACCAAATAGGTAATCTATGCTTTGACTGTAAGTGCTTGATTCAACTGAGTAAAGTCCAGTTCAGACCAAAGATTGTGGAACAGAAGAGTGTAAACTTGCAGCTGCTTGCAATGCGTCGGTCTGCAACATTCTGCCTGTTTACACCAACGCGGTGAGACGGTGTACCATCTTCATAGCACAACTCTTTGAACTTCCATCCAAACGTCTGACGTTTCTGTAGCTGGATATTAATTGTTACGTCTAAACATTAGTGATAGTGAGATACTTGCTACAGCTGCATTTCAAGTAAAGCGGCAAAAAAAAACTCAGTCACTCTCTAGGTCACTGGACCATATCCTGTGTTTGTGTGATGCTCATTGAGCCTCCTTAAATTTTAGTCAAGTAAAACTTTAGTCCAAATGTTGATTTATGAATTACATTGTCCCAAAAAGGAAACCCATTATATGGCATTTTTGAGTTTCTACTAGAACATGTTTAAAAATACACTTTATATTTCTCATACTGCCCATGGCTGCTGCACCTGTACTCCCCCTCTGTTTTAGACACTCTGGGCCTTTTCGGGACCGGAGTTTAAAAGAGACATACACTCCAACAGTCTGCACTGCTTGGGCATATCTGTGCTCCTCTGGTGCTATCTCTGTACAGTCCGTGTCCGGCTACAACAGAGTATATAACAGGACTTTGTACTGTTAAAATCACAGATAAAAGGCTAAATACTACACAACTGGACATGTTTCAGTAGTAACAATAGGGAGAAATTAACAACATTGGCAGCCAGGATTATAGCTTTCCCTGACTTAGCATGTAGCTACATTTGACAATGTAATCAATGAGGCAGCTATACAGTAGTCTGCCTGGAGCAATCATAGAACCGGCTCTGTGTAACAGGATACAGAGCTGAGTGTAGATATTAAAAAAAAATGGAATTTTCAGCACAAGTGGGTGTCAGTGAAATAGGTTTGTCGCATTATTTGAAACTTTGGCCACATTTAACATAAAAATCTAATTTTGCAACATTATAGATCTGACAGAATATACAGAAAAGCGCCTTTAACAACATGACAGTCAATACTGCTATACCACTCCATTACTGAGACACAAAAACACACATGCCTAACTCCCTTATTTTAGAAATACATTTCAAATCTAAAAAGTTGTCGCGCAAACCTGCGTAGGAACACAAACACCAGCGCAGAATCTCACCTTGTTCAGTCTGTAGGTTTTCGTTGGACAGAAGGCCTTGAAGGACCCTGTTTGTCCAAACACCATCATACTGGCCCAAAGCAGAGAGCAGGGACAGCTGAGTGATTCCATTCTCCTGCATCTTACTGTTAGAAAACTATACATAACAGGAAAATTAATGACTTAAGGACAAAATGCAGAATATTAATAATAATGTGTGTCAATTTTTCAATTTAGAATCCTTAGCTTTACCTGCACAGATGACTTGAACTCCCTCCATAAGCCATTTGGAAGGTCCATCTTCAGAGAGAGCAACAGCTCTACAAAACTCCTGCAAAACAAATACGCAATCAACAAAAACATGTTGAACTCTGGCTACATAAACATGTGTGCTGAAACTTTGATGGAATTATTAATTAATAATTCAACAGAGTTACATTAGGTATAATGATGGTTGATTACGGGGGTTAACCTTACATCTGATCTGCAGTTAATCATATCTTTAATAGTACTTACAGCGAGAGCCTCTCAACCACGAGAGAAACATTTTCACACTGCATGGAGAGGTATGGAAAGGCCTGGGCGTAACTCAGCAGGGCAACTGTATACACCTCCACCAGCGCCAAGGGCTCGTCCTCTATCCTCCAACGGCCTGCATACTCCAGCAGTGTCTGCAGAGAGGGAAACACAGTCACTTACTAAACAATTTAAACACAGACATCTCTTTCCAGCAGTTTGAAAATAAAAACAGAAAGTTAAGCAAAGCTATAATACCCATTGGGCTGAAAAGACAAAGAAATGAGTGCCACCTATAGCGGAGGATTTTGGATGAAATGCAGAGCAGATTTCTTTTCAAATGTTTTTCTTTTTTTAATTGAAGCGTCGCCTTACCTCCTTCTCTATCCAGCAGGCACGTGCAGAGACATTTTGATTTGATTTGAGTCAAAGACAAGAACAGCATAATACAAAATATTACAAACTGGCATGTTTGAATTCATAATATTAAGAGGGTTCGCGTTTCGTTGGCATTACGTTACAACACACTACACAGTGCTTGCTGAGACTGATCATTTGTATGTGATTAGTTAAGGAGTACTATAAAATCCACTTTCTCTCACATATCACGGCAATAAGGCTGCACAACTGGGAAAACAATACAATGGGATTAAGTCTAAACATACTAGTCTAAACATAGCTGTAGTGTGCATGTAAAGAATATCTTCTGAGTTTGTTTGTCAGGCTACAGCGCCCTACAGTGTAACGTAATACGAGAATAACCAGAGATTTTCACATCTTGACTTTTGCAGGCCAGAGTAGCTGGAGATATTAGCTCAAGCCTACAAGTGGGGATACTATGGAGGACCAGGTCTTTCATATTTAAAAATAAATACAGAAATAAATAAATGCTCAATAAATAAATAAGCACACAATTAATTGCCCCAAAAAATACAATGAAGAAATAAATGTAGGTAGAAATTAAATTATACAGTGAGACATAAATGTATATATCTCTTTTAATTAGCTTCTTTATTTATTCACCTTTGTAATAATTACCTTATTTATTTATCCGTTATAATCTTCAACTTTATTTATTCCTTACTTATTTTTTAAATGTATTTATTTCTGTGTGTGTTTAATTTTTTTGTCTGTTTTATTCTTCCGTTGCATTTTCTACCCTATTTATTTTCACCCCTGGTATTTATTTCTGCCTGTCACTTTTACATTTCTTCCTGTCACTTTTACATTTCTTCATGCATTTCTGCCTCATTATGCAAATGAGGAGGGGCGGGTCTTAAGGGGTTAACTTCTGCCCATTGGTTGGTTAGCATTTTACTGCTTCGGTCCAATCTACATGCCACCGGCCACAGTCAAAACAAAGATGGCTACCTACGGTGAAGTTGTCAGTGAGCTGAGGCATTTAGCAACTGTTTTGAAAACAATGCTAACGTTTTTAAGTATTGACTTTATAATTTTTTCGTTTAGACGCTCTGACAGACAGCGTGTGTTTCAGTCAGCGGTGTCGTGCCAATGTACTCGTGTATCCCCTGGCCGCGGGAGCGCGCATGCACACAGAGCGGAGCTTCTGCTGCCCTTCGAATTGTTTAACTGCTGCACTTTGAATTAAACGGAACACATAGTGACGTGGAAGACTCGAGAGGGTTTCCATAGTAACAGGGGTCTCAGTTAACTGTCAACATAAATACGTGTATTTGTCTGTTACATTAAGGGGCTCAAATATCAGGTGTCAAATGTTTTAGCGTGGTTTAATATCGAGTGATAGGCGTATCCTCCCTGTCCCTGTCTACCATATGAGTTACATAAGAGGTACTCAAATATCAGGCCGTTTTTTCACATTTATTTCTTCATTGTATTTTTTGGGGCAATTAATTGTGTGCTTATTTATTTATTGAGCATTTATTTATTTCTGTATTTATTTTTAAATATGAAAGACCTGGTCCTCCATAGGATACTGCCAGCCAAGAAAATTCTGAGTAGTAGGGGGAGAGATATTTTAATCTGCTCTGTCTGCTCAGTCCACCGAGCTGTTTTACACAAACACAGCTCTGCAAATAGGGAATTTTTACAAGCAAGCTAAAACAAAAGCGGTCGGTTTGTAGTTTCTTAGTTTGTTGGGAATCTTGAAATTTTGACAGATTCAACTTAACTGCTGGCTAAACAAACCACCTCTTTATCTCTGGATGCATTAAAAGACCAAAACAGAGGCATGTGGCTACTTAATATGCATGTAAATGACGCAATGTTATGTTCACTTTCTTCATTCTTGATGATGATGCTGGTTGTATTATTTGGCAATCGCATCGTTTCATTCCAAATGAGGCAGACATGACGAATGCATAGCCTGCTGATCAGTCCATTCATCATTAAAGCTGCAACTTTTCGCTTCAGCCTCTGACATTTTTACCCAACAGGCCTTTCTTTCTGCCAGCTTTTTCCACCCATCAGGACACTGCATACTACAACCATGTTTCAATTATTGTCTTTAACAACCCTACAGGCTCTGCTGGCCTTTCTTTCTGCCAGCTTTTGATGTCAGAGCCAAGTCTCACTGTCTGTGTACTGTTAGAAAATCTTTAATCCACAGATACAGCTGGGTCCTTTAGGTCCCTGACCAGCCTGTTGGGGACGATAGTATTAAATTAAAAGCGGAGCTGTAATCCACAGACAACATCTTTACATACGTTCCCTTCTTCTCCAGGTGCGTTTGTGATGTCCTCAGTGGATCGGACAGCCCTGTATGCAAACTGGTCCTGGTCTATGGTGGAGTTGAGGTGTTGCGGAACTATTCTTTTACATCACTTTGAAATGAAGGGTGTCAGAGCCCGACAGATATATCGGCGGGCCAATCTAATATCCGATCTATCGGTATCAGCATTTTTTTCCCCCTACATATTCATTCATTAGAATCATTTCTAATGAAATAAATGATTCTGATAAATGAATATTTAAAAAATAAAAATCGGACTGACAACCAGGTAATGAGTGTTGGTGTTGCCTAGTCTGTCCACCAGAGGATGCTCTACAACATCCCTGTTGGCAACACTGATTTTTTTTGTAAGTTTGTTATTAAAAGTGTGTGTGTGTATATATATATATATATATACACACATATACACACATATATATATATACACACACACACAGGATTTTTAAATAACCAAATATTCAAAAAACCTTAAAAACCCTTCATCGATCGGGCTCGTGTGGCAGTGCTACTGGTCTATAGCCGTTCAGAGAGCAGATGTCTGCTTGAGGGCTGTCAAAACTGGTGTTTATTTGTCATAAAAAAACAGCTTCAAATATTTATTTTTGAGCATTATGTCCATAAAAGGGCAAACCAATACAACGGGAGACACAACTACTTGTGTAGGTATATCCATTTGAAAAAAAAGATCTATTTTAAATGATTATTTATAATTTTTTCCTATTTAACGTAAAACTTAATTTCAACACCGAAACGCTGGTCCTGTCTCTGTGGATCGTGCAGGAGGCTGACACGATACCGGTGTCGGCTCTTATCGGCAGACGTTTCTCGTAATCTCTAGTAGCCGCATGATAGAACGTCATCAACACGCTCACTTGCTCACTCTGAATTATCTTCCCTCTCAAGCCCATTGAATACACCAAGCTAGTGAGCACAATCTCTGAGAAGCCTCCCTGGGATTCCATCTAGGCTTGCTGCCTCCTTGACATTCACTGCTTTCAGACTTGTGCGACCTCTTGTGTCTGCAGGGTAAACTAGTGGTCAGCAGTGTCCAGCTGGGGTGAATCAACGTTTTCCGTCCTTTTCCCCCAAATCGGGCAAAGAAGTGGTTCAGTCCCTCAGTTTCCTGTCCGTGGGTCTCTGCTGCTCCTGAAGTTGGTTAAATGCTAGATGCCCTTCCACACACATGTGTTGGGTCCCTTGAGTTAAAGTGTCCCTCAATCCAATCCTTATATGCTGCCTTTGCTGTTTTTAAAATGTTAAAATAAAGACAGTCCAGTGTGTTCTCCCCTCTGGTTGAACATCTTCTCAACCCAGAGATCTCGAGCACATATTACCGGATTGGTTTGACTAATTTGTATGCATGTATTGCTTGCACAATACATACATATAAAATATGATCAGTCGCATTTGGCTTAAGTAAAAAAAAAGGGGGGGAATTCCTAGTATGTGAATTACGAATACTCCAATATTTAGGGATGTTTACGTTTTGTATTGTAAAAATATGCAATATGTTTTTCCTTCACAAAAATTGAGGCATGGTTAGATATGCATTCCTTAATAAAAACATAGATACAACAGCCATTACATTTTCCTGCTTGAAGCATCCAAGTCATTATGAACATTCATGCTGACCTTGGGTCAGATAAGCATGGAGGAGAAAGCCGTCTGCAGGGAAAGGAACCATGCCAAGAGCGCAGACAGCTCCGTTTACACAGCCTTAACTTCAGCCTACACACTCATGGTCTTCCACCCACAGCATCTCCCTCAAGGCTCTATACTGTTTAACACTTTTAAACACTCAAGAAAAAATACAGACCAACATATTAGAACAAACTAATTACTAGGGTTGACCCAGAATAGTCGACTATTCGATTTATGGAGCCCGATTTGACAGTCAGTCTCACAGTCAAATAGCTTGAGCGGCAAAAACTTTGGTTCAATCCGGCTATATGGGGGTGCTAAATGAAGTAATTGCTTAGTGTCAAAAACGTCAGTAATGCACTCGGCATCCTCACTAATCCACACACCACTTAGACATTGTCATAATGTAATTTCTTCTTTTTTTTAATAGAAATATTAAAAGGCAGGGTTGGTAAAAAAAAAAATGTAATACATATTTTTTTAAATATATTTTTTAAAATGGTCTTTACACCCTTGTAAGCCACAGTAGCTAACATACGTTTACATATTCCTATCACACAAAACGCTCATTTGTGTAATGGTATATGCTCATCGGGGACTGAAAATGTGTCATTTACAAATTGGCTATACACAAATATGCTGATGCATGTTGTTTGTTATTACATGTCATCACTGAGGAAACACAAATTGATGAGATCACCTCCCCATAGTGATCCAACTGTTTCACCGACTCCGAACGAAGAGAAATGTTAGGCCTATAGCTTGATGCAAAAGTGAAATGTTCTCTGTGATGGGCAACACATACACAATGAGTTTGCAACGATATTGGTACTAAATGTTTGACTTAAAACAGTAATTGTGAAATATGAAGTCTACTTGGGCAGTTTAAGAAGACAACACACGTCACACAAAGACCCTCCCCTCCATTTTGTGAAAAATAAAATATTGATTATAGGGAAAACAATTGTTTTTAAAACCTGTCAAGAAAAAAAACCCAAATACATACGATTTTCTTCTCGACTCTAGCAAGCACCAAACCCCCAACTGCCCGGGGCGCCCATCCATGGGTAGCCCCTTCACTCTGATCTCTGCTTGTGCAGGTATCCTGTGCAATTGTGTATTTCAGGCCTGTGTGTAGTGTAACAGATTGAACAAAGTTCCCCTTGCTGGATTAACAAAGAATGTCTTCTTTTTAAACACACACACACACACACACACACACACACACACACACACACACACACACACACACACACACACACACACACACACACACACACACACACACACACACACACACACACACACACACACACACACACACACACACACACACACACACACACACACACACACACACACACACACACACACACACACACACACACACACACACACACACACACACACACACACACACACACACACACACACACACACACACACACACACACACACACACACACACACACACACACACACACACACACACACGTCAGAGTGATGTACAATAGGGCTGTTGGAACGAATTCCGAAAATCGGATATAATTTGAATGGGAAAAATAAAAATCATTACTATTTTGAATTCTGAAATTACCATTCAAATGAGTCTTAACATCACGGAGCATGTAACGTTAGTACAGGGAGAGTGACAGGCTGCGGCTGGAAATCAGAAGAGGTGGCAGAAGAGGACGAGTTCCTCTCTTTTCTTTTAAATGATATCATTTTTTATTAGTTACACTGAAGTTGGCAGTTTGATAAATGCAAGTTATTTCAATTAATATTTTGTAATAATTTAATTGTGTGCTAAAAAGGCACATAAGTTTCTGTAGATGGCAATATATATTCTCCTTTTTTTGGACAAATAAATGAAAAGCTTGCTGAAAATTATCAGTTCTCAAAATCTAAAATTTCCTTAGGGATGAAAAAATTATCTATCTATATATCTATATGTCTTGCTGTATCAAAATATCACCTAGTTTCCTCAGACATGTCCCAATTATGTGCTTACAGTCAAGGCAAATTCAGTTTGTGTATGATTACATGATATTACTATTTTTAACACTGTGTTCTACATTGTGGATAATTAAGCATATATATATATAAAAAAAACGTGATATGAAACAAACGATGGGATTAGTGAACCGTGCCACCCGTAGTTACTACTTAACATTACTTTCTTTTTCCTCCCACATAATGCATTATGTAAAGCACTTTGAATTGATTTATGTCTGAATGGTGCAATATCATTAAAATTGCCTTGCCTCCATAAGACCCTGCTTATTACAATACAAATGACATTTTTGCGTCTGTGTTTTCTTTATTAGAGCATATATCTGTAGATTACACTTTACATTTTTCTATCAAACTTACTATGTAGGCATTTCCTCAATAGAAATATTACACCATCACATCATTCACATAACTGCAAAAAACTTGTTGTTTCTGGAAGAAGTGGACATACTTCCAAAAAAATGAGTCCACATGATTGGTGCAGGTGTGCCCTCCCCGTACTCTCATTAGCAGTCATAATATGCTATAACGTTACATTTGCAGCTTAATTGAGCACTCAAGGGACACTGGCTGCAGTGTAGGTTGTATTGTTTTAGTATGCAACCGATGGAAACCGGCGTGCCTCTCCTGCAAACGCATACGTTCTGTTTGGCACGTACACACACGAAATTCATCTCGGAAAAAACTCAAATGGTTGTTTTTCTCTTGTGAACGTATACAATTCGCTAATTTTACATTTCACATAAATGTAGTTAACTCAAAATGGATATGTTGTTGTTGTTGTTGACAGCTAACTAAATGTGGGGCACTGCCTACAACCATACCAACCAAACCCATTACAAAGCTAGCAAGACCAATTGGTTTTGCTCACCCTAGACCGACGTAAGCACCGCGGACAATCAACACAACGATAACGTTACTCACTTGCACGGGCATGTAGCTAAACATACAAGGCTAAACGCTAACGTCGGCTTGCCGCAGGTAGTAACGTTACCCAATTCTAACGCCAATAACATCACGGTTAACTAACGGTATCTACTGCAGACACAGCTAGCTATGAGCTAGCGTGAGCTAGTAGGTAGCTAGTTGAGCTAGCCATGCCAATAAACAGATGCAGTTCAATTTGTTCCAACGTTACTTAACGGATTAACGTGAGCCAACACTGAACCACTGCACATGGTATTATTCGGTACCGGTTACATGGCTCTAAGATCAAACATATCCCCGCGTTATGCAGGAGCCTGGACGTAACGCTAACGCTACCTTTATTGTGAATGCTAGCTGGCCATCTTGTTGACTAACATTAATGGCAATTATGGAAACTCACCTTACAGAACTCTTGGCAATACTCGGAAGAGGACTGGGTTGGATAGTTGCCGCTTTCTCTAACCACGACTTCGTGCAGTTCTTGCAGCCGCTGTCTGAGTTCCCTAATCGCTTCACTGATACTGTTCTCAGGACTTCGGTCCTGCTCGGCCTCCTCGTCCGCCATCTTCACACCCAGCTCCAGCGCGTACCACCACCGCGTAGCTACGTAGGCTCCTTCTTCTTCTTGGGTTTTAATGCGACCAGGGTGAACCAGGCAAAAACAACCAGAGGCACCGCCACCATACACATACAACTATACATATGTCTTTGACCGCCACCTTCTGCGTTGGAGTGTGGATCAGAGATGAAATCCTATCCATTAACCCCGTTTTCTCTTAGAAAAAAGAACTGCACTCCACTTGACAGACTACAAAAGGAAAACCACCAGTGCTGGACCTGACCACCCCATACACATCACCTCACAAAAGCAGACTTAATATCTATAAATAATAATAATAATGTATACTTTATTAATCCCGAAAAGGGAAATTTACAGTTTACACTCTGTTGTTATTACACACAGACCTGAATTATACACGCATGCTCAGTATCTACATGCACCAATGGAGAGATGTCAGAGTGGGGGGAGCAGTTGGGGGTTTAGTGCCTTGGAGGTGAACTGACACCTCTCCAGCTACCAGTCCACCACCATACTTTGGTCCATACGGGGACTTGAACCAGCAACCCTCCGGCTCCAAACCCAACTTTTGGATGGATTGAAGGCTTAGTACACACATTCCTGTCAACCTAGTCTACATCTACGATGTTACACTTCTGGGATTGTTCACGTGCCGATGGAAATTCTGCCGGATGTCTTTCATCTCTGCGGGATGTCCGTTACCTTCCACTTTCTTTGTGTTGGCGTTCTAACCTCTGGTGGATTTATGAGGATTATTGTTACCTGGTCCTCAGATCTCTGCAGGGTAAATCCAGACAGCTAGCTAGACTATCTGTCCAATCTGAGTTGCATGACTAAAACAACCTTTGAACGTACACATGGTCCAAACAAACAAATTCTTTCCCGAGGCTAGTAAGCAGAGGTAATAAAACAGAACACGTTTTTCTCCCAACCCGGAATGCTGTGGACCCTCTTCCGCAGTGCTGAGGTAGCTGTGGAGGAAGTGGCAAAGCAAGACTAATGTCAACCTAATGTATTTTAAACCAAAGGCGGCAATGGCACCGCTGCGCTCTGAAATCCATTGTTTTTAACAGCGTTTGGTCTGAAAGACGCCGAAAACACACCAAGCAGCAGTTGCTGCCAGCAGTAAGCTGCCATTTAAAATCTGAAAGCGGCGGCAGCCACTCCGAACTCAGCAAGGCTGCAGCCAAGCAGTAACAGTCATGTGCATCCTGTGACATGTTCACCTATGTTTACAAAGAATATCTTCCCCGTTTGTAACATGTGAACATGCCTCTGGGCAGCAGCAGACACATTTATTATTTAGTAAGCCCCACTTTGCCACTGCTTTCTGTGTTTTCGGCATTAGGATGAATTAGATTGTATTCTTCTAGTGCCATCATTAGGCCAAAATTTTGATGTGTCCAATACATATAATAGACAACCTACACTGGTTTATAATGAAATGCACGCAAAACTAATGACATCCCTATTAGCCGCAGTGGAACCTTGTTTTTAGTGCTAATTTATCAATCCTGTGTTATAACCTATACTTTTTGCTTGTCTTTTAATTATAACGGATCTAAGCACCAATGATGTTGGAACCCTATAGTTGCTGGTTTTTTTAGGGGTTGAAGCACAAATGCTATGAAAACTCAAACCTTATTTTTTTTTTGGGTTTTACCAAGTACCCTTATGTGCACGTCTGGTCTGTATAGGGGCATGGTTAGTCGACTGCACCAGGGAAACAGCGCTTTCAGGAAAGTTGTGCCTCTGGACTGGGAATGGGTGCCTTTGGGGGTCGAGCCTACTGCTGACACAGGGGCAGAGCAGAAATGTCAAAGGTTGTGGTAGAACTCCCCATCCGTGCACATCTTACTCTGTGTGGTCACAAGGACCCCAAGCAATAAAAAGTAAGAATTGGAGGAGCAAAAAAACACACAGGATTTGCTTATTCATTATTTGGAGCTGAAAAAAACACAAATGATAATAAATAGGAATAAAATCAATATGATGAATGATAGTTATACATAATTCTTTTACTGAGAAAAACAGGAAATGTATTGTCTGTGAAAAACACATCACACTTCATATTGCCAGAAGACAGATTGCAACTTAGTTAAAGGTGTATACATTCCCTTCGAATCTCAAACCTATGCATGCTCTTTTCTCTTGAGTAGCTTTTTAAAAGCCATTTTGAAATCGTCATTGAAGCTGGTGTACAGCAGGGGGTTAATGAGGGAGTTGATATAACCCAGCCATGTCAGGAAGTCTGATATAAGCGGAGAAGGCTGTACCATTTGCAGACCCACTAGGACCTCCTTTGAAAAGAAAGGCAGCCAGCAGATAATGAAGGCCCCGAGGATGAGGCCGAGGATTCGAGCTGCTTTCCTCTCACGTGAGGTACATATTTGGTTCTTCTCATCCTGCCCGTCCATGTCTGTCTCAAAGGATGAGATGCGGATGGTAGTGTTGAGTTTGTCAGTAGCCAGCATGGGATCTGAGTTAGACAAGTCTGACACACAAAATGTGTGGGAAACACGGCAATGTTCTACAGAGTTCTGACTGCCCAGGCTGCGGCTGCTGAGGTGGCGAGAAGAGCCACGCTTCTGGTAAAGAGTTTTTGCGGCATTGTAAATCCTGTAGTATAAGATAAGAATGATGAACATGGGAATGTAAAATGCCCCCAAAGTAGAGTATATAGTGTATCCCAGGTGATCATGCTCTATGATGCACTGTTTGAGGCTGCCGCTGCTTGGCCTCTGCCTCCAGAATAAGGGTGGCATGGATATTAAAACTGAGATGACCCAGACTATTCCCACCATGATGGCTGCGCGGCGGGCTGACCTCTTGCGAGCATACTCAATAGCTTTGGTGATGGCCCAGTACCGGTCCAGGGCAATGACGCACAGGTGCAGGATGGAGCAGGTGCAGCAGGTCATGTCGACGCTCAACCACAACTCGCACACCACCTGACCCAGGGACCATGTCTCCATTGTGATGTAGAGGATGCTTATGGGCATCACGAGGAGCGCCACCAGGAAGTCAGTGACGGCTAGAGAGCAGATGAGGTAGTTGGCAGGCAGGTGGAGCTTCTTGGTGGTGCAGATGGCGACGATGACAGCTACATTAATGAGCGCAGTGAGGAAGGTAAGGAGGCTGAGAACAACAACCACCACCGCGATCCTGTCTGTGAATTGGATTGACTGCCGGCTGCTAGCAGGTGGGACGGTGCAGTTTGTGATGTTGGGTCGGGCGCTCCACCCTGGGTAGCTTTCCTTGTCCATCCCTAGATCTGGGCTGGCCACTTTCTCGCTCCCTCACGAGTCAAAGATCAGTCTGAAACAACAAAACAGGCAAATAGCACATTAGAGACAGTCAAAGTAAGCTTTAAGGGCTTTACACCAAGTTCAGGGTGCTTCCTGCAGTCCACACAGTGCATGCTGGGATACTCTGCAAACTGATATGAATAGAAATCTACTGGCAAAGAGAATGGAAATATATGGAGATTTGTTAAGGTGTTACACACACACACACACACACACACACACACACACACACACACATTTTAACCATTTATTTATGTCCACAAAAAGAAAAATATTACACAAATATTATAGATGCAGTACAATGCATATGCAAACTCATGGACCAGTTTGGGGTCCCCTACTGGAGCTGCTGCCCCCCGAGACCCGATACCGGATAAGCGGACAAAGATGGATGGAGGGATGTTATGTCTATAAAAAAGATCATTTCAGTGTCTCCTAGTCAACCAGAAGCACAAAGTAGAATCAGAAACCTCATTTCAAATTGAGATTCAACTTTTACATGGATGTTCATGATCCAAACAGGAGGATTACCAAAGTCGTTGTCAACTCCATGTTTCCTCTAGTCTAGTACATTTACAATGTATAAGTATGACAGTTTTGTCACTTTTGTATTTCCCCTGCCTGTAAGTTACATAAATAGCTGCTTGTCACTGCAATCAATTCACAAATAAATCACAGTAGACTTAGCACTAATCAGCACTGACCTTGAATAAACCATAGCCCGAGGTTCCTTTATGTCAATTAAGACACATTTCATTAGTTTATTCCAAATCTCCCTATCACAAGACATTACCTTACACATGTGATTTAGCAAAGTGTCTATAACCCCCTACATCGCCCTTCAATCTGAAAATATTTCCACAGTTCTGCAAACAAAAAGATGCTGCTAGAGTAAAATGTAACCATCTCTTCAGGGAATGTAGCATCAGCTGTCTGTAATTCAGGCTCTGACAAGACACTGGCTTTTACAACAATGGTAAATTCAGAGCGATGCTTCAAGGACTTCAGCCCTAAATCATGTATAGAGCAGTTAGTCACACCTGGGGAGCCTGCCAGTGAGGGCCATTACTCAGCTGTCATATCACCTGGAAAATGGATGGCCTTTTCAAAGTGGAGATTGCAGGGATGATTTTGTGTCATCATACAACTGGTAACATTTTGGCAAAACGTTGACAATTTAAGCATCGGGGCACCCTGAATGCCCACATGCAGACAGTCGATCCTGACCTTTAAACGGTCAGATTCCATCTTTGAAACTCAGTAATAACTGAATTATACAGTACTCTGCGGTGAAGTGACCATGCAAAACATATTAGTCTACTGAAGGAAAAGGGAAACATTAGTGCAGAGCAAGATAGCTGAATGGGAAGATAAAGTGCTGTCACCTAATAACGGTGCTGTCACCTAATATGGCCGAATATCACAAGCAAGAGAAAGAGCATTCATAGACTGCATGGTACGCCTTAAATCCACTCGCTCTTTTTTTGGTTTTCCATTAGCAAAAGCTGTGGATAGTATCTGGTACCTGGTATTTTTTGGTACCACCTTCATGAAGGTTACAAGCGAGCTGAGCTAATGCTAGAAGTACTGTTAAACGACAATAAGAACCGATTAATACTTAATACTATCAGTGTGTGTAATCATGTTCTACTAATGACTTAAACATGCCAGAAATACATGCCAAAAATAATGTAGCATTACTTGGTTAGTTGGTTCTAATTTCTATAATGGATTAATTAGACTGGCTGGTCAGGCTAACAACAGCCGTGTTAGCTCTGTATAAATAATATAATCTGCTTGTGAGCATGTTCTGTCGCAGTTGCAAGATATGACATAATACTGTTGCCATACTTTAATCTCTATAGCAACAAGGACACAAACACTGGCACTTTTCTTTTATCACTTTGGTAATATTATCACAAGTAGGTGGTAAAACCTCACAGCTTAGTACAAAACTCAAAGCAGATCATCAAAATGCCAGTTTTTTCAAACATGTAGTCACATGTTAAATTGACTAAGTACAATACAAAGAATTACACAGTAACTTTTTCACCAAACCTTCAGTGTGTCATCAGAGACCAAAACCTTTCGTATGAAGTAATTGGCTTTTTACAATGCAATGCACACACAACTTTTGATGTGCTTCTCTTTCGATTTGCATAAATACATTTCCCGAACATTGGTTCCATCTGCTCTTAAAGGGTAACTACCATTTTTTTCAACCTTTACCGTATTTTCCTATGTTTTTGTGTCTTAGACAGTTGGACTGATGGAAACAACAATCTTTGAATTTGGTCCAGTATTAAGCAAGATCGCTGCAGTTGGCAGCGGCGAAACAAGCTACAATGTAAGGATAATTATAGGACAATTGTCCAGCTTGTATTTACCTTGACTTAAGTGCTTGTTTTGCCACTAACAGGCTCAGATTAAGTGTCTGACAACATTATGAGCACTTTTGTGAAGGTATATACAAGCTGGACAATTGCCATATTAACTTACATTGTAGCTTGTTTCACCGATGCCAACTGCAGTAATACTTAATACTACCCATAAGTCCGACTGTCTTAGACACCAGGCCAGAGAGTTGGGCATGGGCACCAACCGAGAGGCCAGAGAGGTGGGCATGGACACCAACAGAGAGGTCAGAGAGGTGGGCATGGGCACCAACAGAAAGGTCAGAGAGGTGGGCATGGGCACCAACCGAGAGGTCAGAGAGGTGGGCATGGGCACCAACAGAGAGGTCAGAGAGGTGGGCATGGGCACCAACAGAGAGGTCAGAGAGGTGGGCATGGGCACCAACAGAGAGGTCAGAGAGGTGTGTATGGGCACCAACAGAGAGGTCAGAGAGGTGGGCATGGGCACCAACAGAGAGGTCAGAGAGGTGGGCATGGGCACCAACCAAGAGGTCAGAGAGGTTACTGTAAATACTGTAAAAACAAATGCAGCCAAATGATTGTAGAGGATTTCTTCATTGATCATACATAGGATAGATATTATCTAGATGTTAGATCTTGTAAATGTTGGGTAATGCAAGTGTATTACCTACAAAACTGTAATCTGTCTTTTACACTACTGTAGCATATTAGTTTCAGCACTTTGTAATGTTTTTCTAGTTTTTTATTTTTAAATGATAGATTAGTACACAGAATGTGCCTTTGGAACATTGGATGAATGGTTGCTGGTAATGGGCAATGTAGATATTGCATTAAAGATCAGCCCCCCCACCCAAATTAGCAGGTATTCTGTCTATAATGGAGTGGTATGGAAATGTATAAGTGACCCCAAACTTTTGACCGGTAGTATATATATATATATATATATATATATATTCTTTTTTCCCATATGGAAAACTTCTAAATTTGGCTCTCTGATTCATCTTATTGTCATCTTGATGAGGACCCTGGTGAGAGCGCCAGGCAGAGGGTAATGTCACACGCTCATTCAATTTATCAGTCTGACATTGACTGACAGATGTAATTCACAATATGATGAGGGGTCAACACATGTGTCTCTTAGTACAGACAGCTGCCAATGCCACAATAAATCCACCTTTTTTATGATGTAGAAACGGCAAAAAAAAACCTTCATGAACCATTAGTTGTATTTGTTGATGCAACTAGAAGGCCCTCTTGTTTTAAATAGGCTAAAGAAATGGCAATTCAGCGTGCTTTTAACCCTTTATTGAAAAGAGAGTGCCATCTATCTGGCTCAGAAAATGAAGAAAATGCTTCAATTGGACATCACTACTTATTGGAGGCTTTTTTTCTTTAAACCAAGATTTAATACAACTATTGGTTCATGAAGTTTGTTTTGGACATCACTAAGTTGTTATGATGTGAGATAGCATGTGTTACACAGAAGTGAAAGGTTTTACTACCTCTCCCTCTTGCTGTCCTTGACTGTTGCGCTAAAAAATGAGTTGGCTTTAGGACAAGCCCCACACAGGCTGCAGTATATATCATGTGGAGAATCAACAGCACTGCTTCACTGATTTTCTACTGCAGTGTGCCCTCAGTGACACCGAGATCAAAAAGGGGCTGATGGTATGCCAATTGTGGTACCGCGGCATAAGCTGATTCCTGAGGGGTTTGCCGCTCACTCCAGCAGCATATCGTGGTCATTGGAGTAGTATGCTGCTTCTGTTGCACCCCCACATACTGACAAATAGTAAAGTCATTTCATATATCTTTGTTGATGTACCTAAAGTTAATCTCGGGGCGCCTGGGTAGTGCACCTAGTTGCGCCCCATGTACAAAGGCTCAGTCCTTGCTGCTGGGTCGCGGATTTGATTCCAACCTGCTGCCCTTTGCTGAATGTCATTCCCCCTCTCTCTCCCCATTGCCTATCTACAGCTGCCTTGTCATATAATAAAGGCCTAAAATGCCCCCACAAAAAATAATTACAGCTAACCTCAGCTAACATGGCTATTGCTCTCCTCGCTAATGTAGCCTGTCCGACTAATCAATAACAGCAATATAGAGCCTACTAACGTTAACCAAATTAAAGGACTGTATGTTTCTCTCCTCTGTTCTGTTGCTGGTATATGAGCCATGCTTTAGAAATGACAGTAATTTCATTGGGTGCTGGGAGTGAGGTTAGCAGCGCTGCTACCCTGCTGAGACCTTCAGGCCCACCCACACCCACTCCCCAAGTTTGCGCCGGGGCATCAGGCGGCTCATGCTGCTACCTTTAGAAGAAGGCAGCACCACCAACAACCCCTTATTTTATCAATAAAGGGTGTTGAATTTTGGGTGAGAAAGTCCCCACAGACACTGAGACCGTATTACTTGGCAAAGCAGCAAAAATACATGTCACATGCTCAATCACCATTGTTTTAACTCAGTCTTTGATAGATAGCAACTTAACAGAAAATTAACTAGATGAAAATCTTATGGACTACAACTTTAAGTGTCAATAACTCTGAGAGTAAATAATTGAAAAACTGACTCTTGACACAAATAAATTCAACAATGGAGCAAATATATATTTTCATCAGGGAATTGTGCCTTTAATTCCTGGAATTACAGTTATCAGCCTGGTCAATATTGTAATGAGATTTATGTGGTACAGGAAATGACACAAAACAGTGGCCCTGCTGTTCCATTCACATTGTTTCTTTGTTAAGCAGTGAACATCTCTATATCATGGTTCAATAACTGCTATTTTTTACTTTCTACACAATTAAATCAGCAAAGGAAACAATACGTTCAGTTAGCAGAGTGACTCATGGTAAGTGAGCAGGAATCAAGTTACGTTGCATTGATGTTGTAGAGGATGACATGCAGAATGCAAGGCCATCACCTATGGAATGGCATTTTTTTAATATTAAATAAATAAATACACCTATTTATTTCTATTGTTGTCCTTAATTGCAAAGACAGGAAGATAGTCCTGGCTCAGGGGCCAAGCCCTGCTTCTGGATGACATACTGTAACATCAGGCTCTAACCACAGCACAGGAACACTGTGCTGTTTATTCACGGACATATGGTTAAACAACCAGGACTAATTACATATAAACTATTTACCTGACAAGTTTATCCATCTTACCGAGCTACTGAGCATGTGCAGCTCCCAACAAAGATAGGATAGTAGTGAGATGTCTCACTCTGGAGCTTAAACAGAGACCTAATCACACAGGGTGGAAACAGGATCGGCAGCAATGTGCAAACAAACAACAATGTGTATAACAAACAACAAATATATGGTGTTTTTTTTTAAATGAAACCATGTAAACCTATTCTGGTACAACCTCAAAATACAATTATGAACCTGAAAATGAGCAGAATATGGGCGCTTTAATGTAAACCACTCTCCACTTTGACTCTACCACAGTTTGAGCAAATGTTACGGCAAGTGTTAAATCACCCAGATCACTATGGAGAAGCAGCTAGGCACTTGTTAGATCTTCAGCAGGGGCCTGGGACCGTTGTTGATTTCTCTGTTGAGTTTAGGAGTCTAGCTGCTGACGCATGAGGGCTGACCAGTCCAGTGAACTCTCTCGCAACATCTCAGACCGGACTGTGGAAGCGCAGAGGGGGATTGATACTATCAGGGCCCAGTCGGTGGAGTTGCTTCGTGTAACCACCGGACTGGCAGAGAAGGTAGATGGACTGACAAAATCACTACATGAACTGGATGCACGTATGACGCTGAGGTCGGTAGCAATTGAGTGATGGACATTGATTCTAACAAATTCTACTGAGTCAACCTAAATTGGACTGAAATTGTTCAACTATTTCCCCACCCCCCCACCCACCCTTCACCCGAGCGGGAAAACAACTCACAGCTGGCCTTCTATCTTGTCCTGTGCACTGGAACTGAGCTTTTAACAACATAGGCAGTCTGACGCTTCACATTCACACACACAACTCATTATCTTACACACACACCATACACTCCCCCCCCATCCCGCCCCGTATCCGTCTGACATCCTCGATTTCGTGTTTCTCACACCCTCCCAAGCCACCTCAAAAAATTCCTTCATGTGTCCACATGAACTGTGTATTGTCTTGTGCATGTTGTGATGCTGTATTAGGTTATTATGTTGCTGTCTGCATTGTTTCTTTTGGAGAAAGCGTGTGGTGGCGCTGTTCCATAGCTGCCGCCCGGAGGCTTGCTCCAACCGTCAAACCTGGCGAATAAAGCTGATTCTGATTCTGATGATGGAATGAGGCTGCTCTGAGAGAGGTCAGAAGCTGAAGGATGCATTGGCATCCAGAGAAGATCCAGCTGATTTAAATGCCCTTATCTTGCTGGCAATACGGCTTGATTACCGCCTATGCAAATGGTGTAGGGAGCATAATAACTCATCTGCAACCCATCAACATCCCAACGTCTTTCAGTCCATGCCCCTAGTTACCCCGAGAACCCACCTCCTACCTCTCTAACCGCTTCCAGTTCCAAAGCAGAGCCCATGCAACTAGACCAAGCTCGGCTGACCCCGGCAGAACGCCCCCAGAACTATTGATGATAGTTTGGATTCTCAAGCTCTTCCACCAACTCTACGCCAGGCATCAATATCCCTTCTTCTTAAAAAAGGCAAGGACCCCCAAAATTGTTCCTCTTACCGCCCAATAAGTCTCCTTAATGTAGATGTGAAGATACTGGCTAAAGTTCTTTAAATAATTTTAAAGTCAGATGTGTATTCAATATCCTTTACACGTCGTCTACCTCTCAGCATCAAGAAGTACTTTTAGCTTTGGATGCCGAGAAAGCTTTTGATCATTTGATCAGAATTATTTGTTTTATGTTCTTAAGCTGTTTGGTTTTGGAGACATTATTATTTCTTGGGCCAAACTGTTGTACACTTCACCTCTGTCTTCCGTCAGAACAAATGACACTTACCCCGGCTGTGAATCGGCTCCGCTGCGTGTCGGCGCCGTGCTCCACCGTCCGGATCTGTTGAAGAACGGCTGCGGCCATGACTGACAGCTGAAGTTTTGAGGACGCACGAGATCTCGCAAATTCATGTAGAATAGAACCACAAAAACACCAACAGTTTGTTTCCATCCGGAGGAGTAGAGGGGAAACAACTCTGTGCTGTTTTCAAGATGTAGTGCAAAGAGATATGATCTGCCGTGAGCACGTTGTATTTTATTTTGAAAATTAACCAGATTTTTTATTTGTTTCTATGCTTTGATGGAAACCAAATTACTCCGACGTTGTTCCGGAGCGGATCCTCAGCCGTTCCGCATCCTGTAGAATTTGGGGGTTAGTCACCATACTTTCCTCTTCAGCACGGGACTAGACACGGTTGTCCACTGTCTGGGCAAGTTCAAAGACACGCCAAGTTACAGTCTAAAGGAAGTAAAGAGCGCTGTAGAATGTTTGGTAGAAACATTGTTACTAGGATTGGGCATCGAGAGCTGGTTCCTACTTTGAATGCCAAAGTTGTTGCTGCATACCCCTCTGACACTGGGTGTTTGCACCACTGGTAATAGAACGCCTTGCAGCCACCCTTATGCATCGTACAGATGTCAAAGGGATCTTTAGAGAAAATCAGGAACACAAAATTTCTTTGTATGCCGACGATGTCCTTCTGTATATATCTGACCCTCTCATAACTATAAGTGATCATTACTCATATATCTGACCCTCTCATATCTATAAGTGATCATTACTCATATATCTGACCCTCTCATATCTATAAGTGATCATTACTCATATATCTGACCCTCTCATATCTATTAGCAATCATTACTCACATATCTGACCATTTCATATCTATTGCGCATATTATCAGTTTCATTGACTTGACTGGTTAAATAAGGGTAACTAATTAGTAAGGAATGAAAAAAAATCATCTCATTCTTTCTTTTTCTATCATCTCATTCTCTTTTTTTCTATCTCAGACACACACGCAATGTGACTCATTACACCCACTTTCCACTTGAACCAATTCATGCATCACTGTATTATACTGAATCTTCCACATCATGACAATGACTATTTAGCATACCTTTTTACCTTTCTGACCTCAGTCTGACATGATCTATAAAACACAGGCAGACAGACAGGCAGACAGACAGACAGACAGACAGACAGACAGACAGACAGACAGACAGACAGACAGACAGACAGACAGACAGACTCAGCTAAACACAACTCAGACTACTTCCAAACTGACACATTACTGCTGTAACTGGTTATGGTTAATCAGTGCTTGGACAACATGTTCCTACATAATTGTTCATCCAACAGCTCTTTTGATGAAGCATGCATCAGAAATCAGCTGTAGAAATCTTTGAACAAATTTTTAGACATGACATTCTACAATTGAAAATGACAAATAGTGAGTATTTGATTGGTTTGATTCCAGTCCTACACTCAACTCACTAAAGCCCTGACTGCAACTAATGATTATTGTCATTATTGGTTCAGCTGTCATTTGAATTTAAAAATGAATGGTTTTGTCTCTAAAAAAACCCATAAACCCAGAAAATAAATCATCCCAGTCCAAAGAAGCTGCAAAGAGATGACTGGTTAATGAATAAACCACGCAATTAAAATGGTTTGCTGTTAGTTTTCTATTGATTGTGTCAGTGATTAAATTGACTAATTAACTATTTCTTTCAGCACTCCATTAGTGTAGTTGTTATTTGTAAAAAAGCCCATGGTAAACGTGTCGCCTTATGGCTCATTCTGTCTCACAAACAGTCCAGAAACTCAAAGCTATTCAAGTAGTAGTGTCCCTCTGAATTAAATGACCATCAACTGACTTATCCCAAAAAATACTTTGCTATTGTAAGGCTGGATAGGTTAGGCTTTTAGTCAAATTATAATATGTTAAATATATGGTACTTTATGGTGTTTTTGGTCTATCTTCTATTTCATTACAATAAGACACGATGTCAGATAATATCATCTGACTATAGCTGTGGCATCCACAGAACAAAGCACCGAGTCAATGAGGGGAGACTGCTGGAGGGACTGACAGTATCAGGCTTTTTTTAAATATTAGTGCAGATGAGCTGCACCTGTAGCAACACAAACTCCATCTATCCATTCACAGACCCCCCCAGCTCTAACTTACCAATGACGTTTCGTCACCAAGACCTCTCTCATCTGCTCCTCTCATCCCGCATGTTAAGCATCAAAAATAGGTGGGATGCGAGTTTTGCGCTCCTGTTGCACTAATCTGCAGCGTTTTCTCAGCTCTCTTCACATAATGGGCAAACATTAAAAAAACATAAAACTTACGATGCCCGCGTGCATTGATTCACGGAACGAGTATCACGTCATCCATCTGCCTGAGGAGAGAAAGCAGGACATGAGGACTTCATAAGCCGGTTTCCTACCGCGCTCCGTGGCTGCTGATCGTCTCTTCTCCTGCCGACGCTGTCCTTAGAACCATTGATCAAGCTGCTGCCTTCAAGTGATGTCGGAAATTTTGTAATTATGACTCTTGAGCACGTCAATGACTCGACACTACACTAAAAAGCCTACAACTGACATTTTAATTTCGATACACAACCTGCTGTTAGGTAAAGCTTTTTAATAAATAGAATTATTAACGTCATGTCCATAATTTCTTTTCCAAGTAGGCCTAACGTTACTGTAGTGCAAACAGGTCTGTACAGGGCAGCCAGTAGCACACCTGTGAGCAGTGTTAGGAAGGATAATCCGTTACAGAAAACATGCCCAACATTGTCATTTGTAACGTATTCCTGTAGATTACTCAATCTGAGTAATGCATTCTGAATACTTGGATTACTTCCACATTGAATTGCATTTTACAAGTGTAGGAATGCGGCCATCGGATCCTGCTTACTAAACAGGCCTATTCTGGTGTGTTCTTCTGTTCCAATTGGCCTGAAAGTGCAATATATTATAATTTGCTGTAGAGGAACAAACACTATAAGGGTATGTTTATGCAAAAGATGTTTTGCTTAGTTAAAAGAAAGAATAATTGACCAATTTTCCCTTTTCACTTTCTTTATTTACTCAGCTGTTAAAAGTGGGAACATAGAAAAACATTACATATTCTGTTTCTGTACAGAATTTGCTATTACAGTACAAAATGTTTTTCACTGAGCGACTAAGTGGATTGGTGTTGCAACTTATCACCAGAAGAAAACCTGCATTTTCCTTATTTTACAGGATAAAGGATGATATGAAACATTGCATAAAAAATGTCAAGATTGTTACAGCTGACTGGTTGAATTCTGGTTGATTCCAACACATAGCTCTATTGTCTGTAAATGTGGAGGTCTGTCAGTAGCAAGCCAAATGAAACCAATCGGTGCTGTCTACACCGAGTTATCCTCCTGCAAGAGTTAGCACCCAACAGGCTTAAACAGGGCAAGTTTTGTTAACATGTTTTTAGCCTCATAACATGTTCAAAATGTCATTAAAAGTGCCCCCGCATGTGTAGTGATTCCTTCTGAGTGAACACAGTGAATCTGACTGCAGTAGATGTGACAGAAATGCATGAAAGTTTTGTTAATCCATACCTGTGTTTATGTCCTGTTTGCCGGTGAAATCCACAGTTAACTCCTATTTTTCTCAACATGGAGGAGAAATCTGCACAGCTCAATTGGGTGAGAAACCCATTTCAGAAACAAGCTCCCTCTCTTTCATCATTATTTTGAGCTAAAATGTTATACACATCAATATATATATTGTTTATATAGTTTTTTTTATCAAACATGTTCAGGGCCAGTCAAGGGATACGGCATGATCGGTAATAACATTGTTTTTTTTGCGAATGTTTTTCATTTACAATGTTTAATAAATCTCATACTGATGGTACATTGTAGTCATAGGCTCAAATATTAGGGGCCAGTCAGGGGGTACTTGGCTGAGATTTTTTTTTATAGGGGGTACATTATTGAAAAAAGATTGAGAAGCACTGCACTAGGTTGTCACCCAGGTATAGGAGGCAAATTGTGTCTCTGAGGCCAGAAAAACAATGCCCCATGCTCCTCTGGAATTCTACTGGTGCAGAGCTCAGACCAAAGGGTACAGAAGAGCCCACAGGGCGTGATGAAGGATGTCAAGGGGCGGCTGCCTTCATCCAGGAAGCCCTGGTGGTATGCTCTACCCTGCTCCAAGACCAAAAACCTTGAGCTTCCACCCAGTGCATCCAACAAATTACAGTTAGACATCACAGAAATTACAGTTATATGTCCTGCATCCTTGGTATTGGATGGCGGTCTGGGACTGACTTGCAGTTGAGCTCTCTAAAGTCACAAAGAGAGGCGGAGACTGCTGTCTTTCTTGTGGACACATGCAACATGCAACAGGCGATTAATAAGGGGATCATGATGGTATGATCCACCCTTTGTTCACCATGTCTTGCAGGTACTCTTTAACCTCATTGTGAAGAGGCTTTGGGACGGACATGTAAGTCTTTCGCACATTGGTGGATTGGTGTCATGAAGCATTGAGAGATCATCACTGTCCAATGCAAAGGCCTCACATTCTTCCCTTAACATTGTCCTTGCTGCTTCCTGCTGTCCATCTGGGAGGTGTTGGAGGTCTACAGGAAGATCCCATGATGTTGGTCTCTTCTCATTAGTAAGTCTCTCTTGATGTGTGTTGGTCCAATATTAACAGTCTATTATCTGAGGAAAGAAGACTGCAGTGGCCCGTCTTCACATTAGTACATCACCATAGTAACAAAGCAAGGCACCACCTGATGGTGCCACTCAGTACTGAAGTTATAATTCTGTCTGTTACAATAGTTCATTTTAATGAGCTTGATGAGCTTTAATAAGCTCAGAAACCCAGCGGGATGCTCTGTAGCACAAAGATGAGTTGATCTCTTTCCAAACACAGAGAGCAGCATCCAGCAAATGGAACATTCGGAGGTCTCATTCAGCAACAAAGCCAACATTTAATTGAATCCCACAATCATTAAACATCTTATAGGATCTCTATTGCTATTGAGCAAATCAACAAGAAATTTGCTGTATAGCTGATATTTATTAGCGGCGGGAAT
Source organism: Etheostoma perlongum (assembly GCA_026937815.1). Taxonomy (NCBI): domain Eukaryota; kingdom Metazoa; phylum Chordata; class Actinopteri; order Perciformes; family Percidae; genus Etheostoma; species Etheostoma perlongum. The sequence goes on from CM049388.1 coordinate 18,963,509, forward strand.
CCCCAGATGCCTCCTGGTACGATATCATCACGATACTTACCACGATACAGTATTATTGCAATTTTAAACATTTGCAATATTCTGCGATATATAATGCAATTTATACCCTTTTTTCCAACTTCTAATTTTTCACAAATGATGTCCCCAAAAGGAAAATGTGTCTGTTTTATCAAAAAAAGAAACATTTCTCTATTTGTTCATTTCACTTCAATGTTATTGCTGCAAAATGGGACAAACTGACCAACTCATATATTAAAATAGATCCATACTTGGCGCCTGTGTATTGATACAGTCACTGAAAATATTGCGATGCTGTACTATGCTGTATAGATTTTTTCCCCCACCCCTAATCTTTATGAGCCTCAAAGGATGAATTCTAATGTTTCAAGGAGCTTCCAGATTTTTCTATAGTGCCATCACCAGGCCAAACTTTTGATTTATATACAAATATATAAAAATGGACAATGTTTTATGAAAAGTACATCAAATTGTATCAATGACTATGTTTTGGGGAGAGCCATCCTCAGGTCAAAATACCAAACTGTAGCCTCAGCACTGATAAAGCTCTAAGGGGGGATTTATTGTTGTGTGTTAATTTAATATAATAACTTTACTGCAATTCAAGCCACATTGGCACAGCATTGTTCTGGAGATCTCAGGGAACGCCATCAGAAGTGGTTTTCAGATGGTTGAACAGGTGATGAACTTTACAGACCAGCAAAGGGATCTGTGACATGTGACAGGCAGTATTAGAGAGACTGTAAGTGTGAAGCGTGGGATAAAACTTAAAAAAAATTCTTTCACTAAGAGCAAACCATTATGCTGAGAAATCTAAAAAATATATAACAGAAAAACTGCTTTTTCTTTACTGCCAAGGCTACAGAGGGTTGCTTGAAGAAAATGTTTTAACAGTGCTCGATCAGAGGGTTTGCTTTAATCTTGTCTGATCAGTCTCTAACAAATTCACAAAGATTTTTATTCACAAAGTCAGCCTCAAGCTGCACGCTGAAATCGGCTCCCCATTTTCAAAGCAATACATTTTCAACAGCAGATTAAATTCATTAGAGATATTACTTGTAATCTAAATAACTACCTACTTTATAAGCTTTGTTTCAAGCCAGAATATTTGTGTTTATTACAAATTAAAATGTTGCGTAATGTGCCTCTAGCACTGATACAAGACTACAACACCTTCAGCCTGCCGTCTCTGGCGCCATTGTTGTAGTAAAACAAAAAATGACAGCAGAAAAGCTCTTCACTACTGTGGTAACAAAATCAAAGCATAACTATCCAGTCAGAGCAGAGAATGTAAATTATGCACTGTAAATTATCTGGTTCTTGATAAAAAAAAAAAACTTAGATTTAGAAGCGTTAGCTAATTTATATTGTTTTAAGAGTGAATTTCTTATTTTAAGTCTTCAACTTTGCTTGATTTCTTAACTCAAGCAAGCTTGTCAAGTGAAATTATCCTGCTGCATGGACAGATCATTTTACTTGTTTTGAGTACATTTAGCCTCATATTTAGTGTTTTTATATATTTTTTTAGACTCTTTTTTTGGGAAAAACACACAGCGCTAGATTCATGAGAGGCCATTGATAGTCTAGTAATTTGTATATGTGAATGCAGCGTAAATGTTCCTGTCCTCCCATGATTTCATTTCCAGTCGTGCTACCTCTGGCTAGGTCATATATCAATGAACCCAATTTGTATTGTTTGTTGGTGAAAAGCCAGCACGGGATTTCCCCATTGTCAAGACACTTATACTTACACTTACTTACGTCAAAGTGTTAGACATTCCCAGCAAAAAATGAGACTTTTAATGACCAATCCAAGGTCCAATCACCTCATATCAACAACATTAAATCTTATAAAACCTCACAGAAAGGAAGACGCTCATTTCATCTGTACCCAAAACCCTGGGAGAGATGCCATTTTTAAACTAACTGACCCTTCTGGTTGTACAAATGTATCATGGATGCAAAATGTAACTTTGAAACCAACTGTGAAGCTGTGTGCAAAAAGGGTCAACAGCACTAGTATTGTTTAAGGATACTCCTGTATTTTAATAATGATCGAACCATAATGACCATGTTTGTTTTGGAGGGCATTTTTGGCCTTTATTCAATAGGAACGCTAAAGACAGGAAAGGGGAGAGAGAGGAGGAATGACATGCAGCAAAGGGCCGTGGGTCCGACTTTAAACTGCAGCGGTAAGGACTGAGTCTTATATGGGGCGCATGCTTTAGGTGAGCTATCAGGGCGTCACCTATCTCACCTATCTAGTCTTATGTCCTGATTGTTGGAACCTTGAGTATTTGTATTTGTGTCAGATTGTGAGTACTTGTGTCAGTTTTGGGTGTGTATTTTGTAGTTGTGTGTCATGATGGATGTCATACTCTTGCTACCTACAGGTAAAAATGAAGTAACCTAACCCTAACCTGAACCTGTTCCTACAAGACAGGCCATGTTAGGTGTGCAACCTGCGTTACCATGGTGATGCACCTGCTTGCAAGTGAGCCACTGTTGAGAAACAGAAATGCCAGAGTTAAGCCAACAAATATGGGTTCATTAAACTGAGTTCTGGCCAGGCAATTACTGCTGAATGCTCTTCATCAGCAACCATCGGCCACCCACAGATGTATTACTATGGTACTTAGTGCTGCTGCACACAGTCAGAAATAATACGGTGGAGGTCCATTTAGGTTCTCTGAGGTACAACTGCTGGTGATGTACGCCCAAAGGGCCATAGTTGATACATAAGGTACACATTTGTACTTGTACCTAGGTTGGTACATGTTCTAATGTGTTATAGGGTCCATGTCTGTACCATTTTCTGAACATATAGGTATACAATAAGAATATAATCCAGAAAGACACCAACAGCATCAGAGCCTCTGCAGTGCCATTCCTGGCTATCCAAATGCGCCTGCCTCTATGTTAATGAAGCTATCTGGAACGTTGCTGGAGTGTGAAACCAGTTTACATGGTGAGCAGAGAGCAAGATAATTGGAGACATAAAGATGTGTCAGCAGCCCGCCGTCTTCCCATCTGTCTCTGCTCCAAAGGACAGTGCTGCTGTAGACAAACAACATCAGAACTGTTTCCTGAAGCCTTTACCCAATTCCCTAAAGGTCTGCGTATTTGTAATCGAGTTCCAGGAGGGGTGTAACAGCCTGAAGGTGATGGAAGCTCATCAAACACACAAGCCTGTAAAATTCAGAATAAGGAGACCCATGCACAGTTTGGTAGAACTGGGAAGCCCAGACTAGTTTAATTTTTTTTTTTAAGATTATTATTTTTTGTGCTATATCCTGGATAGACAGGAAAGGGACATATGGGGGTTGACAGGCAGCAAAGGGCCGCAGGTCAGATTCAAACCCCGGTTGCTGCAGGACTCAGCCAACATGGGGCGCACACTCTTACTGGGTGAGCTGGAGGCCGCCCCCCCCCAGACTAGTTTAATTGCCCCTCCCTCATTGCCACCACTGAGGTGCCCTTGAGCAAGGCCCTTAACCCCAACCGCTCCAGTGGCAGCAGATCAGACTGTGGTTGTACTGGGCAGCTTCCAGGTATGAATGTGGAACTATGGGAATGTGACAGGTCGGCGTTGCAAATGAGAAATTTGTTCATGTTGTGAGTTGCATGTTTTGTATTTTGTACAAACAAAACAAAACAAAAAACACTAATTGAGAATGTACAGTATGTGGGTGTCTTTTATCAGATTTGACGAGACCGGTTGTATTAAATAAAAGAACGTAGGACTGACTGATGATGCACTAACAGGGTTTTCTGCTGAAAAAGAAAAACCAAAGACAAAAGAGATGCTCACAGAGACAGTTCAACATGACACACAGCAGAATACATTTTTCCATCCACCCATGCCTGTATAGTCACCATCCAATAAAACATTATTGTGTGTGCAGCATGGCATTAGGTGTGCTTGCAGGTCTTCACCCACACACACACGCACGCACACACACTTTCAAAACAAGTCGCCCTTTGTCAGCAATATTTCTCTATTGATTGCACCACTGTGGCTGCAGACAGCTGGTCACATTGGCCATGAGAAAATAAAAGGGAACTCAGGGTCAAGGTGACAGACATTTAGAGGCTGCTGTTGGTTTCAGAGTGCTGTGCTAAAAGTCCAGCTGTTTGGACTGACGTCAGTCTTCTCTTGGGGCATTGAAATTTTCGGGAAAGAGACTTCAGCTAGATCTCTCCCTTCTCGTCTGACGTGCTGACATTCAGCGTTACCCGTGGTTAACACTTCATTATGAGATATGATCAATATTTATTTATTAATAAGTCATGTACTGCAGTCATTTCAAGCAACTGTGATTTAACCTGTGGTGTAATTCAGGCCGGTGTGTAATCTGTGTAATAACAACAGAGTGTAAACTGAAATTTCCCCTCGCGTGATTAATAAAATATACATTATTATTATTATTATTATACCAGTAAAAGACACTTATGTCATCTAAGATGATATCTAGTCTCACAATATCAATATAATTGTATATATACATATAATATAATTTTAAATACAGTATTTATTTATTGTATTTTCTTTGTCTTGAAATGTCACCAGTTTACTGCTGTCCTCATGATTTATGAAACACTGTTTAAGATTGGTTAACCCTGATTACTAAATGTATGCACCTTCTGATGTGCTTCCACATGTTGCATGATGTTGGTTCACCTCATGCTTTTCCTGTGACGTCCCTCTAGGAGAGGGCGGGACGCCGAAACACATTAGTCTTATTCTATTAGAATGTGCCAGATGTGATATTGGCATTTTACCTTTTTTTTCTAAAGACAAGTACCTTGGATATTTTCTCGATGCTCACAAGGTTAATATACTATACTGCTGTAACAGAAATTAGAAGTTTTGGTATGACATCGGCTCATATGTTTATTATCTACTTGATTTGGAACTGTTGTAATATATTGCAAAGAGAAACGGTTCGAGAGTGGAAAAGCAAAACTTGAGTCAAACTTTAGATTAATAGGGGCCTTACGGTAGTGCTTTTCTCCTGAGCTACCAGTCCTTTGATAGCTCAGCAACCTATTCACTCTCTGCATGAGATGTCTTTTTTTTAGCATTATGTAAATGTAGGTACACTCAGCGCCTATCAAAGCGGAGGCCTTGTTTAAATTACCCTTTCAAAGTGCTGTCTTTTATTTTTTGCTGGGCACAGCAAAGCGGGAGCCAGCCCTATAAAAACACCAAAGTCTGACCCTGAGCAATAAAGTTGCTGAGTGATGAAATTATGCCATTGATCGGTTGAATTGGAATTTCCTCATTGGCTGTTGCTCTTTCAAGATAAATAGGCGCAACATAATGGCAGTTTTTGATACTGCTATCAGTAGGAAGGGATTTAACCAAGACGTAGTATGTTACTGTATGCAAAAGAAGCAAAATCTACAGTATGCCAAAAATACAACATACTAATAATACGTATAAATTCAGATAAAATAGTTATGCATTGTATCCCACAATTCAAAGCGCTGAGCGGTCACAAAAACCATGGCTTGCTGAATTTTTTTAATTGGCCTCACTAAATTCAAGAAATGAACTTTTGAGATGACCGGAGCTCTCTCAGAAGACCAGGACTGTATCAGGAAACCGGAGCTCTCTAAGAAGAGGCTTTTATTTCCCCATTGAAGGATTGTTTGTTTAAATATCACTACACAAATGTCAGTTCTGAGATTGAACCTGGGGTTATCTGCCTTCTCAAAGTTAAATGCTCCACAAGCGCCTTCGGGGATACTAACTCGCTGGTCGTCTGTCACTCACACAAACCAGCCACAGAGCAGGCAGAGACGGGGGAGAGCAGGGTCTTACACGGCAGAGAGACTTATAAATAGATTATAACATGCATATACATTACATTTAATACTTCAGTTCATAATTATTATTATTATTATTTTTTTTTTACATAAATAAATATTCAAGGGGAGTCATGTGATTGGCTGGACAGAGATGGCGATTTAAAGTGTAGCTTCTGGCCCTACTTTGTTTTATATGGTTCCCACTTCAATATTTTACCACTTTGTGCTTGTTAGAGTTAAATAAAGTAAAATGGCAAACAAGACCAGAACCCAGCACGACGAGATGGACGCCATTGCAGAGGCATTGCTGGAGAAACAGAAAATCTACCTCGAACCACGTTTTGCTCAGATCCAGTCTCAGATTCACCGACAAGAAGCTGACTGCTATCCATGCTCAGCTAGCATCTCTGACTGCGAGCCTTGGCTCTATCAGATCTGATGTGGACAACCTGAAAACAACAGTGGAAAGCAACAAAGTACTCTTGACAGCCATGGCCACGCTTTACAAGAGCTGGAGATGAAGCTAACAGACATGGAGGACAGAAACCAGAGATGCAACATCCACTTCGTCAGGCTAAAAGAGGGGGTAGAAGGTATTTCTCTCGCTGTCCCTGCCTTAAAGGTTTCCGAATCTAGCAGATTCTGGCAACACTGAAGATCAGAGGCGGCGCCCAGTATAGGGCGTTCACCTCCCCTGGGAGGTTGTGGACTATGTGGACCGGGCTGCTTCCTCTGCAGCGCTGTGGAGAAAGGTCTGGCAATCAAAACTACTTGGCCTGCAAACTTCTTACAAAATACAATTCCAAAACCATCTGGCCCAGGACTCTTTATGCAGCGACCTAATGCCTTCCATGATCTGAATTTAGGGCTTTACAAGAGGCGCTGTCAAGTTTTGGTATGTCAACCATGCTTTCATATTCATATTGGTTGCATTCATCTACAGATATACAAAGCTCCTTAAAGCTGAGCTGACGGGCTAACACTGTATATAGTTTTTCTACCTAGAAATTTGAAATATGACAATTTTCGTTGCAAAAGAAAAAATCATGTTTTACTTATATTTAGGCAAAGAGAATATTCGCAACATTTTTTTAAGGTTGGAGCTTGATCTGAGATTAAAATGTTATGAAATTTGCTATTTATTACATTAGGTATGAGTTTTAGGTCTAATAAATAATAAAGAATGCAAGAGTATGAATTGTGCATTTTGGAGGAAAAGAAGGAGTATTCCCTGTCTGTGGCATGCTGTTTCCTCCAAATGTCAACTGAATTGGTGGAGGTGATGATTATCACGACCGCGGATGCATTAGGGGGGCTGCCTGTTTTTTGTGATGCCCTTTCTAGGTGCCAGTCAAGGATTACATGTGGTCCCCTGTAACAATCACGTTTGTGTTAGAAAGGTCAAGTAGCATATTAAAGATTTCACAGAGGAAAACTGCATCATCAGTATTTGGCCTATACATGTTAAGCAGTGTTACATGGTCAGAATGGAGGAGCCCATTCAGGTCCGAAATGTGTTTCTAAAAGCATTTCATTAAAGAAATAAGCTATGCAGCAGCTACATTTTCCTCCTTTTAGATCAACAACGGACAGTTAAAAATACTTTAGACCTTCTAGACCTTAGTGGTCCCCTAATACTGTATCTGAAGTCTCTTTTATATAGACCTTAGTGGTCCCCTAATACTGTATCTGAAGACTCTTTTATATAGACCTTAGTGGTCCCCTAATACTGTATCTGAAGTCTCTTTTATATAGACCTTAGTGGTCCCCTAATACTGTATCTGAAGTCTCTTTATACAGACCTTAGTGGTCCCTAATACTGTATCTGAAGTCTCTTTTATATAGACCTTAGTGGTCCCCTAATACTGTATCTGAAGTCTCTTTATATAGACCTTAGTGGTCCCCTAATACTGTATCTGAATAGACCTTAGTGGTCCCTAATACTGTATCTGAAGTCTCTTTTATATAGACCTTAGTGGTCCCCTAATACTGTATCTGAAGTCTCTTTATATAGACCTTAGTGGTCCCCTAATACTGTATCTGAATAGACCTTAGTGGTCCCTAATACTGTATCTGAAGTCTCTTTTATATAGACCTTAGTGGTCCCCTAATACTGTATCTGAAGACTCTTTTATATAGACCTTAGTGGTCCCCTAATACTGTATCTGAAGACTCTTTTATATAGACCTTAGTGGTCCCCTAATACTGTATCTGAAGTCTCTTTTATATAGACCTTAGTGGTCCCCTAATACTGTATCTGAAGTCTCTTTTATATAGACCTTAGTGGTCCCTAATACTGTATCTGAAGTCTCTTTTATATAGACCTTAGTGGTCCCCTAATACTGTATCTGAAGTCTCTTTATATAGACCTTAGTGGTCCCCTAATACTGTATCTGAAGTCTCTTTTATATAGACCTTAGTGGTCCCTAATACTGTATCTGAAGTCTCTTTTATATAGACCTTAGTGGTCCCTAATACTGTATCTGAAGACTCTTTTATATAGACCTTAGTGGTCCCTAATACTGTATCTGAAGTCTCTTTTATATAGACCTTAGTGGTCCCTAATACTGTATCTGAAGTCTCTTTTATATAGACCTTAGTGGTCCCTAATACTGTATCTGAAGTCTCTTTTATTTAGACCTTAGTGGTCCCTAATACTGTATCTGAAGTCTCTTTATACAGACCTTAGTGGTCCCTAATACTGTATCTGAAGTCTCTTTTATATAGACCTTAGTGGTCCCTTAATACTGTATCTGAAGTCTCTTTATACAGACCTTAGTGGTCCCTAATACTGTATCTGAAGTCTCTTTATATAGACCTTAGTGGTCCCTAATACTGTATCTGAATCTGATCTGTTTTGGTTCCAGTTTTCGTTTGATAGTTTCAAGTTTTTTATTTTTGTCGTCTGATTGCAAATAATTCTGCACTGTTTGGAATCGAACAAGTTTGCCAGCCTGTCTTTGACGCTTTGGCCACACATCACAATTACTATTATTATAATGAACATAATCATATTCAGCCTGTAATTAGCATGGTTACATTGAACATTGAAGAGCTATCTTGTTACTAGCTTAGTCCTTTGAAGAGCTTGAAATGCAAAATGTTAATAACCCTACCCCCATGAAAGCTTATTTGATGTTGAATATATTTTGTAGCACAGCCTTATAGCCATCCTGCCAACATAAATAATGTCATTGATATATATTATTCCAGTTTTGTATGTCTACCCACATGAAGATGGATGGATGGATGGATACACCAGAATGGTCCGATATTAGCCAGGTGACACACTGGATATGTGTTATCTCACCCTGAGTTGGAATGAATCTCTGTGCCTTTCATCGCATAGCCTAATCACATATTGAGACAGACGGGACTACTAACAACAAAGGAGCTCATTAATCATTTAGGAGGAGGATGGGGACAATGGGAGTTTTTCCAAGTAGAAGATGTCAAGTGAGGGCCATGTAGAACCACACCCACCATCGTGCTGACATAATACCATATTTTCTTCAGTGATCTTTACCACAGGCCCACTGAACAGAACGCACAACATCAGAGGAATGATAGTACATGTAAAAGGCCTCATGCTAGCATTTCTTTTTCCTAACCCTTTTACTAGAATTGTTGGAGTTTGTAAATTATAGAGTGTGGATTTGATACTATAAAAAAAATTGATTTGATGTGATTTGAGGAACCAGGAGGCTAGATGAAGACTGGAGGAGCAAGGGGAGGGGGAGGGTTGTGCTCTTAGCATGAAATGACAAGCTAGCAGCAGAGAGAACAGGCATGTCATGCTGTGATTGGCTCGTGAAATTTAAAGCCACTTCTGATTGGTTAACGTAAAAGTGAAAGCCTCTCCAGCTGTTCTGTTTTAGAACAGAGGGAAATGTGAAGTCCAAGCTGCTTTCTGTGTGCTCAGCTCATCATCATCATCATCATCATCATCATCATCATCATCATTTTAATTGTCGTCATTATGAATACCTTCCAGAATCATTCCGTACTCTGTGCTTGTGCTGACCAGCTAGTGAGAGTCCTGACTAGGTTGCTCACCTTATCACTAGCTAAGTTTCCATCCGCTTGTCAATCCAATTATCTGAATGTTGGTAAAAAAAACTCATGTGAATAAAGCTGGTGAAAGTGTGTTTCCATCCAACGGCTTTAAAGCCAATAAAAACCTGTGGTGATGACGTCACACGACGCTGCTTTGCGATCAAATTGGTATATCAAATTGATTTTAGACATTTGAAGGTGTTTCCATTCATTTTTGCACTGAATCACACAACATTCAACGAACATGTGCGAACAACGTGTTTCTAGACAAAATGGATCACGGCGTCTACCAACACATGATCAATATTGGACAAGTTGTAATAGTGCTTATGTGCCAGCTGATAGCGACATATCAATCTATAATAAGAAAACGTTTATCGCATAAGTGGTGCAGTATTTCCTTTGAGTCGATATTCATAAAATTCCATCGAATTTTACTGTTTCCATAAGGCATTTTTCATTCGATATCACTTAATTCAGATAAAGACGTGTGGATGGAAACATAGCTACAGTCCCAGGCTCCCATCCCCCGGTGCCTGCAGTCAGCAACCATCATGCCTGTCCCAAAAATAGTTACAACCAAATGAAGATAAAGTTTTGGGCCCTTAAAAGAGGTCAAATAACCAGACCATAACTGAGGCTCTGAACGTACGAGACTCACACAAACAACAACACACACAACTGACCTGCTAACAAAGAAACCAAGGGGACTTATATATTGGCTGATCAGACCTATTTTAACACACAGGGGGAGACTAACAATAACTACAGACTAACTACAGAAACACAAATAATGCCAAACCTACCTAAAACTTATTCCAAATAAAATGTACCTTTACTTATCTTAACCCCCCCTTGTATCAATTAGGCCACGTCCCCTATAAAGCTGCTCCTTCTCCTAGCGCCACCCCTGTAAACCAGCAGACCTCCTGGATCCCTCCTGGGTGTGGACTCCAACACTGGTAAGCTGGTAAAACTGGTTCTATACCAGAATGACCATCCAAAAGTAACTGAGCTTGCTAAAAGATACTTCTGTATAAATCAACTGAATAAAGTTTGATGTATGTGAAATGAAACAAGTGTCCTGTAAGTTATTTGTAACTGAATAAATGGTTGCAACAAATGAAGATGTATAAACAAAAGCATATAAACTAAACCCCCCCAACCTGGTTTAACCTCCCGCCCTCTGGCACAAGGTACAGATGCTCCTACAGGGCAGGACAAATAGACTCAATAACAGTTTCTTTCCCTGGGCCATCAGGTTCCTATATTCATAAAGAGTGTATGCGCTCTGAAATGTAAATGTTGTATTTATTGCTTGAAATTGTCATTGTACACCCGATGTGCAATGACAAATAATTAAAGATTCTTATTTTATCTTATTCTTTTAGGATTTTTAAAAAATGACCACAGGGTTCACAGTGTTAATTTTGGGAAATATTGACAAATAAATAGGAAATGAAAATCCATGAAAAAAAAATATTTCAATGATAATGTCTTGTTAAATAACTAAAAATAATGAAAGCAAAGATAAAATTAGTCAGTTAAATTAACTGAAAGGTCGCAAACAAACAAGTATTTAAATAGATGATACATGGTGATGATAAAAATCCGGAACAATAGAGGGCAGCATTGCTACACTAACAATGTTCAAGTCAATCCATGAATCCCCATCAATGTTAAAATACTATATGATGTGGGGTTAAGTGATTTTCCACCTGATTGAACTCAAATATCCCACTAAATCTTTTAACAGAACCATGTAATGAGCCACTTCAAAGCTTAGAATGGAGGCAAATATCTATGTCATGTCATCATAATGATACATGCTAGCTGGAAGCTGGAAGAATTTTATTTATAGTGTTAAATCACAACAGAAATTAACCCCCTAACCCTTTACCACACTATGATTTACAAAGACCCAGCAACTTTATTGTTAGTTAGTACTATACTAACAGACAATGCAATAATTAGTCATGCTTAATATGCTACTCGTGATCACATCACTCCTGTCCTAGAACTTCACTGGCTCCCTGTTTCCCATACATTATACATAATTTAATTTCTCAACCGGTAAAGTTTAGTAAACTTAGAGTTAAGTGAAATAATACTGACAATAAGACGTGTTTTTCTTTTTCCTATATTTAGTACTATTCTGGCTGGATATTGCTGAGATACCATGGTTATTATGACACACTGGCTGGGAATAACAGCCTCTGAATATTTTTATAAACGGCATTTTCAAGAAAAGACATTTTTTTTTTTTTTTTATTGGGACACAGTCAAGGTAAAAAACATGGTTGACACTGATGGGAAACTAGTACAAACCATCCAAACACAAAATAGAATACATACAAAAACACTTGATTCGGATTATTATGTAAATCAGAGGGGTACTTTTTGATTTTGTTATAGCAGCTAAAAGCACCCCCCAAATCCCCCATTTTCCTTCCAGCTCTGTGGTTCAACAGTGATCTGAAAAGATATGTGGGGGTGACAATGGCTGCCATAACAAAATATGTACTTTTATCTTTAACGTCAAACAAATTGATAGAGTCAAGATGTACAGTTTATTAAGATTACATATGACCTTCTAAAAACTGATACAGACAAATTCTGACAGACCTTTCAGAAGTCAATCTAAGAGAAATGTTCAGGTCCTTACCAACCACTTGAATTAATATTATAAATGTATCACCCACTCTCAGATACAAACCTCTTCACCATGAAAGACAAGAAAAAAAGAAAAGAGAAAGGTTCTTAACCTCTTAATCCTGCTAATCCATAATCCCTTTCTTCGTTCCCTTTCCACCTTTTACTTTATCACCGCAGCCCAATCACAGCTGGGCTCTAGGCTGTGGTCACAGCAGCGCTCGGACCCAACTGGGCATCGTCTCCTGTTATCAGAGGGCTCCCCGGCCTATAGGAGAGAACAGGAAGGAGGGACAAAGGAGTTTTAGTGCATGAGTGGATTATGTGGAGCTCCTAGGAGCTCAATTGACCGCATAGGTGGAGAGTGCGATGGGAGGGCTAATCCAATCTGAATTAGGCCAAGTGGTTTCTCCAGAGGGGGGAGGGGAGCTGGTAACATATAACTGGGCACTGGGACTGTAGAATAAATTAAAGATAAAATGTTTGAAGAAACCTTTATTGCGGGCGTCCAAACACATTGTGATAGAAGCAGAGTGACTACATGTCTACTGTTAATCTTTTCAGAAGAAAGATCTACAAAGATATAAAGCATAGATTTTAAAATGATAAGATGTAGCAGACTCCTGAACTATCTCCGCTACGCAGGGCTGGCCCAGGGAGAGTGTGATATCTTGGGCTTTTCTTTATTGATTTGGACAATTCTCTTTTAAATTTGTCTCTCACAAGTTCCTGCTCCAGCTTCATGGAAGTGCATTACTATGTAACTGTAGTATCAGTTCAAGTTATAATACCTTAGTTGATAGTGTACCTTAATGATAAAAATTGCAATTACTAACATTGTGTGCAGTTAATTGATAGAATACGGTAGCACTTTACATTCCACCACGGTAATAAGATAATAAGATGGTAATAGTGGGATAACAGTGTGATAATAATGAGGTAATATATAGGTAATAATTTGAAATTACCAAAGTAATAACTGGGTGATAATCACAGTAATAAGATGTTATACTGGGGTAATAAGGTGATAAGAAGGTAACAGATGTAATAACATGCAATTACCAAGGTAATAACTAGGAATTGTTTGATGATAACCATATGTATATCTGGGTAGTGGTAATATAGTTATATTCGTATTGTCATAACGTGATAATAATGGGGTAATATATGTTGATGTTTTCACAGTATTATAAGCTACTATCAGCGTAATACCTTCCCAATTAGATAAAACTTCTTGGATTTGAAATTGGTAATAACCATATAATGGTATATAATTCCACCCTTTATGTTCCAAATATTTCCCTTTTGTTTCAAGGTAATACTTTACAAATTATATGTCTAATCATGTGACTTCTTACCTGGTATTTTCTATGTAGCAACCATAATTCAGTGGTGCAAAATGCAAAGCTGTCTGTTTCTATTTAATTTCATGGTACTATTACAATAACGGAGGTGTAGAGATTACCTGGAAATGTTGCTCATAGTTTCTGTGTAATAACCATGAGTCAGTGGTGCAAAATGCGAAACTACCCATTACCTATCTGTCTGTTCTGCTATCTAATAAAGAAAGCCTCCTAAAAAAGGACATCTGGTTTAGCACATACAAGTTGAACCAGTAGTCTGGTGCCAGATCTGTTTTGTGTCTGCTGGCAAATGGTCATAAGTGCTGATCTCCTTCACTTAAACAGAAAGAAAGGCAGTTGATTGAATCCTCACAGATGGCTCTTGACTCACTGTAAACGACCACCAAAGTTCAAACTAACCTAATTGAGTGCTTAAGATACACTAATAATATCCTAATAGGGATGGTAGGTAATAATGTACATCAGATTTTAATAGTTTCTAATAGTTGCCTAAAAACTAAAATAAAGACTTGACAAGTCAAGTTTTAATTATGGTATTGGTAAGTACCCCGTTAAGTCCTTTATTTCATTAGCAATAAAGCAGCTGCAAAGATCAACAAGGTTAGTCTCAATTTTGTGATATTACTTACCTATATGTTGTGTTTACAGGCTGGTTCCCCTTGGCCTGGGTTTAGGCTGAACAGACATCTTTGGAAAACTCTGAATAGGAAGTCACACTAGGCCTCTGTTCTGATTGGGTGCGGCGGGTAGTGTTGTCCATCCCTCTCATGGAGAGTCTGCCCCGGGAGGCCTCTCCCCATAATTTGGGAAGTACAGAACTACCAGTGGCTATGCAGGTCTGAGAGTCCTTTCTACAGAAGACTGAGCGGGCATCGTGAAAGGACACAGATGGAATGATCTCTTCAGTGCAGTTATCTGTGGCACGTGTTACCTGTCTTGGAGAACTTGGGCGAGATGAGGGTCTAGAGGTGGACTGAGGTCGGAACGCAGGAGGGGTTGGAAATTTGTGGCACACAGAAGGACAAGATGGCGGTAAGCGGACTCTAGAGACAGGCGGTGCTGTCACGGGCAGGCTGTAAGGGGACATCTCACCCTCATATAATTCATTGCTTCCACATCTTGGGCCCATTCTGGCTTGAGGGGGTGGCCCTCTGCTGCTTAATTCTGAACTATCTGTCTTGTCAGGACATTCTCCTGCATTGCGCATGTGAATCATCTTACGTGCCTGTTGGTAGAGCAAGTTAACCTTCTCCATTTCTGGATCCAGATCAGTTTCTGTTTGCTGTTTTGCATCTTGTGTCCCCATAACAGCATCCGGCCTCACAGGACGGGCAGACAAGATACTGATCGAGCTCGGCTTTGTGCTGGTCCGGTTTGGCAGCACTTCCATATTGTGCACCGATGCCTTAAGGCGCTGGGAGACTCCGTTCTTTTGGTTTATTATTGGGAGACTCACAACTGAATCTTCCTGTGACCCTTCTTTATTTCCCGGTATGCCCTCAGTACTCTGGAAGGAATTGTCCATCAGAACCTCTGGGGGTGGAGGTGGTAGGTTGTCTACATCCAGGTCATCCCTGCCCTCAGGCCAACCGCTGTTGTTATTGTTGCCATTGATGACAACCCTCCCCTCATTACTATATACTGTGTCAGATAATTGAAGGGTCCTACTTTTCCTGGGCCTCCTGATATGAGCTGGAACATTATCAAGGCTCTGTCCTGGTCGACCATCAACCCCTTGGCTAAATGTATTTATCAGCCTTCTGACAGAGTGGTGCTTGGGTGGTTGGGGTGCCAACATTGGTAAGGAATCAGGTGATTGATTTGTTCTGAAGGGGCCCTTTTGTGGACCTGCTGATCCACTTACTGAATGCCTCCTTAGTCCAGCTCTATACAGGTTATAATGAGGCCCTTTCTTTCCTTGGATTTCAGACATCTTTCTCATTTGTTGATCCAAGTTCCTCTGGCCCATTTGTAGGTCTGTTATGTTTACACACCTGGTGGATGAAGAGTGTTCAGGTTTGGTTGCAGTGACAGCAGTCAGGGGTCGTTTGACCGTAGGCTGCCAATCCTGCATGTAATTTGCACACATGAAAAGAAAAGCTTGACTGGGATCTGGTGGGGCAGAGTTTGACCTCTTTCTTTCAGGCCCATTACCTTCATCATCATCCTCCTCTTCATCCTCCTCCTCCTCCTCTTCTTCATCTTCATTATAGCCTGCCAGGTTGGGTACACTGCTGGCCGGAGTATCTAATGCACCACGAATGTTGATTCCAGATCCACAACTTCCAGAGCCAGCACTCCCACGGTGGCGGCGGTGCCTCTCAGACCCTGTCAGACTCTCATTTTCTCCCCCGAAACCGCTGTCTTCACTGTGCAGTGCCAAATCCTCTGGGTTAGACTTCCTTAAGGCAGCCTCCTCCACCCGTGACAGCACTTGAGCCAACCTCTGCTCTGCTGCCTTCTTGGCCTGCAGCTTCTCAAACATTAGTTTAGAGAGGGAAGAAAAGTACTCCACTGCCTCCTTAAGCGTGGTGTCACTCAGGGCCTGAACCGAGCTCCCCACATGCCGCATTTTCTCTGTTGAATGCTGGAGCAGTTGCTGTAACAGATCTGGAGGTGGATAAGGGGGGTTGGATGCATCAGTCCTAGGTTTAGCTGACATTACAGCTGGGCCTATCATTCCAGAAGGCAAGGCCATGTAGTCCTCATGCTCCTTCAACATGTGCTCCCCCTCCTCAGCCATCTCCTCTAGGGCCTGGTTGATTTCCTCAAAGCGAAACACCAAAGCAGACATTGTGGGCTGGAGGGACAGCTGGGTCTGGGCGGCCTGGTCCAGCAGGCCCAACAGGGTCTCATATTTGGAGATGTTTGGGTTCAAAAAGGCATAGGCTGCATGGTGAGCCCTCACCATCTGTGGTGGGAAGTCTACCTTTGTCTGTAAAATAGAGGCTTTTCTTTTCTTTTTGTTGGACTTTCCCTTGCCTTTATTTTTCTTTCTTTTCTCCATCTTTTTAATCTTATCTGTTTGTATAACCTCATCAACATTTTCTTGGGGCATCACATTTACCTCTGTTTCTTTAACATCATCTGTGTTTTGGGCACCTGTATCAGGTGCCGATTGAGACCACATAGTCTCTTTTGTAGGATGTTCTTCTTCAATGGGTAGAGGAAGTTCATTTTCTTCCTCGTTGGTCTCAAAACATTTGCTCTTCTTCTCTTCAGGTCTAGAATCAACACTGTCTTGTGGTGCCTCAGCTCGCTGAGCCTTTGGAGGTCCAAGAGCTTCTGGCTTAGAAAATAACTTTCCTTTGGATGGAGAGCAGCCCATTATTGCATTCAAAGGTGATTCAAGAAAACCTAAAAAAAATCTCCTAGGTCTCTGAAGAAAAAATAGTCAGGAGAAAAAGTGAAAGCCAAAGTGTATATCCATCAGGAAGGATTTGGTTGGATAAGGTCTTCTAGGATCCTTCAACAATGTCCTGTTGTTGGCAGTCCATCTTCCACGTGCCAATTTACTTTAATTTCTTCAGTTATTTTGATGCTCTGTCCTCAGAATGTTGTAGTCAAACAGTGCAGGGACACCTGAGTGTACTGACTACCTACCGAGGCTTGTGATCATAAGGAGCTGAAAAGATAAGACGGATTGGGGGGGGGGTTCTTCCCTCTCTCTCCTTCAGCATGCACATATGGTCACGTTAAGTGCATCAAAAGACACACACACACACACACACACACACACAGGCATTTGCATGTAAGACTTTAAGCTCATCAGGTAATTCAGAGCCATGTTCATCAGGTGGTGTTTTTAGCCTTATCCACTGTGCTGTGGGTTCACTTAAGGGTTCACAATTGTGTTTTCTTGTTTGCCAGACATATCCAACTTACTTCAATACAATCTACACACACACACACGCGGTGTAGGCAGAAATAGTATTTTGGAAAAGTAGTGGGCCATTTTCAAAAAGACGTAGAATTAGCAAAAAGGACAAACAACAAATAACAGCAACAAATTTACCTTCCAACACATACGGCATTACAACATGCTGAACCAACTAAGCTCAGTCTAAAAACTTTGTACACAACAATATGGACAAAAACCTATCGATTTTAACCTATTCAGGCCAAAATATATTTGCACCGGCAGAAACAGCAGTATTGACTCTGCACATGTTATAAAATTAACCATTTTATTTCACACAGTAGCAACTAAACATGAACCCAAACAGCAGAGAAGGTGCACATACTGCAGGACATAGACATCAGACAGAAATCGCACATGTGCATTCATAACAGCATTGTTGCTTCATGACCACGGTCAGATCATGAGGAGTAAATGCGCTACCAGCAGTAAAAATCAAAGAATGAAAACTTCCAGCCAAGCATTGTTTGAATTATGAAAAGACACAATGAAGAGTGCCCAGGGGTAACTTTTAACAGTACATCCATGGTGCATTGTCTGTTGTTACCATAGCAACCAACTACGTTCCAAAGCCTTCCTAATAGTTTGATCCTTTTTCTATGGTCAGAAGAGAAGACACATTAAACACCCAACTAGTTCTGTTAGTATTTCTTCTTCTTTTTTTAAACGCACATACAAAATTTTTCATAACAAAACGTATTTTGATCAAACTTTCCTGGACGGACCAGTGCCAACATTGATTACACGCTTGACACACACACGGAAACTCATTCGGTTGATTTACTGTAAGTCCTGGGTATGCCCGTTCTGTGCCAAGACATAATAAAGACAGGAATTACAGTAAGACAGTTCCTGTTCATCATCATTTCTCTGACCGTAACTTTGTGAATTTTATCTCCACTAGGCACTTATCAGATGTGTTTGTCTTACCTTTCATATTCATCCATTTTATAGTGACAGTTCAGCCCTCTTGTCTGATCTCGTAACAGAAAATCTCATGGACGAACTACAACCACCCACTTGTCTAGCCTCAACTTTATCACCAACAGAAACCTGGCATTTATCCAGTGCTTATAATTAAGTGCACATGTACACTTTTGTACTATTTGGCACTCAAGTAAAGGTACCAATACTTTGATGAAATTGTACTCAAGTGCAAGAAAAATACCTATCTGAAAAATTACTCAACTAAAAGTAATAAGTAGTTCATTTAAAATGTACTTTGAGTAAAAGTTACTTATACTGTATGACGGGGCCAGTCAATTCAAAGTGAATCAATTGAATGTGAAAATACCACACATTGTTAGTTCTGACGGCCATCCTTCTGTTCTTTACAAACATAAATAACAGTTATAATATATTATATAATATAATATTTCTACGGGAGGGGTGGGCAATTCATTTCCCCAGGGGGCCACAAGAGAAACAGGGACTGTTGTGGAGGGCCGGACCAATAGGTTCTGCTCAACATTAATATTATGTCAGATGTCTCTTTTTTTCTCTGAGCATATTAGCGTCTACCAAACACTCTTTAATAAACTATCCCTTCAGAAAATGGCTTACTGTTTTTGGCAATTTTGTGGGATATCATAAAGCTGGTCTTGACTGCTGCATCCTGGATGCTTTGCCTGCTAGGCATCAGTCAAGTTGTTGTATTTCTCTGCATGTTTTAGTATTGTAGTGGCAATTCAAATTATAGTCCTTATAATCCACGGCTTTACCTTATGTCCACGTTTGGTTAAAAACCCAGCACTCTGTAACAACCTTTCTTTCTTTCCCATGAGCTGACATTTTCGAGGGATAACAGCTCATCACGTCTCCCACTCAGTTCGCTGACATCCAAGAGTCCAACAAAGCCCCCAGGAAGAGCGCCATGTCTTAAAGCCACCATGGGCTGAGCGGATAAGGGTGGAATGCAAACAAAACGCTGTACAATGGTTCAACTAGACTGAAAATTAAAATGGAAGTAAGACAAGTAAGACATCTTTGTAAGACAAAGATTTCTCTGAGAAATAGAAACAAACTGGAAGCTTATAATCAACATGTGTGCAGATCAGAGGCAGAGTGGCAAACAGGAGAGTCGGGACTGTTCCCAACGGGCTGCTTTGATAATAGTTATACACTGCAAGTTCTTAGCAACACCATCCGGGGGCCTGGTAAGCGGGTGGTATACAAAATTTTCCGGTAGATTTTTTTGGTCCCACTCCATCGCTGGTGCAGATTCAAATAGGAACAGTATCTTATTGCACAAAATTCAGGCTAAAACATGCTGGAATTAACACTACTAAACATATCCTGTATGGCTGTGGTACTTATTCTAGGCACTTTATTTTCACTGATAGATAGATTTCAGACACTGAATGCTATTATGTAAATATTGGACAGGCCTTGGCTGAAAACAAGCTGGTTTATAGACTCTCCTTAGGATTAAAAGAGTATAAAAAACTGCTCTCTCAGATAGGGGGTCATCACAGCATCATAGAATCCCAGAAAGCCTGATCTGTCTCAAAGAATCTCTGTAATCCTTACCACCCACATCCAGGTGTATCGCAGCAACAGCAACGGGGCAAGCTGTTGGCCAGCAAAGCAGAAGGAGCTTAAAATGCTCGAGGTCTGGTGTCTGTTTACCTTGTGTCTGTTATTGAGTAGGCTTTAGTTATATTTTTTAGATAATTTGCTTTTTTAGTATATGCTACAATATACTTCTACTCCATTTCAATTCCGATTCCTCTATTCTTTACACATGACATCTTTTACATGTCTGTCTGTCAAGGGTTGACTGTTGACTGGTGTTACTATGATCGGAGAGACAATTCTGTTTCCCTATGTATTATAACCAGGAGAAAAAGCTATTGTGGTTGAGTGGCCAGTGTGTCTTTGTGTTGGCAGCACAACCAGCTTATATACCTTTGAGGTGAATCAGTAGTGACTGAGTTGTGTAACAGCATGTGTTATTCTCAGCTGTTTCCTTTTCAGCTTTTTCTCCCAGGCTTGCACAACAAGAGCACCGGATTCTCTGAAGCTGACCTCCCCACGGACAGAGATTATGTCAGGAGCTATTTATTGTTCTGTAGGCTCTATGTTCTGGACAGTTTGCAATTGAAATCCATGCAGGGATTTATCTGTTTATTGTATTTGATAATTATTAACATAATTAAATAGTTTTACTTAAATTATATTTTGGTTACCCATTTTGGCCGCTTGTACCCTGGCGTCTCCCTTAGAGATAGGAGAGAAGCTCAGTCATCCGAGAGGAGCTCGGAGTAGAGCCGCTGCTCCTTCGCGTCAAAAGGAGCCAGTTGAGGTGGTTCGGACATCTGGTAAGGATGCCTCCTGGGCGCCTCCCTAGGGAGGTGGTCCAGGCACGTCCAGCTGGGAGGAGGCCTCGGGGAAGACCCAGGACTAGGTGGAGGGACGTCCAGCCGGCAGGAGGCCTTAGGGAAGACCCAGGACTCGGTGGACATTTTATATCTCCAACCTGGCCTGGGAACACCTCGGGATCCCCCAGTCGGAGCTGATTGATGAGTGAGCTGCTGCCCCCGCGACCCGATTCCGGATAAGCAGATGAAGATGGATGAATAGATATTTTGGTTAATTTAACTGTAATTATTTTCAACTTCCTGTATGTGTTATTTCATTAATAACACATGCTTTATGTGTCCTTGTTTTAAATGATATAAGAATATAATATGAAACCTAAGTAACCTCGCTATCACTATCCATGTTTCTCATGGCCTGTATGGGTGCAGTTCAAGTGTGGGCACCAAAACTACTAATACACATCTGGTTGATGTGTATTTTGCACCACTGACTCATGGTTTGTACACAGAAAATACCAGACATGTTTCCAGGAAGGAAGTCACTAGATTAACCATATCATTTGTATTATCTTGAAACAAAAGGGAAATATTTGGAACATAAAGGTTGGATGAATTTTAGCATTATAATTTGGTAATTCTAACTTCCAAGAAGTTTTATCTAATTTGTAAGGTATTTCGCTGATGGTAGCTTATAATACTGTGAACACATCAACATATATTACCCCATTATAATCATGTTATTACAATATTAATGTAACTATATTACCACTACCCAGATGTACATATGGTCATCATCAAACCCATTCCTAGTTATTACCTTGGTAATTGCATGTTATTACATCTGTTACCTTATAATATATTACGTAGCAACGTATCCAGTTTAGCTCCAGTGTTAATCTAAAGACTTTGATTGTCTTTTATTAAGGACAAACGGTGCACTTATCTTACTTTAATATCACGTTTAGTTGTATCCTTTACAGTACAAAGGAGTTATATTTGGCTGTCTGTATATTTAAGAATACCAGAGCTTTCAGCAGAAAACATATTTTAACTTTACATGTATTTACAGCACAAATAACTTAAATAAAACTTACAAAATAGAGTCTATAAACAGGGAAAAGGGTAAGGCAAGGCAAGCTAGTTCAAGGCAGCTATATTTCATTTGTATATAGCACATGTTAGCAACAATACAATTCAAAGTGCATTACATAAAACAAAGGGTAAAAAACATGCATTAAAGACATTATGAAACCGCTCAAATGGAATAAAACAGACTTACAATAAATACAACAATACAAGTTACAGTACAGCGTAACAAATACACAATTACTTGATTTAAAACAAAGGCAGCATCATGAAGAAAAGTCTTTAGCCTTGATTTAAATGAACAGTTTTTCCAAATCCTGCTGAGACATAAGTTCTTAACCGTTAATGTATTCTTGAGGGTGGTAGTAGGGAAACTTTGTAATTGTCTTAATGTGGCTATTGCAATTTAGTCAATGACAAATCCAAGATTTCTGTTTTTTTAAACATTGCTCATTACCAATTGAAGCTGAGCGCCGACTTTTAATCATTCAAATATAACTACCTCAGTTTTCTCTATAATTCTGGCAAATCCAACAGACCTTTTTCACGGCAGACATGTTAACATGTCATAGTGGTGTATTCAAAACCATTTATGGTGGCTGCATTCCACTTAGGAGAGGCCCTGGTGTTGTGCATGCTGAATCACTGAAATAGCTCACTGGGACACT
This sequence comes from Etheostoma perlongum, assembly GCA_026937815.1. Classification (NCBI taxonomy): domain Eukaryota; kingdom Metazoa; phylum Chordata; class Actinopteri; order Perciformes; family Percidae; genus Etheostoma; species Etheostoma perlongum. Next base: position 18,986,406 of record CM049388.1, read on the forward strand.
TGATGGAATTGCGCCATCTTTAAGGTTATGAATGTCAGTTGTGCTTTTCCTACTATGACAAGTCAAAATGTCTGCTGTGAAAAAGGTCCATAGTTAAAATGTTCAATGCACATACTCAGTGTTTGCATTTGACCATAGTCCCCTAGTGATATGGTTATGTGAATATGTGTCATATTTTGTTGTTTTCCATCATCCGAGCTAGTGGAAGCATGTAAATGTCAAACAGAAGAGGCCTATGAGCCTTGGGGAACTCCGAACGTCATTTTTGTCTCCTTAGATGTGTGATTACCTGTAGACACGAAGTAGTCCTTGTTCTTAAATAGGATTTAAACCAGTTTAGTGATGTGTCATTAAGTCCAACCCAGTTTTCTAATAGGTCTATTATTATTTTGTGATCAAATGCAGTACTGAGTAATACAAAGACTGAAATTTTGCCACTGTCTGTATTTCAGTGGTGTCACTGAAGACCTGAAAACAACTTAACCGCTGTCTCAGTGATGTAGTGTGGTCAAAAAACCTGACTGAAAGAAATCGTGACTGTTGTTTAGTGATGAGAAAAGGTTGAAAAAAAATTCCTTCAATATTCAAATATTTTAATAGAAAAGAAAAGACAGTATAACTGAAAATCAGCGCAATACAATTTGACTGGAACCCTTTTCAGAAGGATATACTGCGTTTCCTAAATTGTGTTCTTAGCCTAAGGTAGGCATTTATCTTTTCATTGGAAACATCCATTATGTCCAGGTCTGAATCAGTATGGGTGATTGGGCTTAGTGTCTCTGACTGCCTCAACATAGTTGATGTACTTGATATGGACAATCTGTCATTCTTTTGTGAGTGTGTCTTCTTTCCAGGGATATCTATTGCTATCTCTGCTACAGAATCCAAATTCGGACTGGATTGGACTGGACCTTTCCTCCTGGACTGCCATTTTCTTAGAATCTTCTCCATTGTGTTTGTCTTTGACCCCCAAAGTGCTTCATAGCACTTGGGTAAAAAATGGCAGAAGATGATGCCATAGCTGGACACTAGAATGGCTGAAACCTGCACAGCAGTGCCATTTTCACTGTTGGTGATATAAACTGGGATGAAACACACCCATACAAACAAGTACATTAGCATGCTAAAGATGATGTAGCCTGTTTCACTGACCTCCTGTGGAACCTTCCTGCCTTTGATGGCCAGGAGGAAGCCAATCAATGCTAACAGAGCTATGTAGCTCAACATAATGCCAAAACCTATATATGTTTTACCTTCATGACATTGGATTAGTTGTATCAGGCTTTGTTGAGATGGAGAATCAACATCAGGAGAATCAAAGATCAGCCAGAGAATACAGATGATCCCCTGGAGACTGGTTACAATGATGATAATTGCAGGTGGATGGTAAAGTTTGTGGAGTTGCCTGCTTGTCAGCTGACCAAAGGGAAGGAAAGCCAGGAAAGTACGAAAGGCCTTGACTAGGATGCAGGACACACACAGGGTGAAGCCCATAGCATACATTACCTGGCGGGCACGGCAGAAATGTACATTGGGCTTGCCCATGAAGCATATGACACTTGCAAAGCTCACTGATAGACCAGCCATCATCACACAGGACAATCTCACCTCCGCTCTTTTCATAGGTGGGGAGTCTCTGTACACTAAAAAGATAATGAAGGTAACCAACAAGAGCAAGACACCAAAGGCTGCAGCAGCCATCATGACGATTGGGTGAGGGTTGCTCCACTTCAAGAAAGTCTCTTGTATTGGGATGCACGTAGTCCTATTCTTGACAGACCAGGTTCCACTGGCACAGGCTATGCAGTTATTAAGATCTGTTAGAGAAAATGATGATGTACATATTAGGAAAAATAAGGCCATTTTGGTTTATTTAGTTCTGCAGCAGGCCACCAAATCTGGAATCTGAAGTTCACAGAAACAGAAATAAAATCCATTTGTAATTATTTTAAAAGCCAAAATTACAGCTGTAAGGGCTCCGGTGTCGTATGTGGATTTCAATGGCTATTTTTTTTTTCATTTTTTAAGAACATTCTTTTTTATGGGCATTTCTGTCTTTAATAATAAGACAACTCAGACATGAAAGGGGAAGACGTGATGCAGGAAACCGTCACAGGTCGGACTCAAACCCTGGACCTTTTGCGTCGAGGAATAAACCTCTTCATATGTGCGCCTGCTCAACCACTCACCAAAGCCAAAAAAAAGGGCAAACTTTATTTATTTTGTATACTAACCACTCCACGTTAAACCGCGGTTACTTATTTTTATTAGCAATTTGAGTGATGACAATATTCAGTGTGTTATGGAACGGCACTGGAGATTGGACCTACATGCAGAGAGTGACTGAAAGCAGCAGCAAAATCCAAAATACAGGAACTGGCAGAATTCCCAAAACCGCAATAACCAGAATACAAAACAACAGGGTAGACGTCACACACTCTGACACCGAACACAAGAGTGCAACAATGATCTGACAACAGACAAAGGGAACACAAAGACTAAATACAGAGGGCCACGAGGTAACAACTCAGTTCTAGAGTATGAAATCCACTTCATTCATTTTTTAAAGTTAGCTAACAACGATAAGACAATCTCCCCTATCCGCTAGACGATAGCCAATCAAGTCTGAAATATGAAAGTCTGCTGTCCGCTACTGACTGTCAGTATCACACTTGTGTGATTTACATTAAACACACTCTGAGCATGTGTAATAATAATTTCCCACGTACAAAGCACATTGCATTGTAAGAGAAAATATGAAATAAAATCCCACCACACATGATAAGATGTTATATTCATAGAAGATAATAAATTACAGATGATAATAATCTTAAATTAATTGAAAATAACATAACATTTGTTTGCATTTCTTTCTGTTGACAACAGTTTGAAGTAAAACTTAATAAATAAAATCAGTATTTCAATCACACTTACCCCATTTATCCGAATAGGTCCCCTCTACACATGGGATGCAGTTGTAACAGCAGGATGCGTTCAAGATCTTTTTTACTGTGCCAGGGGGACAGTGCTCTGAGCATCTAGACTGGGGGTTCTGAGAGAGCAAAAGAGAACGTGAGTTACTAATCAGCCTGTAGAGAGATTGTTGGTACATGTTTGGGATAGACTTTGTTCCACTCAACTTGGTCTTCCTCAAAAGCTGAAAACAACTAAGGTGTATGGTAAAAGTCAAGCCTATGAGTATCTACTACTGTAAAATAGAGACTATGTTAGCATTTACCAGCTCCAGCTTCCCTGTGTCCCATAGGCATTGTCACCAGATCTCATGTGAGCTGTAAAATTAATACATACATGTACTTGTTGTTTAATCAAATGACAAATTCTTAGGTCCAGCCTACTATTTCTACAGGTTGGGTTCCCATTTTGCTTTCGGTAAGGATATTCCTGATCACTAAGGGCTTCATTTATAGAACTATGCAGCGGATTTCTGTCAAAAATCACATGAGGACAAAACAAGTCCTTTCGCATGGAAATATTCTGAAATTTATAAACCTGCCGGGTTCTCTTTATAAATCACGATTGACTCTTATTGTGGCGCAGCTTTGGCGACTTCTTGTCACACCCATAGTTGCCTATAAGGACTCAGTGAAATGTCGCAAATGAATATTCATTCGGACAGAAATCTTGAGAAAGTGTTTTTGCTATGGGATGCTGGAGCTGAAATGGGACAGGCACTGAGTGGTCATCTATGTAACGGCCAAAACAGCACAGAGATCCAACAGGACAGCTCGAGGAAGTCTGAGGCCACTTGTCCTCGTTTGTCAGCAAAGCCATAAAAAAAAACAATGTTCATGATAACCATATTAAAACAATGTGCTGCACCAGATGGAGGAATCGAAAACAGCATCAGTGTAAACATTATTTGTCCTGTTTTCCGTCTTGTTAATGAGAATAACATGCCAATATAAAACACAATAGTCTCAGTTTCACATGTTTCATCCATCTGCCGTTTTTTCATTTCACTTTTTTCTGTGCCTGCGCCTGGGTTAGAGTGTCTGTAGAGGGCCATGCAATTTCCCATCAAGTTTGCTTCTATTAAATCCCAATTCTTGTGTCTTCTTTGTTAAAGGTTCAGAATACATCAAACAAAATAGGGCCTGCAATGTGTCATACCATCACATCTAAAGTCCAGACTGTATCCGAATGGCCACACTCCTGATCCAGGGTTGGACTGGGGTAAAACCATCAGCCCTGGACTTTTGAGAGCTAGACCAGCCCACCACAATCGGCTGGTCATTAACAGTCCTTGCACTCCCCTTCAACACATGTACATACCATCAGGATTCAAAATCAGCTCTATTTATCAGCCAAATGGTAAAATATGAAAGTGTAAGGTAAATTTACTTGACTCATCAGCCCAAAATAAGTTGAATTCATACATAACATACATTTACTAGTATTTGGATGGTAGACAAAAAGCACATTTTGAACCCTGCATAGTGTATAAGTGACAAGGTTGTAAGTTAAGCTAAAGCTTCATTTTGTACACAGTGTGCAACTTGTGTTATTGTGGAACGTTGTTGAATCAGAAAGCTATTACTATGTTTGCAAATGCCTTAGCTTGCTAATACATAACTAGCATTAGTTTACTAACAGCTAACTTGTCCTCTCTAGCAGACAAAGGGTGCTAAAATAGTCATTTTACATGCTTAAAGGTCCCATCTCATGACAATTGCACTTTGAGGTTTGCCTGCTTATGGCCCCCCAGTGGCTAGAATCTAATCTAATATAGCCAGGCTACATCCTGCGGCATCCCTGATTTATCTTCAATAACTCTGTCCTTTGCATGTATTTTTGTAGTCCCAAGGCAATTAATCATACAAATGGGTCTAACACAGTCTCCTCTTAAAGGCATTAGGTGTTTGCACTCATTTGTTCATATCTAAATGTGACAGAGAATATAAAATTAACTTCTGAGGGATGTTCAAGTTTTGGTTACACATCCCCTAAAGAATGTGAGAAATTGCTGCGTAAAGTGGGTGTAGCTGTAGAATAGTTTTTTTTTAGAGCTGTTAACGATCTGAGGAGCAGTTTTAAGTTTGATTCCCTAAAAGTCTTTGATGACCACAAGACCTTTTCTCTTGACTCTGGTACTGCATTGCCGAAGGACACATAGACAGTGACTACACTGACTGTTGCAGAAATCATATCAATATGAGCTAATGCTGTGAGTATGAGGTTGTCTTACCGTGGTATTGGCTGTTGAAAGCCAGAAGATGTCCCTCACATTGACTTCAATGTTTTCACCAAGGACACTGTATTTCCCAATCCGATGAACTTTTCTATATTCCCCATGTGTTTTCCACATGATCAGCTCATAAAAACTAGCAAAGTCCCCATTTATGTCGAAGGAGAAATTCTGGTTGTCATAATTGAATTCAACTTTCTTCAGTTCTTCAAGAAGCTGCATAGCATAGGGTGGTATGTCAATTTAAATCATCATTTTGCAGAAATTATTCACTTTAACAGTTATTATTGTGAACTCTAATGAATAGAAAAACACATTACATTGTAACTCTTAAATTATAAGGAAAATACACTTTCAAATTTGCATGTATTATCATCTGAAGATTTAATAAATTCTCACCTTCCATGGTGGGAAGTTTATTTCTCCCAAGCACAATGAACTGTTGCACTTCAGTAGCTTTTTGAGGGCATTTGCTACAGCCTGCACAGCTACTTTGTGAAGGAAGGCTTGACTTGTATCCAGAGCATTTACAAGATAGTCATCATTTTGCTCTTGGGGATCTGTGAAATTGCATGCATTGGCAGATTTAATTTTTATGAGCTCAGGTGTGGAACAATAGGATGGAGGCGTTTTGGAGTAACATTCTGGGGTGCAGTTGAATCGTAGGTTCTTGTATTCTTCAATAAAGTAGTTGTAGCCTCCTGGGGTTGCTGTCAGATTCTTGAGATATTTTTCAAATGAATCACTCTTGCCTGAAGCAAACGTGAAGCCCAAGATGTCCCCAACCTTGTTGATGCTATCCATTTTGGTAATGGACCCGCTCCTGGACCAGGCATCAGTGGCAATCCAAATCCTTGATGTGTTGGTCTTGATCATTTCCTTAAAAAGGCTCTCCACCAGATCTGACTTAAGGATTAGCAATACCACCTGGGCATTGGAGGAGCGGATCTGCTCGGCGACTTCCTCAATACGAATACGTTGGGTCTCTGGATTGCCAAGGTAATGAGGCAAAACCTCCTGGTAGGCCAAGCACACATTATTTGCCTCAGCATCCACGAGGAATCTCTGGAAAGCTGCTAAGCCGTATTCATCGTCCCCATACACAACCCCGACCCAGTTCCAGTCGTAGTGATTCATCAGTTTGGCCACTGCTTTGATCTGATGCTTGTCATTGGGAATAGTGCGCATGAAAGATGGGAAGCGCAACTTATCACTCAGTTTGGGTGTAGATGATGTGCTGCTCAGCTGATAAGATAAAATCATACAAAAATACTTTTTAATACACAAGAAATATAATTTAATTTTAGTTTAATGTTTACTCTTTATATCCCTATGGGGAAATTAAAATGTACACTCTGTTGTTATTACACACTACACTACTCTTGAGCAAGGCACCGTACCCCCCCCAACCGCTCAGTCCAGCTGGCAGCCCACTCACTCTGACATCTCTCCATTTGTGCATGAATAGGTCCTGAGCGTGTGGGTGTATTTCAGGCCTGTGTGTAGAGATTACTAACAAAACAGAGTGTAAATTGTAATTTTCCCACTGGAATCAATAGACAGTATAAATTATTATTACACACAGGCCTGAAAAACACACACATGCTCCTATACATGCACTAATGGAGTGATGTCAGAGTGGGGAGGCAGCCAGTGCTGGACCAGCGCCCTGAGCAGCTGAGGGGGGTACGGTGCCTTGCTGAAATGACACCTCTCCAGCTACCAGCCCACACTCCGTACTTTGGTCTGAATGGGGACTTGAACCAACGACCCACTGGTTCCCAACCCCCTATGGACTGAGCTACTGCCACCCCCCAATACAGTACTTAGACAGACACAGCCAGTGTTTGTGACTTACTAGAGGGACCATGAACACATTGAGCAGGCCAGCCAAAGCGATGGACACATCAGAGTCCACAGCTCCTAAAATAATCTTGACTTGAGGCCGGAAGTCGGTGTAGTTGCAGCTCACGTTTAAAGTCCCGTTGCCTTCGAGCATGTACGCCACATCCCCCAACGCCTTGCTTGCAAAGGAGCATGTGTCACACATCAGATATCCAAGATGCACTCCTGGGAGGAAGCCGGCTGCATTTATCTCATCAATCTCGTGGATTGTAGCCAAAGATCTCATGAAAGACACCAGATCAAAACTGAAAGTGGAGAAAAACAATAAATGATCTTTGTTTGAGGAACTGTGCCAAAAAAAGCCAAACTGTTTGTAGTTTTGGTATACATGTAACACATCTTTAAAGACATTTTGGATAAAGGTGTTTCACTACATAGAGGAAGTCTTAAACATACACACACACACACGTGTTGACACACGCATACACATACACACACTGAGGAGGGATACAAGTAGGCCAGTAATTTGGTGATAAGCTTCCTACGCTCCAATGAAAGAGATAGCAAATCCAAAAGCGTGTGTCTCTTACACGAGGACTCAGAGTGGATGGTGTCTTCCCTTATAAAATGCAAAACAATTACAGGTAGATTGTACTTAAATGTCTATGAAATCAAAATGCCTTTTAAGACCACTAAGGTCTATATAAAGAGACTTCAGATACAGTATTAGGGACCACTAAGGTCTATATAAAGAGACTTCAGATACAGTATTAGGGGACCACTAAGGTCTATATAAAGAGACTTCAGATACAGTATTAGGGACCACTAAGGTCTATATAAAGAGACTTCAGATACAGTATTAGGGGACCACTAAGGTCTATATAAAAGAGTCTTCAGATAGAATATTAGGGGACCACTAAGGTCTATATAAAATAGACTTCATTTCAGTATAGGGACAGTCTATATAAATGAGACTTCAGATACAGTATTAGGGACCACTAAGGTCTATATAAAAGAGACTTCAGATACAGTATTAGGGGACCACTAAGGTCTATATAAAAAGGTCTATATCAAAGGTCTATATAAAGAGACTTCAGATACAGTATTAGGGGACCACTAAGGTCTATATAAAAGAGACTTCAGATACAGTATTAGGGACCACTAAGGTCTATATAAAAGAGACTTCAGATACAGTATTAGGGATCACTAAGGTCTATATAAAGAGACTTCAGATACAGTATTAGGGGACCACTAAGGTCTATATAAAAGAGACTTCAGATACTAGGGGACCACTAAGGTCTATATAAGAGACTTCAGATACAGTATTAGGGACCACTAAGGTCTATATAAAAGAGACTTCAGATACAGTATTAGGGGACCACTAAGGTCTATATAAAGAGACTTCAGATACAGTATTAGTGGACCACTAAGGTCTATATAAAAGAGACTTCAGATACAGTATTAGGGACCACTAAGGTCTATATAAAGAGACTTCAGATACAGTATTAGGGGACCACTAAGGTCTATATAAAAGAGACTTCAGATACAGTATTAGGGGACCACTAAGGTCTATATAAAAGCATCCAAAAGCACCATCTCATGGATCTTTAACAAAGCAACTTTATTCTGTTAGCTGGATAACCTTGCTAAGTCTAACCCTCTGAAATCTGGAACATGGACAGAAGAGAAGGAACCTGTTGTGGATTCTACTCAGTTTTATTTCATTGTGGAATTACTTCTGATTGATTGACTGATCTCAGAAATATGCTCCCAGACTACCGAATAATGAACAATTTATAATAACTGCACACTATAAAGCATTAGTTTAGTTTGTAATTCACAGTTATACAGGTTTTATTCTTGATGAATAAGCTCATCTATAATGTATTTATGAGTAGGAGTATTTATTTAGGAGTTCTTTTAAGATCATTTAGAAAGTGTAAGCAAAGGATTAACAAACTATTTAGATAATTTCTGCATTCATACATACTTCTTTAGACATACACTATGTTGTAAAGTAGTAGGTATGTTAGTAAGTGAGTTAATAGATGTTTTAGAAACACTTAATACTGAAAATCATCATCAATTCAGGTAATTATGAGTTGTTAATTAATAATGAGACTGAAAAAGTCAGCAGTACCTCAACACTCACAAAAGTCTCAGTTATTTTCTAAACAGAAAAATGAAGTATACACACACTAAGTCATATAGAGCATATACCTATTTTATTGTAGGATGCAAACAATGTAATACAAACGTATTTAAAAATAAAACAAAAAACAGATTTTCCTTCAGGAGAGCGTGGCTGTTATACATGGTAGCATGGTATGTTATATATATATATAAAGAAATAAACCTCTTCAATCTCATAGAAAATACATTTTTGTAACGCGTAAACATAGTTAAACAAAAATGAACTGAAGCCAATAGTGGATCACAACTAATACATATATATATATATATATATATATATATATATATATATATATATATATATATATATATATATATATATATATATATATATATATATATATATATATATATATATATATATATATATATATATATATATATATATATATATATATATATTTATACTGTATGTATATGTTATTTGAGAGTTTCTCAAACTCTCGCCCCGTCCCTCTCTGACACACCTGTCTCATGTTATGGATGTGCAAAGTATTTTTCTGTTTGAGAGTACCAAGTTTTAGTATAGGACATTAGTTTAGGACTTTTTAAATGATCTTATGAACCATTGACAATTCCCCAAAATTTTTTTTTTTAAATCATAGAATACTAAATTTAGAAATTGTAAACCCATCAAATAATTCTAAATGATGAATTAAGTAGATACTTAACTAATGTAGTTATTATAATGGTAAATGTTACTGAGGGTAACAAGTCCATGGGAGATAACATCAATGACTGAAAATATGTAGATAGAAGTTATTATGAGCTTATTAAACCCTCCCCTCTCAAAATACAAAATATTGTGAGAAATATACATTAGTAAGTTATGCATATCCACATATATTTCCCCTTGTGTTTCTTTAATTTATATATAAATTTATATACACATACTATTAATGTATATTACTTAATAAATAACAACGGTAAATTTTGGAGGGAAAAAGGTCAGGAAAGAAATTCAAAGGGATATAATATTTTGTCTTGCAAGAACTTATAACACTACAATCCACATACTAAAACTAAAAGTTATTCTTCCTGACACATATATGAATACCATGTAATGTAGCCAATACAGTATGTCTGTTCTCATACTCACTCAGAGCACTTGAAGCTTTCAGGTCTAATCCGTTGTTGAAGAGCCACTTTACGATGACATGACAACATTATACCAATCACAACATCACCAGGAGCTTGGGCCCCGCAAATGGGCTGAGGATCATTACATCCATCCACACTAGCCGGGATGCTGCTCAGTGTTATAAGGGCCAAGGAGAAGCTGCACAGCAGGCGGCACATCAGCATCCTGAACGGTGTGCAATAAACAAACTCCTGAGGAACACTTTTCTCTTTGGCTGGTGCTAGAGAAAGTGAGCAAAAACCAGTTTGAAAGGGTAACTAGGAAGAATTTTGCATGCATGAGGTGTTATCCTTCAGGCACTTCCTTGCACGCTAGCACAAGGAAGTGAAGTGCCATTTAATATGTGTAATTTCACAATTGTTAAATAGAATAATGAAGGATGCTGTAGTGGGGTCGTAGAGGCCCTTGAGAGTGGGTGTCTCAATGGATGAGTGGCTATTTAGTTTCCCACTATTATGATAAAAATAGAAAATAAAATAGAATTTTCCTAACTGTCGGCTTTCTGAACCAGTATGCTCCTCATTGGCTGTGCTCACTCTGCCTTCCAGGAAGTATGAGGGTGGAGCTGAGTCTGTAACTAGTCACAACAAAATCAGGTAGGACAAGATCACTTGCCAACAAGACAACATTGCACATACATGCTGTGGAACTCTATATACATCTTTAATCAAATGCTTTTTTTGTAATTTTCCTCAATTAATATCCATTTGAATGCAAACACAATTTTTCACATTTTTAAAACAGGTTGTGTTGGGGCCTGCAGGGTCATTCCATCTTTTATCCAGGTTAGTTTAATGCTTAGGAGGGATGTCGGAACAAATTGAGAAAGTCGAATATAATACGAAGAGTAAAAAATTCTATACTCTTTTTTTATTTATATCTAACCCTTATGTTATCATTAGATACCCATTCTTGTTCATAACAGCATCACAAGTTATAGCAGCTTAGCTGGGAGCTTTATGGAGACAGCTAAAGAGTTAGCTTCCACTTCATATATCACATGTAACAGGTTGATTATAAATCACTAAAACAGTAGTGACAGGACCCGTAGGCATAGTTATCAATGCCGTTAACATCACAGCTAACACTTTTGTAACTTAGTTTATGAAATGTTTCAGCTGTGCGTTCTAACATGATGTCATTGTGCTAACCGAGCATCGTTAGCCTTTACAAACCGCTTCATTACACTTGTTAGATGAAGTTTCATTACAGAGTGGATTTGATTTGTGTTTGTCTCTGTGTGCTCGTGGCGGAATAAAAACAGAGCGGCATGTCAGAAATGCAATACGACGTAGGTCCCCTTCAGGCCAATGCTGAGAATCCAACCACCACATGCTTATAGTGCCATTGATAATGCATAAACCTGAGTAGGGTAGTACATATAAGGTACATATGTCAGAAATGCGATATGACGTAGGTCCCCTTCAGGCCAATGCTGAGAATCCAACCACCGCATGCTTATAGTGCCATAAGCCTGAGTAGCACTACATATCCACATATTATTTGAATATTTAAAAAAATAAATGAAATTTGAGTGGCATTATGGAAGACAATAGACAGCTCTAATGCATAGTCTCATCAGGGTCACAGCTGGGGTCACAGGTCCCCTCAGTTCCTATTAACCAAAACCCCACCAGGGACCCAGTCGAGCCATGTCCAAATTATATCAGTCAGGCAAGGTTTAAAAAATAATGATACAATTATACGTTAATGAAGCGGGTTGACCACTTTAATACCGAGGCTCCACCGCTCGATTGCTACTGCGCAGACTTTTGCCCCAAAATTACAAGCTGGCACGTCAGTATCCAGGATATTTTAGCTTCACATCTGTACATTTGTACAGTTTAGAGGACGTGGAGACGCGGTGCCCATCTATATAAACAGGCCTAGCCTTCTGAATGCTGCCACTGGAACGGAGATGTCTTGGAAGACATTCCATATTTACTCCTGTGTGCAGCAATATGGAATGTATGAGACATGTGTGTCCAACAATTACCATTTTCTTTACAATCCTGGCTCTCACGTGACTTTGTATGGATTAATGTCTGATTGCATGTTGTGGGTGCCGTACCTCGGAGAATAGGCCACATACCAAACAAACCGGACATACGCGGTATCAAAATACATGTAACGGGAACCAAGGGACGAAAACTCAAGCTATGCCTGAAATGTATACTTGGAAAGCACCTGAGAAAGCACCTGAAGCGTCTTAGGGCATGCAGGCACGGGACTGAATGATCTTTAAATTACAATGTTTTGACACTGTAAGCCTTGGGTGAGGAACTGCTGAAAAGAAGGATTACTATTTAGATGTAGTAAAAAAAACAAGCCAGAATGTCTAAAGCCATTAAAACACCAACAAAGATCTTTCGAAAAAAACTTAGCATGACTTAGCTTAAGAGATGATTATAACTTTAACTTTAGTACCATGCTTCTCTTGCCATTCAGCTTGTGGTTCTTGTTTTTGAATGTCAACATGGTTCCAAACACAATGACGTGGTTGCCAAAGTTTTCTTGAGAAGTATTTTCTTCCAAAAAAAACAATTGGCAACAATGGCCAGCTGTTTCAGGTTGGCTGTGGCCTCACGGGCAGAAATATGAACTGTATTTATAAAGCGCTTTTCTAGTCTTAACAACTACTCAAAGCGCTGTAACACAGTACAGGAACCATTCACCATTCACATAATCACACACTGTGGCCGAGGCTGCCGTACTAGGTGACACCTGCTCATCAGGGATCGAAAATGGACCAGCCTGCCATTGCCTCTGTCTCTCGTGAGACACAATGTCTAATGTCTGTAGAGCAGGCCTAGCCACAGGCATATCAATTAGTACAGTGTCTTAGAATTTTTACAAAATGCAAAATCATATATGCAGGAAATCTCCACAGGTCAGATTCCAACCCTGGACCTCTGCATCAAGGCATAAACCTAAAAGTGCATCTGCTCTACCCACTGAGCCAACCCAGCCACATTTCACCATGAACTTGTGTCTAACAGACTCATGTCACCAAAACACTTTGTAATTGGTTCATCTTGAGCAAGGTCCCATTGATGGGCTGGAGCGAACTGAGCTGCAATGTAACCTAATGGGGCAATTGTGCAACCTTGATTTGTGTTCATTAAAAGGGATTGTGTTTTTGTGTTTTTTTTTTACGACTGACAGGGTTGGATTCTTATTAAAAGTGTGACAACATTATCAATCTCACGAGGTGACTTCTTGTCCAAAGATAGCTGTGTTGAGAGTGGAACGTGAGTCGGGTAAAAGGCGTTCAGGGAGTTGTTTTGGAGAAGGCTACAGAAATTATAGACTTGTGTTGTTATCATCACCATGGCTCAATATTTAAAGTATTATGTGGATGGGTTAGGGTTTAGGGCTAGGGGTTAGGGTTTAGGGTTTGGGTTACGGTTACGGTTTAGGGTTTAGGGTTAGGGTTAGGTTTAGTTTGATGACCATCTGCATTCATTTGAGCCAGACTAAACTATATGGACAAAGACAGCCAGAGTGATTTGTACTTGCCAAAGAGAGTTGTGTGGAATCAATCATGTTGTTTTGGGTAATTAAAAAGAACATTGATATAGGAAAACAAGTCAATTTGACCCGAGGACAACATGAGGGTTAAATGCAGTAGAGCATGAGGGACCTTTGTGATAAACCTTGGACAATGCTGCCCTCTGTTGGTAATTTACAGCCAACCATGTTGTACTTTACAGATTTTACACAACAAAGCTCCAGTAATCTGTTTAAAATCTGACGGGGTCAGCTGGTCAGCAACGACTTTCAGACCGGAGGGTGACACGCGATCTTGGCCTTCCTGATCTTCTGTCCCTGAAACAGCTGACACACATCCATATTCAGCGTTGGATGCACTGGCATCTTTTATTTATAAGGCAGTGTTAGGACTTCTTCCTCCGTATCTGAACACGTCCATCCTCCCGAGGTCTGCAGGGACATATCACCTGCCCTCACAGGATCTGGTTTTAATGAGAGTCCCTAAAGCCCACACTGACTTGGGCAAAAAGGCTTTTAATTTTGCACCATGTGCATGGAATCAGCTTCAGAATGAACTCCAGTTGAAGGAGTTGGTCTTACTTTATTCTTTTAAAGGCTAAAGGACCTGGCAGGAAGGCAGTCTGTATGTAACTGTTTTTACATGGATTTAAGACCCAGGGTTTTTATGATGACATTGTTGTTTGAATATGATGAGTGAAAGTGTGTCTATGTATGATCTTATGATCTTTAATAACCTTAACCTCCATAATGTTCCTATGATGGGGAGGGGGATGTGCTCATGTTGTAAGTTGAGTTTTTTTTTATTAATAAGAATAAAAATTGTTAATGAAAAAAATAAACCCTAAATATACCTATTTACATGTGGAAATATGCTGGCTTTATACCCACTAAAAGTATTGATTATTTACAGCGTTCTTGCTCAGTACTGGACCCATTTCAAAGATTTTTGTTCACATTAGTCACTTAGTCACCAATGCATGGAAAAATAGGGTCCACGTTGGAAAAAAAATCCAAACTACCCTTTAAACAGCATAACTAACTGTCACAGACATGTGCCTCAAGTTTAGCTGTTGTTAACACCTAATAAGCAGTGATGCCATGTGAAGCTTCATGAACCATTAGTTGTACTTGCTGACCCAGCTAGATCGTGGTCTTGGTTCAAGGCTCAAGGAACGGCACGTCAGTGTACTTTCAATCCTTTGTTGAATATAGAGCGCCATCTATTGGGCTCAGAAAATAAAGAAAATTATCCATAAAGCTTCATTTGGACATCACTACCAATTACATTGGTTTTTCCGAGAAAAGCTTTTAAGAAGTTGTAATAAAATGATTAGGATATGATGGAATGCACGTTTAAAGTAAAAACTTTACAGAATGAGCTTGAGTGGTGGATCCAAGGAGCCTTTTAAAGAAGATCTGTCATATACTGTATATGTTGTTCCATCCTTGAGGGAAAAATGCTTCTACAAAATAAAAATAAAACACATTACATGATGTTGTCTAGTGTTTTTAATTTAAATGTGCATGTTAATTTCCCTTGCCATTGGTTTCCATGGCTCTGCCCTGCAGCTTCATATAGATCAACTCAAACTCCTGTTGGTCCAAGACAGCTTCTACATCATGATGCATGACCAAACGGGACAGGTCTGACATATAGAATATGATGACTAAGCTAGAAAGGCCACAACATCACCAACACAGCAGCTTACTGTCTGCGTCTTTTACACCTTCACAAGGAGTAGTTCTTAATAACAGGGTTTTACCTTCAAATTAATGTACATCTCAACAGAGATATTGCTGACTTGCGTAAGCTAAACCAAAGTGCAAATGCTACGTGATAGAGATGTTTAGTTATCTAGATTTATAGAGGCATATAAAACATGGCCACCACCTGACAATAATAGGGAAAAATATCGATAGAGCTGGCTAACCTTAGCCCTCCTAAATATTTAATATCATTAACAGTTCGATGATTGGTCATTGTCATAGAAAAAATCAATTATGAAGTCATGTGGATGTCATCATGACATTGGTTTGATATTTTCAGAGGCCTCATTCCCAATTTCCACCCGGATGCTTAACGGCCGTTTAGTTTATAAATCACTCAATGGTTTAGGGCCAAAATATATTTCTGATCTGCTACTACACTACGACCCCCCCAGACCTCTCAGGTGGTCTGGGACAGGTCTGCTTTCTGTCCCCAGGGTCAGAAGGGGGAAGCAGCGTTCAGTTTCTATGCTCCTCATATCTGGAACAAACTCCCAGAAAACTGCAGATCCGCTCTAAGTCTCAGTTCTTTTAAATCAAGACTGAAAACCTTTCTTTAAATGTTTTTTTATTTCTTTAAATGTTTAAGTTAAAAGTTAATTTCTGTCACTTTTATTCTTGTGTTTTATCTGTTTTTATTTTTAACTGTTTTTGTGTAAAGCCCTTTGAATTGCCCTGTTGCTGAAATGTGCTCTACAGATAAAGCTGCCTTGCCTATCTGCATGCATGGGTGTGAGGAGGCTCCGGTGTCTTGAGGTTAAGATAAAATGGAGGCTGAAGTACAATTTTTTAACATCAGTTATTGATAACAAAGCTGCTCTATTACAAACAACGTTACTGGCTTGGCACCAACTACGTTCAAGTCAAGTGACGCAATGACTTCCTTCTCTTAGAGGTTGGTAGGGTGGATGGAGATTACTCAGCTGTATGTGAATTGTGAGTAAGTTGTGTTTAGCTGTTTAAGCTGTGTTGTTGCATGTGTATTAGAAAGCTACAGGCGTACAGAAAGATCTCTTCGAAATTTCCATTGCACTCATTATAGAATACCAGCTGAGATCAAAAGCATTGTTTTTTAACCAGGTCAGCAGTTCTCAGATTGCATTATGTGCTTACATAATTGCAAAAGAGTTCTCCAATGTTTTCTCAATTATTTTTTTAAAAATGATATTAGATTAATAAACAGAATGTGCCTTTGGAGCATTGAATGAATGGTTGCTGATAATGGGCAATGTAGATAATGCATTAAAGATCAGCCCCCCACCCACTCAGATCAGCTGGTATTCTGTCTATAATGGAGTGGTATGGAAATGTGTAAGTGACCCCAAACTTTTGAGCGCAGTATGTCCCCATGGTCAGTTTCTTCCTTCATTGGTAATTTATTTATTGTGTGGCAATTATAGATGTAGTGATGAGAAAAAGAAGATATCAACAATGTTGAATGTTCTTCATGGAGTCAAGACAAAACTAGATAATTGGATTCTTATTTATTTAAAAAATAATAATCAGTCATTCAAAGACTTTTCAAGTCACCTGGCTGTTCTCAAATGATCTATACCAGGGGTCTTCAACGTTTTGTAAGCCAAGGACCCCTTAACTGAAAGAGAGATGGAGCAAGGACTCTACTACATATAAGGTATAAAATCAAGTTTCATATTAAATCGGGCCTACAATAACCTGTAGGGCGGCCTACAGTCTTTATACATGTCTTTTTTTGCATAGAATACTAAACTATTCAAATAGCACAATAATTGTTGTTGATTTTATAAATCATGTTTTAATGTTAAACACACATGTGGCACAGTGAATCTGTATATGGCCTTAGTGACCTTATAGGCCAGTAAGCAGTGCAGATTTATATTTGCTAATATGTTGGATTCATTGGACTTTTTAATTTTTGAAAAATCTTTCAAAGATTAAAAAGAATTTGGAGACTCTGAGGACCCCCTTAGGGGTCCTGGACCCCCTGTTGAAGATCCCTGATCTAATATGACCCCTTTCTTCAACAGTACTGTTAAATATAACTCAAATAAATTAAAATCAAGATTAACACAGTTCATGTAGACTTTCGACTGGTGTTGGTCTACTCCTCTGATATGATACAGTGGCTCAAAGAGTGGTAGTTGTTTTAGTAGGTAACGCTTAAGAATGAGGTAAGACAAATGAATGCCTACACTTGTGTGTGGCCAGGGTGATTGGGGGGTTTGAGCAGGCGCACATATACTTTGAGACTTGTACCTCAACACAGAGTTCCAGGATTTGAGTCCGACCTGTGTCGATGATTTCCTGCATGTCTTCCCCTCTTTCTCACCTAGCTGTCCTGTCCATTAAAGGCGGAAAAGCCCCAAAATGCCTACATTTGTGTAAAAAGGTTTAAGAATATGGCTGTTTATTCCCTGGTCTTCCCACTGATAACTGCCCTTCAAACTGCCACTACAGGGCAATCAACCTCCAGCTCATAGTAAATTAAATCAGTGGTCCAAACAGTGTGATAAAAGCCACAGCTTTAGATAAGATTCAATCATTTGTTACCTGACAGGGTTTATTTGTTCAGCCCTAAAATGAAGTGTTACTGCTTTATAACACACACAATGCTAAAATAGAACAGTATTCATACTGGAGCATGCTTCATGTCATGTCACACTAATGCTACACCACCCTCTGCCTGTCCCGCTGTGTCACGGGCAGACCCGATGGTTTAAGGGAGGAGGGGATGGGCAGTTCATGCAGGCTGTCCGGGAAGGTCGCAGGGCTCAGCTGCCTCAGGACAGTCTGCATAGCAGCAAGGACCAGCGGCGCCGGGCTTCTTTCAGACAGGTACTTGTACGTGTCCTCCCCAAGCAGTTCGCTCCAGCGCTCGGGCTCTCTGCTCAGAGCCCCCTTCAGCTTAAAGTGGACCTTTGGCATGAACATGAGCAGGTTGTCCAGACACTGCCTTCTCCCCCCGCAGTTCACCTCCTTGGAGTCCCTGAGTTTTTCCAGAATGACATCCAGCGGCGTCAAGCCGCTGTGGTCCAGGGCGTGCGGGGACGCTCCGTTCCCCAACAGCATGATGACCGCCTCGGGCCGCATGAGCTCGCAGGCCAGATGTAAAGGGGTTCTCCCGTCCTCCAAGTGAAAACACCCAGCTCGGTCCGTGTAGGAGGCCCCGCTGGGTATCCGGTGGATCTCCTGTAAGATAAGGCCAAGAATGTAGCGCCTGTCGTAGCGGACGGCCATGGCCAGGTGTGGGGCGGAGGACGGGCAGCAGCAGAAGCGCTCCCCGGGCTTTGCTAGCGCTTCCTCGGTGTACCGGTTGAGCAGGTACTGGGCGTACGCCTGGTGGTCATGAACTACAGCGTAGAGCAACGCCTCCGACGGGGTATAAATCCTTTGGCTGGCGTCGTCCTCCTGATAAAAAGTCTCCATCGTCCGCATGTCCTCCAGCATCCAGACCGGTTTCAGGTCCCGCACAGCCCGATAGAAGAGCAGGGAGAAGGAATTGCGGTGCCCCAGAATGTTTTGAGCCGCCAAGCTGACAGTTAAAGACGCCATGGCGACAAGCGACCCGGGTAAAGTAACTCCTCGACGGGTTACACAGCGTCCTTCATATCGCTGGAGCCATACGTTCAACAGCTGTGGAGTTAAAAGAACACAGCCGCATTTTATTTACTTCCAAAACAATGACAACAGACTAGACAACAGCTCTGTAGTCAAAGACATTTACAAGTGAGTGACTCACATTCCTGTACACTCCACAGCGGCTGCGTGATTCCGCTATGCAGTACTAAATCGAGCTAGTACGCATGCGCGTCTTATAATACGATCAAAAGAGTGCAAAACTTTATTGACAACTGTGCTACAATATTTCATTATGGCCCTTTTTTCAAAATTTAAGAACGTACAAACAGTCATCAGTCTTTAAATTAAAAGTAATTTAACACGAAAATAAAAACATAAAAAAGTAATAAAGTAATACATTAATAATAATAATAATAATAATAATAATAAGGTCTATATAAAAGAGACTTCGGATACAGTATTAGGGACCACTAAGGTCTATATAAAGAGACTTCAGATACAGTATTAGGGGACCACTAAGGTCTATATAAAAGAGACTTCAGATACAGTATTAGGGTACCACTAAGGTCTATATAAAAGAGACTCCAGATACAGTATTAGGGGACCACTAAGGTCTATATAAAAGAGACTTCAGATACAGTATTAGGGGACCACTAAGGTCTATATAAAAGAGACTTCAGATACAGTATTAGGGTACCACTAAGGTCTATATAAAAGAGACTTCAGATACAGTATTAGGGGACCACTAAGGTCTATATAAAGAGACTTCAGATACAGTATTAGGGTACCACTAAGGTCTATATAAAAGAGACTTCAGATACAGTATTAGGGGACCACTAAGGTCTATATAAAAGAGACTTCAGATACAGTATTAGGGTACCACTAAGGTCTATATAAAAGAGACTTCAGATACAGTATTAGGGACCACTAAGGTCTATATAAAAGAGACTTCAGATACAGTATTAGGGACCACTAAGGTCTATATAAAGAGACTTCAGATACAGTATTAGGGTACCACTAGGGTCTATATAAAAGAGACTTCAGATACAGTATTAGGGACCACTAAGGTCTATATAAAAGAGACTTCAGATATAGTATTAGGGGACCACTAAGGTCTATATAAAAGAGACTTCAGATACAGTATTAGGGTACCACTAGGGTCTATATAAAAGAGACTTCAGATACAGTATTAGGGGACCACTAAGGTCTATATAAAGAGACTTCAGATACAGTATTAGGGTACCACTAAGGTCTATATAAAAGAGACTTCAGATACAGTATTAGGGACCACTAAGGCCTATATAAAAGAGACTTCAGATACAGTATTAGGGGACCACTAAGATCTATATAAAAGAGACTTCAGATACAGTATTAGGGACCACTAGGGTCTATATAAAAGAGACTTCAGATACAGTATTAGGGGACCACTAAGGTCTATATAAAAGAGACTCCAGATACAGTATTAGGGGACCACTAAGGTCTATATAAAAGAGACTTCAGATACAGTATTAGGGGACCACTAAGGTCTATATAAAAGATACTTCAGATACAGTATTAGGGGACCACTAAGGTATAAAAGGATATAAAAGCATCCCAAAAGCACCATGCCATGGGACCTTTAAATCAGGAGAGACTTTGTTGCAGATATGCAATAAATAATTTGTAAGCTACATATGAAAAATATGAAAAGTGTTTGGAGATTAGACTCCATCATATAAAATGTATATGTTTTAAAGTGACAACTGACAGCCGCAGAGGAGAGAACAGATTTAAAGCGGTTATGTCATGCAGTGATTGGCTCGTGAAAACATGGCCGATACTGATTGGTTTAACTGAAAAGTTGAAGGCCTCGAAACAGCTGATCAGTTTAGGAGGGATATGACAAAGTTATTGAAGTCTCCCGGAAATAATTTACGCTGAGCTTCATTTGTACTATAAGAATATCCTTTTACAGCCAACTGTTCTGTCACAGTATTGTCTTTTTTATGTGTCAGCACAACATTTAGAGTTCACTGTTTGCAGTAGTGTAAATGAAGCATTAGTGTTGCAGCCTGAGTGTTGTGTAGTAATTCTCTTTGATCACACTGGGGCAGTAGTGATCTATTGAATGAGGGATAACACTGTAAGTCCACTGAATAGTTGATGTATAAATGTCCTCCAAACATGAGGAAACACATTAACAGATGTACAGAGTTGAAAAGAATACAACATACAGCATGCTTCATGTCTGCTGCAGAACAGCTGTGGTGTCAGGTTGCAGCCTGTTCATACACACTCATTAATTACTATGGACAGAACCACGGCAAATCAGCTTTTTTGGGGAGAAATACGTTTTGGAATATTGGATTATATGAGCACGGCAATCGACTAGTGTGGACTTCACTGGGAAACAGGACACAAACAGAGAAATGGATTAACACAACTTTGATTCCTTTATGTCACATCTACTGCAGTCAGATTCACTGTGTTCACTCAGAAGGAATCACTGCACTTGGCTAAGAACTTTTAAGGACATTTTGAATGTGTTAAGAGACTAAAAACACATTTAAAACCTGCCCTGTTGAAGCCTGTTGGGTGCTAACTCTAGCAGGAGGATAACACGGTGTAGACAGCACCGATTGGTTTCGTTTTCTTCGCTACTGACAGACCTCCAAATTTACAAAGAACAGAGCTACGTGGTGGAATCGACCGGAATTCTCCTTTAAATATGGGCCAGTAGTGTCTTCATTTTCTGAGCCCAGTAGATGGAGACCCTTGGTTTTAAGAGATAGGCCTAAGGCGTTGCAATTTGGTGGACTCTCAACCCTTTGCCGAACAGAGAGCGCCATCTAACCAACAGACCCAACATCACGACTGTTGGGTCTGTTGGTTTTCTAGGACTCTACAAAACACTTACTAATACATTAATACATGATTTGCCATGTAGAAATATCACTTCTACCAAAAAATATGATGTATGAGGTTAGTGATGTTGGATTGCTATTATTTTGAACACAAGTGTAGATACTACTCAGGAACAGGAACTGTGCACCACATACCCCCCCCCCACCCTTTTATTTTAATTTATTTTTCTTCTTCTGCTCTAATATTTTAATTTTTACAGTCCGTGTTGACACTGTAAAGGGGTTGGTTCAATCTCGTTGCACAGGTGATGCACTTGTGTATGATGACAATAAAGACATTCTATTCTATTCTATTCTATTCTATTCTATTCTATACCTCTAAGACACATGCAATGATCATGTCATACAAATTAATTAGTGCACTGACACTCCTTTGGGTTGAATTCAGGCGCTGCATGTAACCCATTGGGAGTGCAGCCTTGCTGAGTCACAGCTCTCTACACACAGGACATTATTGTCTTCAGCTCTCAGTGCTTGATTTAATTGTTCTCCCTCCCTTACACTAAAGCAAAACATGGCTGTTAATATTTCATATTTCATTGTGACTGGTCAAATTGCACTAATCAGCTCTATTCAAAGATTCCTTTGATTAGGACTGCAGCCTCTCATCACAACTAAGCTTTTGATTGAATTTGCGTTTGGTGGGTGGTCAGCGATGCATTTGGGCTTTGACCACGTCCCTTTTATCCTTTGGTAATTACACTCTTCTATTCCGACCAATTGAATTAAATGTCAGAATGAGCTGGCTCAACAGGCACTTTGGCACGCTTTGAAATATAATGTGAGCACCGCGGATCAGTGTTTAATTCTCCCGCCAATTAATTTAGTGTGTGGTGGCCTTTCTTTGCTCACTGATGCCAGAGATCATCACTGTGTGTGAAAGGTTTTCTAGTGGATACTGATCTGGGAGCAGTGTCTGAACCATGTGTCTATTTACAAGGTTCAGCCTGTAAGTATTACAAAGTGATATTTGTCTTTTAAAGCAAGCAGTCACCACAAAAATTCAGATATATAAAAACAATGTCTTCCTCTACTGTTGACAGAAATCCTTGGGCGGCCTTGGAGGCTGGGGTCTGGGATAACCTGTCCTTGTAGGATGCAACATTAGCTGGAGACTGTCTTCACCAAAACAACATGCTTGTTCAAATGCGTGAAATATCTAATTGGGGCCTTTAGGGGCTGTGTGACTTATGACTCTTGTGTGTCAGCAGCAAAGAGGTGGCGCTGAAGTCTTATTGCTGTTGGTTTCCTGTCTCCTCCCAACAGTCAACATCAGTTTATATTAACCATGACCCACATCTTTATGTACTGTATAACCTCAACAAGTCATTATTTCTGCCTTAACCACAGAGTTGGCAGATTCAGAAATATACTGCTCATGCATGCATGTGCAGTATGCATAAATGCACACAAATATGCAAAGAGAATATACTGTATATACCGCAGCGGCCGTCAGCCTGTACAACGAACACTGTTGACTCTGCAATATATCCTGCATCCCATGTGCCATTATCATTACATCTGTGCATCATTTTTCATTTGGGCAATTTTTAAAGTGCAATTTAATTATAAATAATTCATGTGTAATTTATTGTATAATCGTGTTAATACTGCTATATTTTGTACATTTATGTATCTCTGTACACTTACCTATCTTATCTTTGCGGTTGCAAACCGCAATTTCCCCACTGTGGGGCAAATAAAGCTTTTTCTTATCTTATCTTTTCTTATCTTATCTTATCTTATCTTATATGTATGCCTACATCAGATTTAAAACATTTTGTTAATTTAGAGCAGTGATTTCTCAGCTGTGAAGCCATCATTGCTGTGATGCCTAACCAGAATCTACACTCCCTAAAATAAGAAGCAACAATCGAAAGACTAAATTGCATTATTCATAAAGGATACTTTAAGTTCATTAATTCCACTGATTGAGCTTATTTCTGTATCATTGGACACAGTTAACTTTGTACTCACCAAGTTAATTGTTGAGATGTGGGAATAGGTTGACATCACTAAAAAAAAAAAGAATCAATAATTCATGTTAACGTGTTCTCAATGGGTGTTCCAAGTAAATGTAAATGTGCTGTATTTATATAGCGCTTTTCTAGTCTTAACAACTACTCAAAGCGCTTTTACATCATACAGGATACATTCAACACTCACACACATTCACACTCCGATGCGCAGCATCGGGGGCAACTCAGGGTTCAGTGTCTTGCCCAAGGACACTTCGACATGGGACTGCAGGGCCAGGGATTGAACCACCAACCTTCCAATTGGCAGGCAACCGCTCTACCGCTGAGCCACAGCCGCCCCAAGCTATTATTATTATTATTATTATTGCTGTTGTTATTATTGTGAAAAGGCATTTTGGGAAATATGTAAATTCCATAGACATCTTGCCATCAAGAGCCTTCCTTTTTGACTCAGTGAATACTTTATCATACTCTCTAAGTGACATTATTAGGGGCTGGAACCAACTCTTTGTCCACATTTTGGCTGGTGAGTCTACCAACTCTATCAGCCACATGCATATTTTACCAGGTAACTGGTGCTAATGTTGATCCCTGCTAGTATGTACTGCACATGTGTTAAAGGGGAGTGCAAGGACAGGTAGGTAGACAGGTAGAGTGTGGGGGGGGCTGGTCTGAGTCTGAAATATCCACGGCTGGTTTTATACCCCAGTCCAGCCCTGGTCACAGTTTACCCTTTCCCAATATTAGGTCAAGCAACCCTCTTAATGACAACTCATTTCTATTACATTTACATTCTTAATCCTTGTGTTGTCTTCTTGTTGATCATGCAACTTTAAGTATTTCTGGGACAAAATTTAAAATGAAAACCTCAAAGACACTTTTACCGCTTTCCCCGGTGTTTTTGTCACTAAACCCAAAGTTCTTTGTCACTTTTTCCGATGTTTTGGTCGATTATTTTCCACGCTTTTCGGGACATTTTTATTGTTTTTTCCAACATTTGTCACTTTTCTCAATGTTCTTTTATAAAAAAAAAAAAAAAATTCTTAAAGGTAAAATATGGCTGCATGATTTAGGAAATGACTGGCGGGGTAAGCAGAGCTCAGTTATTGGCCTTAAACATTCTACACCGCTGGAGTAGTCCTTGAATTCTCATTTGGTTAGTACATGACCTTTTGTCTAGCACAATGCAAATGATCTTCTCTTCATTATGAGCCTTGTTAAGAGTATATCTCATTAAAATGTCCACTGGCTAGATATTTATGCTTCCCAGAGGAAGAGCACTTAACATTTGGTGTCTCCTGATCTATAGTGCTCTCTTGAGGTGAAACCCTACAATTTAGCTCCTCTGTTGGTAGACTAAAAGCAATGAAACCATCTTGTTTGTTTTGCCCTCCGATTTATTGTTGTTTTGACCATTTTTCAAGGGTTTTAAGGTGGATTCTGGCATGAAAGAAGCCATAACCCTCTGACCAATCTCCCTTTAAGCATTCCAAGCACATTCCCACCATAAGCAATAAGAGTTTGACATTCAAAGCTGAGCCCTATCCGACCTTGGGGAAGACAGCATGAGCACATATGGACAAAACAGTCATGTTAAATAGGCATATGTGTATATGTTCTTTTTAAAGCAGATTTTAAATGACATTGTAACAATTTATGGAACAATTCACCCTTATGAAATCCAACTGTGGCAGGGCTGTCTTGGGTCAACAGACAGACGGTGGTGGGACGCCCCGGCGCTTAAATTAATTTCAAATGTAACAGTGACCAATCAGTGTTGGACCTGTTGCGATGCCTCCAAATGCAGAAACAAAGCGCAATCACACTATAAAATGTTAAGAAAAAAGATCCATATTTTGCCATAATCACATCAATCAGCAGATCCAGAGAAAGGGTCGCGGTGTATCTCTTCACCGTCACCTTCACCAGCCAGCTCCAATCAGGTGGACGAGGCCTCGCCACCTCCCCGGGGAATAAAAGTCCAAATCTACACAAAACGTGTCATCTAGTAACCTCTATAGTAGCAGTAGTAGTAGTAGTAGTAGTACTAGTAATTTATATACATGGTACTTAGGAAACCTTTATTGCAACGTTGGCATGGCAACATGTCCAGACTAGAGCAACAGTAACTTTGGTTTTTGTGTCCTGTATACGCTTCGACAATGGCCTCCGAGCTACTTGTCACATGTCACATGACCCAGAGCACTGAAAAAATATACTTTTACTAAAGCAGAATATGAAATTAGATGTACCTTACCCCCCCGCCCCTGCTCTAGCCGCAGTGACTGGCTGAGTAAGTGCAATCCTGAGAGCTCCAATAGATCCTCATCATGCATAAAATCATGGTCCCCCCCCCCTCAGTCCGGACCGTTCCATTTGGTAGACAAAACATAGGCACCCATTTATGTTTTCCTCTGTGAGTGCTCACGGGCATACGCCCTTTAACAAAATAAATATATATACTGTATATATGAAATTAGATGTATTACTGTACCTTCCACCATTTAGTTGTTTTCTGTTATTTACAATATTTATTAATTCAATTCAATTCAATTTTATTTATAGAGCAGGTCTAGACCACACTCCAGAATTTACAAGGACCCAACAGTTCTAGTATTTTCCTACAGAGCAAGCAACAGGGCGACAGTGGCGAGGAAAAACTTCCTTTTAGGCAGAAACCTCGGACAGACCCAGGCTCTTGGTAGGCGGTGTCTGACATTGGGGTTACAATGAAGAGTGGCAATAACAGTCACAAAAAATAGTAGTATGTAGTAGTTCTTTGTAGTAGTTCATGGCATAGCAGGGCACTGTGCGGCGTTACAAGGCACAGCAGGACGTAGCAGGGCACAGCAGGGCATAGCAGGATGTAGCAGGGCATTGCAGGACGTGTAGCGGGACCATGGCAACAGCTGCAACCATGATTTTGGGGCCTCCCTGATCCAAGGAAACACGCTGGGGGAAAAAGAACATAAGGACTCCGGGGAATGACTCCCCGGAGCTAGGTTAGTAACAAGCATTTCTAGGACATGGATGCACATAAATGGAAAGATAAAAAGATAGAGGAGAGAAGAACTCGGTGTGTCAAAGGAAGTCCCCCAGCAGTCTACAACTATAGCAGCTAAGACTAACTAACTAACTAACTAATAACTAAGAGAGACAGGTTAAAGAGAGGAGCCTGGCCAGGCTAGAACTCTCCCCAACCAGATCCCATCCCTCTGTCTAGAGGAGATGGGAAGGGAGAGAGAGAGAGAGAGAGAGAGAGAGAGAGAGAGAGAGAGAGACATCATCCCCCTGTCTACATCCATCCCTCTGTCTAGAGGAGGTGGATGAGAGAGAGAGATCCATCCCCCTGTCCAGAGGAGGTGGACGATCGAGAGAGAGAGAGAGAGAGAGAGATCCATCCTTCTGTCTAGAGGAGGTGGATGAGAGAGAGAGAGAGAGAGAGAGAGAGAGAGATCCATCCCTCTGTCTAGAGGAGGTGGATGATAGAGAGAGAGAGAGAAAGAAAGAGATACATCCCTCTGTCTAGGAGGTCGATGAGAGAGAGAGAGAGAGAGAGAGAGATCCATCCCTCTGTCTAGAGGAGGTG
This sequence comes from Etheostoma perlongum, assembly GCA_026937815.1. NCBI lineage: Eukaryota > Metazoa > Chordata > Actinopteri > Perciformes > Percidae > Etheostoma > Etheostoma perlongum. The sequence goes on from CM049388.1 coordinate 19,014,100, forward strand.
GATGAGAGAGAGAGAGAGAGAGAGATATCCCTCCGTCTAGAGCAGGTGGACGAGAGAGAGAGAGAGAGAGAGAGAAAGAGAGAGAGAGAGAGACATCATCCCCCTGTCTACATCCATCCCTCTGTCTAGAGGAGGTGGATGAGAGAGAGATCCATCCCCCTGTCCAGAGGAGGTGGACGAGTGAGAGAGAGAGATCCATCCCTCTGTCTAGAGGAGGTGGATATGAGAGAGAGAGAGAAATAATTCAATTTTATTTATATAGTGCTCAATCACAACAACAGTTATCTCTTGGCCTATAGCAGTATAACTAACTATAAGCTTTGTCAAAGAGGAAAGTCTTAAGTCTACTCTTAAATGTGGAGACGGTGTCTGCCTCCTGAACCCAAACTGGAACCTGGTTCCACAGGAGAGGAGCCTGATAGCTGAACGCTCTGGCCCCCATTCTACTTTTAGAGACTCTAGGAACCACAAGTAACCCTGCATTCTGGGAGCGTAGTGCTCTTGCAGGGCTGTAAGGTACTATGAGCTTTTTAAGATAAGATGGTGCCTGACCATGAAGAGCTTTGTAGGTGAGAAGCAGGATTTTAAATTCTATTCTGGATTTTACAGGAAGCCAGTGCAGAGAAGCTAAAACAGGAGAGATGTGATCTCTTTTCTTGGTTCCTGTCAGAACACGTGCTGCAGCATTCTGGATCAGCTGAAGAGTCTTTATGGACTTTTTTGAGCAGCCTGATAATAAAGAATTGCAGTAATCCAGCCTAGAAGTAACAAATGCATGGACTAATTTTTCTGCATCATTTTTAGATAGAATATTCCTGATTTTTGCAATATTACGTAGGTGAAAAAAGGCGGTCCTTGAAATTTGCTTTATGTGAGAATTAAAGGACATGTCCTGATCAAAGATAACTCCAAGATTCCTCACAGTGGTGCTGGAGGCCAGGGTGATGCCATCCAGAGTAACTATCTCTTTGGATAATGCGTCACGGAGGTGCTTCGGCCCCAGAACAATAACTTCAGTTTTATCTGAGTTTAACATTAGAAAATTACAGCTCATCCAGGTTTTAATATCCTGAAGGCACATTTGAGGTTTAGCTAACTGATTAGTTTCATCCGGTTTGATTGATAGATATAATTATCATCTGCATAACAATGAAAGTTTATGGAGTGTTTCCTGATAATATTGCCTAAAGGAAGCATATATAGAGTGAACAGGATTGGACCGAGCACAGATCCTTGTGGGACTCCATAACTAACTTTAATTAAGTATCTGGTCATGCCAGATGTAATTATTCCACAAATTATTTAAACAATGCAATTCCCCCCCCCATGTATGATTGCCCCCTGAGAACTCTGCGTATGATTCCCATAGATACACATCTTTGGATCTTTTACGGGCAACAGTAAGATGTGCTAGTTATGTTATTGATATTAGCGAACCAAGATGTTAGCGAGGTGGTTAGCGAGACAGAAGAATCCCAACAAGCTGTAAGTTTTTTCTGTCAAAAGGAAGCAGGTTTCACCTTGGGGTGCTGCAGTGAGTGTGTTATCCCTTTAACACCAATATATATTTTTTTAATTTCCCTTGTGATCATCTTACTCCACACTGTCGTGTCTATATGTCTACAGCTATAAGCTTCCACTTTTATAATACATCATAAAAATCTTGCAACGCTTTAAGAACTGCATTATCAGGCAATGATGATGTATCTTCAATGCAGATATTGTTGAATCCTTCCAATAATTCACACATAATGTTCTCAGTGATGGATTAATTTAAGCAATTTCAGGTTGATTTCCATACTTTAGTGAAATTGACTAAAACAAATGGGTAACTGAAATGTTGGAAAAACACTTTCAATGTAATACCCTAGGGCATGCTTTAAAGTAAATGGGTAAAAATAATAGGTAATCTAATCTATTCAATTCAATTCAACTTTATTTATAGTATCAATTCATAACAAGAGTTATCTCAAGACTTTACAGATAGAGCAGGTCTAGACCACACTCCAGAATTTACAAGGACCCAACAGGTCTAGTAGTTTCCTCCAGAGCAAACAGTGTGACAGTGAAGAGGAAAAACTTCCTTTTGGGAAGAAACCTGGGACAGACCCAGACCCACACCCAGACCCAGGCTCTTGGAAGGCGGTGTCTGACGACCGGTTGGGGTTACAATGAAGAGTGGAAACGACAGCAACAGTCCCAAAAAATAGTAGTTTGTAGTAGTTCTTTGTAGTAGTTCATGGCATAGCAGGGCACTGTGCGGCGTTACAAGGCACAGCAGGACGTAGCAGGGCACAGCAGAGCGTAGCAGGACGTAGCAGGGCACCGCAGAGCGTAGTAGGATGTAGCAGGGCACCGCAGATTGTGGCAGGATGTAACATGGCATCACAGGACGTGTAGCGGGACCATGGCGACAGCTGCTACCATGATTTTGGAGCCTCCCTGATCCGAGGAAACATGCTGGGGGAAAAAGAACATAAGGACTCCGGGGAATGACTCCCCAGAGCTAGGTTAGTAACTAGGTTAGTAACAAGCATTTCTGGGACATGGATGCACATAAATGGAAAGATAGAGGAGAGAGGAGAGAGGAGCTCAGTGTGTCAAAGGAGGAGGAGGCAGACACCGTCTCTCATTTAAGAGTAGGCTTAAGACTTTCCTCTTTGATAAAGCTTATAGTTAGGGCATAGAATTGAATATTGTTAGGGAGTGAGGAGTTGCAGCGTCCGCCTAACCCGTCCCAGCTGCTTCTCGTCATACTTGTCAGATCTATCTATCATATAATCAATAATATAATAAAACTAGAAGGAGGCAGGGCAGCCCGATCCGGTTGGGGAGAGTTCTAGCCCGACCAGGCTCCTCTCTTTACCCTGTCTCTATTAGTTATGCTGTACTAGACAGCTGGGGGACTTCCTTCGACACACTGAGCTCCTCTCTCCTCTATCTTTCTATCTTTCTATCTTTCTATCTTCCCATTTTGTGTGCATCTATGTCCCAGAAATGCTTGTTACTAACCTTCTAATCTTTATTATTATTTATTTATTATTTTGTAAATGGCTTGGGCCAGTGCACATTAGAAGCCAGGATAAAACAAACATGCACGTGTGCACAAGTAATCCCAACTCAAGTCCACTTAATGGCTTTTTTTTTATAAAGGTGTCCAACTGCATCTCACGGTCTTCATCAGTGAATGCCGAAGAAGTCCCGGAAAATAAAAAGATTTTTTATCTTGTGGTTTGGTGACGAAAACAACTTTTGCGTAGAAATAATTATCTTGTGCACAAAAGGTTCAGTCATTTTGTTTATCTGACATCACTCAATCAGGAGTGCAATGGTGCATTTGTTGGGGGGACTGGATTAATCCTCATTTGGTGCTCTAATAAGCATTTGGGGCAGCAGGACGGTGAATATAGGCTTGAGATAAAGTCTTGTCTGTGTGTGTGTGTGTTTATGATAATGAAGGAACCCAGTGTCAACCAGTGCCAGAGGTGGAAAGTAACAAATACATTTACTCATGTTACTGTATTGAGCAGTTTTGTTGTGTATTTTGTACTTTTCAAGTAGTTTGAGTGAAATATTGTATTTTCTAGTGGACTATAACAACTACTCAAAGTGCTTTTACATAGTGCAGGAACCATTCACCATTCACACACACATTTACACTCCAATGCACAGCATCAGGGGTAACTCTGGGTTCAGTGTCTTGCCCAAGGACACTTCAACAATGGACAACAGGGGACAATTCCAATTCCAAATTCCAATTGGGAGGCAACCACTCTAGCACTGAGCCACAGCCTCCCATTGCTTGCACAAACACACACACACACACACACACACACACACACACACACACACACACACACACACACACACACACACACACACACACACACACACACACACACACACACAAAATAGTCTATCATATCTAATGTATGTAATGAAGTGGTGGTGATACAGAACTGACTGAAGGTAATTTGGGTCAATGTTCTGTAGTGTTAGCGTTATTTATTGGTAAATGGCATATTTACAGGTTGCTTTTTGCATCATCTCTCAGACACTCGCTGGAGTGCGAGAATCATGGCTGTTAAACCTGTAGCACAGCACCTTCCTTCTGTCATTGAAGCCCTTGACAGTATACTCACGACATGTAGTCTCACCAGCGACGCCAGATCAGAGGCTAGTGATCTGAATTACTTCATGTCATTCAATGCTGTTGTCCTACTGCCTGGCTCAAAGTACTGCAGTGCATTGATGACAGGAATGTGGTTATCTAATCTGGAAAAATCTCTCTTGACACAGAGAGAGAGGAGATGCTGGCTCTTAGAGATGGATGGGAGTCACTCCTGTCTGAGGCAACACTGATTGCAACACAAATAGATGTTGCACCTCAGTTTAGCAAAAGAAAAGGAAGAGATTCCAAGATGAGACCTTTCAAGAGAAGACAGCTCAGGACAGTGCAGAAACAGTGTTTTGGAACAGTTTTTAGGGACAGCATCATAAGTGATCTGGACACCAGGTTCCACACCACAGCAGAAATAGTAGTACTGCTGTTTTAAAAGTTGGGCATATTAGTGAGGATAAAGTCCCTTCTGTGTGCCAACCACTTATCAAGAAGTATATACACTACCGGTCAAAAGTTTGGGGTCACATAGAAATTCCCATTGCACTCCATTGTAGACAGAATGCCAGCTGAGATCAGTTGCATTGTTTTTTTAACCAGGGCAGCCGTTTTCAGATTACATTATGTGCTTACATAATAGTAAAATGGTTCTCCAATGTTTTTCTAGCTTTTTATTTTTAAATGATAGATTAGTACACAGAATGTGCCTTTGGAACATTGGATGAATGGTTGCTGATAATGGGCAATGTAGATATTGCATTAAAGATCAGCCCCCCCACCCAAATTAGCAGGTATTCTGTCTATAATGGAGTGGTATGGAAATGTATAAGTGACCCCAAACTTTTGACCGGTAGTGTATATATAATAAGACATCTGAACACAGTATATACTGCTACTATCCCTCCTAACTTGTCCCCTCTTGGTCTCCTGAATGCAATTAACAAGATGTAGCTTCACAGCATTTCTGGAGAAGTCTGCATTGCAGCCTATCAACTCAATAATAAAACCGTAAAGTAGGCTATCTTTTAACTTAAGATAAGATTGGAGATGAAAAGCAACCCGTTTGACCTAGAGGTGTCCGTCCCTTTCCCCTTCTCACACAGCTTCTCTGTCCACGGTTCCTTCTCAGCAAGCAGGGGCGCCAATTTGTGAAATTTGGTGAAACATGGTGAAATGTTAGATAATACAGTAGAAAGACACTTTGAGTGCTCGTGCCGCCCCCATGTGTCCGTGCCCGTGGTAATATCAATCCACTTTTATCACCTTTTTCATTTTGCACTTCTACCATATAGGTGTCACATTTATGATCACTTTTAGTTTCAAATTTACAGCTTCATTTTTATTACTGATATTTTCAGTCCCCATACAACCCAACCGCTGCAATCATATAAGAAATGATCTGACATCACAAGGCTGTCTCATGTGAAATGTTTAGTTTTATCTTTGTAGCAAAATCAACACATTTGAACACATAAACATCTTTTACAGCTCCAGGTAAGAAAATGTGCACTGTTGCACTGTAACAGTGAAGCTGCTGCTCCTCCCCTTGCTCCTACTGTAAAGTTCAACTGTCGCACATAATCCCACTGAAGTATGGTACAAAAAAAATCATATATATATATATAGACACTGTACACACGCAGTCATATCAGAAATATCGCACAAAAATTATTCACAAAACGTGGGAAATTACAGCATCGGTGTATACACTGGACTCAACTGCCTCATGGGTCAGTTCAGCAGAAACATGCAACACCAGACAATAAAAGCCAACAACTTCATGTTGTTTGATAATAACTTTCTGGAAAATGAACTTTCATTAGGTTAATTCTTACTTATACTTATTAAACCCTTTATTAAACTCTAATGCCCTGCAGATGGTATAATAGGAATTCTATGAACATTGAGCGGTGTATGAGGAACAGAGGAACTTGGTTTCCAAAAAGACTTTTGGGACTTTTTCAAAGTAACTTACAATCTTGGTAGGCAAAATGAGACTTAGTGACTGGACTTGTTAAAGAAACTGATCATTACACTTTTCCCCCCCACCCCGCAAATGAATATAGTATGTAATAGGGAAATTCTGGTCTGGAGGAAACTTTAGCGCTTATTGACACTTGGTCCTATTTTTACAATAATCTACAAGGACACTAAGCCCGGTCCTACTAGACTCTGGTCCATTAGCCCTGTCCTACCAGACTCTGGTCCATCAGCCTGGTCCTACCAGACTCTGGTCCATCAGCCTGGTCTTACCAGACTCTGGTCCATCAGCCTGGTCCTACCAGACTCTGGTACATTTCATTAGTCCAGAGAGTCTGGCCACTCTCTGTTAATAGTGTTACCTTCCTTGAACGTGGGTCCTCTGTTGAAGTTGAATCTATTGGATCGGCCATAACCAATCGCTAACGTTTGGTCGTGATGTCAGCTTAGCATCTCTAGCATTTGCCAACTCTTTCATCAAATCAAACTTTCCCCGAGCCCTGTAGGGAGGAGGGCCACAACATCATGGCCCCCAAAACAACTCATCAAACATTGTTCTTACTTGGGCTTTAACATCTGGATATTCAGCAGTGTGGCCACAACGGACCCAATGGCTTTGCTCGCATCTTTCTCCGCCGCCATTACGGAACTACGCACGACCTCAACAACATTGTTCTCGGCCCCTCCCTCTGTTCGCTGATTGGACCAGTTAAAATTACCGGAGAAAACCCAAGAATATACCACAAACCCAGATGTAGTACTGAAGGGAAATGAAAAGTGAGCGAAAGTACGTAGGAGGGCGGAGCCAGGCTACAAGGATTTTTACTGTATTGTGGTCACACAGATTTCATGGCCTGCTTAATGGTGATAGGTTATGATGATGGACTGCTACCTCACAAACCGAGGACCTATTTTGGTCCAGAATGTTGTTGTTGGTGTGACAGAGAGTGATGAGGGAAACTGCAGAAACGACCGACCCAAGTAACTTAAATAGCCCATGACAGGCTATAAATATATATAGTCTTTTTAATCATAGTTTTCTTGCAACTTGATAGCAAATGTTCTGTGGTCCAGTATTCTTAGGAGTTGGAAACTGTTCTAATAATGTGGAAGAACTATTGATCTGATGGTCTGGCTGCTCGCACATTTCTTGCTTCACTATGGTGATGCGGTTGTGTTTCCAGATTTCCAGTGTTGTTATTACTCCTAGAATTGTTGTCTAAAACCACAAAATAACATATTATCTAATAACTAATGACTTAAATTATAAACACCAGGATTATCCTCATAACATATACATACAGCTTTTGTTATAGCATCCAATATTGTCCTGAATTCAGTAAATTCAGTAAATGAGGAGACGTAACAAAACAGGGGAGTACATCTTTAAAAAAATAACTTTTAAATTATTAACAATAAAACCCATAAAAACATTCATTTAGCTATTGGACCAAATGTACACTATCTAAACAGGCCTAATTGTTTTGAAAAATCCTACGCATTCCGCCACTTTCCACTTTAATAATTTGGCATTTTTTTTAAACAATTAACTGAGTTTTTGCATACAGTGCAGCCAACGTTTAGGAGATGATGGGTATAACATGTGATATAATAAGCATACAGAATTATTGAGTGACCCCTCAAATATATACTCTGTATAGAAAGTAAATATATTCACATACAGCTTTGTCAATAAATCTTTTCTCTTAAATCTTCATGAAACAAAGCATCACATCTATGTATATATATATACGTCACCATTCAGTCAGAGAGTTTGAATTTACAGTAGAAGAATCATAGCGTAACCACTGGTCACGCCTTGCTTTGTGTTAAGGCAGAGACCAGCAATGGATCATTTGTGTTTGACCAGCAAAATAAAAAATATAAAACTTTAATTTCATGACATACTTTAAATGTATATAGTATAATAGTAGTCCATGGTGATCCCATATTCTTATAACAGACGGTACTGTTCTGTCATTTCCCTTCGGCTCTTAATGGCTGACCAGCCATTTGAATCTATCTCTGTACAAAGTGTGAGGCAAAACAATCCAAAGGTCTTGTTCCGAAAGTTTGTATTTAGCTGTGACTGTGAAAACCCCCTCGTTCTGATCCACTTGAGTCTGAGTGATAGAGTGGAAAGGATGAATATGAGTGTGCTTCATGCAGGACAAAGGCTCTGTCTTGGCATGGCTGTTGGCCGTCCCTTTTGGGCAGTGTTTGACAGTGTGACAGCCCTTCATCTTTCCTAGACAGTACTCTCCATCACCCAGTCAGCGTTGTCATTTGTCCCCCTGCTCCCTCCCGTGTCCCCCTCCTCCTCACACTGCAGCAGCATGCCATTAACAGACAGGCTCCTCTTTGTCCAGATACTGCTGATCCTGCGTGGTTTGTTGCACACCTGAGCGGCCGTGGTGGCTGTTATGTCTCCCATATCGAAGGACTGACTCCTTTTTGGCTTGGAGTCCACAGGTAGCATGAGGAGCCGGCTGAGGCTAGACTCCAGCGTCCGGCCCAGCAGCGGCTCCCTGTCTGTGTGCGGTTTCCCTGCTGTTACGGCAGCACTACTAGAGGCTCCTGGGTCGCGTCCCTGTATCGCCCGCAACTCCAGCGAGGTAAAGGCCCCGAGCAGGTGGTCCAGGTTGGTCCGGGGCTTGGAGGGAGTTGATCTCAAAATGTTGGCAAGTGTGCTGTTGGGGCTGTACGAGCCCCCCGCCATGGAGCCTGAGGATGAGGAAGAGGAAGTGAGGCTGCTTTGAAGGGAGCCACACTTGAACTGCACCACCTCGTCCTGCAGAGTCACTTTGGCCTTAACCTTTGCCTCAGGCTGAAGCCGACACTGGAGCATATGACCACCATTGGTCTGAGAGTGTGTGTCACTGACATTGGTCAGTTTTCCCACTGGGGGTTCGGTGTCTGCAGCTTTGTAGCGCACCATAAGGATGACGATGAACACAAGCAGGGTGGCTACAATGATGCCCCCCACCACCAGGATCATGGTGCCCCCCAGCAGCTGGCTGGGTAGAGACTGGCACTGCTGGTAGTCGTCCTGGGTGAAGAAATTGGTGCAGCCCACGACGTTGGTTGCCGTGAGTGTGGTGGCGGTGTCATCCCAGGCGGCCAGCACACACAAATCATAGCGGGTCCCCGACACCAGATTGGTCACCAAGAAAGCTTTGCTGGAGGCAGGGATCATCCTTAACAAAGACAGGAAAAACAATTAAGACCTGCAGGTTAATTACTCATATTACAGTAAAGAGGCCTGTCACTTCTGATAACATGGTCTAATATCTTAAAATACAGAGACAACCTAGAGGGGTGATACGGTAAATGTTATAAATGATTGAGCCATCAGCATCCCAACAGGGTACACATTTAATTTCAGCACATGGAGACTTAACTAACTGCTGCAGGAGGTATTGTGAGCTCTATGCACTAGGCATTTGTTCATTAATGAAGACGCCAGGATTCCCATTTACATTCCCTGGAGTTTCTCTCCACTGCTAAGTCTCTGCAGTTGCTGCTTTAACAGACAGCCAACTTTAATTGGCTTTATCTCTCAGTGCCATCTGTCTTTCTGCAGTGAACAGAGGGGTCATTTGATATTGAATGTCTGGAGCAGTGATAAATAAATAAGTAGAAAACTCAGGAAAGGCAAGAAAGACTGGAGAGTGAAGGGCATTTTGGGGCTCTTGTGAGCTGCAATGCTGTATGCAAGTGTGTGTGTCCTGAGTAAAAAATGTTCCTTCCTGCTTCAAAAACTACCATAAAGATGCTAAGGTGCCCCGAGAAAGACAGCGAGCCTCAACAGGAAGATGGAGGTTGTACTGCTGCGGTTACAAGTACACCTGCTGTTTAAATGATATGATTCATTTGCAGACCGAGTTTCCCCTGCAGGGATTCACACCCCTGATCGTCTCACCTTTAGGCAGACTCTGGGTAAAACCGTACAGTAGATCTGATATGTAAGTAACATGCCACATAGCTAACCTGTGTATTATCTCATATAAGAGTACATACATACTGTATCTCATACATCAATCTTTGATTAAGTTAGGTTGAGTATCTCATGCCAGCTTTCATCTCTCTGTGCCATCTTTGTCCATTTTCCAGCTTTAAATCTTAAAATCTACCTTGATTCTTCCAATTCTTCCTGGTCCAATATGTAATCTATTTACTATATTGATTAAAAAAAGAAAAATAACAATTTATACTGTATCAATTATTCACTCTGTTGTTAGAACACACAACACATAGTAAAAGAAACAGTATGTCATCAGATATTAAGGGAATACGCAGAGCTGAAATACTATTAACTCTGACAACAATGCTAAAGCCAGGATTTTCTCCTTTATTACTCAAAAACAATGTGCTGCCGCCATGGAAGAAGCAACTGGATTAACAGAGATAGATTCATTAAAGCTGACCTCAAAAAACAAACTTGGCATCAACAGTTACATAACTAGAGACGTGGTAAAACACGGGTAAATATTGTATTTGAAAGATGGAGACAGCTTACAGCCCAAATGAATGAATTTACGCACAGCTAAGAATCTATGTGTGAATTTTCATATATGCAGATGACATGTAAATGTCCACATGGAAACGGACATCTCTGATTAGTGCATGTTAGTGTGACATTGATGAGAGAACGCAGTAAGAAGGTGGTGGTATAACTTTACGTTCAAAGTGGAAATTAAGGAGCTTCACTGCAATTTGGAGTTGTTGAAGCATGTCTTTTATTGTGAAGAACAGAAGTACGGTCCGATGTGTTGATTGATGTGTTGGTTTATTTGGGCAACTTGCAACAAATGTGGTTAATACCCCGAAAAAACAGTGAGTTTTTACAGCGGGGAGATAGGGGCACGGCTAATTCATTTTACTTAAAGTAAAGTAAAATAAATAAAGTAAATGGTTAAAACAACACATTGTTAGAAAGGAGAAAGAAAGTTACACTTTAGTTTAATACCAATAAATGAACTGACAACATTACATGTTTATATTCACATTTAAACAGATATTCTGATAGAACATTACTTAAAACGTGTGGACACAGATCCGTTAATTGCAAAATAATGTAGACACAGCCGGTGAAGTGATCCCGACTGGTTCTGGCTAACGTCACCATGCTAACACATGCTAACACATGCTGCTACAACTGCTGGTTAACGTTACAACCACTGTGACAAATGGCAAACATCTGCAAGTTTGACATCCCCCTAACCCTAACCCCCATAATGGAAACATGCAATTTAACTTGGGCAAAACAACCGTGTAGCCGGAATTGTTGAATCCCTCTGCTGTGTAGCCTAAGGTGAGCAGATTTCTCAGACAAAATACGGGGACATTTTCAGATCAGAGCGTACATACCTCCAAAACACGTCATGCTTTTATTTTTGTAAAACTTAAAACGGGGACACTAGACCCAGAGCGGTTCTCATTAGGGGCGGAGCCCCCCGCTAAAGGTCTGATCCTAGAATCCCCCTTGCTGCTACTCCATACACCTCAGAGGGGAATGTTGTAATGTTTACTGAACTACATTTATCTGACAGCTTTTTTTTATTGCTTCAGGCTTGATACAATATAAACTATTGAGGAAAGATTTTCCTTTGACATTGATGCAGTATGAAACGAGATCGCTGCAGTCGGCAGCAGAGAAACAAGCTACAATGGAAGTTAATGGGATAATTGTCCAGTTTGTATTTACGTTCATAAAGTGCTCGTTTTGCCGTTGACAGACTCAGATTAATATTCTAAGTGTCTGATAACATTATGGAAAGGATTTCTAAGGAGGTCGACCTTTCTGTTAAAGATTAAGATTATTTTTTAAAACATAAAAGTCCACAAAAATGTGTTGGCTAAACCCACCATGTAAATAATCAGTGCTTTTAGCATCGTAAAATACGGCTTTCTAAAACATTTCTGAGCAGCTCTGGCTGTCTTGAGCCTGCATGTGTAGGGTCTGCGACTATTGGTCAATGTTTTCTTTCTTTCATTTCCAATAACGGGTCTGTCAGTCACAGTAAAAAACCTGGGACATTTCCGGGGACAGGTCACCAAAACCGGGGACGTCTGGTCACCCTTGTAGCCAGCTTCACTGTTATATGTTGGACACTAAGATGATTCCCACTGCTACAAAAGACTGGAGAGTGAAGGGCATTTTGTGTGCGCCTATCCAAGATAGATTTGGACCTATGGAAACTGTCAGGAGGGCTGTGGTAGAAAAATGTTAAAATGATTTATTCATCATATGCGCAACAACTCAAGAGATGCAATGGCATTGAAATGCTCAGGCTCTGTGTATGCATAGTATAAATAAAAAAGAAGATCACGCAAGACACAAGAACCAGTGTATTTTGTCTTTTATTTTGAATGTGTGAATTAAGATGTAGTATGCAGAAATGTGTCCTATGAAATCGTTGATGTGAAGCTGCAGGTTTGGACCCTACATCTGTTTGCTATTTGTTGCCAATTTATCTCACATATTTCACAAAAGGACATTTATTTGACATGCAGGGATGCAAGGATCATATGAGTCCAACATCAGCATTGGCCTTATGGCAATTAGTCACCACAGCTCAAACTAAAGAAACTGTTTTTCAATGAAAAGCTCTACTTTTCCATCAACTTGAGCTACAGTTCATTACACTAATATAATTGGCTGCCTGGGATTGAGAGCAAAATTCTTTAGCCTAGTGATGCTTATGCTGTGCGCTGCTCGCTTTCTGGGTCTAATTGATTTCAGGTTGTCTGCATAGACGGGCTAATTCATTTTAATTCATAGGAATAAAGCCAGAGTCCATAGAAACCTATGCCCATGCTTATCACATGGAGATAAAAGTTTCTTCCTGCCCCTTCAGGCTGCAAAAGGCAATTTGTGGAGTGGCCTGCTTAGCTCCAGATGATAGTGTGAGCCCATAGCATTAATCAGAGTGGAAGCAGGGGAGAGGGAGAGGAGACATACTGTAGGAGGCTTAGGCTTCTTTAAGCTTTGCAAGAGATTTGTCAGTTTCAGTTTTAATATTCTACGTATTTTCACAGTTCAAAGAAAGAGCTGACAACACAAATAAATCATTACTCCAGGCTGCATCTTTCCTGTCCACAACCATTAAACTATTTCATGTTCTGGATTTCTTTCTCCAGCTGCAAACATTTACTAAAACATTATTTATTATCACTGATGACTTCTTGAGGCTTTTTTTCTCTCTGGACAAATACAGACAAGGCGTCTCATGTCTAAAAGCGTAGGATCCTTACTAAAAGTGTACGGACGCCCAAAAGCAATTCAGATTAATAAAACTGTAAGCAATGTTCCCTTTATAAATCACAGATTACCCACAGGTGTGCGTACGTGAATAGGCCTCTTATCCCACTCTGAACACATCCATTTCTAACCATAAATAGTCAATGCAAAGCGCCTTGTGAATGCTGATAAGTATGTTAATGACCCTGACTCAGTGACGCCGAATCATCATGAATCACAAAAACCTCTCAGACGCTCGGGAATTGCTGCACATCAAATTATAATTTCGGCCTGTACACAGTGTAGGGAACCCTGACTGCAGGCAATATGGCACTTGGGGACAGCTTGGATATATACCAGACCTACAGGTATATGATAAGATTTGACCTGAACTATATTATATTCAAACAAGTCTTAGTGTTAAAGTTGAAGATTATATTTATATAAAACACTTGGCTGTAAACAGCCGGTTGCCCCCAGAGTGGCAAGGACCTGTATTTGGACCTGTATATGGACCGGGATGGACCGGTTTCGGTGCATTGCCCTCTCTACTGGACCCAGTTCAGTCCATAGATCTAAGAGCGCAGCAGCTTAAATGGTCATATTAGCCAGTCATGGTCATGGTCCCTGAAGTCTCTTTCTCTCCTGATTCTTCCATTTGGGGTTAGTCCTCCAGTTTGGCACTGCTGGCAGAGCCAAACAACTTGAAGATGAAAGTGTAAAAGGCAAATCCACTTTTCTTCATGCAGATGTTGTCACCAACAGTATTAAAGCTGGGACTTCTAACGAGGACGTAAAGGGTAACGATTGTATTTTTGACTTTGACAGCTTAACATATGGACATTTGTATTTTTTTAAGACTTTGACATTTGACTGCAGTCTGACATCAGTTCACATCCTCACCAACTGCGTCGCCAATCCCCATTGTGTCCAGATGTGCGTACGCACGGGTCAGAGTTTGGAGGACTGCACATTCTCCCATCAAGTTTGTTTTTAATATATCACAACCTTTGCGTGAGAAATGGTCTCCTGCCCCATTGATTTAGCCTAAACATCTGGGTGCTGCTGAGAAATTTGATTATGCTTATATAAGCAAAATCCCTAATGGCCTCTTACTGGCTGCTCCTCAGTTTTAGACTCTGCAGCTGTATTGTAGAGGATTAAATGGGCCATAACATTTTTTCTGTGTATGTGTCTTTACCCTTGACTATCTCCTGGCTGCAGTAAAAAATCCCCTCCATCTAACTGTAATGGATGAAGGCATTAGGAAGAGGACATTGTGCTGAAAATGGCCTGTGGTTTGTGTTAGTCTCCGCTTGAGATAACGTTGATAACGCATAGCACTGCAGGGAGCCTTCATGTATCTGGCAATTAAGACAATCATGCTTGGATATGAGTGCACAACAGCCAACATGAAGGGAAATGTTTACTGGGTGTACCATTGAAAAATCAGCCAGCTTGAAATTTGAAACAACCCAATGCATGCAATAGCTAAAGCTGCAATGATTGATTTCTTTTAGCCAATTGAGAGCAGCAGGAAGGCTCAACATTTAAGCCTACATGGACTGTACATACAGTCAATGATTTCAGAATAATGGATTGTTTTGTCATTACATGTCATTTAGCAGAAGCTTTAATCCAAAGAGACTTCCAGTTGCTACATATGTCAGAGGTAACACACCTCTGGAGGAACTAGGGGTTAAGCATCTTGCTCAGGGACACATTGGATGATGTATCACAGTGGGAATTGAACCCAGGTCTCTCTCACCAAAGCCATGTATCATATCCACTGTGCCATGACCACCAACTGGCAACTACTGTTATAAAAGCTCAATATCTTTGATATATAATATATGTGTTCTGAACTTCTCTCTGACCCAACAGTTAATCTTTAAATAAATAAAAAAAGAAAATGTGGACACTTTACGTTGAAGCACTCTGATGAGAAAAGATAGCTGATAATTATAAGTGATTTTATTTTTAATGTCAACGTACATCCAGTAAAAGTTTGCTGCTAGTTTAAATCCACACACGAGTTTCTCTACCGCTGACACTATTAAGATATAAGAAATTTCTGTTTGTAACTCTTTCCTGTGCATTTCTTGCTGCTTGCTCAACTACACACATGATTTGTCCTTGCTCCTGCTGGAAATGTCAAGCTCTTGAAAGAAGCCTGACATTTTAAAATGAGCTGGTATGGTCCTATTGCTGCCTGAGCTGTAATCAATACACTATAGTATGTTTTCCAGTATAGAAGCCATGAGTTCAACAGGCATTTCAGCTCAGCTAATAGCTCGTAATTGTGGCCTTGAGCGCTCGCTTTCAATCCTGACGTACTGTACCAGAGGAGTAAAGGCATTAAATCCCATGGTATTTGACACTTTAGCCATCATGTAGTATTGCTCAGCATACTGCAATTTTACTGAAATATCACTGAAAGGCTGCAGCTGACCTGTAACTTCCATTATGACAGCCACGTAAATAACCATCACCCTGTTCATGGCCTCTCAGCTACACATGATGGGCACGGACAGTGACAATCACCTATGCATGAGCGGGAATTATGTGGTGCCCCTTAACTTCAGATGTGGAAATTAATGGGAGACTTTGGATGTAACTTTTAAGATTTGTACCTCAAAGAGTAGTTTGGAATCAGCATACCCTTTACTCTTACTCTTGTACATTTTGGGAGAACAATCAATACTTGTACACATCTGTAGTGGTGTAACCATAGACTGTAAAAATAATGGAATGAAAGTACACAGACAAAGTTGGTTGAAAATTGGCAGACTTTTTCTTAAGTTAGCACTTACCGCTAGCACTAGCTAGTAATGGTTTCTATGACATGACATAAATCAAGTGAGAAATATGACAAATTACTCATAGACTTCTATGCAATTTTACTTTATCTTGGAGTCACTGGTGTCGCCCCCTGCTGGAAATTAGATAGAACGCAAGTTTAAGGCACTTCTTGGCTTTTAGTAGTGATATCCAAATGAAGCTTTCTGAAGCATTTTCTTTATTTTCTGAGCCAAATAGAAGGTGCTCTCTGTTTAAAAAAGGGTTGAAGACACTGTATTACCAGTCCTTTTCTTACTAGTGCTTTTCTTTTAACCAAGAGCGCCATCTACATGGTTCAACAAATACAACTAATGGTCCGTGAAGCCTCACTTGGACATCTCTACTTTTTAGACCCAGAAGTTGCTGCTTTGGTGTAACAGATGGCTAGCGAGCTACTGTGGCTTTCTGTTGAGGTAGCCACACCACTTCAGAACTCTTTAGAATAATAGATGAAGCTACAACAAGACCCAAATCAGATGATGGCTTGGTTTTTAGCATTGAATTGGGCATGGTCGTTCATATATCATGATCAACAGAAGAATTTCTGCTGGATTACAATTATATACAGGAAAAAATAGATGTCTTCAACAGACAATTCATCTATTAAATGCTATTCATCTTTAAGTCAGATCATTATCTCCCAATTGTGGCACTTTCTTTAAAAATTCCATGTAACTGTAAAATTTGTAGCGCCCTGATAACTGAACTACCCTCATACTGTAGGACTTGATTTATTTGTTGTATAAAACCTGTTCTGGAAAACTTTAAACTATAAAGCTACTGTGAGGAGTCACGTGATTGGCTGGACGGAGATAGCAGCTTAAGGCGTGGCTCCTAGCCCAACTTTGCAAGGTAGTTGTTTGTATTGTTCCAACTCCAGTACTCTACCACTGTCTGCTAGTATAGCTACTTTCGGTGGAATGGCAGACAAAGGCAGAGTACCACGCAACGATACTGAAGCTATTGCAGAGGCAGTACTGGAGAAACAGAAAATCTACCTCGAACCACGTTTTTCTCAGATTCAGTCTTGGATTTAACAGGTGGGAGTCGACAGCGATAACAAGCTAACTGCTATCTATGCTCAACAACTTTTCAAAAAACTTCTTTTTAGCCTGGCAATGGCACTCTTTTAAAAGTCTGCTTTGAATAAGTTGTCTGGGCCTTCAGGCTTTCACATTCACCGATCCTACATAAAGGATCACGTAAAACCTTTAGTTCAAGTAACAACGTGCCAATCATGGAAACTGGAGCAGGGATAACATTGTCCTTCAGCTCTAGAGTTTGAAGGGGAAACAACTGACAATTCTTGCCTCTTGTGCGCAACAGTGAAGCACAGCTGACATGATTAAGTTGTCTGGATCTCTTGAATCCCAGAAGGTACTTCCAAACTTCCATTGTTCTTTAAACTTTGTCCGCTTATTAGACCTTGGGGGTGTTGTGAGTCTGTTACATTTCTCTCTGTGAAAACTTGGAACAAAGCCTCTCTCATCTATTTTAATTGGTATCAGAAATTGTTGCACTGTTCTCCTTCCTGAAGATTAATTTGTGTCAACCAACTTTGAACCAATCCTCCTTTCCTTTGCCTCTTTCTTATCTATCTTACTTCATCAAATTGAAGGGAGCAATTGTTAGAAAATGTATGCTTGTGTGTCTCTTTAACCTTAACCCTTGTGTTGTCATCCCGTAAAAATTAAAAAATCAGCACTTTTGTTGACGCTTTTATCAATGTTGCAACATTTTTTATGCTTTTTTCACTTTTTTTTACATATTCAACACTACGTAACACTAACTTATTAACTTTAGTTTTACAGTTATTTTTGGAATTTATGGTCATTTATAGGAAATTATACCTAATGTTTGAGTTAGAAAAGCAGAAATTAGGAATTATTTAGACTAAAATTAAAGGAAAGGATGTTGATGATAATCACAGACTGGAATATGTCAACTTTTACTCAATACTATTTCAAAAACACTTCCATTTATTTTCCAATGCTATAAAACTGAATAAGACGCCCCAAAATGAATGAAAGTAGAGATTTGTACTTGGCAAAGAGTGTTGTGTGGAATCAATCATGTTATTTTGGGGAATTAAAAAGAACATTGATCAAGGAAAACGGGTCAATTTGACCCGAGGACAACATGAGGGATAAGAACATTGAGAACTGAACCCTGCTTCCTGTTACATTGCTCTCTAAGCAGAAAGGTCAAGCCAGTAGATGATAGGGTATGAACCACAAACAAATCATGATCAGATTGTTTAACCTTGTCATTCCCTCTCAAATCGCCTACTAATTTTGTCAATACTGGTAGTTTTCTGCCAACTTGTCCCATGTCCTTTGTCTGTTGCCAGATAGTCAGCTTCACATAGTTTGCATGCTGTATTTACTAGTACTTTATTTAACAATGTGGTAGGAATGTACTCTAGTTGTATCAAATGTATACAAGGTTTGCATGAGATGTCACAAAAACAATTTTTCGTGGGTTATCATAAAACGGAAGGCAACATGAGCAGATCAGTGTGCCTACGCAAACCCCCGCAGTGCAGAACCTGTTAAGGCAAGAAAATGAAAAAAGATCATGGTTGAGGTTAATATAGGTTTGCTATGTAACTTAGGTATTTGGCATTGGCTAAATTATGTTACAAATTCTTTTTTTAATATTATTTATTACATTTATTTCACATGGGATGAAAAAAAGAGTTTTTTTGAGCCATCCATCCACGCCAACCTTCTCCCTACATGGACTTTGTCACTCTTTATACTATTTTACCTGACTTCCTCTTAGAGGCAGCCTTGCATCTCCTGGCTAATGATTATGTGGGTTATATATGAATTTGAGGAGTGCCTGTTGTGCTGCATGGCTTATGTGTAGCTATATGATATTACTATTCAACT
Organism: Etheostoma perlongum; assembly: GCA_026937815.1. NCBI lineage: Eukaryota > Metazoa > Chordata > Actinopteri > Perciformes > Percidae > Etheostoma > Etheostoma perlongum. The sequence goes on from CM049388.1 coordinate 19,033,178, forward strand.
TAATTGAAATCTTTTAACATCAAGATCAACATTATTATTGTCAATTATTGCTGCTCTGCATGTGTCAAAAAACGGTTCTAGTGCTTGGCTTGGCATGTACCGAATAGTGGATATTATTGCTGTATTTTTGTTCTAATGTTGTCGCCTGTTGCTGTGCATTGATTTTTGGTCCTGATAATGCATATTTTGTTGCTGGTTTTATGCCATCTTTATGGCCATCACCTCATTGGATTTTAAAAACATCTCGTCAAAGGATTGCAGTTGAAAATGAACCAGCTGACTAATACTGGCACATTTACAGAAATATTGATTAATGTGTATAAATAAATAAATAAATAGAAATGCCCTTGGGATTTTACAACAGCTGTCATTTCTATAAGTCATGTCTATTGTATATAAAATCTACATCCTTTAATTAAAGGGTTGAAATGTTGATTTTGAATAAAGTGTCTATTGTATCATCATATATGCTGCATAGAATTAATTACATTATATTACTATTTGCTACCAATTACATAAAGGACTGAACTAAATTATGCCTACGTTGTTATCTAGGTGAAACAAGAAAGAAAATATGCTTCATAATGAATATAAATATTGGAACAAGTGGTGGCCACAGCCCGGAGGCGAGAGCTCTAAATACCTTGCCTTCCACCGTTTTGAGAAGAGATTTAAATGGCATTAAGTAATTGGATTTTTTTATGGCTGGTTTCACATCCGTTTTAGAGGCTGTGCTGGTGGAATACAAGCCTCATCTAATACAGTTTCATCCCCATCAAATGCTGCTGGATTGACAGAAACTCCTGCCTCCTGAGCTTAGAAATTGCCCTGGTTCTGGACTGCTGAGCATTATCGAGCCAAGTGCTTGATGGTGTTTTAAGCCCCCAACTTTGCCTTCCAGGCAGCGCTGTGACTGTTGACTTCGAGGCCCCTAACCACAGCCTAATCCTAGTGCTTACTAAGCAGCGCTGCCTGGAAGGCGATGGTGGGGGCTAAAAACACCAAACACCGAGCCAAGTACAGCACAGCACTGTGCTTAGTGAGGGAGACATCGGATGATGAAAAGGTGATGAAGAAGGGAAGAGTTGTTTTTACTGCTTTAACAATTTGATGGGCAATAGTTTTTATGGATGGATCCCATGGATGCAGTACTGAATCTCAGTACTTAAGTAAAAGTACAAATAACCAGAGACATATTTACTTTAGTAAAAGTAGATGTACCACAATGACAACCCTACTTAAGCAGAAAGTAAAAAGTACCTGATTTTAAATGTACTTTAAGTATTATAAGTAAAAGTACTTGCATAACAATTTATTCTCTTAATGTCTATATTATATATTCAGTATATATCTGAAAAATAAACTAAAAAACTAAACTCTGGTCTGTCCTCCGTGTCATGAACGGTCGGTAATACACAGAATTCATAGGAAAGTTTTTGATTCTGTAAACACTGTGCCCTGTAAATAGACATTTAAGCAAAATCTTTGTTATGCTTCTCCAAAACGCAACATTTTGTATATTTAGTTTTGTGCTGAGCCTCCCATTCAGATGTCATGATTTTTTCCCATCCACGCCATTCCCTCCTCATCTTTTCAGTAATGACAATGTACTTAGTGCTGAACAAATATTGAAAAACTAATGACCCAGCTATAATGACAACTGAAATTTTCAAATTGCATAAGATGCTGCGATTTTTTGAACAAGACAGAAAGTAGTTTCAGACAGCTGATGAAACTGAACAAATTATCAGCGTCAAAGCTGAATAAAGGGAATTAGGGGCATAAAACACATTACTATTACTATTTTACATTTTCACAGATCCAGCAGACACTAAATTAGCTTACACTAAAGTTATGTTTATGGCCACTTTAGGTCTGATTTGTTCTCTATCAACCAAAATAAAAAGAGAATAAATGATCCACTATAGTCGCTATATATATTTGTATACATCTCTTGGTATATAGTTCCACTATATACCAAGAGTTGTCCACTTACAGTATGATCTGAACAATCAGGATGAAAACATGGTCAGAACAGGGCCACAGTGACTGAGGCTTACTAGGACACTTGACAAACGCTGTGCTTATAAGTGTCCTATAAGAATTCCTATAAGAATATATTAGTGTTTACCTGTAGATCAGAACTTCATCATCAGAGCAGTTGTACTGGAGCTGGTACATCTTCACTTTGGGAGCTGATTTGCTCACTGTCCACTTGACCAGTGCTGAAACAGCTGTCACCTCGGTGGCGGACACTGTCCTCTCTGGTTGGCTCTTGGGAGCCCCTTTGCTGATCCTGGTGGTCCCTGTGATATCAGAGAGGCGTGACTTTGGTGGTGCTGGCTGCCCAGTGCCATTGCTTAGGTGGGGGAGCTGAACGATAGACACCTCCACGGAGGCGGTGGACTCCCCAGCCACGTTAGCGGCAATGCAGGTGAAGGTGCCATAGTCCTTGGAGGTGGTGATGGTGATGCTTAGGGTTCCGTTGCTGTACACTGCGGTCCGGGAGGTGTTGCCAAGCAGCCGATCATCAGGGGAGATCCAGTGGATGGTAGGAGAAGGGTCTCCAGTTGCTTCGCACCTTAGGCTGGCTGTCTGGCCCTCCAAGACCAGCATTCTGTGGGTGTGCTGGGTAATAAGAGGTGGCTGACACAAAAACTCCCCTTCCTTCAAATTCCAAAAGTAGCGACCCTTAAGGCCAGGAGGGGAGGCACAAGTCTCCAGGTCGTCATCTCTCTCAAGCCTCCGCAGCCACAGCATCTCACAGTTGCAGTGCAGTGGATTCCCACCTAGACTTAGGGACAGCTGGGGAGCATAGGGTGTAGTCAGGATCATTGAGTCCTGGGCACGGGCAAAGATAGGGTCTGGGGGTAGCTTCTGCAAGCGATTTGAGGTCAAGTCCAGTCTTGCCAGCCTTTCCAGGTCAGTGAAAGTGCCCTCTGGAATGAAGTCCAACAGGTTGTGGTCCAGACTAAGCTGGTGCAGGTTAATCATCTGGCGGACTGAGTCCCAGGGCAGAGACACCAGGTTGTTGTAGGAGAGATCCAGATCCTCCAAGGAAGGTGCCAGGTCCTCAAAGGCCTTGTCATGAATGCGGCCAAATTGGTTGTTGTTCATGATGAGGTGCTGCAGATTGACCAAGCCTCGCAAGTCATCAGGGCCTAGCTCCATCAAGCGGTTGTTGTCCAGATGAAGCGAGCGCAGTGTTTCCAAGTCGCCAAAAGAGAAGGGCTGAATGTAGCTGATTGTGTTCCTGGAGAGTGTCAGGTCAACCAGGTCGGTCATATTGGCAAAATCCTGCTGCGTAATGCGGAGGATGTAGTTGCCTCCTAGACGGAGCTCCACCGTGCTGCGGTCAATGTCCAAAGGCACGAAAAGAAGGCCTTTGGAGGGACACAATGTCCCAAGGGATTCAGAGAGATTCTGGCATGCACAGTACTTGGGGCATGCATGGGTGATCATCACTGTGGCTCCCAGGACCAGCAGGCAGCAGATAATGTGGTCCATGGTAGAGTCATACATAGGAACCTGTTTGAGAAACAACAAAATAAAGAGCTATGAGTTAAAAGTAATATTCATAAACCGTATTATCAAATTCAGAAATGGAAAAATCCCCCTCTCAAAACTCATGGAATCAGGTGCAACAGGGTTAAAAGATCTGAGATAGTGCTACATGTCCAACTATGCCCTACCAGAAATCTTAAAGTAATTTGTTGAATGGGATCAATTTAAATGTGTGTCTCATTTGAAAAGAAAATCTGATTCCGAAAGCAATTCTTAAACATTTACCTCATCTTCCAAGTTAAACAAAGACTAGAACCTGAGAGTTAATCCAGAAACGTATACTTACTTACATACGTTTTACGTGTGTCACCGCATTCCAAGATATTACAAAATGTGGTTAATTCATTACATTACTTATAAAAGGGCATTAAACCAAAGTACAACCACAAATGATCAAGAATGAAGTACATCAGCCTTATCAAATATGCTAATATACTTCAAGTGCTACATTTAGAGACATTAAGAGAAATAGTTTTTTATGGGCCAAGGCGCAGTCTGAACGGATAAGGTTGAGTTTCTGCTGTCCTGATGTCAACAGGGAGTTCTTGCCACCATTGTGGAGCAAGAGGAGTCCTGCATTTCAGTTAGTTGCAGCCATTGAACTAGTTCATTTTTGGTTTTAATGGCTAAGTGGTTATATTTGGTTTAATTTCTTCATTACGGTTATTGTTTGTGTTAGTAATCTGGTAGCTAAGAAATTGTTGGTAGCTGGAAGCATAACTGAAGCATTAATGCAAGTGATCTGCCTGAAGTAGAAACAATACACTATTGAGTACAATTGTGTTATTGCAAGATACAAGGGTGGCCAAAACTATGAGATAAAATTGTTGTAAATCACATATTCACAGTCTGAAATAATACAATAACCATGTTTCCACTGGATAGCCTATATAAAGCATTAATATTGACACGATAAACTGTCTATTGTCAATGGCATACATCTTGTATTTGTCTTGTAAAGTTTTTTCCATAATGGAGCCTTTCAGTTATCGGCCCTAAGGGACACTGGAACCGCCTCTATCTGGGACGCCATGTGACCCAGATCCATTTGTCTTTCAGGTGTAAATAATTCTGCAATCATAATTTAGTTCTGTGATCAGGGGAATACAATGCAACTCAAGTGCAAGTGCATGGTATTAGACAGCAGGTGCTGTTCATGGTGTGAGCTTTAACAGCGGCCACCGCGCGCGGTTATAATAAGCTCTTTTTTATGGGACAGCAATAAATTAGCATATCTCAGTAGTAAAAAAAAGCATACTACACATGATGCAGTCTCCTCCCTTGTTACCCCACTAGTACTTGAACCAACACAGCTGCAATGGTGTTTATGGATTTTTGCACATGTGATAATATTACATAACATACAGTTTAATAATTCACATAAGCTGCAAAAAGAAAATGTTCCCCAACAAGTTCAGTATAGCAATGTGCACATTTACACATAATTTCATGGAGTGTCATTATTCAATATAATAATTCAGAACAAACATGCAGATACACAGCATTAAATAATACTGTGCTTTTCCAATATAAACTGAGATTATCCCTTTTTTCCTTGCTGGCTCACACCCACACATGCATGAACACATCTACATCTGTTCACTGCACATATACTGTACCCTCACAGATGGCGGCACACACCCACACTCAAAATGTCCAAACGCACCAAGTACACACCATAGGATTAACAAAGATGGTCTGTGATGAATTCTATCTTTGCATTAACTTAAATTCAGGTCTTCTGCCACACAAAGCATCATCTGATATAATAAAGGTGCTAATGGTCGTGCTGATGCTGAATATGTCTGCATGCGCCCTGTGAATGCTCGCTTTCTCAGCCCCGTCTCAGGTGCATAAAGGCCACCTGAAGCCCTTATTTATGCTTCAAGTCTATTTTCTTTTCTTGAATATACGCACGTGAATTCAAGGTTGAAAAAAAGGCCTGAATAAATACTTTTATCTAAATTTTGAAACCTATTTGGAGCAAAAATGCTGTGTCTCTGTACAGTGCAGGCCATCTAGTTTGCTGCTCCTCATTTGCATAAAGTTCATTCAGGCTACTTTATTCTAGCTGTTTTATTGTTTGTGTTTTCCCCATTTAGACATTAAATCCACATTACTGATGATTATTCATCTAAAATCCAAGTGTGAAGATCTTTTGTTAAAGCACTAATTGTCAACCCTACAATATCGCCGCATTATTGATATTAAGATATTTGGTCAATAATATCATGACATCTGATTTTCTCTCTATCGCCTAGCCCTAAATGAGGTGACATATTTGGTGTAAAAATTACAGCTCCTCTTTTACCTAACCTTTTTTCTTCTTTTTATTCAGATAAGGTGGCAACTGGTCCTCATGCTAATTACAAACTTCTTTATAGTCCTAACTGCTGCTGTAATAACAATGAAATGCATAACTACCTTTGCACCAAAACAAAATCCTAAGAAAGATCTACCATGCAAAACTTTTAAATAAATGATGCTATCTCTCTAAATTAATATCAGATCAACCAAGGTCATATTTCTGCTGTAACAAAGGACCCCAAAGCACCTGAAAGCCTGTGCTTTTGATACATTGGTACATTGCAAATGACCTGCAAAGTCCTTTAATGTGCTCACAGGGCCTGGGGAACACAAATAGAAGCGTTCCATCAGCAGAGCAGTGTTTAGTAAATCATCCGGTCAAAGTCAAGGGCGCTCTGTGGAGGATGGATGCAGGTCGGGGAGTTAGCAAAATGAGATCTCTCCTGACGAGTCAAGCGGAGGCGGCCATGCCGGTATATGTTGAACAGAGTCAGGACAGCAGTAATCAGGGAAGGCCTTGATGTGAACACTCATCACAGCTTCTGACAGACACAGCCAGACCTCAGAGCCCGCCAGGCTCCAGCCTTCATGCTGTCTGGCACAGAGGTGGACGGGAGCAAACGGCTGCAGAATCATTTCACAGCAACACTTATCTTAACACAGGCCGGCCCATACTGTCCCAGTAGAGAGACTTTCGAAATGTGGGTCTCTACGTTGTCATGATAACCACAAATTCAATACTATGTCCATACCGTTTTGAAAGATTGAAGTCAATATTGAATTTTCTGAACATTCACAGCTTTCACCGACTGTGTTGTGCAATCAGAAATTTCATTTAAGCATGAGCTCCAGAGGGTATAGAGTCTGCACAGACAGCAACTCAGTTTGAATGGCAAAGAGAAGAAACGGTGGCAGAACTGACATATACAAAACCACAGTCTGACTCCTGCAAAACACTGCCGCAGTCGATGCAACATTAATCTGGAAAGAAAGTCAAATGGGTGAAAAATGGGAGCAGCAAAACTGTATCCCAGTACACCTGCACTGGCTGACTAAACTGTTACCAAGCACTAAAACTACATATCAAAACCCTGTCATCACAGTAGATTATTTTTAGATATTAAACTTTGTATTTGTATCTATGGCTGTATTGTGGGGCGCCTGGGTAGCTCACCTGGAAGCGCACACGTGAGTTCAGTTCCAACTGTGACCCTTTCAAGTTTAAGCGGTCCTATCAAGAGTATAGTGCTAAAAATGCCACACACACACACACAACACACACACACACACACACACACACACACAAACACACAAAAGGCTGTATCTTGACAAAGGCTGGGTATCGTACAAAAATGTTCAATACAGGTAATAATACCAATATCGTGACTTTGATACTGGTTCCTGAACGATATGATACGTAGTCTTTCCTGCATGCCTGTCCGAGGTGGAGGAAAAATCGATGCAGCATAGTATCGCGATATCTTCAGTGGCAATACTGTATCGATACACAGACACCAAGTATGGATCTGTTATATGTGTTGGTCAGTTTGTCTGCTTGATAATCCCATTTTGCAGCAGATGTTGACTAAGTTTCCTTTTGGGGACGTCATTTGAAATTGGGAAAAATTTGAAGTTGAAAAAAAGGTTATAAATTGCAATATATCACAGAACATTGCAATATGTTTAAAATTGCAATAATATTGTACCATAGCATAAGTATTGTGATGATAACATATAGGGAGGCGTCTGGTAATCCCCCCCCCCCCCCCCAATGCCTGTACAACGTGCAACATAACACATAACGTTAGACAGCCAATCACAGACATCAGATCTTGGTAGAAGCATGCTGCGTGCTTATTGGCTCACTGACGCTGATGTAATTTACTCTTAAGGTATTGAAATTGAGTATTGAATGACATGTGTGTCCTTGAGGTCTATTAAATGAGTTCAAGGCATTTCCAGTTTTTTTGCAAAGTCAATTATTATTTTATCTTATTTTATAATTCCTGCCTTGGTAACTGCTGTATTTAGCTCATACAGCAGCCGTGAGGAGGCAGGGGATGGTGGGAGGATGTATTTACCTAGCTCTGGAAGCCTGTTGAGTACCACCATCAGCACAGTAGAGTTGTTTGGTCAATTTTAGCAAACAGTTATGTATTCATCCTCAATGCAATAAAGATAAAAGCCCTTTCAGGCTCCCTCATATTACTGTTACCCTTTTTGTCCATCTGATACATTTAGCTGACATCAAATGCAAGCCATTAATAAGAAATGACGATTCAGACATTGGTGAATATTGTGCCTCTCTGTCAGTACAGAAGAAGAATCCTTCTCAGAATACAACAGATGATGTGAGGTTTCCATGTTGGTTTATTAGTTCTCAACCATATCACATTTTTTCTTTTCTCTCCCTTGCAGTTTGCTAATTGATGCCCTACAAGTCTTTTTAAGAATATATCTTTAAAATGAACACCGAGGATCAAATAATGGATGACATAGAGGATGACAACAACAATATGAGCCCAGCTCCTGCAGGCGACGCAGGCCCTCCCTTTCATTTGCATATACAGGGTCTTTAGGCACCAAACCCCCAACTGCTCGGGGCGCCTTTCCATGGGCAGCCCCCCCCACACACACTCTGACATCTCTCCATTAGTGCATGTATAGATACTCAGCATGTTTGTGTAATTCAGGCCTGTGTGTAATGTGTGTAATAACAACACAGTGTAAATTGTAATTTCCCTTTGTGGGATTAACAAAGTACACATTATTAGTATACATTATTACATTATAGACTGTGAATGAGGCATAACCATAGGGACAGGCTGTGAGCATTTGTCGAGACTATAGAAAAAATGGATAGAAAGGCCATTGAACTGTTGTCTTGTGGTAATTTGATTGGTACACAACAAAATGGCAATTGTTGTTAGTTGTCATAGTGACAATCAGTGAACTGTGTCGCTGGGAAGAGAGCCGCCAACGCTTGGGAGATGTTTCTGGAGTGGCAGGGAGTGAGGAAGAGAGACAGTTTGACCCAGCAGCAGTGGGTCAGTGGACCACTAACGTTAGACCATGCCTGCTTTTCAGCTCTTTCTCTGTAACCGATGCAGCATGGAGCACGGCGGAAGCAGCCAGCCAGCCGGTGTTAGCTGGTTAACGTTAGCTTGCTAACTCCGCCTTAACGTTACTCCCTTGCCACATCGTTCGCAGAAAACAAGCTGAACAAAGCTGTCACTAGCTCAGTCCGTAGGGAGTTGGGTTGGGAACTGGAGGGTCCCTGGTTAAAGAACCCGTTTGGACCAAAGTTGGAGCTGGAGAGGTGCCAGTTCACCACCTGGGCACTGCAAAGGTGCTCTTGAGCAAGGCACCATACCCCGCTCAGGGCGCTGGTCCAACACTGGCAGCCCCCCCACACTGACATCTCTCATGTATAAGACCTGAGCATGTGTTCAGGCTTGTGTATTGTGTGCAATAACAACAGAATGTAAATTGTAATTTCCTCAATCAATAAAGAGTATCAATTATTATTATAGTATAAATTAAGTTAATTTGACTCATTTAGCAGCTAGTTAAACTCCATGCTTATTAGTAGAAGTTTATATCATCTGTACTACTGTAATACTGTAAGGCAGTTCACAACAGACAAAGGTTTTACTCTTACTCCCCTTACAGCAATGTGTTTATCGTTAACATTTAGCAATATAATATTAGATAGAAAACTGGAATCACTGCAAAGCAGTTTTGGAACTACCAAAGTGTACCTTAAGGCAGCTTTCAATGTAGTCTTCTTGTTATTTCAATGTGTCAGAAACATTTTTGAAGATATTTTATACCTTCTGACCTTTGCGTATGTTTTTCATGATGTAGCTCCAGGTTGTCAACGTCAAACTGAAGTATTTCTGCCTGCTCTGCCAACACAAGGCGTTAACACATCTACACCGACTCCTTGAGTTTCAGCAGCAATTAGTGATTCAAAAGGATTCTGATTGGATGAGTGGATTCAATTCTGGATAAGGATTTGATAAAAGTCTGTCAAACTCCAAACCTAATACTGGGGTACAATGCCATTTTCATTTTACTCTATGTTTCTGAGGATGGTTTAAGATGAAAAGATTGTATGAATGTATTGTATGTAAAAAAAAGTCAAAGTTAGATCAAAAGAGAAATAATGTGCTGCAAACACTATACATATGTAAGTAGTGGGCTACTGACGACTGAGTTATGGATTGAACTTGCCTTTGTGGTACACTTTACCAAGCCACTAGCTATGCTTCCATCCACACATTTTTATCCAAATTAAGTGATAGTGAATGAAAAATGCCTTCTGGAAACAGTAAACTTTAATGGAATTTCATGAATATCGACTCAAATGAAATACGTTCAGTCTCATCTGATTTTCTCTTGATCGACATTCGGCTTATGTGATAAACACTGATGGAAACGTTATTTGCCGAATAAATAATGAATTGCGATTACATTTTGGGTCATTTTATGGTTGCAAACCGCCACAAAACGAAGAAGAAGAACTTATAGTTCATTTCCCCCAGTATTTCCTCTCTGTCTGCACACATGGGGGGTGTCAACAAAGACAGATGGAAGTGGACGGACGAGGAAATGAGAGACTTTCTGAATTTAATTTATGAGCAAAATATAACAGATATTTTAGATAGCAAAAATCTAAGAAATGGCATAATTTATCAGGAACTTGCGAATGAAATGGCCGACAAAGGTTAGGACAAGCCGTGGGACGTCCTGCGGAGTCAATGGAAGACGCTCAAACAGCAAGACATGTCTTAAAAAAGAGTTTCACAGCGGTGCCGGAGGGACAATAAAAGACAAGTTGCATCTGCATCGTCATGTGCTGATAGTGTCGTTGTTTTCTTATTATAGCTTGAGATGTCAGCTGGCACATACATACGAAAGCACGATCCATTATGTCTAGAAAAACTTTGTTCACAGATGTTTGCTTGAATGTTGTGCGATTCAGTCTTGAAATGTCTCAAATCAATTTGATATACCAATTTGATCGCAAAACAGCATGTGACATTGTGCACAGGTTTTTATTGGCTTTAAAGCCGTTGGATGGAAACACACTTTCACCAGCTTTATATATTTTTTTTATTTGATTGCCAAGTGGATGGAAACTTAGCTCCTGTCTTACCCTGTTCTACCCTAATGAAGTGACACACTAATGAAGCTAAAACACCTTATGGTATTAAATCCTTCACTTAATAACTGCTAATATTCCACAGTGAAAGCATATAAAAGCTTCTGTACTAAAGATGTTATAAGACTTATACTTGTGTTTTTTCCTCTATATTCTGCAGCAATGAGGATTTGGGCGTGGGAGGGTTCAGCTCAGATGTGACAATCAGACTTATCACATCCACAGACATAAGATTTGAGTGTAAGTCTGCTTGTTGAAACATGTATCTGCAGGAGAGCAGCTACAGAAGCAGGATCAGGCCCTGCTATTTATTCTAATCTCTGAGACATGGCAGACTAGTTCCTATTAGCATTCTGCCACTGCTGGGTTTTGTGAACAGCTCTAAGTAGCTTTTGGGTAGAAGATCTGCCTATCGTCTTTAGAGGGCTGCAGAGTCTGCAAAATGTTACATTGAGTTTGCAGTTTAGCAGATGAATGCAGAGTTCAGAGCTTAATAAAAAGTCAGAGTTAAAGTGTTAGCCCGAGAAGGCGTGACCTGTAGAAGCTGTAGTTTAGATGCTTGGAGGCCGATGTTTAAGGAAAGGACTAGATGAGGAAAGAATGAAAGGTCTCCTCCCATAGGAGCACATCCTCTCTGTCTCACTAAATCAAATTAGTTTTTTGGGGTAGCAGTGGTGGCTAGCTGGTTATGTTATACCTAGCAACCCATTCCTGTTAGCTAACTGTTACTGTTTAAAGTTACTATTTTTGCTCGAGCTCACTGTCGGAATTAAGACTGGGTGATAGAGAGAAAATCAGATATTACAATATTCTTGTCCAAATATCTCAGTATCAATATTGTGGCAATATTCTAGTGCTTTAACAAAATGTCTTCACACTTAGATTTTAGATGAGTAATCATCAGTCATGTGGATATAATGTCTAAGTGGGGAAAAAGCAAACAATAGAACAATTAGAACAGTCTGGTAAGTTCAGAAATGACATCACTTTACTGTAATGCAACCTTTAAAACCAGGAAAAGACAACACTTGTGTCGTATCACAATGTTACAATATCCAAAATCTGAGGCGATATCTAGTCTAGACTTTTAAATGGTCAAAAGCTCTCCCGTAGGTTACCAGCCCATCCATCCATCCATCCATCCATCTTCATCCACTTATCCAGTGTCGGTCGCAGGGGCAGCAGCTCCAGTAGGGGACCCCAAACTTCCCTTTCCCGAGCCTCATCAACCAGCTCCGACTGGGGGATCCCGAGGTGTTCCTAGGCCAGGTTGGAGATTTAATCTCTCCACCTAGTCCTAGGTCTTTCCCGAGGCCTCGTCCCAGCTGTACGTCCCTCCACCTAGTCCTGGGTCTCCCCTGAGGCCTCCTCCCAGCCCTTTCAACGCGAACAAGCAGCAGCTCTACAACGAGCTCCTCTCGGATGACTGCGCTTGTCACCCTATCTCTAAGGGAGACGCCAGCCCCCCTCTTTTGGAAACCCATTTCGGCCACTTGTACCCTGGTGTAGTTAACATGCATTACCGGAAGATTCAAGATTTAGATGGGCACCAGCGGTCTGCCTATCTTATGGAGGCAGACATATAAGATTTTTGTGTTATTTTCAATATCGGGATGGGTTTAATCATTGACACAACCAAAACAAGTTTTTATTCTGCCCAAGGGGAATTTTGTGAATTTTGTATGATTATAATTTTGGAGGAGTTGTTGACAAATGGTCACCTTTCTGCTATGGGGTGCACACACCACCCGCTCTCCCGCTTCTCTTTCATGGCAAAGTCATGCATGCACACTGCCTGTTTCTGAGACATAAGTACTATAATTTGGAATGTGTCTCTTTCTGCTGCAATGCCATTTTGAGTTCTCCCGCAAGGCTGCAAGTAGGCCTATATTTTCTAGTTATACCGATCTCATTTATCACAAGTGACAGGAAGGCGTTTTAATAAGAGCCACTCGGGGTAAAGATAAGCTTATTCAGCTAACTAACAGAAAGAAAACACTGTGGCAGTGATTCCACAGCCCTGTCACAGTCTGGTTTACAGTTCAGATGTGGCTCTGTGTCTGCCCAGCTCTGCTTCACGCTCAGCTCTCTCTCTTAGGCAGGTCTTAACCCTGTTTCCGAGAGGCTCTGTTCAAAAGATTAATAATTTCAGCTGGAAGTAGAAGTGACATTATGAAATTGCTTTTCTATTGTCTGGCTAATTAACCTTCTTGCTTAGTGCCCTGAATAGTCTCTCGACGTCCTCTTTGGAGTGACAGAAGTACTATGGGACCACTTTGTTTTCAAAGAACAGACACCAGCATTTCAACAAAGACTTTCCACTCCACAGAGTGGCAGGGCTGCGAGCTGCCCTTTATGGTGGAAATTAATCTCAGATACGAATTGGAGCGGGATGCTTCGTGATAGCATTTTACATTTTAGACATTTTGCTGACACACAGTAGAAACTTCCACAAGTATGGCTGCGAAAGAAACTTTAAAGCGGCCATATTATGCAAATTTTCAGGTTCATAATTGTATTTTGAGGTTGTACAAGAATAGGTTTACATGGTTTCATTTTGAAAAAACACCATATTTTTGTTGTACTAAATATTGCTGCAGATCCTGTTGTCACCCTGTGTGTTTGGGTCTCTTTTCTAGCTCCAGAGTGAGACATCTCACTTCTATACTTTCTTTGTTGGGAGCTGCACATGCTCAGTAGCTCGGTAAGATCCCATCAGCTAGATAACTCTTTCTCCAGCTTTGGTCAGTCCAAGGCAGGATTAGCTGGACGACTTCTTCTAGACGAGGGACACTTGTGGAATACCTGCACAACAGGGACAGGAAGTAGAACAGGGACAGGAAGTAGTTCGTTTGGAGATTATGGTCAACTAGTGGCTGTTGGAGCAGTGTTTTGCCATTGAGAACGAGCTGACTAACCATGTGGTGTGCCTCGGATAGTGACGTAGAAAGCCGTGCAGATGTTGAACAGCTCACCCGGAGACTGAAGACAGAGGACATTCACAAACCGGATCTCACTCAAAACAGCATGGATGTTTTTTTTCCAAATTTGTTTGCGTGTGGAAACACCAGAGACACAAAATAACCCCAAATCCCAGAACAAGTGTTTTTTTTATAATATGGGCATAAGTTGGAAATTTTCTTTAACATAAAGTAATATTTCAAAGTCACAAAGACACAAACTAATTTAAATGATCTATTGAGATGATAACATTTTGTCAAAAATGTATTGGCTTTGTATTTCTTTTGATTTGGCAGAATTTAAAGGCTTTCCCAAGTCTGCAGCTCCATGCCTTCAGGTAATATTGATAAAGGTATGAAATGTGGTCTCATTTACTCATAAATCAGGGCCAAAGACAAAAAAAAACATTTTAAGCAAGCAGCACCCTGCTCATATCTATAAATATGAAAGAGCATCTTCTGTAATGCAGCAGCAGCCCCTGACCTCTCTGCACCATAGATCACTGGGCTTCTTGGTCAAGCTTCTCCAGGGACAATAGCTGGAGAGATAACAGACTTTAATGAGAGGAGCCTCCTCAAATGCCAGGGCAGCTGGGTGAAGGGCAACACACACACACACACCAACACATTCTCATGAGCGGATACGTATGATATTGTATGAAAATGTATGCACACCAAAACGTATGATATCCTACGAAATAAGGAGACAGAAGATGATCCATGACACTGGGTGGTCCGTGATGCTGGGTGGTCCATGACGCGGGGTGGTCCGTGATACCGGGTGGTCCATGATGCCGGGTGATCCGTGACGCCGGATGGTCCATGACGCTGGGTAGTCCGTGACGCGGGGTGATCTGTGACAGCGGGTGGTTTGTGACGGCGGGTGGTCCGTGACGCAAAGTGGTCAGATACACCGATGTGATTGGTGCAGCTCGCCTCTGGCCCGCCTAAATCAGATAAACCTATGTGATTGGTGGTGTCAGATTCCTTTCCACTGTCACGTGGTGGCCGGCAGGGCTCAATTCTGGGGCCACTGTTATTCTCTTTTTATTCACTGCCCTAATAACAGATATTATATTGCATACCACTTAAATGCGGACAATATCAACCTCCATTTCCCATTTCTACCCAGTAAGGCTTTTAGGTTATCTACTTCTTGACTGTCTAAATGCTATGAGGGACAGGTTGGCAGACCATGTTTTACAGCTCATTGCTAATAAGAAAGACCTTCTGGTTGTTGCCCCAGAAAAGGTTGTCTCCATGTATGTATTTTCTTCTGCTGTCCCCACCCACCTGTTCAATTTAGGGGTGATATTTGATCAAACTTCATTGTTCGACACACATGTAAAGCCAGGTACATTTGTAAACTGAGATCTGTAAACTTGAGATGCATATACATGCATTTATCTCATCTCACATTGACTTCTAACACACATTTCTCCTTATTTAGTATGTCTGCTCTTGATTGCCTTCAGTTAATACAGAATGCTGCTGCAAGGCTACTCATTATATGTCAAATAGACAGCCTCACTCTGTGTTGTACAGTATATATAGGATTCAGTTTAAAATTCTCCCCTACATATGTGGCTGAGATACTTAACCCATATTTGTTAGCTTGCTCTCTTAGGTCTAATTTGTTAAATTTCCTGTCTGTCCTACGCACCCAGCTTTAGACCTGTGGTGATCTATATTTTGAGTTTGTAGCCCCCTAATTAACTAAATATCCCTATGGTCTGCTGTTTCTGTGGACTATTTAAACAAATAGTGATACCTACCCATTTGTAGGACCTCACTGTCAAAAAAAGAGGTACAATACAGGTCCATTTTTGTTCCTTAAGGTACAAACTTAGCAAATGTTCCCTTAAAAGTACAAAAATGTATCTTGAAGGTACATTTCTGCACCTTCCATTGTACAGTGTGTACTTTCTGAGGTGTAAGGTACATATTTGTACCTTTAAGGTACATTATTGATCCTCAAAGGTTTAATATTGTCCCTAAGAAGGTACAAACAGGCAGGGCTGTAGTCAATACCACCTTAGTCAATTCCAAGACAAGTCCAAGACCAGGACTAGTCGAATTCAAGTCAAGACAGAGTCCAAAGAGGTTTGAGTCCGAGTCAAGACCGAGTCCAGGACAGAAAAAAAGGTCTAATGCATGACAGTATCAAGACAATCATGTTGGGTTTCACTTTCCCTCCAATATTATTATCAACATAATAAAGACACCTGGACTCGGTCCAGACCAAAAGCCATATTGGGTAAGAGCAGTGGCCAAGACCGAGACAAGTCCAAATACCAGCGAGACCTAGACAAGTCCGAGACCATAGAAAATCAGTCTTGAGTCCGGACTCGAGTCCAAGAGCCGGACTCGAGTACTACAGCCCTGCAAACAGCTAAGGTCCAAATGTGATCCTCTTATTCAAGGTACAACAATGTCCCTTTGAGGGTACCACCCCAGTGACGAGCTTTTGTTCCTTAAAGGTCCTGCTTTGTACTTTTTTTTTTGACAGTGCTGTTTGCACTTTATGTACAATTATACAACTATATAATGATTGTTATCTGTGAAAAGCACTTTATCAATACATCTTTTACTTTTTAACTCATAATGTTTTGCCTGCTTAAGTTTCAATGGCTTAATAATGTAGGATGAGGGCAAATATTCCTAGTCACAAAACATTTAAATGTTAACTGTGAAAATCTCAAAACAACAGAAAAGAAACTGACATTCTTCTATTAGAAAGTTATGTTTGATCCCTGGACCAGCCAAAACATGCTGTTGTTCTTTGAAAGCTGCCCTTGAGGAAATCACTTGACTCCCATTGCAATTGATCATTTGTTGTGAGCAACTCTTAATAAGAACATCAGTTGAATGTCAAACTTTAAAATGCAAAATGCAAGTTCAATAAGGTTTCAGGACATTCAAGGGCACAGCAGGCTTTGCCTTTAAGACTTGAATACATATTACTGTACAAACTGAGTTTGTAGACAAAGTGCAGTGTTGAAGCTACAAACACACTTACAGAGACCCCTATGTACACACACAAAACCCAAACTTAGGTTCTACACTGCACACCATCTGACTTTGATATTCTTTACTCACCTGCTTCTGATTATTAATGATGTGCCCTGCATTACTCTGCCGTCAAGAAGGGACTTGTTTGCTTTTCAAGCTATAAGTGAGTCATAACACACATACATTATGCATGCAGCTCTGCTCATACATCTCAAATCAGCTCCTGGACTCTGAGGCCAATCAAAAGGAGCCAGAGAGAGCACAAAAAAGCTGTGTTTGAAAAATTATCTTCCACACGAAACAGTCAGCTATAGTTAACCCAATTTGCCTGCAAGCATCACTCTCTCAGTGCTCTCCTCCACTATCCACTGAGCTGTCCCACCGTGAACAGTGGCACAATAAAAAAGACTTTTAATGGAACAACTAACCTCGTTATGGATTCTCTTCAGACATCATCTGAACTACTGATACCATAAACCTCAACATGGTATACCATATGTTAATTAGGGCTGTAATGATACACCAAACCCAGGGTTCGGTTCATATCACAATTTTTAACCCACGATTTGATACAAACCTGTTTTGACCACAGTTAACAACTCTGGACTAACCCACAGATTCAACAGTAATGTTAACTGTATAGATAGACGAGTAATCTAATGGTAATTTAGCCAGTTAGCACACCCCTGTCTTCTGCCTCACTCTCCCGGCGCTGCAAGGCTTCAGTCGGGGTGAAAGCTGACAACAGCCTCGGGGACACATCCACACTCAGCCCTCAGTTAGCTAGCAACCAGCCACTATCATTACAGCCCCGGGGACACATCCACATTCAGCCCTCAGTTAGCAGCAGCAGCCCCGGGGCACATCCACATTCATCATTAGCAGCAATCCACTATCATTACAGCCCCGGGGACACATCCACATTCAGCCCTCAGTTAGCTAGCAGCCATCCACTATCATTACAGCCCCAGGGACACATCCACAGTCAGCCCTCAGTTAGCTAGCAGCTATCCACTATCATTACAGCCCTGGGGACACATCCAGAGTCAGCCCTCAGTTAGTTAGCAGCCATCCACTATCATTACAGCCCCGGGGACACATCCACATTCAGCCCTCAGTTAGCTAGCAGCCATCCACTATCATTACAGCCCCGGGGACACATCCACAGTCAGCCCCCAGCCAGCTGGTAACATCCACTATCATTACAGCCCCAGGGACACATCCACAGTCAGCCCTCAGTTAGCTAGCAGCTATCCACTATCATTACAGCCCCGGGGACACATCCACAGTCAGCCCTCAGTTAGCTAGCAGCTATCCACTATCATTACAGCCCCAAGGGCACATCCACAGTCAGCCCTCAGTTAGCTAGCAGCCATCCACTATCATTACAGCCCCGGGGACACATCCACAGTCAGCCCTCAGTTAGCTAGCAGCCATCCACTATCATTACAGCCCCGGAGACACATCCACAGTCAGCCCTCAGTTAGCTAGCAGCAATCCACTATCATTACAGGCCCGGGGACACATCCACAGTCAGCCCTCAGTTAGCTAGCAGCCATCCACTATCATTACAGGCCAGCACCATCATTACAGCCGGGGACACATCCACAGTCAGCCCTCAGGGCAGCCATCCACATCCACAGGCCCGGGGACACATCCACAGTCAGCCCTCAGTTAGCTAGCAGCCATCCACTATCATGACAGGCCCGGGGACACATCCACAGTCAGCCCTCAGTTAGCTAGCAGCCATCCACTATCATTACAGGCCCGGGGACACATCCACAGTCAGCCCCTAGCCAGCTAGCAGCCATCCACTATCATTACAGCCTGGGACCGGGGACACATTGATATCTGAGTGTCAGAGTTTGGGTTATATTTTCCAAATCGTTACATAGAGATCCAGCAGCCTCCAGATAAGCTAATATTTACTCCAGCTGCTGACACATATTTCATGAGAAACCCTTGCTCCATTAGTTTTCAGGTTTTTTCATTATTTATGTGTGCATTAAAATAACAAGCTTAAACATGCAATAATGCCAAATATATTTCATGAAAATATCAGGAGATATGTTATTTAGTCAGCAGGTGGGCATGATGCAACTCAGCCCCCCATCTCTTATCTCTGCTGCCATCTGGAAGGTAATTCATGGTGTTCTAAGACTTCCAGTATTAGAAAACAGCTTGTACAGTAGGTGGCCAGTTAGCTCAGTTGGTAGAGCAGGCACCCATATATAGAGGATTATTCCTCAACGCAACATGTCTCCCCCCCCTTTGATATCTGGGCTGTATCATATATATATATATAATTTATATCAAATAGATACAACACACTATAAATGAGCGAGCCTAAATAATTTTTTCAAATAGATACAATAGTATGTCATTGAGTTAGCCTAACGAATTTGCAGCTGAAATGAAATAATTACATTAATCCAACTCAAATGTACAATAAATGTATTATTGGAAAAGGTTGACCAACACACTAGCAAGATATTAAAAAGCCTGTGCAGCAGATTTATTTTTTAATACATATAGGATACACTACTGCCTGGATTGACCCTAAATGTTGGCACTATTTAGAGGTGTGACATTTCCTAACACAAATTTATTTCACAATTTAGCTTTCCCTTGGGGTTGTATGCCTCCAGCAACCAGTGGTTGCAGTTTACATTATTTTCGGTCCAGACTTACATGACATATATTGAAGACATGTATAATGTGTATTTTTTGGTAAGAAATTAGGGAGATAAATACAATCACCACAGTTCCAAGGTGGACACCCAAGATCAGTGTTACCCATTAGGTATCTGACCAAAACACAAAATAAGATATGATCTGCTCTTCTGTTCACAGTGACGTGGACATGGCTGTCGCCAATGGGGAGGCCTTAAAATACAGGGCCTCTCTGAGTGTGCGTCCTGTCCAAACTCTCTCCAGGTGTCTGTCACACCTGCTACTGCAGCAGTCAAAGATCAACAGAGTAGATGATACATTCATAACACACCCTCATCAAGATCACCACATCCAGCTCAGCAGTGCGCACCAGAACAGGAGATTTCATTCACTGCTGCAATATTTTCTGCCTTGACTGCCAATTCACCATTGTGAAACTAGAGTCCAGAAAGATTCATCAGATTCACCAGAAAGAACACATAACAGGGGAATCATGAAATAAATGCATATCTGATTCTGTAACAGTATTACAACATGCATCAATGTCGCTAAACATTGAAATTGATGTACTACAGGTGCAAATGTTAAATAAAATCATATTTGTAACACACATAGCCATGCCCTACAAAAATCAATGTTCAGGAGAGATTTACCAGAGTAATCTGTATGCTGCTGTGATGTAATCACAGTAGACCTGCAAATCCCTCTTTCCTTCTGTTTCCATCTGTTGTTTGTCTCCCAACTTCTAATCACAGCTACTACTCCACTATCACTTCCACTCTGCCACTGAAAATAGAAACACAGAGTAGCACACGTCACGCGTGGGTCCTCCCACATTCTATTACTGTGTAATGTAGTGTGTGTGTAATAGGTCAGCTCATTGCTCTTCGTTCACTCACTGAACTGCCACATTACATTCTGCACTCTGTTTTTGTTAGAAATCACCTCTTAGGCCACACACACACACACACACACACACACACAGGTGTGTCAAGGACCTATTCATGCTAAGTGTAGAGATGTCACACCAGCTGGACCAGCGCCCTGCGTGGGGTACGGTGCCTTGCTCAAGAGCACCTGGCAGCGCCCAGGAGTGTGAACTACCATCTCTCCAGCTACCAATCCACATGCCGTACTTTGGTCCGTACTGGGACTTGAACCGGCGACCCTGAGCTACTGCCACCCTTTTTCTTTCACAGTACATGGATATCTTCAAAAAGAAGTGACCAGTGTTCTCTCTATTGTTTCTGGAATTACAGCGTCACTCTTATCTGTGTGTGTCAGACACGTCCCACATCCTCCCACACAGAAGCCTGGCAGGCACGCACACAGAATTCTCACTTACACTTGAGCACAGTTGGAGAGGGTCACAATCCTTTTTTAATGCAGGATGATTTGCTGAGTGCAAATGACATCAAATATATTATATAGCAGAATGTGGAGGGCACACATTGGCTCGGTTGGCAAGCTAATGACTATGATGGGATATATGATGGGATATATATGGAATACATATGGGAGCCACAGCTGTCTAGGGTGCAAACTTTGCAGCGACCCCATGTGGAAAATGGGAATAGTGTCTAGCAGCCTCAATGTTAGGTAGAGGTAGGAAAGCTCCCATTTGAAGACATATACAGTACATTATATGAGTGAGTGACCTCACCAAAATAAATGACAACATCTGCAATTTTTTCCAACACCTAAAATGTTTCCTAAAAGGAAGAAGACTGTGAGGACAAAAAAAAGGTTTCACTCTCCAAACTGGATTTGGTAAACCTGCATTTGATGGAAGATCTGAATGCAGCAGCAGGTATAACTAATATAAATCATTTACCCCAAATCTCTATTTCATCCTTCTTCAGCAGAAGCACAGATGATGCTGTTGACTCTCTCCTGCGCTGTCTGACACAACACCTGGACATCCCTGGGAACTACGCCAGACTGCTTTTTCAGTGAAATTAGCTGTGCCTTTACAGTTTTTCACCATTTTTTCAATACTGTTAACATTCCTAAACTCTTAACACAGTTAGCACAACATCTGTCTGTGGAGGTTACAATATTAACACATTTCTTGTTGCTTTGACACAAAATGCAGTTAACACAAAATTTAAAATACTTGAACATTTTTAACAAACAAGCTCCACCAAGACCAAAACAATGGATTTTTACTGACAAATTTCACACTGTATGTCAGAACAGATCCCGTCATGTTCTAAACCTCTCTTAGGCTAAAGTCAAAGTGAACAGCTGTTCATATTGTAAATTGAAACTAGGACTGGGCGATGTGGAGAAAATCAGACATCACAATATTTTTGACCAAATACTTCGATATCGATACCGCAACTGTATTGTAGTGGTGAGTATTGGTGCGTTCACAAAATATTAACACAATAAGATTTTTGATAAATGTGGATATAATGACTAAATGGGTAAAGGCAAATAATAGAACAGTTACAACTGTGAGTGTCTGTTTATGTGTGTGTTTGTGTGTGTCTGTTTCTGCATGTGTTCTTTTGTCTCCCTCCTGTTTTCCCTTTCGGTTCCTTTGTTCCACAGTATTGTTAGTAACTGTTTGTAGTTTTTGAATTAAAAAATTAAAAATTAAAAGTTTACGTTAAAAAGAAATATGGCGATGGTACGGCCATCCTCGGACTGCTCAATGACAACAATGACAACTTTCTCTACATATCAACTTTCCATATTCCATTTTGACTCATGGTACAACTATAACTTACTCTACGTTTAACATCTCAGAACTTAAACTTAACATTACTGTCCAACTGGGACGTTGGACTAGACTTGGACTGATTGGGGAGGATTGCTATGATGAAGTACACACAATGATACAATAGTAAGCACAAAATACGTTAACCATGTATTGAGCTGATTTGATGTGCCCATATTATGAAAAAACTCACTTTTTCTGGGATTTGGGGTGTTATTTTGTGTCTCTGGTGCTTCCATACACATACAAACTTGGAAAAAAAATATCCATGGTGTTTTGAGTGGGATCCGGTTTCTGAATGTCCTCTGTCTTTCAGTCTCCAGGTGAGCTGTTCAACATCTGCACGGCTTTCTACGTCACTAGAGACGAGGTTGCTAACCGTAGCATGCTAGCTTGATCTCAATGGCAAAACATTGCTCCAACAGCCACTAGTTGACCATAATCTCCAAAAGAACTACTTCCTGTCCCTGTTGTGCAGGTATTCCACAAGTGGCCCTGGTCTAGAATAAGTCTCCCAGCTAATCCTGCCTTGGACTGACCAAAGCTGGAGAAAGAGTTATCTAGCTGATGGGATCTTACCGAGCTACTGAGCATGTGCAGCTCCCAATAAAAATAGTTTAGAAGTAAGTTGTCTCACACTGGAGCTAAAACAAGTGAGAGGTCTTACTCTGTAGAGACCCAAACACACAGGGTGAAAACAGGATATGCAGCAATGTGCAGTACAACAAAAATATGGTGTTTTTGAAAATGAAATCATGTAAACCTATTCTGGTACAACCTCAAAATACAGTTATGAACCTGAAAATAGCAGAATATGGGACCTTTAAATATGTAAGTTTCACTGCCTTGATATGATAACATATTTATATGAAACAAGAATGTAATTTTGAAGGGGTTTTCACATCTCTGTACAGTTTTCCAGATATCCAGATTTTAGCCTCCCTCCTCTAACCATGAGGCTTTTTACCACCCAGGAGCACAGAGATCCGGGAGGTGCAGAGAACGACCAAACAGACCATCCGACACCTTTGATAAAAGAAGTGATCATAACATGGTGGGCATAGATTGGTATGGAAGTCACGATTGCAAAAATGATGATGATGTTGATGATGATGATGATTACAGCCTTACTGCTGCTAAGAAATCCATTCGTCCTACGCGTGTCTCACCCACTGCTGCGCTATTTCAGAGTAAAAACACTGCAATCTCATTATAGAAACAGGAGAAAAAGCCAACTTTGGATGAAAGTGTTGATGTGTGACATTGTATTTTTTAGCTTTTAAGTTAAAGGCTTATATAACTTGTTTCATATTTCAGCCTGAGCTTAATATATAGCAGCCACAACCCCACATATGGTAGAATTAAACTGCAAGGAGACATGACAGGAATTGTTGTTAACTGGTCTCCTGCAGCTCTCCTGGTGCTGTTAAAGAACCAACAGGAAGGTTTTTTTAAGATGATTCTGAGATGAATACAATCCTCTATAGGGATCCTGTCTTTTGTGGAGCGTGAACCGTGCACAGCAGCTGACCCACTTTACACTGTTTACTGTTTGTTGACTTTGCTTTTGTTAAGATGCTTCTTGGGATGTTCAAGGGAAGTATTCACCTTCGGAGAGATTATCGACTGAACGCAGGATAATCATTAAGTAATGAGCGCAATTAAAGCACAATGAAATATTAACTAGGGTAGATATTTCTTCTCTTTACTTCAACTCACAAATTGCTCTTTCTCCTGGGGGCGACTATGGCCTCTCTGAATGTGGTTTACATCCGGCAAAAGACAGAAATTCAAAGAGGCATGAATTGTCTGGAGCATACACTGTTCCTCAATAAACACTCTGTAGATAATTTATGTGCTGCGCTCCACTGTCAAATAAGTCATTGGTGTAATGAAAAGCTTTGTGTGTGTGTTTGTGTGTGACCAGTGGCTATAGTTAGCAACGGAAGCATGCGTGGGGATAAAATGCCATCATATTGTTCTTTTCAAACCATAATCATAATCATAAAGACATGCCTAGCTCAGTATGACAAAGCAGAGCCAGAAAGTGAAGAGCTGCAGAGACACAGTGAAGCGACGTCAGTGAACTTTACATATACCGCTGTTCTCATATACACTAACGTCATCATTGGAAATTGTTTGGGAAAGGGCAGTCACTCACTGTTACATAATAATACCTAATAATACCTGGCAGGTGATTGGAAGAACCATCTGTCTATCACATCCGCTGAACAAACTGTCACTTTTGTTTTATTTCCACATTGTCACAACTGCACTTAAGTAAATTTTTCATGTATCTGTACTTTACTTGAGAAGAATCAATAGTAAATACTTTTGATTTTTACTTTGTTACATTTTGCAGCAATTATCTATACTTTCTACTCCACTACATTTCTACAACGTTCCGTTACATTTCCTCCGTTACATTGTTTAGGTCTCTGTTTTAGCTACAGAGTGAGACATCTCACTTCTATACTTTCTTTGTTGGAAGCTGCACATGCTCAGTAGCTCGGTAAGATCCCATCAGCTAGATAACTCTTTCTCCAGCTTTGGTCAGTCCAAGGCAGGATTAGCTGGGAGACTTCTTCTAGACCAGGGCCACTTGTGGAATACCTGCACAACAGGGACAGGAAGTAGTTCTTTTGGAGATTCTGGTCAACTAGTGGCTGTTGGAGCAGTGTTTTACATTGAGAACGAGCTAGCATGCTACGTATAGCCACCTCATCTCGGCTAGTGACGTAGAAAGCCGTGCAGATGTTTTCAGCTCACCCGGAGACTGAAGACAGAGGACATTCAGAAACCGGATCTCACTCAAAACACCATGGATGGGTTTTTTCCAAGTTTGTATGCGTGTGGAAACACCAGAGACACAAAATAACACTCCAAATCCCATAAAAAGTGTTTTTCTTTTATAATATGGGCACTTTAATACACAGGCGATGAGCTGCTGGCTGGCTGCCACATTTGAATCAGTTGTGTGTGGAATGGCTACTGGCACTAGTTTTATCAGACAGTTGAGGGGGACTGGGATCCAATGTTTGAACACTGGACTACAGAATAATGTCCAACAGCTGAGAAAATGGCAACAACATCAAAGTCGGCAGCTGTCTGTAAAGCATGTTTCTTGTTGCCGTTCCAATGGAATTTCAGCTACTGTAGCAGAACATTAAATTAAGCTATTACATCTTTATGGAATTTAGTAATGTTTGCTGAATCAGAGTTTTGTAATGCAGTGATGGAGCACAGGATTTACATCCTGAAGACGAAGCAATGTTCTTGGACATTTTTCACAGTTAAAAAAAAGACACCAATTGCAGTATGCAATAATTCCAAGGTTGAAGTAATGCAAGGATGCCATGCCAAGTCCTTCAACACCATCAATTTGATTAGTCAAATAAAGGACCGCCATCCAGAAGTTCACAATCAATATCAGGAGCGAGCAGCCCACATTAGCAAGTGTGCGGTGGAGCGAGAGAGAGAGAGAAAAAAGAAAGAGGGCGGGGTGCGTGTCGGTGACTATGAAATAAGCGGTAACGCTATAGCTGTGAATGTAGAGGTACAAAGTGTGTACAATTTATTTGGTGAATGAATGCTACTACACTTTAACCCTTGTGTTGTCTTCACGTCAATCATGAGAAAGTTAGTGCTTTTTCTGACATTTTTGTCACTTGTTGTGGTTGCTTTTTTGATGTTTTTTCCAAAGTTATTTGATATTTTAAATGTTGACATTTTCAGCTTATTTCGAAGGCCCATTTTTTGTGATGAAAAAACTGAAAATGGGTCAAATTTGACCCGAGGACAACATGAGGGTTATAATCTAAACCAAGTTCTTGTGACTTGCATGCTAGCTGCTGGTTGAAGAAAGTGAAGGGGGTTAGCCTCGGAGCCAGCGACAACCTCTGCACAAGCTCAGTAACTTGAAGGTACTGTACATGGTGTAATGTCTTCAGTTGATTCTTAGCAAAAAACCTTCATTTTCATTTTTTTCTTTCATTTGCTCTAAGAACCCGGGGAAGAACCAGATTAGTCATAAAACAGGACATTTTGTTTTAAAATTCATATTTGTGATCCAACCCTTTTCCCATTTGTGAGTTAAACTGAACTTTCATACACTTGCTACAAATTATAAAAGTAGCCTTAAACATACACGACAGCATTTCATGGTGGCTTTGTAATTTTTGGTAAATATCAGTTATTGGCCATAACTTCAATATTAACAGTGGTTATCAGTATTGGCCAATATGTTCACAGTGGTATGTGCTGGTGGATATGAGCTGTGTGGATTGTCCCTCTACCAGTGTTCTCTGCTACTTTGACCCTTTCATGACCCTCATCATATTTATCTTTAGCTGCTGATAGAGGAACACTTGCTACATTAGCTTTGAACAAGGAAATGTGTCCACTATGCTGGAAAAAACAAAACTAATATGCAATTTGGAAAAAAAGTGGAACACTAGATAACTTAGCTTTTCACTTCAAGCCCTGTAAAAAAATTTCTGGTGCCATGGCAGCCTGTATGCAGGCCCCAAATCTCTGTTTGTTTCCTCCTGGTGTCTCAGTGACACCAACCCCCCCTCACCGTGGCACATGGTGACTCATAATGCTATCCTAGAGGGCCAAATGTTGAGAAATAATGGCTCCCTCTGCAATTACCAACAATTATCTTGAGCTTGTGTGCATGCTTCTGGAGACAGCTTGCACTGGGATCAGCCAGGTCGCTGCTGCTCAGCCTGAAGTGTGCTTGCATTAGATGGAAGATACATGGAAAGTCAAATATATGAAAGGCTTTAATTCGCTGAGTACAATGTGATCTGGTTAATTGGTGCTGACACACTACAAGACAGTTACATGGTGACAAAACACAACAGGACATTTAGTGAAACAGATCACATTTACTCTAGCAAAGCAGAGTAAAAACACTTTACACTAAACACTGAGAAACATTTTAAAATGATTCATCATGTGAGCTTTTAGTGTCCAGGAAATCCCACACATCCTTTTTTTTAATCAGCCTTCATAAGCAACCAGTTTCTTTTTTTTCTTTCTGGTTAGAATCTGAAATTCACTGTTTGAATATAAGAGAATTTAAGAAAACATCCAGAGGATATTTTTACTTTAGCATGTGAATGAGGAGCTTGATGTGGAACTATTTTACACTTGGCTTTGCTATGTCAATAACCAAGGTAGCAGCTGTTGCCTTGAGTCTGCACTAAGCCAACCAGTTATTCCATAGGGGCAGAAAAAAACATGTTATGTAGTCTACACTAACTAAATTGAATATGATTATGATATTAACAGTCCCACTCTATCCAAATGAAGTCAATATTTTAATGAATTAAACTTTGACTCATAGTTCCTTGTGTCTATACCATGTCTATACCATGTTACTGCCAACCAAATGCTTTTACTGTCCAATATATTCCCCCCCCCCTTTTCCCTCCCTTATTTACGCCCAGGTCTCTCAGCGCCAGCTCCTCAGACACAGACAGCTTCATCTCAGCGGGCATTAACTCCTGTGACGCTGTGATTGCAGCGCTTACAGACGAGACTAATTCCTGTTCATTAGTCATACTTTCATTTACATCACAGGCATTTTGCTGATGCCTTTATCCGGCGTGACTCTCTGACTTGTAAACATGTAGAAGAAGCTTAAATTCTTAGTTCTACAGCATTATTGCAACCACTGGTGCAGCAATAAGGCTAAACCTCAGGGATTACTTTTATGTGATGAAATGACAGATGTAACAACATCGGACATAGAAATAATGAAAGGGACTCTGATTGTGATTACAGTCCCCTTTTATATATCCTAGAATGCTAATATGCATATGTATAATCTGTCAGTACATTTGTCAAACAGAGGAGCATGTTCAGTGACTTCTGTCACTGTCATGCTCAACAGGCAGGTGGAGGAGGTCCATGGTCCCAGGGCCATGCAGCTCTTCAACACAACACAAGGAGGGAGGGGAGAAATTGACTTTTCAGCATGAGCATCTACTGCACTGTTCAATCCCTGCTCACTTTTTCACTTGTTCACTTTTGCATCATTACATTCAGTCTACAATAGTATCTGACCTTATCATGGTCATTGCATTTCTGTGAGAGATTTTAAAATTAACACAACAAGTTGTTCAGAGGTTTATTTTTGACAGCCTCAGCTCTGGTTTGATAATAAACTGTTGATCAGTCAGGAGTGATAATTTTACTTATTCTCAGTGTAGTGCAGAACTCAACTGGGGACCTACCTGAATGAATTAAATTGTCTGGTGTCCTGTCATGAGACTGATTGTGAAACTGATTTATTTTACATGCACATCCTGCACTGACAGTATAATGTTTATTACATTCTTTTAGTCTTTTTGTAATACATTGTATTGTAGCCAGTCAAACCAGAACACAGATACAGTACATATACAGTGAAAACATGTAAGTAAGAATAGCCACGTAATGCGACTATTTTTATTTCGGCGCACATGTTATCCAATATTTTTGCATGGACAGCAAAGCTAAGAATCCTGCAGCTATACAATGCTGCTGGCATCAAAAATTAATACAAAGATACAGGCGCTGTGTTAAGCTTCAATAAGCTATTTACACGTTTACACAGGAAGAGAAAGCACCTTCAAGGCCTTCATTAGTGTTTATGACTTTGCCCATCTTCTCTTTCTGTTTTGTCTCTTTCTATTGATAGGGTCAACAAATAGCAATGGTGAAAACTGAACTTTCACTCCCTCTGGGAAATAAAAGACACCATGGATCTGGTTACTGATGGAATTATTGTTCTTGTCATCCCTTTCTCCTCCATCACATCCACCCTCATTGGCAATTCACTGTCAATGAAATCCACCGTCAAACTACAGTATGACAATATAAAGGATAAACACATTTATAAAGAGGTAAATACAAATACACTCTGGAAATACAAACAAAATACACATACTGTACCTCACTGCCTGCATATAACCAGAAGGGAATGAGTTCACTTGAAAGTACCTGGTCCAAAAAACTAAAATGAAAAACGTCTTCTTTACTTCTTTGCTCAAAACACGAGTAACTCTTATCATCCACATACGGAAAATAACTTCTCACCCCATCTCTTGTTGCACCTTAAAGTGTCCATGTGCAACGCACAGTTCCTAATTAACATTGACACTCAATATTCACGAATGATTAAATACATTTAACTGTTACATAATAACAGAAATAATATGTATGACAGTTATATGAACTATTCTGTATTCATTCCCTAAGTTTACTGTAGAGTAATCCCTTCATAATTTCATAAAATCAAAAATAATACACACACTTAATTACATTTTACTCTGGAACAAAAGACTCTAAGCAGTGCCTTGAATGCCAAATTCAAATCCTGGCCTAACAGTTTGGTCTGGCCCCGGAGACAATGACGAGGGAGACTGAGGTTTGTTAATCCTGATAACACTCTCTTTTGTTGTGGTGATGGCATTGGAAAAAAGATGAGAATATCCCAAGGATACCTGCAGTGATGATGGGTCTGTTTTGGACAGTAATGATAACGCTGATTAAAGCAGCTTTGATTTATGTATCGCGCCATCGGAAAATGAGAGCAAAATGTGATATGGGGCTATTGCCCAGGGTGAAAACAATCGCAGCCACAACATTGGCTGATTCACTTGGATGATTACAGGAGGGAAAGAAGATGCATGTGTGTGTGTGTGTGTGTGTGTGTGTGTGTGGGTGGGTGTGGGTGGGTGTGGGTGTCCATTTTGGAACCAAGCAAATAAACCTAAAGATGTATGGTGGTCAAGCCATCATTTTAGTTCCTGAAAGGTAGGGTGGTTTTAATCTGACAAGAACAAGTAATATGCCAGTTCCTTAATGAAAAAAGTATATCTGCAACTCCCCTGTAAGAAGAAAGAAGGGAAATGCAACTGAAATAGAATTTTTTTTCCCTTTTTTTCATGTTCTGTGCTCTCTTTTGAGTAAGAAATCATTACTCCAAATGTCAACATTTATATCAACAATGGATTCATGACTAGTCAAAACTTTCATTTAGACATCTAACAATATATTGACACGTGAAAAATGAAATTGAGATATCTCTAATTAAAACTACAGACATGTAAAAATGGCCCAATGAGTTGGAGATGGTGAATCTAATTAAAGATATCTACAGTATATTTCAATTTTGACTGTATAAAATGTGATTTCCAGATATCTTTACATAAATGATGACTACACAAAGTCACTTGTCCAGACAGTTAAATGGCTAATAAGCTAGTACGCTGCACAGTGAACAGCTTCAAAAGTTGAAAACTAAAATGCATGGTCCTTATTCTTCAGGCCCACCGCTAACACAACGCTGTCTGTCCTTGGCTTATAGGTTATCTTTGCAAGTTGGGTACACTGGGCCTATGTGACCCTACTGGCTCAGCTGTCAATAAAATGAAACGCATACACTGCCACCCACTCACAGGACAAAGAGTAGAGGAGTATTTCTAAATATCAATGGGACAACCCATTATCTAGATGTTTTTCCATGCAGTAATGCAACACACACACACACACACAAACATACACACCCCCAACAAACATACTTTGATGTCAGAAAGCAACATTCTGGTCCCACTGAATTATATGCAAATTATGAAATAAAGTTCAAGGCACTCACCGCCTTAGTAGTCAGCCGACTGTAAAATGATCTGACTTATGTTTAGCCATATCCAGACAATGCCCATGTGGCCTGTGTGTAGAACTACTCATCGCAGTGCAGAGACAGAGGCACACACTGTTTCCGTACAGTGGTCCCCTATCTGCTGCTACGCCAGACTGCTTCTGGGATCTGGTCCACTGGCTACTGAGCTGCTGTACACGTCAGCACATTATACCATATTTTCTGCCATTTCCATTCTATTGTAAATTGTTAAATAGTGGCCTTTAATTATCTTTGCTGCAGAGTAAACCATGACTTTATATAAAAGATGCTTATATCATGCTAAGTTACTTCAATAGTAATTAGTAATAGTAGCTAGTGTCACTTTAATTTGTTTTCTTGCTGGTAGTGGAAACTCAACACTTCCTCCAGCGTCCTACTGTTTACTGATTAACTTGATAAATTATTTTAATTAATTTTATTAATTAAATTATGTCATTGTCATGCTTAAGCCTGGTTGACCCTAGCTGGGAAAGCGGTATAAAAGGACTGTGTGAAAATCACTGATCAGGTAAAAACCCTATTGCTGATGTTTTGCTAAAAAAAATCAACTTGATCTAATCTTGAGTAATTTAAAACATTGAAATGAAAACAAAACACATGATTTATAATCTAGTAAGCGCCAGCTTTTATAGAGACCTTAGTGGTCCCTTAATACTGTATCTGAAGTCTCTTTATATAGACCTTAGTGGTCCCTAATACTCTATCTGAAGTCTCTTTATATAGACCTTAGCGGTCCCCTAATACTGTATCTGAAGTCTCTTTTATATAGACCTTAGTGGTCCCTAATACTGTATCTGAAGTCTCTTTATATAGACCTTAGTGGTCCCTAATACTGTATCTGAAGTCTCTTTTATATAGACCTTAGTGGTCCTTAATACTGTATCTGAAGTCTCTTTTATATAGACCTTAGTGGTCCCCTAATACTGTATCTGAAGTCTCTTTTATATAGACCTTAGTGGTCCCTAATACTGTATCTGAAGTCTCTTTTATATAGACCTTAGTGGTCCCTAATACTGTATCTGAAGTCTCTTTTATATAGACCTTAGTTGTTAGCCAAGGGGGAGACGGAGGATTTAAAAAAAAAAAAACATGACTCTGCAGTAGAGGTAATTATCTTCACTTGAGTTTCTGTGCACGGCAGTCGACGCAATCTTCTGAACATAGTCATACTGAGAAATACAGAGAGAGTTGTGTGGAGCCGATGGTCTTAATTAGCTTTGTGGCAACTCATCTGGCAACGGCTTGAATGTAACAGACGTTCATTAATATCAAAAAGTTACGCCCTAAAGGTTTAGTACCTGCTGAAAAATTTAAATGCGTGTCTGGTATGATAATATTCAGTATACAGGAAACAGAAACAAAGTGGAACGGAGCAAAAAAACAGATATTGTATAGTATTTGATTGCAGTCAGGCATTCCTGTCTGTTGAACAAATTAATTTCCAAAATAAAAGCTTGGATTTCCTTTCTGGTAACAGAAATAGTCTTTGCACCCCTTTCATTTATATGAAGGAGGTGGACAAGTTAACTGGTAAACCTGACAGTAACACATGTTATTGTATTGTTTGATTGCAGTATGGCACTCCTGTGCTTAAGGCTCTTCATTGGCTACCAATAGGTTTTAGAGTGCATTTTAAAATTTTAATCACTACCTATAGAGCCTTGCATGGTCAAGCCCCTGCTTACATCCAGGATCTACTACACGCATACACTTCTGGTCGTTCTCTGAGGTCTTCAAACCAAGACCTTTTAACTGTCCCCAGATCACGTTTTAAAACCAGAGGTGATCGAGCCTTTTCTGTGGCGGCTCCAAGGCTCTGGAATTCTCTTCCCTTAGCATTGAGAGCCTTGGATTCTGTGGAATCTTTTAAAAAACACCTCAAGACACATCTTTTTAGACAAGCTTTTAACTAGCAATATGGCTAAGTATTTTATGTGTTGCTGTTTTATTTTGTTTTTACTGTAAAGCACTTTGTGACCCTTCTTGTCTGTGAAAGGTGCTATATAAATAAAGTTTACTTACTTACTTACTTACTTACTACTCCTGCACATTAATTAATCAAATTCCTTTAAGTTAAACAAAACATCAGTTTTCTGGTAACATAGATAGTCTTCACATGCCTACACTGACTCGCCTGTAGTTTACACGGGGTGGACAAATTAAGAGGAACATCTGACAGTAAAGGAACATTGTACTGTATTTGTTTGCAGTAAAGCGCCTCTCAGGGAACCATCACCTTATCGTGGTGGAGAGGTTTGTGCGTTCCTATGAACCTGAGGGTTATGTTGTGTGGTCCCAAGTGAGGGGCCAGACAAAGAATGGTTTAAACCCCCCTATGAATCACGGAGAGAGAGATGGAGGGACCCTGCCTGGAGGAAGCCCAGATGGAGGGCTTGTCAGCAAGCACTTGGTGGCCGGGTTTGCCATGGAGCCCGGCCAGGCACAGCTCTCTCTGTCCCATAGGCCCACCACCTGTAGGAAGAATTGCTGGGGACGGGTGCGTTGCCACATGAGTGGTGAAGGTCAGGGACCTCGACGGACCTGACCCGGGTGGCAGAGGCTGGCTCTGGGGGCGTGGAATGTCACCTCTCTATGGGGGACGGAGCTGGAGCTTGTGTGGGAGGTGGAGCGCTACCAGTTAGATCTGGTGGAGCTTACCTCTACGCACAGTCTCGGTTCTGGGGACAGTTGAGATGGTTCGGGCATCTGGTAAGGATGCCTCCTGGGCGCCTGCCTAGGGAGGTGGTCCAGGCACGTCCAGCTGGGAGGAGGCCTCGGGGAAGACCCAGGACTAGGTGGAGGGATTAAATCTCCAACCTGGCCTGGGAACACCTCGGGATCCTCCAGTAGGAGCTGGTTAATGTGGGTCGGGAAAGGGAAGTTTGGGGTCCCCTGCTGGAGCTGCTGCCTCCGCGACCGGATACCGGATGAGAGGATGAAGATGGATGGATAGATGGCTGGATGGATGCAGTAAAGCGTTTGTGTTAGGTATTTTTGCCTTGTTCAAAAGCACCTTGACAGTGCCCACCTGGCACCTCTCCAGCTACCAGTCCACACTTTGTACTTCAGTCTGTACAGGGACTTGAACCAGTGACCCTTCAGTTCCCAACCGAAGTCCCTTACGGACTGAGCTACTGCCTCCCTAATTTTAGTTTGAATTAATTTAATTACACTAAGGCTTTCCCATTTCCTACCTCCTAGTAACCTTGACAGTCTCCACATACTGTGGCTCTGCTTCCTATCTCTCACACTTGGTCCTGAGCACTACTTGAGTTGCCTGATGAGTAAGAGAACTATCTCCCTCACCTCTGACCCCTGTGCCGCCTGTGGTGCTCTGTGTTTTGGGCCTGAGCGGGGATGGCTCCATAATGGGGAAGGGCGGGGGTGATCTGAGAGAGCCGAGATTGCTGCAGCCCCTCTGTAGCATGAAGGCTGACAGCCGTAATACCACCTGACAAACTAAATCAGCTTATCAGTGAACCGAGCCCTGCATCAGTCTAAGCAGTAGAAGTCCATGTTGCTGAGATTTGCTTGTCACTCGTCTTGCTCTTGAACAGGTATGAAGGGTGACAAGCCAGCTTAATATAAAGCAGGTCATAGAAAGCACCAGTGTTCAACACAACATGAGTTTTTGACGGCTGATAGAAAAGTCAATATTATTCTACTGAGGCTGACATGTAACAGCATGCCCACTAAATACATATGTATTGACATGAGAAAAGCCTCTGCAAAAAACAACCAGTCTGAGAAACAAGCACTTTGATTTAGCTTTAAAATACTTTGATTATCATTTGATATAAAGATCTGAAACCTTTCAATCCATTAAGCAGGCACGGCTGCAGAGCTACAATATAAATGTCAGAAATCATTCCAATATCTAGATGCACACTCTTGTATTTAAACTCAAACTCTGTTAAATCTGTGGATGTGTCAAAATTTCCATTGTGATTGTCTCATGAGTGTAAAAGAAAACCAATATGTAAAAAAAATCTGCAGAATAAGTGACTCAGTTTGTACACAGCAGGCCAGTATTGCTGTGATTT
Organism: Etheostoma perlongum; assembly: GCA_026937815.1. Classification (NCBI taxonomy): domain Eukaryota; kingdom Metazoa; phylum Chordata; class Actinopteri; order Perciformes; family Percidae; genus Etheostoma; species Etheostoma perlongum. The sequence goes on from CM049388.1 coordinate 19,068,324, forward strand.
GCAACATGAGATTATTTCCTCTTTAATTTTGACAAGTTTCATCAATCAAAACAAAAGCATGCTGGAATCCCACATATGTGAATGCAAGCGCCCTGTAGGAAAGCAAATGTTTTTGCAATTTACAAGGGAAAAGAATTAGTAAAACATGATCATTCCAGAATCATTCCATGAGAAGTGTTTTAAACAGTTCAATTAATCATATAAATGGCATAATATAAATAAATTAGCACAAAAAAAGATAGCAGCAAAATATTAAGAAACATTGAACTGCATATGAAATGTTCTGAGTGAAGGAGAACTAAAGAAAACTCAATCCTTCATGGATTTGCATCAGTCTTAAGTGAAAGCTGTAAATGAACTGAAAGGTAATTCGAGACTTTTGACGCCTCCAGCCAGTGGAGTTGTTCATTCCAGTGTGTAACTCAATACATGGATGGTGTGCTAGAGATTGTGTACACTCAGCGTGGTCCGTTAAAATCCTCCCATTATGCGTGAAACATAATCAGAAGGATTTCAGCCTGCAAATGCTCTGAATTTCATGGGCAATTCTCAGATTGATCCACTCAGCTGCAATTGCTGCTCAGGCTCTTTAAGGATACGAGGAGAGGCAGAAAGAATGCAACTGAAGAAATGCATGAAATCCTGTCTAGGACATTTCATTGCCCTGAGAGAGAAAATGCACAACTCTGCCCTGAACCCACCCCTGTGGATTTTTTATAACTTCACAAGAACAACAGTAGAGCTTATAAAAAAAAAGACTTGTTTGGTGAGACAACAGAGCTTTTCCTTGTTTTCTGTCATATCTACAATGTTATAAGATTGGATTTTTATGTTAAACGTGGCAGAAACTTCGAATAATGAGGTAAATGTATTTTAGACAAATCCCATGCCGTTTTCAACAGTTTTTCCTACTCTCGGCTAAGTTTTATGCGTGCTACATGCTAATGGCAGTAAACGGTGTCACCTTGGCTGCCAGTGTCGTTAAAATCTCCCCAATTCCGGGTCACATTACTCACACATTATTACTTTTCTGTTAGTAGTATATGGTTTACAAGCCTTCATTGGCAATTTTTGACTGTAGAAATTGGTGCTATCTATTATCATCAACTGCTAACTAAAGTAGCTACATGGCTAACGGCAGTAAACAATGACATCTGGGCTGCTTGTTGTTAAATTCTCCCCAATTCCGGATCACATTAGTCCTGAAACATAACCGATTGGGTAGTGATTGGTTCAGAAACCTTGATCTGCGTTCTTTGACAGTAGAAAGTGCTTCTTTCAAAATGAATCACCCCTCGGGGGCAAATAAAGGTTAGGGTTAGGGTTAATCTCAGCCAATGCAGAAATGCAATTTCTCCTCAATTTCCGGTCACTTCACTGCTGGGAGATGTCTGGTTGTGTAATATTTGGTTTAGAAGCCTTTATTGGTGATTTTCCAAGGTAAAAATACACTCTGTTGCAGTAGCTCCAGCTTAAACTAGGAGATTCCAGGAAGCTAGCTGGTCAATCAGAGTAGACTGGGCTTTTTTGGGAGGAAAGATTAAAGAGACGGACACTCCTACAGAGCGTCTCCTATATGCAGCAGCCATGGGCAGTAGGAGAAAAATAAAGTGTTTTTTAACATTAAAGCAAGTAATGATGTTCTAGTACAAACACAAAATGCTACTATAATCCTTTAAAATGAGGCTTGAGGAGTGATCCTTGGCCCCATATATTGGTTCCTGTTTAAGTGGTCCCCTATTCAGAAAAGACAATATCCAAAACACCCAGGGACGTTTTTAAAAACTACTGAAAAAGAATCAAGAAAGACATGTTTTTTTGCTCCAAAACTATTCACATTTGAAGTGTTTTTGACACTACAGTATATCTCTAGCTCTGTGATCTTTAAAAAGAAAACTCCAATGATGGAGCATTCTTCTATTGGCTCTTTTATTTGACTGTGCTGCTCTTTCCTACCTGGTTGCGACTAAATGATTTGCTGTTTGACTGCTGGAAGGTGATGCAAGGCATCTGCTGTCAATGCTTTTAAAGTCAACGTCGAAACGTCATTTGGACATCCCTAGCTACAAGAAGACACACATGGTGTATTTTAATGAAAACTAAAACTTAAGTATATCTCTATATTTTAGGAGAACTGCTTAAGGATTCTGAGAAAGTTGTCCAGCCTCAACTTGGGCAAAAAGCTTGTTGCAAACATTGATTAATATCAAAAGCTGCAGCCTGCAGTGTATTTTCCTACTTCTCTGCATAAGCCTAAGTTACGACTTCCCCTTTTCCTCACAGTCCTTTTACTGAAGCTTTTTCGATTTGTCAATCCCAAAAAAGGCTGTAGTCGGCCTCAGCAATCACAATGAAAGTAATTTCTAACATATATCCTGTGGTCAGCAGTGCCAATCAGAAGGAGTGCACCAAGGGTCAATCCCTGCTCAGCAGGCTCGGTCCTAAATGGAAAATAGTGGATTATAGCTGACTGTCTGATTCACAACCATTATATTAATAAAATCAAATCAGTCACGTCACAAAAATCAATCAAGAAACAGATAACATCTATAAACTTCAGGCAAAATCGAGCATTAGATCTGGATTAGTGTGTACTCTATTGTCCCAGTACTGCAGATCCTTACCATTCTAAAAACACATATACATAACAAATATTCCAACATTCAAGTAACCATAATGTTTCCTGAGCACGTTCACCCTCCTCAGAGGTTAATAGCTATTCTGTTTTCCCACAAGCCTCAGATCAAACCACACATCTTAGTCATGTTAGAGGATCTGCCAAGCACTTACTTTGAGGCATACTCAGGCTCTAAGATTAAGAGCCTGGCTGATACACTGATGATGATTTTAGATTATGATACTATTAGAATAAATCAGCGGATATGTTAGGTTCAATTTAATTCAGAAACAATGTCTCTATCACAAAATTTTCCCATTAGAAAACACTGACATGTTTTTTCTCAATTTATCTATATCCAAACATCTGGTGTATGGTCTGTGTATGTAAAGGAACTAAAAGAAGCTTATATGTCAGAATATTAATAGTGTCGCATTGGCAGACCTTCCTCCACAGCTTTGCCGGAGTAGGGTCTGGCGAGTCTACACAGCATTCTGGGATGGGATAGCGGCGCAGGTCAAAGGGGCCTCGTCAACATATCCTCTTTTACCATTTTGGTACATTCAAAGGTTGTTTTAGTTGTGTGAGAAAAAACTTAGATTGGACAGATAAGTGGAACCTCGTGGATATAGACTACAATATTAATAACACTCATTGCTCTATGACTTAATTGAACCAGCAATTATAAAAAAAACCATTGGTATAACGCTGGCCTTACTTATTCTGTGTAGCCTTCGCAATAAAAGTCCAGCTTAAATTGTCTAGCTTTCACAATAAAAGCCCATATTAAATTCACTTGCTGGGTCTTACCTGCACTGTGCGCTCTCTCTCTGCCATAGGTCCACTCACGGGCTCAGCCCGCTAATAACAGCCTCCACGTCTCTCACCCCCACACCAACCGAAAAAGTCGACCTGGCAAACACAAAATGACAGCACACCTTCAGCACAGACACGCTCTGTCACACTAAAACAAAAGTCACACAGCCAGGCATGTAGGCTATAACAAGCAACACCGCAGTTAGCACCATACTAGTGTTTCAACATGGTTTCACTACTCCTGCCTCCAGCTCGGGACATAACACACAGGCATAAGATTGATCTAAGTCTCTCTCGTAAAGAAAGCAGATTATTATAGTACACATTTTCCAAAATGTTGATCTATTGCTTTGGATGTGTTTTCTAAAGTTAGATAATATATGACAAGTGACACCACATGACTGCTTTTATTGTTGTCTAAATTACTTATGCTCAAAATGTGTACTACAGTAGCTCAGCATAAATTCTTTCAGGAAGATCTAACTTTTAATCAATGCTCCTAAATCTAATCAGCTGTTATCCTAATAACTGCACACTTTTATAACGGGTGCATATCTGCAAATTAGTCTCCCCTGATTGAAATGTCGCTCAGCGTAAATTCTTTCAGGTAATCAATGTTCTCTACCTAAATCAAATCAGCTGGTGGAGGCATTCACCTTCCTGCTAAACCAATCAGAATTGTCCAGAAATTGCAAGAGTCACAACCCTGCTTTAAATCTGGTTCTCCCTTTGCTATCAGCTGTTGTTGCAGGCAACGAGTGCAACCCCCCAATTTTGGCCGATAATATCAGCCCGCCGATATATCGGTTGGACTCTACCTCCCACATATATGCAAGTGGTCATGTGATTATGCGTTGTCAGACATTTTAATATGGACAAAGATTAGTTCTGCTATAAAGCTTGTGTGGAGATCATTTTTGTCTCAAAATGGCATTTAAAAATGATAACAAAAAAGTGTGGAAGTTGCCTGGAGAAACTCAGACAACATTGTTATCAACTTCTCTTTTCTTTTATCTCCTCTCTGGTGGCTAAACAGTAAGAGTACAATGTCTAAAGAGACTTTAGTGAAACACACCTACGGCAGTGACTGACACACAGGACAAGCAAATACTCATTAATGTACATGCACAAACATACATCACTGTGCTAACGCCACACACTCTACACACTTGAGGGAATCTAGAGTAACAGCCTGCTCCAGTGCAGGAAAACCCTCTGAGATCAGTTCCTGAAACACCATTGTCACTCTAACTAGTCTCAATGGACGTTCTGCTGGGGCGGAGATGAATTGTAATTTACTAATTTGACATATGAGCTATGTGGTAGTGATGCCCAAATGAAGCTTCACAAACCATTAGTTGGTGTTTGCTTGTCTCTTTTTTTAAAGAATGGTGTGCTTTAAGTCTCGCATTGTCAGATCTATCTCCACAGCGGTGTAGATTAAAATGGCCATATTATGAAAAAATCACATTTTCTGGGATTTGGGGTGTTCTTTTGTGTCTCTGGTGCTTCAACACGCATACAAACTTGGAAAACATCCATGGTGTATTGAGTGAGATCCGGTTTCTGAATGCCCTCTGTCTTAAGTCTCCGGGTGAGCTGTTCAGAATCTGCATGGATTTCTACGTAACTAGAGACGAGGTGGCTAACCTTAGCATGCTAGCTCGTTCTCAATGGCAAAACACTGCTCCAACAGCCACTAGTTGACCATAATCTCCAAAAGAACTACTTCCTGTCCCTGTTGTGCAGGTTTTCCACAAATGCCCCTTGTCTAGAAGAAGTCTCCCAGCTAATCCTGCCTTGGACTGACCAAAGCTGGAGAAAGAGTTATCTAGCTGATGGGATCTTACAAGCTACTGAGCATGTGGGACTCCCAACAAAGATAGGATAGAAGTGAAATCTCACTTGCTATTTTAGCCTGGGTGTGTAAACTTATTCAAGCCACTGTAGCTTGAACTGTAGATCTGTTTCCAATCTTTACCGCCTAAGCTCATGGAATGTAAATTTGACTGATGGATGCCCTCAGAAGGGATATGCTACTCATAATGTTTCCTCTGGCAGTGCTCTGTCTTGGGAAACCGAAGAGAGCGGTGTTAGTTAATTCACACTGTGCAGAGCAGAACCGCACCACAGGCAGACCTCGTATCAATATCTGCAAATCCTGTCTGGAAGAATAAGCTGATGAGATGCACTGACACGGCAGCCTTATCCTGCAGTCATTAACGGAATATAAATAGGATGCGACCATCCAGTCGACCTGTCAGAGACCTGTCTCATCACACCTGCATCTGCATATTCATCCAACTTGTAACAGCTGAGGGACCACACCCTTCCTTCTTTTCATGTGGTGCAGTTTTTGTCAGTTCCAAAATACAAAGATCAAAACCTGCTCAATCTCTTTTAAGGGTTCAAATAGAAACTTGTGGAAAACAGATTCCAGGTGTACTGTGAGTAATTTTATAATGTTGGAATAAGGCTGTTCTCATGAACAATGCGCACATATAGTAGCTACAATAATGGTCCGCATGTGGAAGAGGTTGGGTCATAAAACACAGGGCTTTCAACCTGGTGGGTGGAGTTTGCGTCCTGGGAAAAACACAATACTTTCAACCTGGAAATGTGTGTTTGTGTCCCAGGAGTGTTTTAGTTCAAACCACAATCTTTTTTTTTATCTTAAAGCTCCCATATTCAGCTCATTTTCAGGTTCATAACTTTATTTTGAGGTTGGACCAGAATAGGTTTACATGGTTTCATTTTCAAAAAACACCATATTTTTGTTGTACTGTATATTGCTGCAGATCCTGTCTTCACCCTGTGTGTGTTGTAGCAGTGTTTTGCCATTGAGAACAAGCTAGCATTCTACAGTTAGCCACCTTATCTCAGCTGGAAGAAATCATAGCTCACTCAAAACAGCATAGATAGTTTTTTTTTCATAATACGGGCACTTTACCAAGTTGTTTTGTAGCCTAAAGTTAACTGTCCTTGCCACATGAAGTTCACTTTTTGTTGGCCAAACTTAAACGCCACGCCCCCTGCAAGGGCCGTAACCTCTCGGAACGAAATCCATTCTGTGGCTGTAGAGATTTGTATGAGGCTGCAAATGGGAATAATCTCTCAAGTTAACCAAATTTCTCTTTATTAGGGCAGGGTAGGCATATTAGTCTTTTAAACACATACAAGTTCAACTAAGTGAAACAAAACGACCCACAGAAATGTACAACTGTGCACTGTAAAAGACAGGGGCCATAGGCCTATGGAAAACTGAATTAAAAAGTAAAAATAGTGCCTAAACACTCTGCTGCAATATCAGCATTGCATTGAACTCGTGACAACTTAGACTACATATTTCTTTTAGTTTACAATGTATTCTCACAATGCCCTTATTTCTTTTTCTTCTAGAAGTGTGCTTTCAAGAAGCAGAGAGCGGCGGTAGACTCTGCGCCGCAGAGAGAAAACGCTCTCTCCGCCTCCACGGATGTAGCCAGAATAGCACTAAGAGCTTCAAACAACTGTTGCAGGTGGGGTGGTCTCCTGTTGGTGGCCTCCAAGAGGGAAAACTCTTTGGTTAGAATTTTCATGAAGCAGACATCATTAGTCGAGGTAGGTAGCCTACTGCCGCGTGAGGAAGTTAGTGAGCTTGTATTACCGGAGCTACGATACGGCACCATCGCCTGCAATAGACAATAGACGCGCACTCCTTGCGTTTTTTAAATTTCATTTCCTGTTTCCCGTCATAACCTTTCGGGAATCGGGAAATACTCTTGATCAGATTTCTCAGGAATCCCATCTCCCATTAAACCCTAGTGTGAGTGTGTATCTGATGAGCAGGTGGCACCTTGTACGGCAGCCTCGGCCACAGTGTATGAATGTGTGTGAATGGTGATGTAAAAGCACTTTGAGTAGTCGTTAAGACTAGAAAAGTGCTATATAAAAACTGTCCATTGTCGCCATATTTCGTAGGATATCATTCGAGTTGGTGTGCATACGTTTTGGAACAATATCATACGCTTGGTTCATAATATGTTGATGTTGGAAAAGTGGCGCTGATACAAGGCACTCAGAAAGTCATGCATGAATTCATAATTCATGTACCAATATTATGAAGTGGTACCGAAAAGGTAAGATGGTAGTTATTTAACCGAATGTAATATGTCTGTGGATGCTTTAAAAAAGAAGAAGCAGCATACAGACACTTCAATTGTCAAGTTCAAAAATAATAACTGGTTGACTCTCACTTAGAAATGAGACGATAGTTTTCAATTGATGCCCTTAATATTGATTATTGACCCTTGTTTCTCGGCACTAGAAAACTTCATTATCTAATGTACATCAATTTATAGTGGGTTTTCAGTTTAAGAACAATAAAGACCTTTTTATTGTCATACTGCACTGGTGTTTAGCTCTCGATTGCGGTATTAAAAGTTCAACAAGTCCATTTCAAAGCACAGAAGGCCTTTAATCCCACACATCACTGCGTAGAGTCATACTGCAGTTTCATATCCTGCAATAATGAAGTGTTTGATCAGACACAGGAGCAGGCAACACTTTATCGATGCCTTTATGTGTGTAATGCGGTCTGCGCTGTGGGAGGCCTTTGTGTGAGGGGGCTTCTCCCAGAAATGATGTTAATCCGTCCTGACATAAAATCACTGCTGCGCCAAAATGTTTAATAACCTACTTTCCATGATTACACCATATAACACCTGCAAAGCTCATTAGCTTTAGGTTATCAAGATCAAAGATCCAAGGCTTTTTATAAGTCAATTAAAAGAGATGAAAGATAATGAGTTTGATGGAAAGCTTTAATAGGCGATTCTGTTATATGTCTTGTTGAATTGTAGAGCACCTTTTCATAGGGCTCAGCTCCAATACAGAGGGGAGATACAGTAGAGGTGGACCTTTTTTTCAATTAGGGTTTATTGTTTGTTTGTTTTTTGGTTAAAATATTTAGTTTGGTTTAATCTGATGATCACCCAGATTTCAAATCCCCAGCATCAAAGGGTTGTAGTGCTCATTAGTGCTGAAATGAGTGTATATTTTTAGCTATTTCAAAAAAATGTGGCTATTGGCATTATGGGTTGTATAGAGCAGTGTTTCTCAAATGAGTACCCCTAGACTAGAGGTACTTTGGAGTATTGCAAGGGGTACGTACGATTTTTTTATGCATAATTCTGCTTGTCCTCCGCTAACGTTAGCAGGGTTAGCATGGCGGCATAAGCCAGAACACCACCATTTATAATGTGTGATCCGGTAGAAAAGAAACTTAATTGAGACTTTAGTTAAGATGTGGAGGAATACAAATTTTAGGGGACAGGGTTGGAAGTTAATGTGTGGTTTCTCTTTAATATCCAGAATAAATGAGATGATTATATTCTCTGATTTGTTTTCAGCAGCATATTAATTACCCTCTTTATTGTTTCACCTCGTTCATCCCACTCTGAGGAGGAAGATAAAGCATCTTCATCTCCTTAAAAAAAAAAAAAACTTCCTCTGTGTCTCATTTCCTCTGTGCAGATTTAGTCCCTGAATGCACCACATAAAAATGAAAAATTTAGCAGTAAGTTAAAGGCTGCTGTTTTTCTTTCCCCTTGAGTTATTGCCGGCTCTAATACACATTCCATGCTCACGCCTCACATTTATATTCTGTCTGGATATTTACGCTAATTTCCTTTGCATAATATTTCAACTAATGGGAAACTAATGGAAGCATTCTTCTTGAGGCCACCTCTTAAAGCAAGACATACTTCATGTTAAATGGCCAGGGGCCCTTACATACTGCCCAGTCATGGTGTGTCTGCTGGGGCCAGCATCCAGTAAATGGAGTAGGACTATAAAGGCCTAACCATTGGATATAGGTCCTCAATACCTTTTGGTCCCAACTGAAATGAATACAATAGGCTCTTGGTTGTGTTGATATATTATTTGAATAGACAATTATTTGTTTTTAATAATAATTAAAAAGTCATGTTTTACAACTTTCTTTAAGCTGCTTGTGGTTAGACAACATTTAGTATTCAACAAGTTTGGTTTCTTGTAAGAAAAAAAAAAAAAAAACTGGACTGCAAGGTCTGTGTAAAATCAGATTATTGAATTTGTTTTGATTGATTGATTGATTGATTCTTTCAGGTTTAAAACAAACATGTTTACCTTCCACAAAGTCAGGTATAAAAAAATATTGTAATGGCACTATTATTGAAAAATGTCAAATGATTCCCAGTACTAAGTAAGTAAGTAAAGTTTATTTATATAGCACTTTTCACAGATACAAATGTGCTTTACAATTGATTGTAATATGATAAATAGAAGATATAACAATAGAAGGAAAACATACAATAGGAACATAAAGCGTACACTAAGCACCTTTTAGGGATGTGGTCAGGATGCATGGTTGAGCATACAAAGTTTGTATCATGGTTCTTTGGTACTCCCTTACTTTCTGCCTTCACATTGGGTGTTACTTCTTGTATTGCAACGGAATGTAAATGGTGGGGAGTAACTAGTGATGGCCAAATGAAGCTTTGTGAACCAGTGTCTTTATTTCTGAGCCACTAGATGGTGCTCTCTGTTTGACAAAGGGCTGAGAATCCACTGAATTGCATTGCCTAGCTCTTAAAACCAAGGGCGCCATCTAGTGGGCCCAGAAAAAAAAGATATTGGTTCACAAAGCTTCATTTGGCCATCACTAGGTGTACCTGTCCAATATGGATGTAATACCTATTGGACTAAGGCCTGAAAATCTGAAATACATTGGGCATTTACATGACTTGTCATGTAGGCTGGGTGGAGCAGGATATTTGACCGGCTACTCAGACCCCTTCTCCTGACCTACAAAGCTCTAAATGGTCAAATGTTCGTGACATTTCTACCGCCATGTTGTTTTGTTACTGTTATGTTGTTCTGACGTACAAGTCCTCAAACCTAATGCCTGGGCCGCAGGAAAAAAAAAATGCCGGTATTCTGCTTTAAAGGAAGCAGTTTCTTTGTCATTTAAAAGAGAATCCTCTGTGGTGGAAAGAAAGACATCCTTAATTATCTGTTCCATACTGTACAGCAGTGTTCTAAGATGGTTTTCCTCTGTACACCCAGCTGTTGTAAGGGGACAATCCTGTTTTGTTGTGTGCTGCTTGTCCCCAACATGTCAGCCCGACTATACAATTCAGAGCTGACATTTTGGAGTCTGTGTGCACATTTCCTGAGAAAATAACCTTAAAAACTGGATGTCCAAGGAGAAAGGTGTGCACTGATGTCTGCCCACTGTTTAAATATCGATCTTAAATAAAAACTAATCCCTGTTGATCTGCTCCCAAGCAGCCATATTACACACTCTCTTCCTGGTAGCCAGTGTAAATTTCAAAAATAAAAGCTAAATTAAAACAAGCAATACTCTTGATTTTTATACCAGCCCCCTGCTCTGTCATGCCCACCACCCAACCTCACTGGATGAGTTGGGTGGATCATTATACACTGCACAACACTGCAAGCAGTTTAGTTTATAACGTTTAAGTTGGTCATTTCTGTCCTGAAGGTTGACCTTGTATACAGGACTAAAGCTGTAGTATGGGATTAGACAGAGAGAGAGAGAGAGAGAGAGAGAGAGAGAGAGAGAGAGAGAGAGAGAGAGAGAGAGAAAGAAAGAGCACACGTAAATTAGTAACCCTAAAAATGAAACTAAACAGAAACTACATTTATTCAGTCTCTGTGGTTATTCATTACATTTTAAGATTATAGATAGAAAAGCAGAACTTTGCACACCTGTAGACCAACAGGTGTGCAAGAGACCGTGGGTTGACAATACAGAACAAAAGATCTGACTGAAGTGCAGAGGGTAGTGGGTGTGAGTGTTCTTTGTTCTGTCAACGAGCCAGATAAAGCTGTCAGTAAGAGCGTCCTCGCACACATTTCATTCCGCTGATTGCTGAAACAACGACCTAACGACCTAGCAAAATCAGTACGTTGCTGTTGTATTACCACTGAGTGATGAGGAAAAATGCATCACAAACAGTAGGGGTGGGGGGAAATATCAAATCAGTATAGTATCTCGATATTTTTAGTGGCAATACTGTATCAATACACAGGCGCCATGTAGGGATCTTTCATTATATACGTGTTGGTCAGTTTGTTTGCTTGACAATCCCATTTTGCAGCAATAAATAAAGTGAACAAACAGAGAAGTGTAACTTTTTAGATAAACGAATGTTGACAAAGTTTCCTTTTGGGGACATTATTTGAAATTGGGAAAAATTAGAAATTGGAAAAAAGGTTATACATTGCAATATATCGCAGAATATTGCAATATGTTTAAAATCGCAATAACATCGTATCGGGCCATAAGTATTGTGATGATATCGTATTGGGAGGCGTCTGGTGATCTCCCCCCCACAAACAGTGTGTTTTCTTTTTCAAAGTTCTATAAATATTCAGCTTTTTCTTGGTCAAATCATACTGTATCCTCCCAGTCCTTGGCCTGGTGAGGGCTCTCAGCTCTATCTGATGCGAAGATTGTGATGTGAACACAGTGTGCATTTTAAGTGAAGTTAAACTGCATTACAGCAACAGTTGTCAAATAAGGAGTGGGACACTACACCACTAGCAAAATGCTAAAAGTTATTTTTTGCTATGAATATGTGTGCTTGTTTGAATATAGGAGAAGGCCTTGGCGCAAAAACAGGAAGATAACTATCCCTGTATCCGTGGAAACCTGGACAATTCTGCAGCCCACAGTTTACATTTAGCACGGCTACGCCCTGCAGTGCCCTGCCACGCCATGAACTACCACAACTATGACTATTTCTAGTCATAGTTCCATTATCTTTATTGTGACTATTATTGCCACTGTTCATCACACCCCCAACCGGCCCCATCAGACCCTGCCTACCAAGAGCCTGGGTCTGTCCCAGGTTTCTCCCTAAAAGGAGTTTTTCCTCACCACTGTCACACTAAATGCTTGCTCTTGGGGGAATTACAACAATTGTTGGGTCTTTGTGGATTGTAGAATGTGATCTGGCCCCTACTCTATCTTTAGAGTGTCTTGGGATAACTCTTGTTATGATTTGATTTAATAAATATAAGTGAATTGAATTAAATGCAGGAAGTAGTGTGCTACGTAGCTAAGTGGAGAGTAAGGGGGGTGGAGGTCATGGTGGTGGATGGCCGTGTAATAAGTCTGGGACGTGAGTTTGTGTCCTGTCACAATTACCCAATTCATGTTGGCTTGTTCTTTACCATAACCGTGGGCTTTCCTTAAACCTTAACCATGGTGTATAGATGGGTGTCCTATATAAAACAAGCCTTAAAATGTTATTCAGGGTTTTGCAGAATCGTCCAAAATTGGTCTGACTGAGATATTATGCAAACCTCCCCTACATTAAGACTTGTGCATCAATATTTTGAGCTGGTTTAATGGACACATGGTCATGTTGTCCTCGGGTCAAATGTGACCCATTTTCAAAGTTCAAAAATCAGTAAATATGGGATGTCGATAAAGTGCCGAAAATTTTAAAAAAAGAAACAAAATAACACGACAAAACATTAAAAAATCAACAACAACTAAATGATGCCAAAAAATGCTAACACCCCCCTCCCACACCCAACAAGCGTGAAAAATGTAAAAAAAAAAAAAGAAGAAAAGCACCCAAAACGTTGAAAAATTGACAAAAACATTGGGAAAAAGCAGGAAAAAAAAACATCAGAAAAAGCAATTACAGTGTTGGGAAAAGTGACATTAAGATAGGGACAACAAAAGAGTTTTTTTTTTCATGGTTGACGGGAAGACAACACAAGGGTTAAAGGCACTTTTTAAAATCAGACTTTTCAATAACACAACCTTTTATACAGGGTACAAGCGGCCGAAATGGGTTTCCTCAGGAGGGTGGCTGGCGTCTCCCTTAGAGATAGGGTGAGAAGCTCAGTCATCCGAGAGGAGCTCGGAGTAGAGCCGCTGCTCCTTCGCGTCGAAAGGAGCCAGTTGAGGTGGTTCGGGCATCTGGTAAGGATGCCTCCTGGGCGCCTCCCTAGGGAGGTGTTCCAGGCACGTCCAGCTGGGAGGAGGCCTCGGGGAAGACCCAGGACTAGGTGGAGAGATTATATCTCCAACCTGGCCTGGGAACGCCTCGGGATCCCCCAGTCGGAGCTGGTTGATGTGGCTCGGGAAAGGGAAGTTTGGGGTCCCCTACTGGAGCTGCTGCCCCCGCGACCCGACTCCGGATAAGCGGATGAAGATGGATGGATGGATGGACAACCTTTTAGATCCAGAAGCGTAATCCCTATCTGCCAGCGCTCATTTTAAAATCCTCACAGATAATCTCTACATCTTCAGCTCTGACATTTTGTGAATTCCTTTCTGACTTCATGTGGTCTTTATAGTCATAGACATAGATGCCTGCGACTGGATGAAATACTCACAGTGAATAGGGTAAGGATTACGAGGTGGAAGAACCACCTGAGGTCAGGACTCCATTTTCACACGTCTGCAGTGCCTGGGGCTCCGAACACATCTTCATTGTCACAAGCTCCTTTGGGAAGACAGAAAGAGTACACTTACTATACATACACATCATCATTTACACACGTCATTTTCAATGGAAGCCGGCTTCTCTCAGCTGCAAGAAGTGGCAAATCGGTCGGCGTCGCATTTTGGGTGTGTTGAGAGTGTTGAGCAGAAAGTTAAAACTAGGTCAACTTTCAGCGGCAAACGACCAGCAACCAATCAGGTAGACGTCCTTCGCGCTGGCTGATTCCAGAGAAACACACGACTGAACATGGAATGCTGCCCCGTCAGAGCGGCCAAAGCGTCAAAAGCTTCAACATACTGTTTGACACGCGTCCTTGACATGGCGGCCAGAGCTTCTGTTGCAGCTCATCTCGGTTGCAGCGTGTACGTACAGTGAAGCTAAGCACAGTCATGCACTGGTCTGGCAGACTGGACTAGCCAGACTATATTAAAACCGTAGTTGCATCACATTTCAGAGCATAGAACTTCTGCTTTTGAACTAGACTTTTCCACTGCAGAGCTTTCAGCCACAGAATGAAATGACAAGCTAAAAAAACGTATGTAAATACTAATTTTAAAACATTCCTTGCAGAGCTTTCAGCCACAGAATGAAATGACAAGCTAAAAAAACTTATGGGTAAATACTAATTTTAACAAACATATGATATGATCAATGACTTATTTTTTAATCACTGTTCCATTTCTTTTATTGTGACTGCAGAGTGATCTTCATTGGAACCCCAACCCGTCAGCAGCTACCAAGAGCCTGGGGAGGTTTCTTCAAAAGTACTATGGTTGCTCTGGTAACATCCTGCAACATCCTGATATGCCATCAACTATTATTTTTAATCACTGTTCCATTGTCTTTTATTGTGACTGTTTTTGCCACTCTTCATTTCAACCCCAACCTGTAAATTACAGAGCGGTCAGACCTGCTCTATCTGTAAATTATGGGTCTGTCCCAGGTTTCTTCCTAAAAGAAGCGGTCTAGACCTGCTCTATCTGTAAATTATAGAGTGGTCTAGACCTGCTCTATCTGTAAATTATAGAGCGGTCTAGACCTGCTCTATCTGAAAAGTGTCTTAAGATAACTCTTGTTATGAATTGATACTATAAATATTTATATTTAGAATTGAATTGAATTCTATTGATCAGGATGAATTATACTTGGCAGATTCTTCCACTCATGTAGCAGCTTTTCATTTCTGTGTGTTCTATATTTGATAATAATAAGTTGTCAGGCAATTCTCCAGAGCAGCTCTGCTGCCACTTACTTACTGTAGTACCACAGGAGCACCATTACCTTATCTGTATTGTTCCGTTTCTGATTTCATCAACAACTGATTGCTTCCTATCAAGCATCTGTCACCAGAAGATACAATATGTCAGAAGACATCAGATTTGATTCATGTCATTCCTAAAACAACTAGAAACGCAGACCTCAGCCAAGGTTTGCCCTATCTCGCAATGTCAACATTCTGACTGAAGGGAGCTTTAATGTAGTTTCCCAGGTGGAAACCAATTTCTCCAATTATTCCGACGCCACGAATGCAGCACAAATGGCCAATCCCACATAGTGAAAATTCATTATTACATTATCTGCCCTGTGATTTGAAACCGCTGCAACCTTTATTGGGTTTTTAATTGGGCCATGATACACCATTTCAACATGGGGACAACATGAGGGTTAAAAGCATGTGTAAACCAGCCGCAAGCGTGTTTCCTTGCATGTGCCTCCTGGTGAAATGGCTGCAGTAATCCTAACAAGACGAAGGCAGGCCAAGGAGACGAGCTGAAAGGATTTTTACCACAAGGCTCCCACTTTTTCAGTTCATTCAAGTCCAAGCAGCCTTGCAATAATACAGTTACTGGAAGAAATCAAAGATGACATTGCATCTCCGACTCAGCGTTCACATTCCATTCCAACAGTTGTTAAACTCCTCGCTACATTACATAAAATCATACAATATTGGATCATTTCAAACAGTCATAGCATCAGCAGTGGGAATATGGCAGTCTGCACTCAGTACTACATACATTTCCGCACCACTAATGTCGAAATAACACACATCAAGCAGGATTTCTTTTCCCTTTATTAAAGTGACAATATCATCGCAATACTTATGCCACAATACAATATTATTGCAATTTAAACGTAATGCAAATGTTCTGTGATGTATTGCAATTTATAACCTTTTTTCCAACTTTTAATTTTTCCCAATTTCAAATGACGTCCCCAAAAGGAAACTTTGTCAACATCTGTTTGTTCACATCACTTCAATGTTATTGCTGCAAAATGGGACAAACTAACCAACATGAAAGATCCATACTTGGCGCCTGTGTATTGATACAGTATTGCCACTAAAAATATCGAGATACTATACTGTATTGATATTTCCCCCCACCCCTACTGTTTGTGATGCATTTTTCCTCATCACTCAGTGGTAATACAACAGCAACGTACTGATTTTGCTAGGTCGTTAGGTCGTTGTTTCAGCAATCAGCGGTATGAAATGTGTGCGAGGACGCTGTTACTGACAGCTTTATCTGGCTCGTTGACAGAACAAAGAACGCTCACACCCACTACCCTCTGCACTTCAGTCAGATCTTTTGTTCTGTATTGTCAACCCACGGTGTCTTGCACACCTGTTGGTCTACAGGTGTGCAAAGTTCTGCTTTTCTATCTATAATCTTAAAATGTAATGAATAACCACAGAGACTGAATAAATGTAGTTTCTGTTTAGTTTCATTTCTAGGGTTACTAATTTACGTGTGCTCTTTCTTTTCTCTCTCTCTCTCTCTCTCTCTCTCTCTCTCTCTCTCTCTCTCTCTGTCTAATCCCATACTACAGCTTTAGTCCTGTATACAAGGTCAACCTTCAGGACAGAAATGACCAACTTAAACGTTATAAACTAAACTGCTTGCAGTGTTGTGCAGTGTATAATGATCCACCCAACTCATCCAGTGAGGTTGGGTGGTGGGGCATGACAGAGCAGGGGGCTGGTATAAAAATCAAGAGTACTGCTTTTTTTTATTTAGTTTTTATTTTTGAAATTTACACTGGCTTTCCAGGAAGAGAGTGTGTAATATGGCTGCTTGGGAGCAGATCACCAGGGATTAGTTTTTATTTAACCAGCCACAGCACACACCTTTCTCCTTGGACATCAACTTTTTATGGTTATTTTCTCAGGAAATTTGCACACCGACTCCAAAATGTCAGCTCTGAATTGCATAGTCGGGCTGACATGTTGGGGACTGCGGGTTGGCTGATAACGCTACATTCACAAATGTACGTACAGTACATCTGGCCCAGAGGGTCTTCAGAGGAGGCAGTGCTATCCATCAGAAGACAGAGCCAGCTGGGATGCAAACAATCCACTTATAACCACAGCAGCACCAAATTCCGCAGCAAGAATTCCTCTTTCAATCATTAGCAACCAGTCAGCTATCAGACACAGTGAAGTAAGCCCGGGCCATTAGGTCCCTTAAGCGGCTTAGTTGACACTTGTTTAATGGCCACTGCAGCCGTTGCTGGATTATGATTTCTGATCACATTATTTTCGTTGTGCCAGAGAGCAGTCAACTCTCTAATTACAGTTCTGACCACAGAAGACGCATTCGTCATACCACACATTCAAACAGACTCAATACAATTACTGTAATCAGTCACCGAGACGTGTATTCAGCATTCGTTTCAAACCTATTTAACGCTGACAATCTGAATCAAGTCTTTTGTGCCTCTGTCGTGGGACAAACACCGATGTCTGATTCTCCGTTTCCACATGGGGGGGCTGTGGCTCAGTGGTAGAGCGGTTACCTGCCAATCAGGAGGTTGGTAGTTCAATCCTTGGCCCTTGGCCCTGTCGAAGTGTCCTTGGGCAAGACACTGAACCCCGAGTTCATGTGTGTGAACTCGGGGTTCACACACCTGTGAGTGTGTATCTGATGAGCAGGTGTCACCTTGTACAGCAGCCTCGGCCACAGTGTACGAATGTGTGTGAATGGTGAATGTATCCTGTATGATGTAAAAGCGCTTTGAGTAGTCGGTAAGACTAGAAAAGCGCTATATAAATACAGCACATTTACATACTGTTTTCCCTCATAGCTTTCTTCCTCATATTTCACTCCTATTTGTTTTTCTTCCCAATTCATATTATATATTACTCCTTCTCCTTTTTCTCATTTTCTTTTTTCCTCTCACACCCAAACAATCATGCACACAAGTTCAAGTTCTTTAACATCATATGCACAATAACAGTGAAGCAGTTGTTGGCTGAAATTAAATTAAATTCTTAGTTCTCAGCCTCCCTTCAGCAATGCTCATACAAATATGTATAAAGAGATAAATGATGCAAGTAAAAATGAGAATATATGACATAAAATACCAGAGAAGTTAACCCTTGTGTTCCCATTGACCGGGAAACTTGTTTTTCTAGGTCAAAATTTACGTTTTGGACGTCTTTTTTGACACTTTTGTCGCTTTTCCTGATGTTTTTGAAGCTTTTTCTGACGTTTTTGTCACTATTTCTAAAAAACAAATGTGCGCTTTTTGACGTTTTTGTTGTAGAGAGCAGAGAACTGAAAAGGTCCACAGATACATCTGATGTCTCCATATTGATCCTAATACCCTTCATACAGCGAACAGAGGCTGTTTTTGAATCTTTTTCCCAACATTTCTGTCACTTTTTGTCAACGTTTTTTATTTCAAATGCTATAAAATTGAAAAAAAAAAAATTGAATGAAAGTAGTGAACAGAACTTTATTGTTTGTGAAGAGTGTTGTAGGGAACCATCCAAGTTATTATTTTTTTGACAATTTGGTTGAAAGAAAATTTTGAAAGAAGCTTTTTCCAAATGGGTCAGATTTGACAATTTGTTTGACTCTGGCCCCCCCCATTTCATGCATTTCACAGCCTAAAATGCCCCTAAAAAAATCTTAAAGAAGAACACCTACAATCATATATTTAGTAGTACTGTCAGTTAAATGCATTAATGGCATTAAGGCAAACCCATTTCCCTATACTACCATTACCCATACTGTAGTGTTGACTATTGGTGCATTCACAAAATATTTATGAGATTTTTTATAAATAATCATTAGTAATGTTGATATAATGACTAAGTGGGTAAAGATAAATAATAGAACAGCTAGAACAGTCTGGTAAATTCAGAAAATGAAATGCTTTACTGTAATGCAGCCTGTAAAACCAAGAAAAGACAACACTTATGCCATATTACAATATCCAAAATCTAAGACGATATCTAGTCTCATATCACAATATCCATATAATACTGATATATTTCCCACTACACTCTAAATTCCCATGTGGCAGGAGGCTGAGGTCCATTAAGACCAAAAACCTCACGCCACAAGAACTTTTTTTCTCCTCCGCCACTAGCTTTATCAACAAGGCCCGGACCCCACCCTGACTCTCTCCACACCCCACCTCTGGCTCTCCATGCTGTACCACTCCTTATTATTTAACTTATTTTATTCTTATTTAAATTTTTTAGTTAACACATACTGTGTGTATATATTTATACTTATATTGTTAATATTCTTCTGATCCATTTATATTTAAGGAATGTGTGACATGCACCAACAACACCAAAACAAAGTCCGGTTACTTGAAGTTTTCTACATAATAGTGACATGACACGTGTCATAAAACATTATAAACAAGTCATAAGCGGTTATGACATGATGCTTTTTTAGTAAGCGTCATTTGGATTTGTCATGAAAAGTTATGTTATTGTTAGGGTTAGGGTTAAGGTTAAGGTTAAGGTTCATGACTGTGTCATATTAGTGCAATGTGTTCATGACAGTGTCATGTGACTCTTATGTAGAAAACTGCAAGTAAAGCGTTACCCAAATTTCTTGTATGCACAAAAAACGTACTTGGCAATAAAACCTTTTCTGATTCTGACTGTGATGTCACCTGCCTACTGGTGTTTTTACCATCACACACGAGGGAATCATGCTCTACAGGCAAGTTTGTTCCTAAATTACCCCTGTATCTGTTTTGCACCAACTTCAAAATGTTACCAAAATATGACACAGGTCTGCCTGGAAGATCATGCTGTGGTGTGTTATGTAATGATCCGCTGTGTTAAATGAGAACACTTGCTGGCACAGGCACTTGTGTACAGCACAGCAAAAATATATTGGTTCCACAAATAACTGCATGCTTTGCTTTTATATATATTTCTTTATTAAAACATGGCATTTCACCTCCAGCCTTTTTCATCCATGACCCAGTTGAGAGCTGCAGCGTCTCAGCTGGCAGCTTCCAGCTGACGGTGCACACCCTGGCAACTATATTGGTAACGGTTACCAATTTAAAATAGGAAGGCGCCCAGCGGTGTAGTGTGATGTACTCTGTAATTACATGCAAACATAACTGTGAGACAGAGTGCTAGTCTAAATTCAATATCTATTATAATGAGGGAGAAAAAGCGCATCTCACTAAGACTCTGATATTACTACATACCAAGAAGGTTGACTTTATTGATGACAGTGGAGGAGGAAATAAATTCAATTAAATTACATTTTATGTATAGTATCAATTCATAACAAGAGGAATCTCAAGACACTTTACAGTCTAGACCTCCTCATCCTGTCCCCCCCAACCCCACCTCATTCACATACTGTACTGCTTACTTCTCAATGACATGATGAATGTATCAGTAGTTTAGCAGGGCATCCCAGTGTAATAATACGACAGCAAGACCTCTCAGCATATACAACAGATAAGCTACAGACTTGAGCACATTAATCTCTGCTGACATAATGCATCTGCATTTTTGCATTAGGATTAATGTAAGAAATGGTGGATGCAAAGTAGCATGCATCACAATGAGCAGTGTCACAAACAGACAGACCGTTGGGAGATCTGCAGGGGTTGACACGCTCAGCACAGTTCCCTGATAGCCCGTTTTGTCAGCAGTAGACCTTATCTACGAGGTGGTGGCTCACAAGCGCTGCAGCTCACCAAATAAGTCAAATAAGCCATATTCAAATCCAAAAATAAACTTTTACTTAGACAAACTTTATTGTTATTCAACTGCACATTCACAATGTAAAGTTGAGTGAGATTTCATTGCAAGGCTCTGAACAAAGAAAAGAAGACAAGTAAAAAGAGAAACAGTATAAATATAAGTAATATAATAAACGCCTGGCTATTTTAAGGCTGGAAGAAAAGAAAATTAGGAGCGACTTTTTTGCGTACAGACAAAAAAAAAGGAATCAGCTGATGTTAATTAGCCGACAACATCCGCTCATTAGTTTGTTTGAAGCTTTCAGTAACAACACAGCGACTTTGATGTAATCCAAGGACTTTGTGGGAAACAGCATAAGTGTATACATGTTTTGATTGAAGATGGGGGTAAAAATAGACTTTGATTTGATTTATTTAATTGCATTAAGAATGCTTTACACAGGAAAAGACATCCAACATATAAAACACAATAAAGTCCAGGACTTATTTCCATTGTGGTCATCAACATGTGAGAAGATGATGCAGATGATAATAACTATGTTAAGATGACTGTGTGATTTCAGTGTGAAGAGACAGCTCTTACACACCAAAGAACAAAAGTCCCATTTCCTCTCATGCCTCGTATTGATCTCCATCAGCCGAATGGGCTCGTGCAGCCAGTGTCAGCCACTTGGCTAATTGGGAGAAAAACACAAGACGAAGGCGAAGAGGCACAGACCTCATTGTGTCTTTGATCCATAAAACATGAAGAGTTCAGTTCCTGTCTCTCCTTTCATTAACTTAATCAACATGCCAAGAAATGAATAAAACATTCAGCGAGAAAATGCTAAGTGAAAACAACAACAGGAAATGACTTCCTCTTGTGCATGTGCTGGTTGGGGATGGGGGGGGGGAAATCAATATAGCATAGTATAATATTGTCAGTGCCAATACTGTATCAATACACAGGCACCAAGTGTGGATCTTTTATTATATATATGTGTTGGTCAGTTTGTCCCGTTTTGCAGCAATAACACTGGAGTGAGATGAACAAACTGAGAAATGTTTCTTTTTAGATGAAACAGATGTTGAGAAAGTTTCCTTTTGAGGACAACATTGGGAAAAATTAGTTGGAAATAAGTTAAGTTTGAAAAAAAGGTTATAAATTTGCAGAATATTGCAATATGTTTAAAATCGCAGTAACATCGTATCATGGCATAAGTATCGTGATGATATAGTATCGGGAGGTGTCTGGTGATCCCCCCCTCCCAATGGGGAGAAACCTCTTTGCCATTGAAGGGATCTTTTTCCCTTCACTCCCAACACATTCTCACTCCCATCTTGTAAAATACGGACGCTTGGTCACGTATATGTTATATAGGCGCATGTTATATGATGCTAAAGGACACCTTTAGCATCATATAACACGCGCTTGGTCGTCTCCTTTAGCGTCACATAACACCCGTTTAGCATCATATAACACCCTTTGTTGGGACTTTTGGTGTCCCTTTTGATGCTGTTAGGTTTAGGAAAAGGTTGTGGGTGGGCTTACGGTTCCCTGACACGCGGCAGTAATGGAACGGTTGAGGACACATGTGAGACACAAATCCTGCTCTCCTGGGTGAAAGTCCTGTGTTTGACCCATCCACCCCCCCTGACCAACTTCCCTACGAGGAATTTCTCCCTTACACACTACTTGCTACACCCTAGCTGCTGCTCTCCCCGGTGTGTTCTACACACATGCCAAAGGGCTCCTTTTGCATCGCATCAGACGCTGACAGCCACTGTCCAAACGTCTGTATTTTACACTTTCGAAGTGAGAACGGGTTGACACAAACACACATCAGCAGCCTAAAGGTCAAGGCAAATAACTGGATGTTTGCCATTGTGTGTGTGTGTGTGTGTGTGTGTGTCTATGTGAGAACAGGGAACAAGTGATGCTCTCCCCTTCCCGTCCAACAGTGCACTTAACCTCCAGCTGCTCCAGGGAGACTATGGTAAGACTGGGCAGATGTTACTGTGTCTGCCAGCATCAATTAGAAGCACAGTGTGCCTGTAGTCATCAGTTCTTATCTGGACAGACTTTATTCTTTCATTATGGATTACTGGAAAACAAATCCTGACTATTCATTTCAATTGAGGACAACTCAGACTATACAGACTAAAAATCAAGCATTTTTCTGGATCAATTAGGAGAATGGCCCAAATTAAACTTCCACATTTGTTTACCTTAAAATAGCTACATTTTGAAATAGTTGAGATGCTGTAAAAACACTTAACCAGTTAACCCTTGTGTTGTCCTCCCGGGTCAAAAACTGACAAAAATTTGACATTTTTGACACATGTTAGATAAGTGCCAGGGCTCCTGGGCTCTACAGCACCTTGTTACACAGACACATGTAAGATGAGAGCCAGGGCTCCTGGGCTCTATAGCACCTTGTTACACAGACACATGTTAGATAAGAGCCAGGGCTCCTGGGCTCTACAGCACCTTGTTACACAGATACGTGTTAGATAAGAGCCAGGGCTCCTGGGCTCTATAGCACCTTGTTACACAGACACATGTTAGATAAGAGCCAGGGCTCCTGGGCTCTACAGCACCTTGTTACACAGACACGTGTTAGATAAGAGCCAGGGCTCCTGGGCTCTACAGCACCTTGTTACACAGACACGTGTTAGATAAGAGCCAGGGCTCCTGGGCTCTACAGCACCTTGTTACACAGACACGTGTTAGATAAGAGCCAGGGCTCCTGGGCTCTACAACACCTTGTTTCACAGACACGTGTTAGATAAGAGCCAGGGCTCCTGGGCTCTACAGCACCTTGTTTCACAGACACAAGGGTATTTTTTTGTCAAATGTAATGCATGTTAATTTAGTCTTAGTCAGCATTTTTGGACATTGGTGCAACCTTGTCATCCTTCACAAATATATTTAGTCTTGTCTGACAAAACTAACCCTATTACACATAGCATTTCTACGCTATGTCCCTCTAATTTACACGTGTTAGTTTCACATATTTACCCATGCCTGTAAAGCAGACTGAGGAACCACAATACAGAGAAGCTATTTTAAGCGGCGTCATGACGCTTTGTTTCTATTCCAATTCACAGAAGTAGAGCAACAAAGCGTATGTGTTGGAATGGGGCTCATATCCGCAGATAAAAATGGAAAACATTAAAAGTCCAGACTGCTCTAAATACCAGTCGAGTGGAAAGACACTCTAACTAACGAGATACCAGATCCCTACTATTCAGTTTTTGCATTCCCTCTTCCACACAGAGTTCAGGATCAGCTGCAGAGTTGGAGATGGTAGGAACTTAGTGTTCTCATGAGGACATCGTTGTGCCGACACTGGGGCTTAAACCTAAACTTGTGCAATTAAAAGAGCGTCTCCCTAATCGCTGTGTTTCACCTGATGCCTCAGCTGACTTTCAGCAACATTATTTATTTACGCTCATGCATGAACAACAATGTGATGACAGGTTAAAAAAAACAAGTATAGGGCCTCTGCATGATACCTGGGCACGCTCTGCTGGCAAAGCAGCTTATGGTCTTTAAGCACAGATCGAGAATGTTTTATGGATAAATGAATGAGTGACATACAATGAGGCCATGCTCCAGTGATTAAGAGACACACAATCCTCTCTCAAAATGTGTACACCCCAGTGCAGAGTAAAAGATAGTTGCTGGGAGATCATGAACATTATCACTGTTATGGTTTTGGTGGTTGTGTCTTATTTTGGTAGCCTGGTTTTCTGTCATGTCTTGTGTAGTTTTTACTTCCTGTGTACTTCCATGTTTCCCAACCCTTGTGTCACCTGCCTTGTGTTACCTCATTGTCCAGTGCATTTAGTCTTTGTCTTCCCCTTGTCCTTTGTCAGATCATTGTGTTTTCTGTAGTGTCTCCATGTGTCAGTTTCGTCAAGTTCTGTGCTCACTGGATTTCCTTTTGTCACAACATCCTGGTATTTGGACTACTTTGTGTACTTTGTTTTTGTTGGTGAAATAAATCGTCCAACTTTGACTGCTCCTGCCAGGCTGCCGCTGTCTGCATTTGGGTCTCTTTGCCATTCTTTTTCAATACTCTGCAAGACCAAACAATCAATAAAAAAGTTCAAATGAAAAAGGAATTCAGCATTCTGAGATAAACTAATGCCATAATAAGTCAAAAGCAACGTATCTAAAGCCGCAATCCCTTAATACTAAGTATCTGACCTAGTATTAAGGGATCAAGTTTCTAACTATCTACATCTACTAAATGTTAATTAATTAGTATCTGACATGTTAAAATGACAGCTGTAGCCCTTTAATTTGACACACCTTCCACCTTCTTTTCACGAGCTGCTTGATCCAAAAACTAAAGGTCCTGATTCAAAACAAAACTTATAAGTTTAAATTATTTAGGGGAAAGTTTAAGCATGCAACCATTTAAATTGAAGTGAAATAATCAGCTAGAAAGAAAGCGTAAAACACTTGCGTTTGTACTTTTATTTTTAACCCTTTCATTTTGTGCTGCCATACACTTACTCTTGGAATTAACGACAGTTGATACGATCTACCGTGACCACTTCAACTTAGAAGCTGAATGCCACTGAACGACGCGAAAGATAACAGATTTGTTACCATTGGATTAGCGGATTAACAAAGTCAATCACCGGTGCAACCAAATGCATTTTTATTCACTCTCTTATGCAATTTCTACTGAAAACAAATCATGTCAATCATCTTAAACTTTCTACAGTGTATATATTAGATTTATAAGTTATTAGTTTTTGTTTCTTTTTTAGCACCATTGCTACCTTTCATCCTTTTTTCCCCTGTCCTGGCATTAATGGGCTCCCATAGCATACGGATTAAGTGTGCGCTAATGTGGGTGAGAATAAACTGTATATTCTCCTGCCTTCTAATCTGTTACATAAGATCCTCCATTACAAAGCTACTGTATCACACAGCAACAATGCATTGTCTTTGCTACTACAGCACGCCACTTTGTTTCTCATGTGAGCTGGAGGAAAACCTCTCACTCCGCCCAAGTGGGGATGTAGATAAAGCTGTAATTTATTCCAGTATTACTTTGACAACTAGTCAAACTTCTTGGAACAAAAAACATGTCAATTTAAATGTATTTATGAGGCAGTTTTGACAAAACCAATCCATCATGAGGACATAAGTGACACAACAGGAGACAAACAAAGAAAAAAGATACAAAGCTTAAAGCCCTTTGCGCTCTCACACACGTGAGAACGTGCACCACTATGTGGGACAACTTCCACTCCCCCCTCGAGGAGCAATTAAGTCTTCTCTTCTGCAAAATGTGTCACAGAGCAGAGCACTTCAGCACTTCACTTAGTGTGTTAATATTATGCACCATCCTGAAAAAAGTTATTTTTTTATGCATATTATTTTTTTGTGTCTGTGTCTCTACTAACTGTATAAAGATACATTAGTTGTACAGTCAGTGTTACATTTTCAAGTGTATACCTTACAACGTTTCCTCTCTACTCACAAATGCAACATCAGGGTGGTTGCACAGCCTCCACCTTACCCCCCCCCTTGCACTAAAATGTTCTACAATGTTCCTTCACATTATGCTGTAATCCTGTATGGATTCCCTGTAACAGGAACAAGCAGCATAGGTCCATATCCAATGACAGATGGCTGCATCCTTTCAACAGCAGTCTGATATCCGCACCCAGGCTCTGTGCAGGTCCTGGGCCCACTAGCTGCTGCCATGCTCTCAGCTGTGGGTGATAGTCCTTTGGCAAACCAATAACTGAGTGAATCAGTTCCATCATCATGGATCTGACCAACAACCTATGGCTACAGAGTTTAAATGTCTGTGCTGGGTTTGTTTTATAGGGCTGAACTACAACTTTGCTGTGATAAAAACCTCTGACTACTATACTGTGTTAGCCTAAGTTATTTAAGCAACATACAAAGAATGCCACCATGGCGGAGAACTGAGAGAGTACAAAGTCCCTGCTGTGTGATAGATGGGTTGTTTACTGAGCAAATTAATCATTCAAAAGAGGACAAACATCTGGTTGCCATAATAGTGGTTTCTTTAAGAAAAAAAATCTGTAAAACAAATAACAACACAACAACTGGTGATAGACAATAATTTTTTGTAAATGAAGTCTGGTGGAATGGAGTCGTTAGCAATCTTAGTGCTGTTTCTGGTTTAACAGATAGGTCTTAAATAGGTTTTAAAAGGCCTATATCTGTAGAGATCCTTTCCTTAAAGCTGCAGTAGGTAGTTTTGAGGAAACGTGGACTTAGCCTAAAAATTTGAACAAGCACACCTTACAGGCTCCTCCCCCTTGCTCTCTGCTGCGCTACAGCCCCCCCCTCCACAGGTCCTTGAGCCTGCCGTGAACGTGCAGGCTAGTAAGCAGGGCCACCAATGCTTTCCACACAATACAGGGGATTTATTCTGAGGAGGGTATAGCTGTTGTGTGCTGTGCTTTTAAAACTTTATGTAAAAAAAATGCTTATTTAAAATATTTCTATTAAAAGTTTTGGAAATATTCTTCAAAAAAAAAAGGGATTAAAAATGTTTATGTAATCGCTCATTTGTGAGAACAAAAGCAGCACTTTACACAGTACATTACTGAATTACCTTTTGGATCAATTTAAAACACTAAACTTTCAGTAGGAATGATGAATCACTGAGGAAGCTCACTAGGCCAAGGAATAACAACATCTTAGAAATATGTCTTAGGTTTTATTTTGCATATGGGTAAAATAAATCAGCTTTTTTGCAAAGTACACACAAGGAAATACTGAACATCTTGATTTGGACTGAAAGACGATTCCTTCACGTGCCTGTGTGTCTGGGGCGATGTCTGACCTGTTGGAGGAGCATAAAGAATGTGTGTCAGACATTTGATTTACAATCCTGAGGGGGAAGAAACAGGGGCAGGGACAGCACACAATTAAAGTAGTTTCACCATAGCTGCATTTAATTGTGATCGACAAAAACACATTTAGGCTTACTAAATGTAGGTATCGAAACAATATTGCTTATACTGAGGGTGAACGAGTTAGCTACAACATTCCTGCCGTGCTACAAGCTAACAAGCTAACTGTTAGACTTAGCTAGCAACAAGCTACAGAGTAAAATGAGATTTGCGCTATCACCAGCGATACTGTAACCATCGCTAGCTTAGTTGTGTAGTTCTTACATAATGAAACAAATCCAGCAGGGATACTTACAGGTTGAGCAGAAATGTGGCTAGCTCTGAATCCGTGTTGAATCCTTTCAGGAGGCGTAGCTCCCTCCACCTCTGAAAAGCCCTCCGATGTCGACCCTCGTTTTATTTCGGCTCGGTTTAATTCTTTCTTTTTAGCTCGCTCTTCGTCATCGGTCTTCTTCTGTTTGCCCGTCTTTGTTTTCTGAGCAGGTGTCACTCGAGAAATTAGCAGTTTTCCTGAAAAGTTGTTTCTCCGTGATTAGCACAGCTGCAGCACACGGGCAGTCTTGAGCTTGAACACGGTACGCGCTGTGCGGGGGGAGGGGGGGAGGGGGTATGAGCAGCGCGTGTACACAAGAGTGATTGACACTGCTAAGACAGTCCTCCTGGCTCTGATTGGCTGTTTTGATCGGGAGCGGTGCATTTCTGCCAAATGGCATCAGGGACACAGGGAGGAGCCATAGGAGCTTAATTTTTTCACAGATTATCTGTCTCATATTCTACTGTCAGGGCATAGTGACAGTTTTAACAAATATGTAAAAAATACATTTTTACAAAAGTTACCTACTGAACCTTTAAGGATGTCAGACACTTACCAAATAAATCACTTTTAGTGGACCAATATGACGATGCCCAGTTGCCCCTTAGGGTTACATTGCAGTTCGGTCTGTGTCTGCTGTTTAAAGCGTTCACGCTTAATACAGGACCAGTATCAAAAATAGTTGTTCCTATTAGTTATTTACACACAAAAACATAGGCAAATAGGGTCCAGTTTAACAAAAATAAAAACAGTAGTTACCCTTTAACTCTCCTGAGATTAGTCAGATGATATAGGCACTTGAAATGCCAGTTGATGTTCAAATGTATCCTCACTTTACGGTAACTTGTCAAATTATAATTTAAAACACCAGCTTGAGGACGATAGGGATAAAAACATTTTTAAATCTCACTATTGATATAAACTGTGATATAGCAATAATGCTAGAATTTGAATTGATAATACATAAAAAGGTAACTAGATGGGAATATCTTTTTTTGTCTAATCCAGCAAATGAAAAACTTTGTTGCATCAATGCAAAACAATCCTGAAGACGTCCTGATGCTGATCCATTGTGCAACATTTCTCACAAAAACCAGACACATGAAAAGAATAGCCACTGTAGAGTGTCTCCGACGGATCACAAATACCCATCATCTCCATGAAAAGGCTTCCTTTTCCCCTTTTCATAAGGCCCTGTTCCCAAAATGAATACTTGTGTCTGCTTAATTCTTAATTTCACTGTCATGTTGTAGGTTATTGTTTTAGTTTGTTACTTTATTATTTGACATAGGCCTGTTCGGCAGGGCTATGGTTTCATAGTGTTTGGCTATGGTTCTGCCTGGGATGTGGGGAGTAGATCAGCTGCTCACCAGCCTAATCAGGGAGGGGCTGCATGTTGGTCTCATTAGGTCCTTTCTGTATGGAGGGGCTGGGCAATCGTCAGATGTGACATTTTTATAATATTCGGGGTGCCTGTTGTAGTGAGTTCACATATACAGTATGTATAAATAGTAAAGTCAGCAGTAACTGATCTATCCAATTGTAATGTTTTCAGGATCTTAAGTGTTGATGTTGCTTGCTCAGGTTACGCTCACTCTATACTCACCTGTGTAGGTGGTATGGTCCAATTAGGGGAGGCTGAGTTTAAAGGGCATCAGAAGAAGAGTCCAGAGTGGTTGCAGATGGAGAATTATTGAGGTAGACTATTTTTGTCTTTCTTCTTTTAAGTTAATTTTTCACCACTATCCACGTTCGCTGTCTGCTGTGTTTTCACCCCATCCCCACCCAACCCCAGTGTGTCCTTGTCGCCATCTTGTATGGACGTGGGCGGCAAGGCCCATTTTTTCGCAATCTCACAGTTTAACCCGTCGTCTTCCCGTTGACCATTTGTTTTTCTGGGTCAAACTTTTGTTGGAACGTTTTTGTCCCTTTTTGTCACCTAATGTTTTTGAGTTTTTTTCCTGATGTTTTTGTCAGTTTTTTCCAAGTTTTTTTCTGCGCTTTTTTTGACGTTTATTTTTTTTGCCGACGTTTTTGAATCTTTTTTTTTTTTTAGTCATTTCTGTCACTTTTTTTCAAAGTTCTTTTAATTTTTTTTTAAATGCCATAACATTAAATAAAACACCCATATTCAGTAAGAGTAGTGAACAGATCATTTATTTTACTTGTGAAGACCTTTTTTTTTACATTTTGGTTAAAAGAAACAATTTTCCAATATAGTTTTAAAAATGGCAACAACAGGAAGGATAGAGCTTAATGTTGCACACTTCAACCGGCTAGTATGTGATGCTGAGGTGGTTTGCATTGCAAACAGAGATAACAAGAGCAATACATCGAGGGGTATTTTTTTAAAGAGCGATAAAGCTCTGTGATTAAGCATTGTACAAACTATCAGCAGGTCTTAATCTCCCCTGGCACAAATGCGCTCTCTGCATTACATCAGTAATTTACCCCAGTGTGGAGCCCTTCTTTTTCATTTTCAAAATGAGAAGGATGAGAAGTTGTGCCAGAGTAACATTAGAGAACATTACAATGGACATAAGGTTAAAGCAGATGAGGATGGATAAGGATTATAACTGAAGCCACAGGCAGTAGATGATTTAGGTAGAGCTCCAGCATGGACAATTGGAGCATTCCAGGGAGGATATCTTTGCTTTGTAAACAGCCCCCCCCCCCTTTGTCTCTGGGAGGCAGGGTAGAGCCATAAAACAGCTGTAGTCGGTACAGGAGCCAATCTCCCATCAGATTTATCTGACAAACACATTACCTAGCACTGACACAAGGCAGGCATGGGCATCTGCAATCCACCAATTGTTATTCATTGCAGACGGCAACAGCAAAACCTTAGTTGTGTTAAATAAATCTACATGTCTATGGGGACGGAAAATCAAACCACAGGGACGTCAACCTTGGGAACAGGAATAAAGCAGAGACAAGTAGCCCATTTCCTTGTGGTAACACAAGCTAGTGATGACTGGCTGCACCCATTCTGGATGTTAGACACATCTACCTGGGCGAAAAGCAATCACACACTCTGTTCAATGATTAAAACAAAGATGAGACTATGTCTTTGCCCGACCCCATCCTCTCTGCTCCTGCTAATGGGATTCTCTGAGCCACAGGACAGGTGTGGAGCTATAATGAGCGACAGTGTTGCAGGGAAATATTTGGCCAGCACTCCTCAATTTGATGAGGCTATACATATGGCCTCCTGCTTTCACTTGATCCTGAGGTGTCAGGTTTCTCTGAGGGATTGACACAATCACATCTTAGAAGTTAACAGGAAACTGTGCCCCAGATGTTAGCTCAGGCCTTTATTTATGTTGATTATATTTTAGTGAGAAGCCTCCCTGTTTTCTGTTCTGCTCCTACTTTAATTTACTGACGCTGTTTGATGATGTAACACTAATTCCATCAGTACAGCTACAGTCACGTCATAATCACCACGTTAAAGATTTTCCATTTTCTAATTATTTCCAGTAACTTGCACTTTTCAATTTCCTAATTTCTACAGTGTTAAACTGGTGGTGGAGTTTCACTATATTTCATAGATTCAATCCAATGTGCAAGCTAAAATAAACATATTAGCAAAAGAATGTGAAGTGAAGTGTTTAATTGGACCTCAGCCTTGATATGAATGCGTTTAGTTAAATTCTGGTGATCTTGAAAGTCATCACCAAATGAATAAATAAAAATGACACATTCAAATTTGGATTCAACCTCTAACATGTCCTCAGAAGTCCCTCCACATCTAAAAATAAATCTTATGGTATGCACTAACTATGTTCGAAATGTCATACTTTTCTCATTAAATGCATATTATTTTTAATATGTATATTGAATATGGGTGTTTTAAGCAAAATCGCTTACTTTGCCTGGTAGGCTTTTAACTTGAAACAATGGAGGGAGTGTTGAAACCATAAGCAATCGAGAAACAATTGAGAATGATAATCATTTTGTTGGGCTGTGATATAAAAATGATTACCAGCTGTTGATTAACCGTTTATAGTTATAAATCATAACTACTTGTACAACAGACTGGCAAACTGGTAGCAAGTGACATAAAACAAAAAATGGAATGTGACTGTCTCCACCATACTGAATTCAAAACATTTTCACTGGACAAAAGAATCCTCTAACGCCCAGTAACATCTGGCTTTTGTCTTTAGTGGGAAAGGTTACAGAATTCAGAATTCATTCCTGGGACAAACTACTCTGCAGTGGTCACATGTATTTATCGGAGCCATTTCCAAATGGCAATGAAAGAAACATGACAACCAGGTGACGCCACATTTCCGACGTGATGCTATGATGCATTTCTTAGGCAAAAATTCAGCTGGAACATCATTCCAGATCAGTCGGTACCAAGTTCGAATGAGAGACCACCACATTTTACAGGCTTCCATGCTGATTTGTACTGTTAACTAATCCTGTTTTCCGCCGTGTTCGTGACCTGGAACATGACAAACATGAAGGCATACACGTCAACAAGAGGCTGACCGAAAACCACCCAGAGAAGATCCACAAAACAAGAGAAGAAATGGCATCATCTGCAGCTCGGTGGCCCAATGGTGAGCACTGTTCCTCACAGCAAGAAGGTGCCAGGTTCGAAACCCTGGTGGTCCCGGGTTTTTCTGTGTGGAGTTTGCATGTTTTCCCCGTGTGTAGCGTGAGTTTTCTCCAGGTACTGTGGTTTTCCTCACCATTATAAATATGTTCCACTCCATCACTACCAAGCTGATGTGTAATGAGAATCTGGCATCGTAAGGCTGCCTTGCACCACCCAGTTGGGTGGTACACATTGGTGGTGTTAGAGAGTAGCCCCCCCAACCCCTGAAGCACTTTGCATGTCTATGATGAAGTGCGATTTAAATGTAATGAATTAATTAATTATTATCTGGAGCGGAGGGCCCAAGATCAGAGAGGATGGAAGAGCTTTGTCGATGGCCTATGTTTCTATGAGAATGTAAAGGCCTAAGTCAGTAAGTATACATGTTTACTGGCAATGGGAAATTAGTCTATTAGGGATGTACCGAATCCAGGATTTCGGGGTTCGGCCAAATACAAAATCCACTGGTTAAGATTCTGCCAAATTCAAATCGACGAATCCTTCTCCCATTCTCCATCCATTACCACAGTTACCACATTAATGAAGTTAACAGCGTCCTGTGCTGTGACTGTCCTTCCTTTGCCTTACTTGAAGTTGCTGCATGTTGGCTGCTGTCTGTAGACTCCTTCATGCACAACTCGTTCAAGGTAATGTGCTAAATCATACTTTAGTTACATAATCCACATGATTCATGAGTACTGTTGTAATCTTAAATAACCAGTACCTGATATTTGTAGCAGCATTGGGCACAAAGACAAATACAAAGCAATATTTTACTGGGGAAAGAAACTGCATTCAGAATACGGTGAAACAAACATTTTACTTAGACAACGTGGAGTTTAAATGAACACAATCCACTGCAATATTCACACTAAAACTTATGTTTTTTTTTATGTTTTTGTTTTTCGACCTTTCCAAATGTTCTGAGCTCAAGCTTACCTCCATAACACTGCCATGTTCACATTTGGGTTTTTTAATGATGCTAGCGGTGCTATAAATATATGCTCATTCTTAACACTGCAAGGTGCTTTAGTGAAATGGCTCCACCAAATTGCAAATGTGAACTGAACTGTGCAATGTGATAGTTATTACTTTGGTTATGTGGCTCCTTGCCTTCTTTATTGTTCTCACTGTAGCAATAAAGTAAAGTCTGGTGTGTTTTCATATCATGCCGTTTTAAATTTGATTTGAGGGTCCATGCTGAAACACAGCTGTGTGTGTCCTCAATAAATGCTTTAGATAATTGGCTTTAAAGGGTTTTAACAACATGATGCCAAACACTTGAGAAACTATATCTACAGATGCTCCTCTATTTTAAAAAGTTGGATCACTTTCATTCAAACTAAGGAAGAGAGTAACATGCAGGAAACATGTCAAATTGAAAAGTGCAAGATACTGTCATCGGGCCAATATATCAGTATCGGCATTTATAATGGCCGATAAAAAATTCGTTAAAAGAAACGTAATTATTATTTTAATGTTCCTCTGTTCTGTTGTGACAATAAAACAAATCATTATCAGATTATTTAAGTGAGAACTTATAAATAACTACAAATAACTAATGTTAGGGAAATCTGTTTATGTTTTGTTACGCTTTTCTGGGTTATTTATATGTATATATATCGGAATATCGGATTATCGGTATTGGCCTTAAAAGTCCTTTATCGGTCAAGCTCTAGTTCCCATAATGCATTGCACACAGATGGCAGCTTCATTTCATTTTGCCTAGAGACCCAAACACCAACCAACACGTCTCTGCTGAATACACCCGGGCCCCTTCTTTTTTTTGAATTTAATGAAACACATCTTTATTTAACAATATGCACCATGTGAGCACAATATGAACTAAAATTATGAAGGTGTTCAAACTCGATTTTCACACAGGGTCCTGGTACTGTACAAGACAGGGCCACAGGATATAATACTGTACATAATACTGCAGGACCGAGGTGATGTTGTACTCCTATGGTAATAATTCCCCAACAAGAGCCCTATAGGGATCTTCATGCTGATGCCTGGAACACAAGATATGTCTGTTTTGATTAGTGAAACATGATGAACTGAGAGGGGAAATTATCTCATGTTTCAATTTGCAGCTTTCATTTCCATTTATAAAATCTGTGAAAGGGGCCGCTGGTGTATTGATCAAAACAGAAGCATGTGTATTCGGTCAGATCCATGTGAGACAAACAACTAAAAGCCTGGTAATGTCCACTGGCTACATTGGCTGCAACTGTGGTTGTTACACATCTTCGCCGCAGCCTGTAGCCCAGCAGCACAATTTGAAGACATTTTACGCCATTTGTTCACTCCTTGCATGCTCCATCGACTTAGTCCCTTGCCCCGGGTTTTTCTGCCCTTGCACCCTTTTAGCAGTGATGTGTTGTTTGATTTGTAATCCATGGCCTTGAGGTTGAGTCCTACAAATATGAGATCAAGTGGCAGCTAAAGAATAAAGGCATGGTTTGGATATTTTGAAGTAGGGTTGTACTGGTAAGTGTATTGTTAAATAAATAAAATACTTACTGTGACTGGAATAATAATAATAAGAAGTGCCAAACTCTGCTCTACATCTACTCTCTCTCTAACAGATCACAGTGCTGCAAACCTCACACCAGGAACTTTAAATCTACACATTACAGCACTAGTGGAACAATTTGGAGAACTAAAGGAGGATGTCAGCAACTTCAAGGTGTCTAAATCAGATCCTGAGCTACACAACCTCCCCTTCACCATGGAGACCTAGAAGGAGGACACGCTACACAGTGTTTGTCTCCCTGTGGGGACAATTTTTACATAATACTCATACTGTAGGTCCAGACAACTCTCATTTCAAAGCAAAAATTCTTTACATAAAAATATGGTATCACTCTGATGTGCTATAAGCCTGTATACATAAAGCCAATTGCAACTAGCCCAACTTCTACTACTGCAGACACTCCCTTTGGTTAGAGAAAAAAAGCCTCATGATATGTTTATGCATTTTTTGACACATGAGCTATATTCTCTGGCTAAAACCTTTCTTTCTTTTACATGAGGGTATCATACTTTTTAGGGTCATGCTGTCCCCAGTAGGGAAAACAAATAGATATAATAAACCCATGTGACAAAGAGAAAATAAGGCCAGGAGGAACCAGACTGGGACAGACTTGTATAGAACAGTGTGCAGTTTAATTTGGTCTCAAATGAAGAGCTAGAATTTGCTATCCATCTGCCAATTAGCCAGTCCACATGCCTAAAGGAAACACAATATATATCCATTATGTTGGCACACATGAGGCAGCAGACCTCACAGAGTTGTCTCCCTAGCAATTCATTACTGCGATACGCAATCCTTCCCTTGGGGCAAAGCCAACACTATTACCCTGGACACACACCGTATCTGCCTCCCACTGCTGATATCACAATCTGTGAAACTCAAGGAGAGCTAGCGGTCTTTCACACGCACCCTCCTCCTTCACTGATAAGCTCCTATTACACCAATGTAATTCTTGCACTTCTTATCAAGACCTCCTCTAAGTACACCGTCTACATCTGGACATATACAGCCTTCAAGTGAGTACTGTAGCGCACACGGGCTAGTCATCACCACAGTCTCTCCCCATCATGCCCTCATTTGCTTTCTTCTAATATACCCACTGCTATTTCTGTAGTTTTTTTTTCTCTCTCTCTCTCTCTCTCTCTCGTGTCAGATGGCTGCCCACCAAGAGCCCGGTTCTGCCTGAGGTTTCTGCCTGTTAAAATGGAGTTTTTCCTTGCCACTGTTGCACCAAATGCTTGCTTTTGGTGGAATTCTTTGGGTCTTTGTTAGTGTTAATTTTATCAACTATTTTTAATTTAGTCTTGTGCCAAATATCCTTGTTAGTTTGTTAGTTTTAGTCATATTTTGTCATTCACATGTTTGTTTTTTGGTTTTAGTTAAGTTTTCGTCGACTAAAGGTCTCGTCATTTTAGTCTAGTTTTAGTCAAAAGAGAACTAAAGGTATTTTAGTCAACTTTTAGTCAAAACATTTTAGTCTTTTAAAAAAAAAAATCTGACATTATTTTTGATAACCATTTCAGTCAAATAGTGTTTCACACATCTCAAAAATTAGATAAATGTCATAACTACCTGACAATTAACACTTGAATGATTTTTGTTTGTTTGTTTTTATATTGAGCCTCTTACTTAATGCAAATATATAAATCTGTACCAAAACTCTTTAGAAGTCTCTTCACCCTTCACTCAAAGTGATTTGCAAATTATTGGTAGCTAGTTGTGTATATAATATATTTTTCAGGATCTAATTTGGGTTAGGGTTAGTGTGGGACTCAGACTGGTCTGGTCTTGGTCTTGCCCTGTGTTGGTCTTGGTCTTGACTTGGTCTCAACCCCTCAAAAATTTGGTCTTGACTTGGTGTTGCCCTGCATTGGTCTTGGTTTTGACTTGGTCTCAATCCTTCAAAAGTCTTGGCTGGTCTTAGTCACAAATCGTGCCACACTGGTCTTTGTGATGACTAGGTGATGGTTTAGGTGGTCTTGATTAGAACACTGGTTGCGTGCCCATTGACACTCTCTTCTGTTTTTTATATATATTTGTGATGCTACATTGGGTAGACTATTGGGTTTAAGAAGAAGAAGAAGAAGAAGCATTTTATTAATCCCTCATTGGGGAAATTAAATGTTTACACTTGTTATTCATCACACACATAAGCCCAAAATACCCAAACCAAGTCCCTAAAGCCTGAACTACTGCTGCCTCCAATAACTCCTGGCCATGTATTGCTGTTTGGCTGCAGTGAGTGCAAGAAAAACAAAATCATTATACAAGTAGATTTGTGAGTCAAATCCACAGCTGCAATATAGAAAAAGTCAGTGTTTGGGCTGCAATAAATAATTTGGACAGGGTTGTTTATTCAGTTAAATTTGCTCCAGCACAGAGAGATTGGGAGGTCCCGATGCACTGATGCTTATGAAGATGTATGGGTAAGTTTCCCCTGGGATACACCTGCTCAGGCATAACAATCTTTTCTAAAGCAATGACTCTTTTTTTCTCTGTCCACTGCTGAATCTTAATCAGTGTCACTGAAATATAATCCAAGCGCTAAAACATTCTGATGGCCGACGTACACCATATATAATTTCCATTCTATACGTCTGTTTTTGAAAAAGCAGACTATAGGATTCAAAAGCCTGTATTTAAAACGGAACTCAGGGCCATGGGAGTTACTACCAGGGCTACTTTGAATGTCTATGGACTAAGTTAACTGTTCTTTTAGATTCGCTGAAACATGAAATATCCTCATTCATATTCATTACTTAACAAGTTGGCGGCATCATTGAGGAGACAAGTTCTCAGGGACCTAGACTTTCAAAGCATCAGTGCCCTGAATGTTTTGAAGAAAACTACACCAAAGAAATTGTTTTAGTATCTAGTAGTAAACTATGATTCATCACAATATAAATAACACATAACCTCCTAAAATAAATCACCCCATCTTGTATGTATTTCATTCCTTAAAAATAAAAAAATTGAAAGAGGTAGAAATTCAACAAGGTCTAACTTGGCAATAATCACCTACAAATAATCAAGGGCAACACTTTATTTGAAGTGGTGTGCATTAGACTGACTAAACACTGAGGGCCCTAACATAGATAGATAGATAGATAGATAGATAGATAGATAGATAGAGATGAGCAACAACGGCCGCCAGGACACGATCCACGGCGTCTGGGGGACGCAACAACGGGGAAATGAAACGCCACACGCCAGCGACAACAAGGGGATGGACCGCCACACGCAAGACGCTCTACAACAACGTGACAAAAAGAAAAAAAAAGGCAAAGGACAACAACGGCACGTTGGTAATCAACACACGAAAATAACGACAATAATGTAATTTTAGTTGTCAGTTATTGAAGACCTTAAAGACTTACAGGTGACGATGTAAGTGATGTTAGGTGACGTTACTTCTTGTTGACGTATTTTCAAACAAAACAAGACTAGCATGCCCCTCCCTCCTCCTCATCCTGTCCCCTCCCTCTCCTTTCTGTGCTTCCGCACACTAACGAAGACATGTCCCGCCCTACTCTGCCTTAATCTGTAACGGAGAGGAAAACATTTCAATATTGATGGCAAAGATGTGATTGGCTGATAAAGATTGTGGCTATATCTGGTTGGTTTAACTAAAAGAGTAAATGTCCATAACAGATGAAAAGGGAAACAGGAGGAGAGGGAGAGAATGGAGGGGGAATGTGAATAAGTGAGTAACATAACATAGTCTTCCTGGCTGAACTTACGCTAAGCTTCATGATACAATACATGCAGCAAAGGCCTAGTGAGTGCATGCATATATCCTGTAAATTATTAATATGTTCTTGTGTGGAAAAAAAAGTGCCTTTGTAATCAGAATCCGCAGTGGACATCAGAGAATAGTAGTTGGGGTTTTAAAGTCCACAGTGGTGCCTTTGACTGAACTGAAAGGTGCTGACCTACACTCTGTTAATACTCTCCACATCCTGTTTCATTTGAGAGCTGCGACTGGAAGACGCCCAGCAGGTACAGCATCCAGCACAGTGTGTAGGAGGCGACACTCCCAAAGCAGCATGGAGATCTCTCTGTAGTGTCATCAGGCTGAATGCTCTGTGCAAGACTGTATGTCCCCTGTTGTGTTTTTATACTAAACACATTACTTGCTGTCTCAAGAATATGAATGGCAAACAAATGCATTAGCTGCCCTTGAATAGTGTTCGCCGTGTTCACACTGTAGCAGTCCTAATCAGTGGTGTGAAGCCAGAATAGGAGTACATTATCTGCACGGCAACAGCAACAAGAAATACAAAAGAAAGCTGAGGGATGCACAAAGCTTCAGAGTTTTCACTAAGCCTGGTGTCAGAACTCTATTCGGCCACCTACCCCTTATAATTCATACCATTCTGGTGCTGTGCTGATTGCCTGTTGTGTTCTGCTGGTTGGAAAAACCCAACTGAGCCAATTAAAGCTTTTACAGGTTTTGGAAGTCGACACATAGCAACTCTAAACATATGTCTTTGAACGACATGACAGACAAAGACTTAACTGCTTCTAGCAACCACTACTGTTAATTACTCACTGGAAACAAAGTCAACTCTAGAGATATGTCATTTGCTAGGATACTGGATGGTTACAGCAAAATATCGAACAGGAAACGGCGGACTTGAATACAACGTCACTGAAAACAAAAGAGATTTAGTCTGCTTATTAGCTTATTTTGTAGTTTAACTTTTTCATGATGGTTGTGCTGCAATTCATAAACAAGAAGTATGAGGCATTTATTATGTATACTATAGGCTTCTAAGATAATGTTTAATTCAGGTCTATCACACATTGTCAAGCTCCCGCTTGCCTATATATACTCAATACTCAATATCAACAATATCAATTTAGTTGATAAAGTTAACAACAAAAGTAGCTATATGCTATTTATATGGTATTATGGGGAAAGCAGTAACCCTCTTGGAATTATGTGTGAACACAAAAGTCTGAATAATAGGAGATTTTTCTGTTCTTATTCTTCCAATATTAGAAGACGTGCAGCTTTAAGGGGAACTATGCCAAAATTCATACCTGTTATTCCTATGGTCAAAAGCAGTCTAAAAATATTAGTTCACATGAAATTCTATCTCCTAAATCCAAAAACTAGAGCGATGAAGCTCAAATTTGTGATGTCATCAAGTATAACGTTTGGAACTGCTCCATAGACAATGGATTGGGACAGATCTTATAGATGACACTGAATTCATATTCTGAGTATATGGGTAAATGTGTGTTTCCCAACTTAAAACACTAATACAAAAATAATCTTTTGGCACAGATATTACCAACTCAATACTTCTGCCCCCTTGTACTATATTGACCTGTAGTTCAAATAAAGATCTGCATGTCATATTTTCTCAACAGAGGCCAATAGTAGAAACTGTAATGTTTAATGAGCACATTTGTCTTAATTTTTGAACTCTTTTGACGTTTACACAGGATTAGAAAGCCTGCTTGAAAGCCAGAAAATGTACAACCTGCTAAATAATTGAATCATTAGTATTGATCAATAATCTTATTACCACACTCTCTCCCCCTTCTTGATACATAATGGTCATTTTGCAATACAAGGCAGTAAAAGGAGAACAACGAGGAGTACAATGTAACAGAGAGTGTTTGGCCTGTTTGTCTCTATGCAGAACCCTAACTTGGAGCAGTCAGCATGTTGTCCTAAGGGATTGTGGGTCGGCTGCAACAAAAAACGATTCAAAGACACAATAGCCAGGTAGCTGTTCTCTGAAAGGGAACGTGTTTTTAAATGAGGCCCTCCGTCAGAGTGACACCTAGGCTACAGAGAATATTGACGGTGCTGCTTGCGACCAGCGACAATCAGAGGAAGTCAACTGAGAAGCTACACACAGTAGAGTACACAATAAATGTTGACCAAGGCAAGAATCTGATCCGAGTGAAGCCCTTTTATTTTATCCTCTCAAAGTATTAATCTCTAGGTTTTTGGATATCGGAATGCACTTTGCTGCTCTCTGAATCCTCTATTTTGTTTACAGATGCAAAATCTTTTGAGTACTTTTAGTGTGTATGACCTCATTCTGACAGCAGTTTTAGTCGGACTTCTCAAGAACATCAAGTGACCATTCCAAGGTTTCAGACTATATTGTCAGCAGCTGCTGAACAAGAGGGTTTGGGAATGTTATTTTCTAGGGCTGTTCCGATTTTGATTCTAAATTAATAAGTGCATAACGGCAGCTCAGTGATTAGCACTTCTGCCTCACAGCAGCAAGGTTCTGACTTTAAACCAGGTCATTCCAGGCCTTTCTGTGTGGAGTTTGCATGTTCTCCACGTGTTCGAGTGTGTTTGTACAGGTGCTCCGGTTTCCTCTCACCATAAAGACATGCATGCTAGGTGACTAGGACTACAGTTGAAAATTAGCCAACACTGGCATTATTTACAGACATGTTGATTATTGTGCATTGTCCTAATAAAAGAAATATCTGAAGTCTCTTTTATATAGACCTTAGTGGTCCCCTAATACTGTATCTGAAGTCTCTTTTATATAGACCTTAGTGGTCCCCTAATACTGTATCTGAAGTCTCTTTTATATAGACCTTAGTGGTCCCCTAATACTGTATCTGAAGTCTCTTTTATATAGACCTTAGTGGTCCCGTAATACTGTATCTGAAGTCTCTTTTATATAGACCTTAGTGGTCCCCTAATACTGTATCTGAAGTCTCTTTTATATAGACCTTAGTGGTCCCCTAATACTGTATCTGAAGTCTTTTTTATATAGACCTTAGTGGTCCCTAATACTGTATCTGAAGTCTCTTTTATATAGACCTTAGTGGTCCCTAATACTGTATCTGAAGTCTCTTTTATATAGACCTTAGGGTCCCATAATACTGTATCTGAAGTCTCCTTTATATAGACCTTAGTGGTCCCTAATACTGTATCTGAAGTCTCCTTTATATAGACCTTAGTGGTCCCCTAATACTGTATCTGAAGTCTCCTTTTTATAGACCTTAGTGGTCCCCTAATACTGTATCTGAAGTCTCTTTTCCAAAATTCAGCCTTGGTGCAGAATTCCAGCCACTAGAGCCAGTCCCACAATGAGCTTTCCTTAGTATGTGCCATTTCTGAGTCTGTAGCTTTTGAGGAGGAGAGGGAGGGACAAGGTGGAGGCTGGGAGCGTGGCCTTGACCAACTGCCACTGTGCTTGTTTGAAAGCCATGATGTCGCTCTCTCATGGGTGGGCCAAATTCTCTGGGCGGGCAAAGCAGATAAAGGGGAGATAACCTTGCCCCTTATGACCTCATAAAGAGCAAGATTCCAGATCGGCCCATCTGAGCTTTCATTTTCTCAAAGGCAGAGCAGGATACCCAGGGCTCGGTTTACACCTATCACCATTTCTAGCCACTGGGGGGCCATAGGCAGGCTGGAGGAACTCATATTGATGTTAAAAAACCTCATAAAGTGAAATTGTCATGCCATGGGACCTTTAATACTTAATTTATCCACATAATAATTTCTATCACTTCAACAGCAATGTTGCAAATTTAGCACACATTTTGCAACACACACACACACACACACACATTTCAAAAGCCAAATGACTTAAAAAAACAAAAACAAGATAGAGATATAGAATGAGTCAGTGTTGCTATGCATGTAGGTATGAATTAAAGCACATGGGTTAGTGCTGTAACCTATGTAAACCTAAATAAAACTACGAAGACTGGTATTGACATGATTAGATGTTGAGGCTGACTAGCAAGATAGAACCGGGCCCCTGCAAGAAGTAAAAGACGGCTGAGCAGCACAGGAAGCCAGATGGGTTGATGGACTGCCACAAGAGTCATGTGACTGATTTTTTCTCTGTAACAGAAATTCAGTTTTCTTTTCAGTCACTTCTACTTGATGTTTTTTGATCATTCAAACTGCTTGGAAAATAGGATGTTGTTTGAGATGCTGAAAGGAGTTTAGAGTGAAATGTCTAATAGACATGTTGAGTTTCTCTGACTTCTGGGAAATCTATTCTTTTAAAAGAATAGTACACTTTACTTGAAGGTATCTACATAAGAGTGATACACATATTTTAGTAAGTGGCATTCGGTTTTGTCATGACAAGGTATGGTTAGGGTTAGGGTTCATGTGTC
The DNA here is from genome assembly GCA_026937815.1 of Etheostoma perlongum. Lineage (NCBI taxonomy): Eukaryota > Metazoa > Chordata > Actinopteri > Perciformes > Percidae > Etheostoma > Etheostoma perlongum. The sequence goes on from CM049388.1 coordinate 19,111,728, forward strand.
ATGACTGTGTCATGTGTTTATGACAGTGTCATGTCACTCTTATGGAGTGTAGTGTTACCTGATTTCCTCCTATTGAGCTGCATCACAAATCAGTTCTCCCATTTGTATATTAGCGCTGAAGAAAGTAATGGGGTTACTGGGACCCCCCCTGACTGTATGGCCCATTGATTATAAAGCATTCCATGTCATTGTCCTCATGAATACAATAAACACGCTATGAAACTTGGCAAAGAAAACCTTTTTGATGTTTGTTGAGGGTGTAAATAATGGATTTGTGACTTGTTGTGCGTCACAGGATGGGTTCTGGGGGCTCTGCTGAAACAGGCAGTGATCTCAGCGGGTCCTCCTCCACTTGTCTCTGAAAGCTGTCAGATGATCAGGGAGCATGCACAGCCGCACTTTGGCAGGGATAAACAACACAAAGCAGCACAATGAGTCCTGATAGGCTTCTGGCTATCAACCAAATTTAATATCACTGTCACAAACATAAATGTCTTGCTCCTCTGCTCTGCATCCGTTTCCTCATGGACTCTTTAAACAATGACAAAACACAACGTGTGAGTGTGACCTCCTCTGACACAGGAAAGGCCTTCTTGCCTAGACACAGCCTGGACAGCCAACAGGCGCTACAATCTCACCTTTTTGAGACTGCATACACAGTGGTATCCTGGGTAACATGTCTCTAGCCACAAATAATGTAACTGTCTGAGATTTTCCTCTATGCCTTCTTGCCAAAGCACCGACAATGTCACCACAAATCCATAAAACAAGCCCAGCTGATTGCATTAAGTTTAGTTGGCTCTAGAGCTGACGTGGCCTCAATCCGCCGCATTGCTGGCTGCCGACTTAGATCATGGTCGTCTCAGCCTGTAAGCGCTTCTTCATCAGGTCTGGCTAAAGCCTCACACACACTGGCCATCACTGGCATGGATTAGAGGCTACTGCGTGCACACGTCTGAAGCCGTCTGCTCTCACTGAGTCATGAGAGGCTGCAGCAGCTCTTCCCAGATGCAAAACATCACCTGAAAACACTTTTACGTCAAGGGTTATCCTCCTTTTAACATAAGCCCTCAAATCCAGCACTCTGTGAAGCATTATCGATTCAGAGTGTAGTTTATAATTCCTAGACAAATAAACGTAGAAGTCTGGAATTAAAAGCTCCCAATATCCCAAGTCAACTTTGAAGTTTTGCTTTCCACATGCAACCCAATTCTCCTCCAGGACAGTAATGATCTACTTAAAAGTTAAAACTTGTACTTAAGTGCTATTGTTTTCGTAATGATAAGCTGGTTACTGTTGCAATTCATACGTTGCACTCACCTGTTAATAGTGGAGATGTGGTGGCAGGGATACAGCTTTACAACGGAATTCAAGGCCATCTCTGTAAAAAACAATACACCAAACATGAAAATTGGATTTTAAATAAGTCCAGTTTCACTCAAAATGTACATTTTGTGAAGAAAGTGTGGTGTTTTGTGCTAAAACTAGGAAGTAGTCAAGTAAAGTAACTTAATTTAAGATTAAGTTAATTTAAGAAAGTCAAAGTGTAAGCATGGAAATTAGTTGTGTTGTCAGTTAAACTGTAGACAATAATCATAAGCAGTTGAAATGTTGTGTAAGCTCGTACTACACAGTACTACAACCGTAGGTCAAAGCTGAACCAATGAGCAGCTCTGCAAAATCTATTTATAGTTCTATTTATTGTTTGTATTAACAGAAGCTCTTATAAGATGTTAATGGTGTGTAGCAAGGCTCTACAGTTTGATACATTGAGTTGTATTTTACAACAGGAACATACACAATGTATAACCTTACACACACACACACACACTGAACCAGGATGATGATTTTTGATTTTTAAAAGAGAAAACAAAAAAAAGCTAAGTAAATAAAATCAATAACAATATACAAACTTTTGACCACAAACGTTAAGTGGTTTGAATCCCCCCTGGTAGCTTGTAGAGTTTGTTCATTCTTGTAGAATTTTTTCCATTAATTAGTACCTATAAAATGTATTTCATTAATTAAATAGTTCTTTATTCAAAGGTGGTTCAGGCATCTGGTAAGGATGCCTCCTGGCGCCTCCCTAGGGAGGTGTTCCAGGTACCTCCAGCTGGGAGGAGGCCTCGGGGAAGACCCAGGACTAGGTGGAGGGACGTCCAGCTGGGAGGAGGCCTCGGGGAAGACCCGGGATTAGGTGGAGGGATTATATCTCCAAGCTGGCCTGGGAACGCCTCAGGATCCCTCAGTCAGAGCTGGTTAATGTGGCTCGGGAAAGGGAAGTTTGGGGTTCCCTAATGGAGCTGCTCCCCCCGCGACCTTACACCGGAAGCGGATGACAATGGATAGATGGATTTTTTACTTTTAGAAAGTCCTGTCCAAATTCCACAAACCTATGTAACCCCAGAGATGACACAGAGGGGGAAACAAATTGAAGACAAAATATATATAAAAACATGTACTGACGACATGAAAGTCGAGATCTCGAGTTTAGTTTGTCCCAAGTCGATGTTTTTTTATTATTATTAATTTTTTTTTTCCCTCAATGTCACCACCAGGGCTCCGTATAAAAATATACATTTGCATTCAAGAAATTAGAACCACTGAATGTTTGGCTTTTTTTGTCAAAAAAACTTTTCTTATAGACTATTTTATGTCAATCAACTAAGTTTAACTTTAATTTTTCGTTGTGAGAATCTGTGGACTTTTTTATGGCTGTAGTTAACCTTTTCCCTACAGGCCTGGCAAGGGAAGTGTTATAATAACCAATAGGAATAGTGAGCACAACTATAAATAAGTTTCCTTCTAAAAAAGGTGTGCATTGTCCTCTAAGCTCAAAGGTATCTTAATCCTTGCAGGTTCTTCTAATTCATCCTGGCAGTACAATATAGTCATAACGTGTATAACAATTTTTTACTTCACCAATCTTAATAGTTCCAGCCATCTCTTTTTGTTCCTACTATATTTTTGTTGTTAAAATACTCATAAACCTAAGCAATGTACCAGCCCTGCATGCTATGGAACAGCATACAGCACAACACAAAAAAATGCAACTATATATATTTCAACTATAACATCTACTCAATTGAAGTCTATAAGCGACAGCTGATCCTGGGGATGCATCCCTTCAGTCTAAAAATGCCATTATGTCTGTGTTGCATCTTTCCCTTTCATGGCCTATATATAGGCCTTCAGCTTGGAAATAAATACACATCAGTGTGATCCGTGCGGCTGCCTGCTGACAGGGCCGTCCTCAGTCACTCAGGTGGGTTGACACTGCTGTGACGGCGTCTCTACTCTGCCTTTCGACACCTGAAGATGTCTGGCTTAGACACGTTTAAATGGAGAAAATTAAGTGCATCACAGGCAGAGAGGAAAAAAAGTAAATATGGTGAATTTTGATTAGCCAGCTTGCTGCTTGATTAAAAAACTTGTGCACAGCCTTTTAAGCATTAAATATGTTTATGAACCACATGAACGAACAAATCATGTCACCATATGACTACAGTCACAGTAACAAAACAGTCATGATATAGCCTCATTTACTTGAAATACCACGGCTACACTCATGCCTCCAGTTGGCTCTTGTTTCCTGGGCTGGGGTTGAATAGTCAAAAGAAATGACCTCCTATGTATTTTCCCAACCACGATAGAAAACATCAAGAGCTCAAGAAAATATGCAAAGCAGAATTCATAAAGACAGAGTCAGACTGCACTACACTCTCCTAAGACATAATTATGCGATGGCGGATGTTATTGACGTAGGTCCGCCGTGGTGAAACTACAATGTTCTAAAAGTGCATCTGTATTTACAGCCCTATGCATTCTTAACCTGTTGTTTCATGCAACCTCAATAAAATAGCCAAACCGAATTAAAAATCTTGCTTCATCAGCATTTTATTTTACTTTAATTGTGGCATTCTACATTACATTACATTTAGCTGACACTTTCATCCAAAGCAACTTCAAATTCATATGTACTGTATGTCTGAGTGTCTGTCAAAGTGTCTGCTCATGGACACATTGGTTGATGTATCGCCGTGGGAATCAAACCCAGATCTCCCACAACAAAGACATGTGTCATATCCCCTGCGCCATCACCACCCAACCCATTCTATTCCTGTTTGATGTTCCTTATATGTCTATTTCCCTGTCCCTGTAATTTTTGTTTTGTTTTGCTTTGTTTTGTTATAACTGCTTTCACTTTTCTGTTCCCTGTATCTGCCTTTTATTGTCTGTAAAGCGACCTTGAGTGATTAGAAAGGCGCTGTTAAATAAAATGTATTATTATTATTATTTTGAAGAACTCAGTGCATGGAGTGTTATTAATATTAGAAATTGGGTTTTATTACAAACAAGACTCCAGATACAGTATTAGGGGACCACTAAGGTCTATATAAAAGAGACTTCAGATACAGTATTAGGGGACCACTAAGGTCTATATAAAAGAGACTTCAGATACAGTATTAGGGGACCACTAAGGTCTATATAAAAGAGACTTCAGATACAGTATTAGGGGACCACTAAGGTCTATATAAAAGAGACTTCAGATACAGTATTAGGGGGACCACTAAGGTCTATATAAAAGAGACTTCAGATACAGTATTAGGGGGACCACTAAGGTCTATATAAAAGAGACTTCAGATACAGTATTAGGGGGGACCACTAAGGTCTATATAAAAGAGACTTCAGATACAGTATTAGGGGGATACTAAGGTCTATATAAAAGAGACTTCAGATACAGTATTAGGGACCACTAAGGTCTATATAAAGAGACTTCAGATACAGTATTAGGGGACCACTAAGGTCTATATAAAAGAGACTTCAGATACAGTATTAGGGACCACTAAGGTCTATATAAAAGAGACTTCAGATACAGTATTAGGGACCACTAAGGTCTATAAAAGAGACTTCAGATACAGTATTAGGGACCACTAAGGTCTATATAAAAGAGACTTCAGATACAGTATTAGGGGACCACTAAGGTCTATATAAAAGAGACTTCAGATACAGTATTAGGGACCACTAAGGTCTATATAAAAGAGACTTCAGATACAGTATTAGGGACCACTAAGGTCTATATAAAAGAGACTTCAGATACAGTATTAGGGACCACTAAGGTCTATATAAAAGAGACTTCAGATACAGTATTAGGGACCACTAAGGTCTATATAAAGAGACTTCAGATACAGTATTAGGGGACCACTAAGGTCTATCTAAAAGAGACTTCAGATACAGTATTAGGGGACCACTAAGGTCTATATAAAAGCATCCAAAGAGCACCATGTCATGGGACCTTTAAGGAAAATAACCATGCATTGCAGCACCTTACCTTACCTAAAGTTTGGATTCTTCCAAAGCAAAAAGGACCCCCTTGTGTCATGGGGGAATTTCTTTTTAAAATGTACCTTTCCTGTGATAGAACAAATGTTACCTGGGATTTTATTCCACAAAGAACTTGCTCTGTAAATGAATATGTTTCAGGTTGAGGTACTGGTTTTATATTCCAAGCTAATTTATGTCTCTTTCCTGTTCTCTAGGGTAATTGACTGCCTGCTTGCCTGCTCTCCAACCCACTTACCACCTGCTACCTCCGTACAACCCACATCATTTCCCCTCATTCATCTACCCTGATCCAGCCAGTCAGCCATAACTCACTGCCCTCTTGCCCTCTGTCTCAGTCAGCTACCTCCCCGTCATTCCACCTCCATTCCCCACTAATACATCATCTTTATTCATCTTACTTGTGAGTCTGTGTCTGCATTTGGGTCCGGTGAGTCTATATTTATCCATGTGGAAAAACAAAACTATATAATGTAAATTCTACTTCCTGTGGTATCAGTCTAGCGAATGACACATTTGTTTTTATGCTCTTTAATTTTCTGTCTTAGCTTTGATGTATGTTCAGTTCTATTCAGGAAAACATGATCTATTGTCAAGCTGTAGATTAAATGCTGAACAAGTTTCATTCTTAACCTTGGGAACACATTGTGATAAAATGTTCTTCACTATCATTCTTCAGTGATCATATTCACCTATACAGAACTTTGCTCATGTGATTTAGGGGGTAATTTGGTTTGTACTTCAGTTATTATAAGGTGTAAACCTACTTTCAGGAAGTTCCTTACGCTGAAGAAGGTCACACATATGGTCGACAGCTCCACAGAATTAGTTAATGAACCCTGAGAATAATATTTTATCCCTATGTTTATTTTAGCAATCCAAGCAATCAAACTGTCACTTGAAGTAGTGTCTTCCAGAGATGTTTTTAAAAGTGTAAAGACATCATCACATTCAGCTGGAGCCTGTCTTTCCGGCAAATTTTAATGGTATCACACAAGCTGTGATGCCAAACTGAGCGTAAAGTGTGTGTGTGTGTGTGTGTGGGGGGGGTCTCGTCCCTACTTCAGAACCCCAACTTCTGGTGCCCTTGCTCGGTACACACCCATTTTCAAACTCGGGGTTCATTTTCATCTCAACTACACGCATGCATGTGAAAGGATCACGGTCACAATATCTGGCCTCAGAAATACTCTATAAATACCTGGCAAAAACTGCCTCTACATCTATTGTTAAGCTCCAAATATACCATTGGCAGGCCAATGTGTTGTGTTTACTGCCATAGAAGAATAATAAATCTCATTTTCATGTACAACATTGTGAATCCTTGTAAAGTGTTACCAGACGGCATGTGAGCATTATGTGTTAATGGCACATACTGGGGCAACATCATGGCTATGGTCTGCCAATGCTCTGCTTTTTATACTTTATGCTGAAACTGCTATCATTTATTGTACGAAATATACTCCACAGTCTTATATATGACGTCATGGTTAGGACAAGATAATTCTGTTGAACCATAGTTTTAAATGTTTATCAATGGCTTAATTAGTGTGAAGAGGAGTCCAAGGAGACGAAAGGTAACGTCTCTAAAAATAAAGTCGTGAAGGGTAGGGACACTGAGGGGGATCACGAAAGGTAGCACTAAAATTGACTAATTAGTGTGAAGGTAGTCTCAAGTGGGTTAGGGTTAAGGTTTTATCGGTCTTAATGTTTTTACTTTTAACTGTTTAAACTTGTATTTTATCTCTTTAACTGATTTTGTGTAAATCACTTTGAATTGCCCTGTTGCTGGAATGCCCTATACAAATAAAGCTGCTTTGCCTTGCCTTGCCTTAAATCCAGATGCATACAAGTTAGTTTTGTGCAGAATGTTTTTTTTTCTCACAATATGTGTATTGTTGGAAAAATCACCCATATTAACACCATATGCCAACAAGAATCTATGTGATTATGTGTACAGCTCATGTAATCCACATGTGACTAAAGGCAGTCAAGACAAAGCTCAGTCAAGTCTGACGTCATTTGAGTGTGAAATTCAAGACCATGAGATGCAGTTGAAAGTAGTGCAAATGAAGCTTTGTGAAGCATTTTCCTTATTTTCTGAGCCAAATAGATCGTGCTCTTTGTTCAACAATGGGTTGAAAGCACACTGAACTACCAGTCCTTCATAGTCTGGCCATCACAAGACCCAGCCAAGCTCAATAGATCTGAGATTGAGCGTTGGTCTGGGGGGTTTGCTATAGCCTGTCTTTCCAGCATATTGTAATGGTATCACACCAGCTGTGATGCCAAACTGAGCGTAAAGTGTGTGTGTGTGTGTGTGTGTGTGTGTGGGGGGGGGGGTCTCGTCCCTTGGATAGTTTAAATGATTCTGTACGCAATTGGATAGTCCTTCAACCAATCAGACCAACAATCCAGGGGATGTAGCAGCGACAGCCGCATCACTGGGTTTGCAGGATTTCGGTAGAGTTCGGTGGCCGCCATGTTGAATGTAAACAAGAAGCTGCTTGGTTGTTTCTCTATCGTCATTGTGTAAAACCTGCCAATAGCGCGCCAGGTAGATAAGCCAGTTTGTGATTGGTTCTGCCAAAACTGTGAACTGAAGCAGAAGAATTAAATGTGCAGGTTTACAGACCGAGCTGTAGGGCCAAATCAAATCGCAGGTCTAAGTCCTTGACCCCTTCATCTTTAAATCAAGTGTGCCATCTGGTCCGCCACAAATACATCTAGTTTGTGAAGCCTCATTTGGACATCAACAGATGAAAGCACTGGAAAAATCAAGTAAGCGGACCTTGTATTAAGAGAGACTTTTTTTAAAGGTTCTCTAAGTGATGTCACACTTGTTTTAGGCTACATCATACAGCAAACATCTCCTCACTATCTGCTAGCTGCCTGTCCCCAGAACACACTGTAAAAACATCTCCTCACTATCTGCTAGCTGCCTGTCCCCAGAACACACTGTAAAAACATCTCCTCACTATCTGCTAGCTGCCTGTCCCCAGAACACACTGTAAAAACATCTCCTCACTATCTGCTAGCTGCCTGTCCCCAGAACACACTGTAAAAACATCTCCTCACTATCTGCTAGCTGCCTGTCCCCAGAACACACTGTAAAAACATCTCCTCACTATCTGCTAGCTGCCTGTCCCCAGAACACACTGTGAAAACATCTCCTCACTATCTATCACTATCACCTAAGTTTAACTCAAGTCCAAGTCTCAGTTCAGTTCAGTTTATGTCAGGATGTCTATATCCCCTAAAACAACCAATGAGGGGGGTAGGGCAGCCTGTAGGAAGCCGGAGAACCCAAACCCAAAAGCATTTCCTGCTGCTAATAAATCTTCTTGAAGGGAACCTATACAACATTCTTATCAGTTCAGAGCTTCTCTCTGAAAAGTAAGAGGGACAAACATTTGATTGAGAAATGAAAATGACGGATAAATGATTTGCACTACAAGCAGCAGATGCTATTAAGGCTGATGATGAAGTAACAACTTAACTTTCTATACAGCATTGTCACGAAGACAAATACCTGTTTGGCTGTTGCCAATTCTCTCACTGGAAGTGACTTATACACTCGTGTATGATTAATGGATCCATTTGCAAATTAGAATTTAACTGGAGCAAATTTGCAAGTCTGTTTGCAGTTTTGGTGTATGACTGGCAGCAGGGCAAATGTGACTTGGGGAAAAGTTCCAAGCTTTTTTCTGGACTTCAGACTGGAGGGAGCAGTTCCACTTAGCTTTCCACTGCACTGCCCTATTGCTTCGAACATTCAATTGACAACCAGCCAGTTGGCAAGAGCGCATTCAATTTTAATCGGAGCGTTATGCATGCTTATCATTACTAACGGGCCCAAATGAACTTTTGTCAGTGTCTGACGCAGAGTGAGAGAAAGCAAAAAACAAGAGGGGGAGTAGTGGTCGTTTTCACATTCTCAGATCACAGTGTATTGGAGGGGATAGTATGACTGTTGCTCTGCTGTCCAGTACCAGCTGTAGCCTGGGTGCTTAAAACATGCTCTAAAAATACAGAACACTACAAATATTAATATAAAGCTGTAATTATACAATAGTGGTGGGAACAGGTCGAAGGGGCTTCACACACTCGTTAGCCTTTTTCCAATGAAAGATTAACAAAACTTTGGTGAGCATCTGTTTTTGTGGTACCTATGTTATAGCTCCATCAATACATCTGCATAACCCCAATTTGACAGCTTTAGCAGGAGATATACAGTATGCCTCTGGGAAAGAAACAGACTAGAATTTGGGTTTGCACTAGATAATAACAACTTGTGGTTTAACTGTCCAACGTAATCCTAATTCTCCTTGATCAAGAGTTCATTAAATGCTTCTGTGTAAGTCATCAAAAGTCTCCCAGTCCTTCTTTATGTACCCAGAGTCAAGCTGCTCCTGATCTTTTCCATAACATGTATGATATGCACATGTATGTACATATCTCTATATAAAAGAGACTTCAGATACAGTATTAGGGGGCCACTAAGGTCTATATAAAAGAGACTTCAGATACAGTATTAGGGACCACTAAATTCTATATAAAAGAGACTTCAGATACAGTATTAGGGGACCACTAAGGTCTATATAAAGAGACTTCAGATACAGTATTAGGGGACCACTAAGGTCTATATAAAAGAGACTTCAGATACAGTATTAGGGGACCACTAAGGTCTATATAAAAGAGACTTCAGATACAGTATTAGGGGACCACTAAGGTCTATATAAAAGAGACTTCAGATACAGTATTAGGGACCACTAAGGTCTATATAAAGAGACTTCAGATACAGTATTAGGGGACCACTAAGGTCTATATAAAAGAGACTTCAGATACAGTATTAGGGGACCACTAAGGTCTATATAAAAGCATCCAAAGTTACCAAAACTGTCTATGCCAGCTGCCAGCTTTGTCTTTGACTGGTCTATAAATAAAATGGGGAGTGATTCATAACTTGTGCAAGTGTGCAGAAGCTGTCAACTTCTATTGGCAATGGTACTCCCTGATGAAGATCTAATGGCTATAATTACATTGGAGAGGAGGGAAAGGAGCAGTACTCCCAGGCACACACACAAAGTCTAATAATCTCCCTACATTTAAACACATTAAATGCAGCTATTTGTCATTGCATGTAACATTAGGTCTTGGTGGGGAGAGTAGCCAAAAAATTGTACTCAAGTAAAAGTATAGTGATTTAAAACTACTCCTAGAAGTATAATTCTTTCAAAAACTTACTCAAGTAAATGTAATGGAGTAAATATAACTCGTTACTACCCACCTCTGCTTAAACATATGTTATTTTGAGATGAAATGAAATGAGAATTTGGTCATCACTGCAGAAGAAATTAGGTCACAGGGATAAGCTAAAGAAAAGAAAATCCTGCAGAAAATTCTAGGGAAACAATTTTAAATGTTTGTGGTAGTAATGCGTGGATGATGTGAGATATGTTCACGCTGTAAATATGTGCCAAATTATTAAGGTATTGTATGCATGATTCATTCAATAAAAAAGAATGAACACAAACAGGCTGAACAAACTGATTAAGAAGGCTGGCTCCATGATCGGCTGCAAACAGGAGCCATTTGAAGCTGTGGTGGAGATGGTCTATGATGGATAACCCTGTCTACCCTCTCCACCCCCCACTGGTCCAACAGAGGAGCACCTTCTCTAAGAGCCTCCGGCAGCTTTGATGTCACACGGACCTCTACAGGAAATCCTTCCTACCACAGGCAGTAAAACTCTTTAACATTTCATCCCTGGGTGCTAATAAGACTCTGAGACACCACAATACTGCACTAAGTGCAACTCGCACAATTGGTTTATTTACATCTTTGTCAATACTAGTTAAGTAGTTGTACAATTTTGTATATATTTTAAATATTTGTTCTTATATTCTATCCATCCATCATCCATCCATCCATCCATCCATCCATCTTTGTCCGCTTATCCAGTGTCGGGTCGCAGGGGCAGCAGCTCCAGCAGAGGACCCCAAACTTCCCTTTCCCGAACCACATTAACCAGCTCCAACTTGTGGATCCTGAGGCGTTCCCAGGCCAGGTTGGAGATATAATCCCTCCACCTAGTCCTGGGTCTTCCCCGAGGCCTCATCCCAGCTGGACTTGCCTGGCACCCCTCCCTATGGAGGCCCCCAGGAGGCATCCTTACCAGATGCCCGAGCCTAATATCTGCTGACATCAGGCCTTTCCCGATCTATCGGTATCAGTATTGCTAATGGCGATTAAAAAATATATATAATATAACAAAATACTATAATATATACATAATCATTAATCAGAAACATTTATAATGACAAATAAATGATTCTGATGAATGAATATAAAAAAAACATGTCAACCAGGTTATGAGCGTTGGCGTTGCATAGTCTGTCCACCAGAGGACGCTCTACAGCGTCCCTGTTAGTGATGGCGTTGCATAGTCTGTCCACCAGAGGACGCTTGTCAACGTCCTTGTTGGAAACACTGATTATTTTTTTGTGTTAATGTGTTTTTGTTCAAAGGACTTTAAGTGTTAAATCTTAAGTTTGCATTTTTATACATTTTATTTCTCAGAACTTTAACATATTTTTATGTTCCTCTGTTCTGTTGTGACAATAAAACAAATTATTATCAAAATTGATGTTTTGATACGCGTTTCTGGATTATTTTTTTTAAAGATACATCGACCAATATACCAAAATATGGGATTTTTAAATGACCAAATATTTGTATTGCTATCGTCCTTAAAATCCTTTATTGGTCGGGCTCTATTTTTTTCCACCCTGCCCCTACTAAAGTGAGGAAATATGTCTGTTTTGTAATTTTGGTAAATCAATCCTTTAAATTTTTTTACAAAGGCATTACACCACTGAGGGTGTTTGATTAGAGGAACTTCAGTGACTCCTGTAATACTATCTTTATGGCTCATCATGGAGCAGTAGGAGCTACACCAAACCACTGAATACAGAGTGATGTGGCTGCTGCCAGTTTAGCACATGGAGCTAAATGTGTGCAGGTTCTTCACAAAGCAGTGACCTGTTAGAGTGACAGTGCTACGATGAAATAGGTTGAGCACGCTAATGCCTGAAGCCTCTTTGTCTTCCATGCCAAGTTGATCTGATTAGCTGGGCTAAATCCAGACACACACACACACACACACACACACACACAGTAGTGCATCCTCACAGGCACCCTAAGTACAACACTGTGCTACAAAGACCTGATCGTGTTTGAATCCCCTAGCCGAGACTATATGTAGGAGGGTCATGGGAGAATCCAGGTGCATAAATTGCATGCACTGCTTCCTCAGTGGCATCTTTGTGGGCACCCTGGGAGAAAGACCCCCCCCCCAACTACTTATCAGTAATGTGATAACGTATCAATGTTAGAGAATGTTCACTGTTGCAAATATTTAGAGCTGCAATCGATTAATCGATTCTATTGAAAATTAATCGCCAACTATATTGATTATCAATTTATTGGTTTGAGTAGTTTTGTCAGAAAAAAAAAATTCTGTGATTCCAGCTTCTTAATTGTGAATACATTTTTCACTCCTCTGGGACAGTAAACTTAATATCTTTAATTTGTGGAGAAAAAAAACATTTGAGGGGGTAATATTGGGCTTTGGGAACTACGGATCAACGTGTTTCATCATTTTCTGACATTTTTTAGACCAAATAACTAATCCTTTAGTCAACAAAATAATAAATATATTAATAGAAAATTAAAATAATCGTTAGTGGCAGACTTGAAACAGATGATTTTTTTGTGTACAAATGTCCTGTACTGATTTAAATTCAGAGGGGTATGCAAATGCATATCACTCAACCATTTTCCTTTACCAATCAATGTATAAGGAAAATACTTTCTAATACTGAGCCATGTTTCTTTTTGAACTAACCACTCTACACACATTGTAAGGCATGTTTTTGTAAGATCCAGCCTATTTTATGGGAAAGAGACACAAGATGAGAGAGACAAGACAAAAGAAAGTGAGATGTCTGTGTGAGCAAGAGCTGGGCTATGTACAATACATACACAAGTTTTTTTCAACTTCGTAAGTTAATGTTTCTTTAGTCCACTTAGTCACAGAGCCACCAAGCTGTGTATTCACTGTATGTTTAATTGTCAAGCTATGAGAATGAGTCATCACAGTCCTCTCTCTAGAAGAAATCTGAATGGCAAGGATTCAAATTTAAGTATGGGAGGAATATATATACAGTTATGTATATATAGATGTGAGGTCAGCCACACACGTTAAGACAAATACATCTTCTAAGCATGCACGTATGTAACTAAGTACAAATACTTTGTTACTGTACAACGCTCTGTTACATTTTTGTTACTTTTTGGGATCATTTTCCCCCCCTCCGCCCCATCCAAAACGTCCACCTGACCATTACACGTTTGCAGTCTGCAGGGAAGCAGCGGCTCCTGCATCGGCGGCAGTGCGTTGACACAAGGGTGCAGGAATAGATCAGAATGTGTAGAACGAGTAGAAGTGTCTCACCAATAAGGAGTCGTGTCAAAGGTAACTCTGTCTCACAGAAATTGATTTACTGACCCCTGCAAGGACAAGAAGACTATAAGAAACGCAGTTATTCTGATTTTCATTGGTCACTCTTGCATTGACATCCGTTTGTGTACAGACTCGGCTCACTGTGTCCTGGAAGTTTGTTAACTGTTTGAATGAAGCTGCAAATGATCTGAAATCCTTGGACTCGTCATCAAGTCTTCATCACCATATCCTGATCCCAACCCTTTATCAGGTACTGCTCACAATATTAGGAATCCCACTATGGCCACAGCAAGATAAATACCATCTTCAGCAGCATTTTTTGGCCTGCTGCTCCCGGTACTACCGCTGCTCCCAGTACTACCACTGCTCCCGGTACTACCGCTGCTCCAAGTACTACAGCTGCTCCCGGTACTACCACTGCTGCCCCGGGTACCGCTGCTCCCGGCTCCCGGTACTACCGCTGCTCCCGGTACTACCGCTGCTCCAAGTACTACCACTGCTCCCAGTACTACCGCTGCTCCCGGTACTACCGCTGCTCCCGGTACTACCACTGTTCCCAGTACTACCACTGCTCCCGGTACTACCACTGCTCCCGGTACTACCGCTGCTCCAAGTACTACCGCTGCTCCCGGTACTACCACTGCTCCCGGTACTACCGCTGCTCCAGGTACTACCGCTGCTCCAAGTACTACCACTGCTCCCAGTACTACCACTGCTCCCAGTACTACCGCTGCTCCCGGTACTACCACTGCTCCCAGTACTACCACTGCTCCCAGTACTACCGCTGCTCCCGGTACTACCACTGTTCCCAGTACTACCACTGCTCCCAGTACTACCACTGTTCCCAGTACTACCACTGCTCCCGGTACTACCACTGTTCCCGTTAGTGCTGCTGCCCCGATACTTCACATATGCTTGGTCATATGTGAAGCATGTATTCACATAGGGTTAATATACAAGCCGTTTATTACAAGGCGTCCTCCTCAGCTGCAAAGCCACGTAGCCTACTTGTTGTCCAACCCCATGTGTTCTCACTAGATAAATGTGTGCAACGTTCACTATCCCGTGGGAAATAATGTAAAGTCTTCATGCAGATTGCCCTGATTGTAAGAAGTCAGAATGTAAACTGGGCCACAGATGGTAAGCACAATTACATTAACTTAAAACTAAAATTAAAGATAGACATTAAGGTTATTACTATGTGAAAGCTGCAAGTGCAGAAGCCACCACCCTTAAAGTCCCCCACTTCCAGCGCTGGTATGCACATACATGCATACATACACATTTCCAGCGTGCAGAATCACACTCTCCTGATTGCTGATGTTAAAGCATAGATGAAGTTCTTTCACCTAACAGCAATCATCTCTTGTCTCCCAAACCCACCCGGACTTCATCAGAAGATTGCACGTCTGTGCTTGCACAAAAAACTGGGTTAGATTCTCACCGGGCGTAGGTTGCTTCACATGGTTCATTTCTCAGAGCAGAGCCCTGTGCGGTCCTACTAAGATGAATAAAAATGTTTTTATGCATCCGTCTGCAAGATGGAGAAATTCAGCTCTGGGTATATCAACTTGTCAATCATAATCATAAATGAGTGTTTTTTAGGTGTTAAAATTGAATTGGATGGTTGACTAAAAACCTCCAACATGTTCAATACAGAGTTGCTCTAATGTAAATCATTCATCAGTAATTTTCTAAGGAAATATGCTTAAGGTATGAATACAATGACACATTTCACTCGTTTTGTTGTGTCTGCCCAATCACAAGTGACTGACATTTTCTTCCCACAAACATAATTTGTTATTGGCACAGCAGTTATATAAGGAGCAGGAACGCTATGTTATGTTTAAACAATAACAAGGACACATGCAGATTAAATAATTGGTATTTCTTTAAAAGACAAGTGTGTAGGAGTTAGGGGTTCTATTGGCAGAAATGGAATTTAGCATTCATAAGTACATGTTTTTAAATAGTGTATAATCACTTGAAACTAAGAATTGTTGTATTTTTAATAGCTTGGAATGAGTCATTTATATCTAAACAGGTAAAGGGTCCTGTTCATATCTTGCACCGCCACGTTTCTACAGTAGTCCAGAACGGACAAACCAGACAGTTGTGCTAGAGAGGGCCTTTGGCAGTTTTAGGTTACCGTACGCCACCATAGTTCCATCCAAAGGGGTACTCAGTCAGTTCCTCCTCACCACTACAAGTACCGTGTTGATGGATGGATATTAGGGATGGGAAAGAATCCCATGTTAACCACACATAAACGTTAATGTCATCGGTATAGGGTTAGTCACAATGTCAGTGAGGAACCAACCAGTCCAATAATATTTTAAATAGAGCATCATAAGCAACAATGAACTCAAATTTGTTTCCTAAAACAGACAGAAATTTGAATTAGTACAGACCCAGGCTCTAGAGCATCATAAGCAACAATGAACTCAAATTTGTTTCCTAAAACAGACAGAAATTTGAATTACAGTACTGTAGATTTAAAAGACAATGTCTACACTGTACCTATTCAATTCAATTCACTTTTATTTATAGTATCAAATCATAACAGTTATCTCAAGACACTTTACAGATAGAGTAGGTCTAGACAACGCTCTATAATTTACAAAGACTCAACAATTCTAGTAATTCCCCCAAGAGCATTTATTTCGACAGTGGTGAGGAAAAACTCCTTTTAGGAAGAAACCTGGGACAGACCCAGGCTCTTGGTAGGCGGAGTCTGACGGTGCTGGGTGGGGGTGTGATGAATAGTGTCAATAATAGTCACAATAAAGATAATGGAACTACAGAAAGATCCCCACTCCAACACACTCTGCACTATAAATAGAAAGCTCAGTTCTATAATACAGAAGTCAATGTTTCATCCAAATGTAGCGCAAAAGAATTTTCAGAAATTAGCAAAAAATAATGCAAATTAATGTGCACTTCCATCCATTACCATCACGCACATTTTAGGATTTGGACATGCTAACAAGTTGGTAAAGCTAATTATTTTGGCAGTGATTAAACCATTACATAATAGAGGGCAACAAGATATAATTAGATATAATTAAACTGAAATAGCCAAACCCTAAACAATCTAAAACAATATGTAAAATGTGATGAAACATTTGTTTGTTTCATGTAATAATTCAAGGAGTCTTCTCATCGCTCCACACATAAGAACAAGCAGATGGAAACAGACTTAAAAAAAAAAAAATCTAGCCCATCATGTACAGTATATTTTGCAGAATACAGCTGCACAGACCTAGCCTAATTTATCAAGAAAAGATAACCTGAATCACAGCTGTTAACTTCCAGTGTACTCAGAATGCAAAGGATTGCAGTGGACTAACAGACCACAAAAGGATTAAGGCTAATGTGGCGGAATAATAATCTTTAGGCTGCTTGCCATTAAGGTGCTATTTAAGTCATCAGTGTGTAAAAATAAGTTCACTCTGATCTCTCCTTTTCCCTTTAAGACGACATTTTAATCTGACTATGACACCAAGTAATTGGGATCATTGTGTATACTGCATTACTTACATCATCTACAATGTAGAGAGCCCCCATGCTTGCCAGAAATTTTCAAAAACATTTTTGCTCCTTCCCTGTGCAGTGTAAATGTTGAAATGTCTAATTAAAATGGGCTAAATGAAGTTGTTTAAAATGGTATTTAAACCCCGACAGCAATAAATAACTTATGGGCTCTAAAAAAAAAAAAAAAAGGAGCGAAAAGAAAGAACCCATCATCTGTAGCTGCTGTAATCCTGCAAAAACGTCCACCAATCACCCCCTCAAGGTCCGCTTGGAAAATAATAAAAAGCCATCTTGCCCCGCTGGGCATACTCTATCCCTTCCATGTATGAGCCTGAGCAACCTAAGTACTTCTTGTGGCCTGCATATTCACAAGGAGTACAAATAGCAATGCATATTAAGACTAGACGATTTCCTAGGCAGATATTGATTTGGGACTATATTGGGTGGAAGCACAGCCAAGCACTGTCCCAAGCCAATATCTGCCTAGGAAATCATCTAGTCTTAATCTGCATTGCTATTTGTACTCATTGAGAATATGCAGGCCACAAGAAGTAAATAGGTTGTTGTTGTTTTTCTGTTGGCTCACTTTCACTCACAACATGCTAACCAGCAACATAGGATTCCATTCATTATGCTAAGCTAACTAGCGGCGGTGCTGCCAGTGTTGCACCGGACTAAAGCAATGTATGCACTGAGACCAAAAATGTGTCCTCCCCCCCCATCTACAGCTAGAGGAGACCGTGTTTAGCCCTATTTCAACAAACAGTGGCGTGTTCCTTTAAGTGAAGCCACACAATTGCATTCATGGTTTCCTTGGATCGTCTCATATTTACATGAAAAGTTGTCTAAATTAGAGTCTGTCAGCCTTTACCATTCTTAAAACACTACTAATAATACAAATACTGAAAGTAAAAATACTTAATTTATAAAATATAGATTTTAAAGAAATTGATTTTAAAAGAATAGAATTTAAAGGTAGTTATGTCTGGCAATGTTGTATATACTGTATACATATACTGTTTATATGTATACTGTATATATATTACAACAAATACCATGCCAAACCAAGAATAAATGTTTTTCAAGGTGGCTTTTCCATATTTTTTCTGTAAATTTTCTATATATTTTATTTCTCTGTGCTGCAAAACAAATCATCTGAACCTCTGTTGTTGTCCCAATGGTTGGCCACACTGTTGTATTGTGGGATACTTTCTTTATTACTACAAACACATACAGTGCAGTTTATTTTGACTCAACCCCTCATACGCTGTGCTGCTGCTCTAAATAATTTACTTACAAATGTGGATTAATCCAATGCTGAAAATAGTCCTAATAACATTAATAAAAAATTTGCTTTCTCTCAGAGGGTTTGCTGCAGCTTCACACATCTTCATCTTCCCCCACTCTGCGCTTCATGTGTGCTAATAATGGATTAAAGGCAACAACATGAGTTAGAGATGAGACACTGGAAAAGGATACTCCTTTTTTCTGGGCATTTCAGCCTTTAATGGAAAAGATAGCTTGATATGAAAGGGGAGAGAGGGGGGGAAGACATGCAGGAAATCGTCCAGGTTGAACTCAAACCCTGGACCTTCTGCAACAAGGCATACACCTCTCTATGTGTGCGCCTGCTCTACCAACTGAGCTAACCCGGCCTCAAAGAGATACTTCTTATGGAGTAGGTCAGTTCTGCCGTCTGCAGTGCCTTTTTGTATCTGTTTGGAACTTGGTTTCACAGTGTATAGTGATGTGGCCTGGGCGTAGGGAGCCGGGCTCAACCCGCATCATCAAAACAACGTGCTGGAGAGCCAAGGTACCTGGGCGTTCATCTAACATTTGTTTGTGTATGATTCATTTCATTGTTCATTGTTATTTACGCTTAAAGTCTCCTTTAGCTCAATCTGGGTCGGGGCGTAGGCCTACTGACTGACAAGAACGGGACAGTTAGGTTTAGGAAAAGATGTTAGGTGGGGTTATAAAATGCATGTTTCTGTGACACAAAGCCGGGTCTCCTGGGTGAAAGTCCTGTGTTGTTTGTCCCATCCGCCACCCCGACCAACGTCTTTACGCAGCATTTCGGTTTTCATACAACACACTATCATTGTCGCTCCTAAAACTACGTCAGCTTTCTTTTTTAAAGATATTTTTTGGGCATTTTCAGCCTTTATTTTGACAGGACAGCTGAAGAGCTCAAAGGGGAGAAAGAGGGGGAATGACATACAGCAAAGGGCCGCAGGTGGGAGTTGAACCTCGGCCCACTGCGTTGAGGAGTAAACCTCTATAATCTATCTACCAACTAAGCTATCTGGCCACCCATACTACGTCATCTTTCAGCACCGCAGTCGCGCTAAATGGGTGCATTTTGCTTGGTATCTGAAGCCGAGAGCCACCGCGTCCGTATTTTATGAGTTGGGAGCAGTGATACTTAGTAACTTAGATACTTAGGACTTAGTAATGCATTACTCTTTTGTCAGTAACGAGTAATCTAACGTGTTACTATTTCCAAACCAGTAATCGGATTAAAGTTACTTATCCAAGTCACTGTGCGTTACTACAGTCATTTTGTCGTTTTCCTTAGTAAAAATATATATTTTTGCATCCTTCTTGCATCTCGGGGAGTAAAGTCACGTATGCAACAGGTCACGTTTTCAGCACGAGGACAGTTCATGCAGCAACACAAACTTAAACAGCAATGGAGGGAGGAGAGAGATGCACATTTTCTAGCTGGAAATCCAGTCACTATTTTGAGTTTGTGTCAGCTAAAGATGGCAACATCAAGGTTGGTTGTAAACTCGGTGCTGGTGGCGACAAAGTGCATCTAGCTCCAAAAACACTACGGCAAATTTGAAGCTGCAGCACTGCAGTCAAACATACAGAGAAAGTCCCAGGTGGTGAGAACCAGAGAGCAGGAGCCGCCGCCACACCACCCGAACAACAAAAGCTGGACTTCTGTGCAAAACCAGTAAGTGGAGGGAGTTGAAGAAGGTGTAGACGAAACGCTGCCCTTAAACATGGTTGACTCGCACGCTTTCGGCCCATAATAATAATCATCATCATCATAATAATAAACAAGATCCCACTATTGTCAATGCCGAGCTGCCTCACAGTAAACCGGTTGCCATTTTTATGTTGAGGCGGTGGGGGTGTTGTCGGCAGCTGCTGAATGTAGCTAATAAAGTAACTTGGAAACTAAACTTTGTTATTTTTAAAATCAAGTAATCTGTAAAGTAACTGTGGCAACACTGGGTGGGAGTGAGAATGGGTTGGAGGATCACTGCAGTGATCACTGTGAAGACATGCCTGGGTAACCTGTTCTCATTCCCAAGTCATCAGATACTGATGCTCGGGCAGTGGCTCTCAGCATCACACACCGATGCAGAAGGCGCCCTTCAGCATTAGTATGGGCAGCAGCTCGACCCGCTGTGAGACTGTGTAATATGAAGACCGACAAACGGTAAAGAGGAGTATCAAAGGCCGAAACGCCTTGTGTAAGGTGGCAAGTTAGGGTGGAGAATGGGTCAAACAATACAGAACTGGTCACCCAGGAGACCAGGGTTTGTAGCAACACACACACACACACTTTGTTTGGTAAAATATAAAAGATGTATTCCAAATATATTCCAAGTTCAGTCTCTAGTCTGAAACACTAATGGCGTGTTTTCTCATTACATGGTACCTGCTCGACTCGCTTTGACTCTACTTGCCTTTATTGGTTTTCCATTATAATAAAAAGTCCCTGGTACCTGCTAATTTTTTGTAGTACTACCTCAGTCGAGGGTCCAAGCGAGCTGAGGCAATACCAAACGGTGAAAAGAAAACCTGACAATGTTAAAAAATGTTAAAATCTTTCTTTAATGATTGTGCATGTAAACCACAGTATGGTTACACTTAGTAATAATAATAATAATAATGTAGTTATTCATTCTATAAGATCCAATTAATAAGGAGGCTGAGCTCTTGTCTTATGTTTGTTTTCTTGCTGGCCAGTTGGTGAGACCTTTAAATAGTAGCCTATTAATACACTATTCCAATACAAATGGATCCACCATGAAGCCACAGTGAACACACACACACACACACACACACACACACACACACACACACACACTGCTAATTTAAAGCACATAAGAGTACAGAGGATGGTATTAAGTGCTATTTATAACTTGACCTGATTTCCTCAGCCAGAGATTGCACAGTAAGGGGGACAAAGGTACGTTGATCTGTTTAACCAATTTGTTTGAGATGGCACGTAAATTTGTAGTGGTGTTAGTGAGGCCTGTGACTAACTACACTGTATACACAAACTCTGGAGGAACTCTGAAGACATAATTAAGTTGGTTTTCTTATAGGGTTTCTGAGTGCTTTAGGGTGCTCATGAGCTCAGGTACTGCCTTCTCTTTTAAAGGTCCCATGGCATGAAAATGTCACTTTATGAGGTTTTTAAACATTAATATGAGTTCCCTCAGCCTACATATGTTCCCTCAGTGGCTAGAAATGGAGATAGGTGTAAACCGAGGTACCCTGGGTATCCTGCTCTGCCTTTGAGAAAAAGAAAGCTCAGATGGGCCGATCTGGAATCTTGCTCTTTATGAGGTCATAAGGGGCAAGGTTACCTCCCCTTTCTCTGCTTTGCCCACCCAGAGAATTTGGCCCCATGAGAGAGACTTCATTGCTTGTAAAGGAAACTTCAACCTTGCCCCCCGTCTCTCCTCCTCAAAAGCTACAGACTAGGAAATGACACATACTAAGGAAAGCTCATTGTGGGATTGGCTCTCTTGGCTGGAATTCTGCACCAAGGCTGAATTTTGGGAAAGAGACTTCAGATACAGTATTAGGGACCACTAAGGTCTATATACAACAGACTTCAGATACACTATTAGGGGACCAATAAGGTCTATATAAAAGAGACTTCAGATACAGTATTAGGGGACCACTAAGGTCTATATTAAAGAGACTTAAGATACAGTATTAGGGGGCCACTAAGGTCTATATAAAAGAGACTTCAGATACAGTATTAGGGGACCACTAAGGTCTATATAAAACAGACTTCAGATACAGTATTAGGGGACCACTAAGGTCTATATAAAAGCGTCTTCAGATACAGTATTAGGGACCACTAAGGTCTATATAAAAGAGACTTCAGATACAGTATTAGGGGACCACTAAGGTCTATATAAAAGAGACTTCATATACAGTATTAGGGGACCACTAAGGTCTATATAAAGAGACTTCAGATACAGTATTAGGGACCACTAAGGTCTATATAAAAGAGACTTCAGATACAGTATTAGGGGACCACTAAGGTCTATATAAAGAGACTTCAGATTAGAGTGCGGATCGGGCCGGATTTTTCTGTCCGAGCCCGGCCCGCGTCCGACAGAGCAGTAACCGAACCCGACCCGAGCCCGACAGGCATTAAGATATTTCTGTCCGAGCCCGACCCGACCCCGACACAGTTAAAATAGCATTTGTTTCTCATACTAATGACACATGTACGTTTGTTTGTGTGGAAAGCCCGCTTTTATTAAGCAATTGTAGGAAGGCATTTGGAAATGTCAACAGATGAGCGCATCAATGCACAGCTGACTTTCCTTCGTTTTCAATAGTTTAAAAATCTCCTGCGGCCAACTTTTTTTTAACATCTTCCATCGTTGCGCTGCCACATGTAGCTTAATACGCACGTCTTCCGTTGTCACAGCACACAGGAAGACGGATGTTAGGGTAATATTTGACATTTATTTTAAGCTGTTTTAAATTCAAAATGTTGAATGCCTTATCGCGCTGATGTGACCGAGCCCGACCCGAACCCGAGCATCCTTTCTAAAAATCTGTCCGAACCTGGCCCGACCCGTCGGGTACCGTCGGGTCCCGTCGGGTCCCGTCGGGCTCGGGTCGGGTATCCATCCTCTACTTCAGATACAGTATTAGGGGACCACTAAGGTCTATATAAAAGAGACTTCAGATACAGTATTAGGGGACCACTAAGGTCTATATAAAAGAGACTTCAGATACAGTATTAGGGGACCACTAAGGTCTATATAAAAGAGACTTCAGATACAGTATTAGGGGACCACTAAAGTCTATATTAAAGAGACTTCAGATACAGTATTAGGGGGCCACTAAGGTCTATATAAAAGAGACTTCAGATACAGAGTTAGGGGACCACTAAGGTCTATATAAAAGAGACTTCAGATATAAAAGCATCCAAAAAGCACCATGTCATGTCACCTTTAAAGTCAAAGTGTTTTAATTGCTTTGGAATGGCAACACGTGGTGTGAAAGTGGAGTGAAAAGCCTGTAAGGAATGCTGATGAAATGTGAGTTGGATTTATAAATGTATCTCTTTTTAGTTATTTTGGGCACTTGAAGCGGTAGTGTGTACCAAATGTGTGACACAATGAGGAAGCCGGCAGATTAAATTGGTAATGAGGTTACAGAGTACACGCTGTTCCACAAGAGACACAAATCAGTGAAAGTGTGTACTCACGCTGGGAGAAAGTAGCAATTTGTTATCATCAAGGAAAATGGTGGTGTTGATACTGATACTTATGCAGCACCCATAGCCTCATAAGTGTTTATTTGTGTTAATAAGACAAAAATAGCAGCACAGTGGGAAAAACAATCCAATTCCATGCTGTTTCCCTTCAGCCCTGACATTGTCAAATTTGGATTCCATTCTGGAAAACACTTCATTTTCAAAAGAAATTAAAGTCATAAATATTCCATTGAAGGAATATACAGGATTGAAGATTATTTGCTGCTAACAGGTATTATTGGTACCAAACAAATTATGAATATTTTATATAGTAAGAGGCCTGGAAATACTGAGCTTATTTTCTGACATGTCATCACTTCTCAGGGTTCACAGTTGATTCAAAGGCCTGCTTAAGCACATTAGCAGGGACTGGTCCTCACTGAGGCAGTTAATCATATATAAAACACACTGCATGTGTTCAGAAGCTCTTAAGCAATTTGTAATCAACATAGCCACGGGATAAATGATACAATTATTAATTAGGTTGTGTTTTTTCCTCTCTCTGGGATTACGTTAATGCAGTCAGATTTAATCAGCGAGGACTAATTTAATTGCAGTCAGTTGGAAAATACAACAATCCGATATGTTAATCTGCTTTTAAAGCATGCTGAATGTTTTATTGCCTCTTTTGTGCAACAAAACGTAGGGAAGATGATAACATGTAACACAGCAATAGGGCTCAACAGTGATCGCCCACCTTTTAAAACGACCCCCCCCCAGTTCATGCTACGCCTGTGATAACCGCATCACCGCATATGATTAGTTGGTGATGGCGTTGCATAGTCTGTCCACCAGAGGACGCACTACAGCGTTCCTGTTAATGATGGCGTTGCATAGTCTGTCCACCAGAGGACTCACTACAACGTCCCTGTTAGTGATGGCGTTGCCTAGTCTGTCCACCAGAGGACGCACTACAGCGCCCCTGTTAGTGATTGCGTTGCATAGTCTGTCCACCAGAGGACGCACTACAGCGTCCCAGTTAGTGATTGCGTTGCATAGTCTGTCCACCAGAGGACGCACTACAGCGTCCCTGTTAGTGATGGCGTTGCATAGTCTGTTCACCAGAGGACGCACTACAGCGTCCCTGTTAGTGATGGCGTTGCATAGTCTGTTCACCAGAGTATACACTACAGCGTCCCTGTTAGTGATGGCGTTGCATAGTCTGTCCACCAGAGGACTCACTACAACGTCCCTGTTAGTGATGGCGTTGCCTAGTCTGTCCACCAGAGGACGCTCTACAACGTCCCTGTTAGTGATGGCGTTGCATAGTCTGTCCACCAGAGGACTCACTACAACATCCCTGTTAGTGATGGCGTTGCCTAGTCTGTCCACCAGAGGATGCTCTACAACGTCCCTGTTAGTGATGGCGTTGCCTAGTCTGTCCACCAGAGGATGCTCTACAACATCCCTGTTAATGATGGGGTTGCATAGTCTGTCCACCAGAGGACGCTCTACAACGTCCCTGTTAATGATGGCGTTGCATAGTCTGTCCACCAGAGGACGCTCTACAACATCCCTGTTAATGATGGGGTTGCATAGTCTGTCCACCAGAGGACGCTCTACAACGTCCCTGTTAATGATGGCGTTGCATAGTCTGTCCACCAGAGGACGCTCTACAACGTCCCTGTTTTTTTAATAATGAGTTTTTGTTCAATTGTTCAGTTTGTATTTTTAAACATTTCATTTCTCAGAACTTTAATATATTTCGTTGTCCCTATGTTCTGTTGTAACAATAAAACTAATTATGATCATATTATTTTAGTGGGAACTCATAAATAACTACAAATAACTCATGTTAGGGAAATCTTTACGAAAAGGAAATTTAGGAATTTAGGAAAATTTACGTTTTCTTATGCACTTCTGGATTTATTTTTTAAATACACAGTATGTCGGCCTATATATCTGCATATTAGATTTTTAAATAACAAAATATCCTTACTCGGTCGGGCTCTAGTCAGAATAAGAATAACAGTTTGCAGAAGCTTCATATATCTCCTCTCACCCCATTACTGCACCTGCTACGTGTTCATAGTCTTTAATAAGTCCTTTCTACTCTCATCGTTAATCTGCATTAGAAAGTCTTCTTTTATGGATATAGAGTCTCATGGATCATTTGGATCATTGGGTGGTTATCAGTTAGTAAGTACCCACTTGCTGAATAATTCCAACATTTAAAAGTGAATTGATTCGCTATGCAGAATTTATCTGACAAGCTCTATAACGTTAAAGATGTATTGTCATTCTGCTAGCAGTGCACCTACATAATTTTAAGCTCTTAGATTGGAAGACTGTTGTTGCATTGTTCTTAGTATACAACAATAACAGCAGAAAACAGCAGAAAAAAGCAGAGCAATGGACATTAAGTGGAATAGGCAGTTTTAAATAGATGTGTGTCTATTTATAGTATCTTGAGTTGAGATTTGAAAATGGGGGGATGAATCAATGTTTCTAAGTTGGGGTAGTGATGAATTCCAGAGATGGGGAGCAGAGCGGGTGAGTGCTCTGCTCCCCGTGGTGGTGAGACGGGCATAGGGGACAGACATAATGTTTCATTTTGTATAGAGTTATGGACATTTGGCAAAGCAACTGAAAAAAGTTGCAACCCCTGTAAAATCTTGTTTTTGCTGACCTCCGGGGATTTTCTATTCTCACTGCAGTGATGTGCAGGTGTACGCCACAGTGTCACCTTGCTGTGTACCTTTGACTGTGTCACGCACCCACTGTCACCAGCTGTACAAAGACTGCACCAGACAAGAAGAGCTTGAGGAGAAAGACTACATCCTTGCCCCGGCGGTGCAGTTTGCCTGCCACTAATGGAAGCCCGCTGAGTCATGTTTTATGCATTGGGCTGCATTAGTGCTCTGTGTCCTCCTGACATGAGTTTACTTCCCTTGTCACCCTGAGAGCCAGGTCCCTACAGAGACCACAGGACTTGTTTTAACCAGGAGAAGAAAAAAACAGCAGACTTACATTAGGATGGAAACTGACGTAGAAGAAAGATCACAGTGTCCTTGCTAAGATCTAAAAGCTGAGCTGAGGGCTCAGTTGTTTGACATCGTATTTTTATGTATTTTTTATGTTTCACAAGCGAACAAACGCGCGCCCAGGTAGCTCAGATGGTAGATCGCACGGCCATATATAGAGGTTTACTCCTCAACAGACCGGCTGCATGTTCGACTCCAACATGCGGTCCTTTTGCTGCATATCGCATCCCGTATCTCTCCCCTTTCATGTCTTCAGCTGTCCTGTCAAAATAAAGGCTTAATATGCCCCACCCCCCAAAAAAAAATTATATTACAAACAAAAGACAGCAGCCTGGGAACCACAGCTATCATATTTGGATTTACAAACTACTGGCAAGACTCTCTAAGACTATGTTTTCAGGTGGGCAACTATTTTCATAAACGGACATTTCAACCTCTCCGTTTTCAAACTAACATGGTGCACACCTGTCAGTTTTCAGAAAAGTGTTTGTTTACACACACCCGTGTATATACGCCATCAAGAGCACGCCAAACCTGTAGGTGGCAGTGTAACGAGAAGCTCAATTACTGTAACATAATTCATATTCATATTAAAATGAATATGTGTGTGTCAGGTTAATGAGACAAGATTTAATTTCATTGCATTTTTTACAGTGCAGAGATCTATTATTATTACCTACAGCTCCTCTTGGCTTTACAGAGATACATAAAATAATTTTGCTTTCCAGCTGCAACTTTACTGTTCTGGTTGACTTTCACCTCTCTAATAACAGAATGGCAAGGCAACTTCATTTATAGTAATATATAGCACCAAGGCATTTTAAATTGCTTTGCATAAAACATTGAAGAGCAATTAAAATTAAAATAAAAAAAGATGGGTATAGAACACAAGAATAAAAGTTACAGTGCAGTGTAAGAAATGAACAATGGAATCACCAGCATGCAGATAGTGGTACTGTGGCAGAAGTGGTCTAAACCTTCACAGGGAACCTTTCTCCATTTTGATTTTCATAGTTTGTGGCCATCATTCCTATTGGTAGGTCACTATGGTGACAACTAAAATGATGTCAGACGCGGCGAGAAACATGAGCTGTCAGACAATCAGACTTTGTTGTGTTAATGTCACTTTTATCCCCACCTTTGTTGTATTTCGCAATTAATTAATACAATGTACATTATGATAACCAATAGGAATGATTGCCAAAACCACTCAAATTAGACCCTTGTAATAGGCCTGCATGACTCGGGGAAAAATATGAATCACGATTTCTTTTAGCTTAGAATTGATATCGAGATTCTTTTTTACCATGACAAAACAAAACAAATTTGACGCGTAACTTTTTGATATTAATGGGGGAGACAGAAACTACGCTAATACCATAACAGTCTGAGTTTTGAATATCAAAACTCAAATCACATGATAAATAAAACCATCCTTTTGTAAGATAGGACACAATTACCGTGTGTTCTATGAGAATATGTAGGCATCCTGAGCTACTATATAACTATATCAGATATCAACATGCAGCCTGTAATTCTGCCCCTCTGATCCTTCATTTACAGAATTAAAGACACCGTACTGATCTGGGCCAGTCCAGGAGGCTGGCAGTCAGCCCAGGGCTGGATGGCAGGCCATTGCATGAGGGGGGAAATGGACTAATCCCTGGCAGCGTCCTTAGTAATATGTCAGCGAAAATGCTCAAATGACTTTATCAGAAACGCTGCTGGACTCCTAATGTCAGCCAAATGTAAAACACCAGCCCCACCAGACAGATCCTGATGCAAACGGAGTCTATTAATTACATATAGTAAAGACTTTCAGGCAATCTTTGCACTCTATATGTAACCAGCCATATTCAATGAATGGCAAATGTCATATGTTGGGTAACACAAATAGCTTAGAGGAAGTAGATATATACTGTAGATAGACCAGATTACACTGCACCACAAAAACAAACGCTCCAATAAATGCTCCAACTTTGTATTGATACATATGAACACATGCTATATTAGGGCTGGACGATATGGAGAAAATCAAATCAAATTTCGCACCATTTTAATGCTACAAAGCACTCACCTGCTGTTAGCATTCCATTGACTTCCATTTATTTTGAAGTCACTTTGACAGAGAATAACGGGATCTGTTGGTCCACTTCTTTAACTGTCTATGTCCACTCGTATGTATTCTGAATGATTCTGAATGGCAGATTCTACGCGTACGAGAATACTTTGATTAGTTGGTGGAAGTAATTATTTGTGAAAACTCAAAAAGTATAACAAAAATGCTAATTTCATTCACTACTTATTTTGCTTATACTTTATTTTATCAATCAATGAATAACAACAATAAAATGCAACATTTTTTTAAATTAATAGGAGAGTGTGACTTATGTTTGATTTTTTTCTGAGTGGACTGGGAGGCCTTGGTGCTCTTTAGTGTGGTCTGTCTGTCTGTCTGTCTGTCTGTCATTCTTTTGCTGTGTCTCCTCTTAGTGTAGCCTGTGACCAGCTCTCCAGTTTTGGCGCCTAGCTGCACCCGCCTCCAATTATACATATTAGGGCTGCACGATTATGGCCAAAATGATAATCACGATTATTTTGATCAATATTGTCATCATGATTATTCTCACGATTATTTGTTGATTTTAACCAAAACAAATTTTATTGTCACATAAGCTCAGAGAGACGGTTGACTCATTATGAACGGGTCCAGCACGGGTCGAACGGCAGATACACACGTGTGTATGAAATGTCTGTATCGTCACTGCGCTGCATTTTTATTTAACTATGATATTTTGGCCATGGGTCATATCTCTGGTCCAGGTCCAGCATCTCTGTCTCACACGCTGTTACTCTACCAACTGAAGTTAGTTGCATTCAATAACTTCTTCTGTGTTCTTCACCGTGGCGGCCGCGATAGCAGTTACCACGGAAACACTGGTACAAATACAGGTTTGCCCTTCATACTTAACAATGTACAGCTGTGTTAATAACAATTAAAACTGTAGACAAATGTCAAAAGCGTGGACCGGCGCTGTGTGGCCAGAAGCTAACTAGCACCGCCACCAACTAGCACTGTGGTGGCATACTCACTGCTGTTGTCTAAACAACACACACGGGACAAAATGTTATGTTTACTGGTAAAATGGTAAACATTGAGACTGACGTATAACCGACTGCTATCTGTTGAGTTGTCCTCCCGTTACTCTGTCCTCTGTGACTGTCTTCATCTAGAAACTAAGCAGCGCGGGGCAGGGTGCTGGCACATGATCAGACAGGGGTTTACGGAGCGGTAGATGCGCTATGCAAAAAACCTGGAGCGTTCTATGAAATGACGCTTTAAAAAACAAAAACGCTCGATCACGCAAATTTGATCGTGGGAAGTCAAAATCGTGATCGTGATTTAAATTTGATTAATTGTGCAGCCCTAATACACATGTTGCTGATCTGCACTCAACCAGCTTCTTAAGGAGATGCCAGACAGCCAGTCCTAGCTGGATTGGGGAGTCAGCTGTAGAGAACGCCTTCTTTTTTCACTCAAGCCTGGGATTGCCTGGCAGCTCACGCTTCAGTAACAAACTCTGGGAGATACCTGAAATACTAGCCACGTCATCTAGCCAGCCCTTGCCATCCACAACCAGGACTCTAGCCCAATACCCATCTGCTCCACTAACTGCCGTTTCTTTTGGTTTGAAATAAATCTCCAACCTAACCCAGTGTGACCCAGTTCCAGCCTAATTCTTACAAAAGTTAAGGCTGGTAAACTTTTAATGTGAAAAACTAGTGCAGTAAAGGTTGAATGTCATTGAGCTCACTTACATGCACATTAGTATGCTGGTTTGCATGTTAACCTGGTTTTGATCTTGTTCAGAATATAGCATACATACATAAAGCATGAGAAACCGGGTTATAAATTTCCCTGTAATGATCATAGCAGCATCCAGGTTTCGGTCCAGATTATCTGCTGTCTCTGTCTCAATTACTGAACACCTCAGCTAATTATTTCTGTAGCCACGCAAAATAAACATAATAAATAGGAAACGCATTGACGTTACCTCAACAGCAAATAATAATGGCAAATTAGAAGCAACTGGAAGTTATTAATTATTTTAAAAAAGGCTGGTGATGATAACTGTTGTTGAAGATGGAAGTATTTTCTGTGGAAATATACATTATGATGAATTTCAATTTAGCTTCTGGGGCAAAAGGACAATATTTTTGGGGTTCCGGTGTGGCCAGCAGATATCTGGATATGGATATGGGGTATCTGAGCCAAAATTTCCTCTTCCATATGCTAAATTAAATTAGTTACTCAGTTACAAATTATAAAAGTTACTTCAGAAAGTAACTATCAAGTTACTTTCACATACATATGTGACCCCACCTCCCCCCCCACTTTAATGGAACTTAAAATACATGTGCATGTTCAATTATGTGTGATAAATCTGAATATTATAATGAAATGGACACTTAATATATTATTCACAGAAACAATTTACACACATCTAAACTATTTTAATGTTGCTGTGAGACAAATTGAGACTAGCCTCCAATCAGATGCCATGTATGTAGATATTATGTTTATATAGTGGATCCATACAAATAACACAATAGATGTTTTGGAACTTTTGATATTTATTGCCCCTTTTTTGGGCTTGCCGTACCTGTTTGTCGTCGACTGACTCGTTTGTGTTGGGTACGCAGGCTTTGAAACACCCGCCCAACTCTACCTCTGATTGGCTTACCATGACATGTTTTTAACCTCAGCCAATCAGCATTTACGCACTTGTCTCGTGCACTGCCCAGTAACTGAGGAAGAACAGTGAAAAAAGTCTAGATCTAGTTGGTCTGATGAAAAAAACGGTTTTAATTATAATAATGCGACAAATATTTTGCCTTTAACGGTAACAATAATTAAATGACTCGTTACTGTAAAAAGTAACGCCGTTATTCCCATCACTGTAAGTCAGTAAGAATGGAGTTGGGAGTGGAGAGACGACGTCTACAACTGTATTGTCTCACAATATTTATGAAGGTAGGGGTGGGGGGAAAAAATCAATACAGCATCGTATCGTGATATCTTCGGTGGCAATACTGTATCGACACACAAACGGCAAGTATGGATCTATTATTATATATGTGTTGGTCAGTTTATCTGCTTGACAATCCCATTTTGCAGCAATAAAATAAAAGTGAGATGAACAAAGAGAAATGTATCTTCTTAGATGAAACATATGTTGAGAAAGTTTCCTTTTGGGGACCTCATTTGAAATTGGGAATAAATGATAAAATTATAACATTGCAATATATTGCAGAATATTGCAATATCTTTAAAATCGCAATTATATCGTATCATGACATAAGTATTGTAATGAGATATCATATCTCGAGAACTCTGGTGATTCCCCCTCCCCTCCCCCCCAATAAACAGACATCCATTCATATGCACATGTCTATTTATAGAGAATGGACTGCAGTTAATGATGGAAGTTAGAACAGGAAGAGTTAGGAATAAAGACCTGTGTCTCTCCAGTTAAAGTAAATACAAGGCCCCACCCACTATTTAAGAATCTAGTTATTTCCAATCACTGTTAACAAATAAAGGATGATGTGACGGGGAAAAGCACAACCAAGTAAAGTTTCAATAAGTATAATTTAGCTCAAAACTCGTTAGCACATGACAACACTCACTATTTATTCCATTTCATGTTTTCTCGGTACAGAAACCAATAACAAACAGATCTTTGACTACTCTTGTTCTCTGCATGTGTTCCTTCCTACATCCCTTTTAATTCATTTTGGCATCAGATAAGTATTAGTAAAATAGATTAAAAAAAACAACCATAAAAAAATGATTAGGCACAATTCAGAATTGCATACAAGAGCTTAGAGGAGTGGTTGAATTTTCTGTCATCTCATGTTATCACTACAGTTCGATCAATTTTTTTTAAATTGCACCTTTGAGCAGTCAGTTAGTCTGGATCAACCAAAGTGAACTTCCAGGATAAAGGAAACAGCCCCTCACCTTCCGCTCTTTGTTTCAAAATCCCTTTTTCAACAGGAAACAACAACAAAGCTAGCAAGCATGCTGAAAATGGCACGTTTTGACAAAAATTTGGATCATGCAATAAGGCAGGCCTGCTCTTCACCCTTTGAAAACAGAAAAAAAAACTTTTATTGTGAAAGGGTCAGGCTTAGTCTTTGATGGTAACCCCCTACTATTTGAGAATTGATGGTATGTAGTTAAGAACCTGCCAACATCACTAGGTATTAATTAAAATCCACTATTGCTATTTCTAAACGTAGTAAAAGTGGACAACAAAAATCAATTGCATTCTTCTTCACATCCCTGATCCAATGACTCGTAAATGACTGCATGTGAAACACAAATATGGATTTTAACACTGTTCCACCAGATGCAGAACACAGGCCCACACACAGTGCCATGAATAGCAGTCACGTGGTCCTTGCTGTGCTGTACTGTACACTATGTAGGTTGATTTCTTCCTCCACCATTAGCATCACTTCAAAGCTTTTTTTTTTTTCTTGCTGCTCCAGTCCCCTGGGTTCCTTCGTCCTCTTTTCAAAGCTTGTCTCACATCAACAGCTATGCAGTGAGATCAATTGCACAATGCAGCTGTGTGAGCATTATTATTATGAACAAGCTCTGGCTTGGAGTTAGCACTCCCACATAACACTTAGGTTATTAGGCTCACGTTATACCACAAACTGTGAGCATTTTTGCCAATACACCATTAGCAACATGAAATATAATGCACTGCCTTTTTAAAAATCATGAGCCTGTAAACTGAACATGAACATCTGAGGGTCTGCATGCATGCAACCAAGGTTGTAATGAGCAACTATAAAAAAGTAGATGACAATAAGCTAAGCCAGCAACATTTTAACGTGACGTCAAAAGCACATTACGGGTCATGTGTATCCATACATGCAATTAATGGATACAGGCACGGAGAACTGAAAGCTCGGTTAGCAATGATTAGCTCTGATTAGAGGTTAGGGTTTAATTTTTATATATATATATATATGTGTGTGTGTGTATGTGTGGGTGTGTTTAAAAAGTGCAGTCCACATGTTTACCTATGTTTATTAAAGTAAATAATACTACTAAGTGACTAAGATCAGTTTGTTCAATCTATCTAATGTTGTGTTGCTCATACTATATCATGATGCATTGTTGGTTTTTGTTGAATAACACAGAAGACAAAGAGCTTAAAGAAATACATTATTTTATCATATTAAATTGCAATCGCAATATTGGGGAAAAAGATCACAATTAGATTATTTCCCAACATCATTCAGCCCTACTAACAGCATAGGAGGCTGGACATTTATGGACCATGACGGACTAACTAAACAACAAAACTGAAATGTTTGTGAGAAAACAGAGGAAGGCTGTCAAATGCTTTAAAAAGATGTAACATCATGGGGCAGCACTCTGGATCCTGGAGGCCGTTGAAATTCACTCATCAATCCTCCCAGAACACACAGACTTTTACAAAGGACAGTTTATAGAAACAGTGGCTAAAAATACCAAGAAAACAGTGCCAGGTTGTATAAAATAAGCTATGTGTGTGTGTGTGTGTGTGTGTGTGTGTGTGTGTGTGTGCGTGCGTGCGTGCGTCCACGTGCATAATGAGATGGAACAGGGAATCAGCTGGCTGATTGGGCAGTGGCAGGACAGAGCTCCATTCATTAGGGAGCAGGAATAGCACAACAACAGAGAACACAAGAGACGCCTGCTCTGCCAAAGCAAATAGGATTGGCTTTTCATTCAATCTACCTGTTTTCCATTAAATTAATTAAGGTACACACAAGAGAGAGACAAACAAACAGGAGTAAAGCATCCTCCCTTTAGGCTCAGGCGCTCAGAATGCAAGAGGATGAGGAAGGTTAAGGAAGCCGGATTGGGCTAGTGGAGCCTCTAATTGGCTCAAGCGCCATGGTGCAGTGAGTGGTAGTGTGTTAGCTGCGGCTCACCAGCACTGACACAGTAACCCTCTGATAGGCCTGCTAACAAAGATGGAGAAGGTGTGTGTGTTTGCGGGGGGGGGTCTTTTTTCTTCCTCCTCACTGCTCTCTGCATCCATCATCCTCTCTCCATTTGTTTAACCTTTAAACCAGTGATGTCCAAATGAAGCTTGTGAAGCATTTCCATTGATTTCTGAGCTCAATAGATAGAGTTCTCTGTTCAGAAAAGGGTTGAACGCACACTGAGTTGCCATCCCTTGGCCTTTTTCTTTAAACCAAGAGTGCCATCTAGTTAGGTAAACAAATACAACTAATGTAGCTCTGTGTAAATTCTCTCAGGAAGAACTAACACTACTGCTTTCTTCCTCAATGGAATCAGCTGGTGGAGGCATTCACCTTCCTGCTTTACCAATCAGAATCAAACACTAATTGCAAGGACCAATCCCAGAGTCACAACCCTGCTTTAAATCTGTTTCTCCCTTTGCTATCATCTGTTGTTTCAGGTAAAGAGTGTAACCCAGGAGCATACTGAGCTTAACATGTTGCTTAACATGTCTGTTTTTATTCATTTGTCTTTTGTGAACAAACATAGGAATGAACTTGATCTGATGCTTCCTGTACACCATATCAGTTCATTTCCTTGCGAGTGAGGCTGTATTAAACCAACCCCAGACCCCCAGAGGATGCATTCTTTTAGGATTTTGTAGGATTTTGGTAATGCAGGTTTTGAAATTGCAGCATGTAGTATCAGTATAATATTAGCTAAGGAGTACTAGTTACTCTCTGGGCTTCATACAGTATAAGTGGAAGTGGAAGTGGCTGCCCACTTTTAAAAGGCTTTGGTTCCAAAAGCCATTTTTCCTATTTATTCCCTTCATTGAGTGAAATCCTTCTATAAAGAGTTGTAAGTCTGAAACATAAGCAGCCAAACATTATAGAAACATTTGATTCAAAACAATTGTAGAAAATGGAAAAAATGGCAAAGACTGTATACATAAACCTTAATAGATTTCAGTGGTAGCAGCTCACTAGCCATTCGCACATTCAATAAACATTTCCATGGTTTATGGTTAGCATTCCCATGGTAACAGTGAGCTCCACCAAACAGAAATGTTGATATTATGTTGCTCTTGGGGAGAGATTTACAGTAGCCGGAGTTAATTACTAGCGGGAAGTTACAGGCTAAGAAAGAGAAGAACATTTTGGAGCTGCTTATTAGATCCATAAAGTTAGCCAACGGATGGAGTTTTATGGCAGATAATGATGCAGCAGATGGCGAGCATATATAATTTGCCCTGGGCAAGTGAGTGGCTTCAGCTTAGAGATAACTGGATGTCCAACACCATTCAAAATGAAATATTAGAATAGCCCAGAAAGAAATTGGGTCTGAGGCAAGGGAGCTGATGGAACCACCGATGCAAGTAGTTCCTGTAAGCACGTGCACATACTGCACATAGTCATGCGCTCACATTATACTGCACAACTCAGCAAAAATATGTTCTCACGCCAATGCAGCTGCATGCAGTTATAACCTCAGGTTAGCACAGGTCAGACACTCCCATGGAACAGCTTGGACTTAATAAAACTAATAAGACAAGTGCTGAAAGATAGATAATAAAATTATTCTGTCTAGTTTGAATTGTGTTGTCAAAGTAGATTTATTTTCATTAATTTAATTAATGGCTTATGCATTATGTGTTTAAACTGTGGAGAGAAATTCTGTTTTTCCAGAATAATCTTGTGTTGTTCATACCATATAATGATTTAGTGTTCGTCTTTGTTGAATAATACAGAAGACAAAGCTTAAAAAATAATTGTGTAGTGAATTTGACATACATAATTCACCATGTTGCTAAGTTTGTTCCACACACCTTTAACTGGACATGTAATGTATTGCCCTTAGTCACCGCAGGTAATGATGACTGTTCAGGGAGCACGGCATCTTTAAATGTTGGGAATGCGTGATGACTTGGGACGTTATGGGGTTGGCATTAGGCTCAGCGCCTTATTCTGTTTTTATGGTTTTTCTTTTTAATAAACGGGACACGCATTCGTGTGCTCAACGTGAGATATATTCTCTTGCATCTTGCTGCAATTTCCACAAACGCATATTAAATCGCAATCACAATACTGGTGAAAAAAAAAATCGCAAAAGTCATTGTAGTTTTTTTTCCTTTTTCATATTTTTTTCTGTTGCCTTGGCATTTATTGCCATTCGTCTCTGATATATGATTATCTGGTCACCAATGCAAAGTGCATTTAAAAAACACTTCATGGCCACGTTGGAATGAGACGACAAAGGGCTTCTCTGACTTGATGCACACAGCTCAATGTTGTTAATTTTACATCACTATACCCTCCGGGTCATTCAGTGGCCCACGGGGGCTACCCTCCGCGACAGATATTAGAACTTTAACAAAATAGCAGCCATGGAATAAGCTGCTTTTGCTGAATGTTCACACAGTGAGCAGGCCCAGCCTCATGATCTATTTAGAGCCAGAGCACAGTGGTATTTCTGATGAGAAAAGTATATTCTGATTAAAAGATGACATCTCAAAAGCTTTTCGTTGACCGATTTCTTTTTCTGCAGTTGTGTGACCTCATTTCATGAAACAAAGAGGGTTTCTTGTCAGCGTGGATAATCTGCTTTGAGAGGATCCTCATGTTACAAATACAATGTGGTGAAGGAGAGATCCAATAACAGAAACTGCACAGTAGAGGACATAGAGGCTGTAAAGGGTAAACACCAAGCATACCAAGCACCTACAAACCCAATCTGGTCCCATACATTTAGTCCAGTACATCCCGCTTAGTGTAATTTTATTTTCTTTTCCCAAGGTGCCAGTTTTGCTCTCATCTCAACAAATTTTCAGAGGCCATTCTGATTTCCATTGTTTCACCAATTCTAAAATTATTTGCCAATTAGCTGATTTACTGATTTTTTTTTTCCAACAGAATAAAGACATACAGTCATACAGAAATGGAAAGCCTCATAGACAAATCAATAGTTACATAAGTAAGTTGATCTTTGTCAAAACATACAAAACAACAGAAAATGATAATCTGAAAAAAGTAATATAAATGATATATAATAAAACAATAAACATGAATAAAATAAGCTTTATCTTTATAGTCATGTGATTTCTTTGATGAAATTACAAGATCATTCACCTACAGTCAAAAAAAAAATCTATGTTGGTTACATGTTTTGGAATGCAATTTCTCTTTTATATAGTTACATAGTTATATATTGAATGTGTACTGTATATGCCACATTAGTTGGGCTTGAAAGTAAATGTAAATGTGCTGTATTTATATAGCGCTGGTCTTAACAACTACTCAAAGCACTTTTACATCATACAGGATACATTCACACACCATTCACACACATTCATACACTGTGGCCGAGGCTGCCGTACAAGGTGCCATCTGCTCATCAGATAAACATGCACACACATTCACACTCCGATGCACAGCATCGGGGGCAACTCGGGGTTCAGTGTCTTGCCCAAGGACACTTTGACATGGGACTGCAGGGCCAGGGATCGAACCACCAACCTTCCAATTGGCCGGCAACCGCTCTACCGCTGAGCCACAGCCGCCCCATTGCTGGGGAAAGCAATGGAAAAGCTATACAAGTGTTTTTGTCAAACTACCAAAACGTAGCACAGCGATCCTTTTGGGTGCCTTTGGTTTTTTAAGCCAAGGAGCCCTTAACTGAGAGTGAGATGGATCAGGGACCCCCGCTTACTAATATTGTATACAATTGACTTGGATATCAAACCGGGCCTACAGTAACGTGTGGGCGGCCTAAAGCCTTTATACATACATTTTTTAGTGCATAGCATAAGCTAAACCTAGCATAGCATAACCACTCTGATTCCACATGCGCATTGACTTCACTTCAAAGCCTACCCCCAGCCCCCGATCTTCTTCTTCCCACATACTGTGCAATACTTAATATAAAATACTTTAGAAGACACTGAAATCCTGTGTAATTTCAATGCTGTACAATTTTTCAATATGTATTACTAAGCTACTGGAAATTCTGTGAAATTTCATTACTGTGCAACATTTAAGATTTAATTGTTGAATTTCATAACTATGCAATATTTAATACTTTTGATACACCAATAACTGTGCAATTTCATAACTGTGTAATATTATTTTATAAGGTGTGTACAAACAGTATTTATCTTTCTTACTATTTCATATATGTATATAGTTGTCTCTGGAACTGTGCACCTCATTCTTATATATTATTTCTTGGCATGTTTTTATCACCTATGTTGTAATGTTAGTTCATTATTTATATAACTGGATTCATGCTGAGACATTTTCATTTATGGAGAAACATTCAAAACAATTAACAATAATTAGAACTCTGCAGGGCCCCAAACCCCCTGTTGAAGACCTCTGCCTTAGAAGTTAAATATGTTCTTAGAATAATCAAATAATATCGACAGGCTCAATAACATTGATTAAAAAATATCTCTTGAGCCCTATTCAAAATCAAGTGCAAGATAAGTAATGTGTGTGCAGTGTGCTGTTGTATTCCTCTCTGGATCCTGGGTGTCTGGGCCCACTGCCAAAGCCCTGCTCATTTATTCATGGTTTCTGATCCCTTATCGTATGGCCAACCCAATCCTGGTTCTGACAGGTCAGCACTCACCGAGCCAGACAACAGTCCCTCAAGACTGAGCTTAACAACAGGCCAGAGCCTCATTTCCTGTCCTCTCCCCCCCCCTCTCCCCGCCTCTCCATGCCAGAACTGTGTGGGGGCCTGGCACAGACCTGTTTCATTGGGTTTACAACGAGTGGGGTCAGTTCAGCTCCTACTCAGTCAGTTGGGAGGCTCATTTGAGCTTCTGTTTGGGTTTGTTGGTGCTAGCTTGTCCATTCTCATTTGTCACATAACATAATGGGACAAATATTCACTTTCTTTACAGTGAAAATGCAAAATTTGAGGAATTTCCTCAACAATTTTTGAGTAGGTTAGGTTTGAGCGTTGATCGTTCAACCCTATCAACAACATCACTAGCATGCCCCATGGTCACCATATTAAAGCAAATTAAGTATGCTAGTTGAGCAATACATATATACATAAACATGTGATATTATAATAACAAAATAAAGTCAACTCCCTTTTGTTGTTATTTAGTGAATAGTCTAATACCTCATAGTAAATAAATTAATACATAAAGCCCCATGTGTCTGTAGCAAAAAAAAGGGCTGTAGTTTTTAAATGACAATTACTAACTAAAAAAATAGTTTTGAAAATAATAATGATACCATAGCTAGATAGTAAGAGTTTTTGATGTTGTTGCTGTTAGTTCACTGTAGCTTGTCACCTGGTCTAGTGCAGGCTGTTTTCATGAACCATTTCTACATAAAGCGAAGCATAAGCAAAACTGCTGTATAACAGTGCTCTTGTCTGCGTAGGGAGGAGGGATGGGTGGGGGGATGGGTGTTTTTCAAGTGGGGAAGCAGAGTTAGTTTCCTGGGGAGGGTGTAAACAGGTCTATACATTATACTAATATATTGTTGTCATTATTGTTATGGAGTCTGTAAGTTAGCTGTGGGGTATAACTTCAGTCTGTTTTTTAGCCGCTCTTTACATTTTGAGAAATTGGCACCATTAAAAGTATGCAGAATTAGCTATTAGCAGTTCTGTCTGAAGATTTTTCATTTCTACAGTTATCTACAGTTATTATACAGTTATACTGTGTAATCCTTTGTGCACACACTGCAAATTATTTAGTTCTTACCAAGATAGAAAAGCTTAGATTTAGAAGTGTTAGGTAATTTATCTTGTTTTAAGGGTGAATTTCCTATTTTACTTTTCACTATAATCTTAAATCAAGCAAGTTTGTCAAGTAAGATTATCCTGCTGCATGGACAGATACGGTCACTTGTTCTGAGTACCTTTTCCCTCAGACTTAGTGTTTTTATCTTGTTTTTAGACCCCCATTTTTGCAGTGCACTGGAGCAGGAAATGGTAATGTCACCCAGATGGTCATGTGTTAGTTTAGGCAGGTGGAGGGCATATGGATGACCACTAACCCAAATGGTGCTTCCGCCACCTAGGAGAAGGCTCAGAAGGCCTGGCATGCCTCATGTACTTCCTCCCTGCATGCCAAAGACACACACACACACACACACACACACACACACACACTCACTCTGTCCATGTATGAACGCTAGACTCATACATATCAACTAATACAATAACTGAAGAACCAGCAGGCATGACTATATAATCCCAGCTTTAGGGATGCTCAGGGAGATGCAGAATCAATGGCAAACGAGGGGATAGTGCATCCGTCCATAGCAACAGATGACAGCCTGACATCAAGACTCATCTGGGCAGGATGGGGGGAGTAGATGGAGCAGAGTGATGCTGTGCGTCGCCCTACCTCTTAGCCTTTTAGTCCTTCCAGCCGGTGCTGAGTTGCTGTAACTGACTCAGTGGGTACTCCTTTGCTGACCGTCACAACAGTAGGTCAGGCTAACTGTGACATTAAACCAACACCGGGCCACAGAACACCACGGAGGCGGATACTGCTCACTGTAGCAGCAAGGCTACGTCTGTTTGAAGCAAAGGGTTGTGTCTGGATTACTAACCATCAACAGTGGCTAGACACACAAAATGACAATCAAGACTAGGGCTGCCTCCTCTTAGTCAATTAGCTGAATCATTGGTTGTTAGGGTTTTAGTTGATGCAGAACCTTTTGTTGATGTGTTGCTTTGTGCTCTTTTAGCCACTTTTCACTAGCCACATATCTGCCACATTAATACTCACAAACATAAGCCCCAGATTGGGGCACCCCGGTAACCAAGGGTTTACCAGTTAAGTTGCTTAAGTTGTCCATGAAATCTCTGCGGCCCTGGTTCAAATCCAGCCCAGGGTCCTTTGTTGCATGTCCCTCTCACCCTTTTTTTCCTGTCGCTGTCTACTTTCTGCAAATAAAAGGCAAAATGTCCCCAGCATATGAGTCTGGGAGAGGCAATTTGACAATTTTTTCAATTACATCAACTCACTAAATAGTCAAAGAAGTCCTTTGACTATTAGGTGAAGACTATTCTCTTACATGTTACTGTGCTGTTGTTTTAATTACGAAGTAAGTCTCCAAATGAATTCAGTAATTAAAGTTGTAGTTCGTAAGATTTCAATGTAGTTAATTTAATGTTAATTTCATATCTCTCAAAGACTTTTTTAAAACAATGGTGATTGAGCATTTGACCCATTGATGAAAGCGCTTGTATTTGCTGCACTGTCAATTGTAGACTGTTAGTTGGAGAGATGCCAGTTCACCTCCTGGGCGCTGCCAAGTGCTCTTGAGCAAGGTACTGTAAACACAACCCCACAACCCCCCACACCCAATCAGTTCAAAGCGCTGGTCCAGCACTGGCAGCACACTCACTCTGACATCTCTCCATCTGTGCATAAATAAGTCCTGAGCATGTGTGTGTGTGTGAGTGTGTATTTGAGTGTGTATTTCATGCCTATGTGTAGTGATTTCTAACAAAACAGAGTGTAAATTGTAATTTCCCCACTGGGGATCGATAAACAGTATAAATTATAAATGTTAATACGATATGAGTGTCTACACCGTTGTGATGAAAAGAGAGCTGAGCCAGAAGGCAAAGCTCTCAATCTACCGGTCAGTTTTCATTCCTACCCTCACCAATGGTCATGAAGGCTGGGTCATGACCCAAAGACGTAGATCCAGGGTACAAGCGGCCGAAGTGGGTTTCCTCAGGACTGTGGCTGGCGTCTCCCTTAGAGATAGGGTGAGAAGCTCAGTCATCCGAGAGGAGCTCGGAGTAGAGCCGCTGCTCCTTCGCGTCGAAAGGAGCCAGTTGAGGTGGTTCGGGCATCTGGTAAGGATGCCTCCTGGGGGTCCCTAGGGAGGTGTTCCAGGCACGTCCAGCTGGGAGGAGGCCTTGGGGAAGACCC
Organism: Etheostoma perlongum; assembly: GCA_026937815.1. Taxonomy (NCBI): domain Eukaryota; kingdom Metazoa; phylum Chordata; class Actinopteri; order Perciformes; family Percidae; genus Etheostoma; species Etheostoma perlongum. The sequence continues at coordinate 19,154,604 of CM049388.1, forward strand.
AGGACTAGGTGGAGGGATTATATCTCTGTTTTTCTTCAAAGGACTTTAAGTTTCATATCTTAAGTTAGTATTTTTATACATTTTATTTATCAGAATTTTAATATATTTTGATGTTCCTCTGTTCTGTTGTGACGATAAAACAAATAATTGTCATATTATTTTAGTGAGAACTAATAATAACTACAAATAACTAATGTTAGGAAAAATTGTTTATGTTTTGTTATGCTTTTCTGGATTTTTTCTTAAAATATACTGTATATCGGCCAATATATCGGAATATCGGATTTTTAAATAACCAAATATTTGTATCGGTATTGGCCTTAAAAAACCTTTATTGGCTTTATTACAAACCTTTTCTTATCAAGGTCAAAAGAAATGCGACCCAGGATGCTTTGCATTTTTTTCTGTAGCATAACAATTTCTAGAACACAGACTTGGTATTTCTGACTCCAGTGACTGCCAAAGATGGCTTCACTACAATCAGGGGCCTGCATAAGACTTTAGACTTTATTGTCCCCAAGTGGAAATACTCATTCACAACACTGTACGTTATGGACAGCACGCTTGGAAAAAAACGGAAGTACAAACCTCCCGATCGCATAAACAAGATGAAAAAGACAATAAAAGAAAACAGTGTAAAAGCAGTGCGTGCGACCAAGGACTGCGGAATAAACTACATACCGTACACAAAACAAGCATCTTGTTTTATTTATAAGTCTATGTGTAGTCCAGTGCCTGGGGCAGATGACACACAGTCCCTCATGGCCATGAGACCATGAATTGACCTTAAGGCCATTATTTTCCCTCGCGGAAATAAACAGGTTGTCTATGGTAAACATGGGGTCAGCCATACAAACCATGACTCATGCATATGAGCCCTGCTGCTGTTTCTACAAAATGATGACTCAATGACTGGTCTCGCTCCGTCCCAGAGTGCTGCTCCTGTCTCTTGCTGCTCACAGTGATTGGACTTCTCACAGCACATGAGATACTGCTAAACAAACAAGCTGTTACTAATGCTGCTCATCCATCTCTACAAAGGCTGCACAGGGAAAGGAGGTGGAAGTGGAGGCTGATTCAGTGAATGACCGGAGAGAGAGATAATGAGCAGAGATCAAGGAGAGGTAGGGACAAAATGAGAATGCTGCTCTGGAGCATGTCAACGGAGCGCAAGATGTGCTATAGTCTGTGTCCAGGACACCGTTAAGACTGAGATGCAGCTCTCCACTTGTCCCTATGGAGCTCAGCATGGGGCTTAGTGTACGTAAGCCAAGAGCATGGTGACATATGTGCCATTATTTATAGCCAGAAGATCCGCTGAGAGGCCCAGGGGCTGCTTAGAGAAGGTATTATTTGAGAGCCCAAAGACCAACCTGGCTACAATCAGGCTCACAGGACATTTAGGAGCCAAAAATAACCCACAAACCCAACCCAAATTCTTCTCAGGAGAGGCTAAGTGTGCGCTGAGAGCAGTATTTACCAAGCTCCCAAGTGATCAGCTGGATTCATGATAGCATGGATAATACAACAGAAACCAGTTTCACATTCTGACATGACTTCTGCATCTCTGGAATATTAAAAACTCTCATTGCACATCACAGCTTTCTGGTTTATATTGCATGTAGTGCACCAGTGAGGTAAAGCGAGTCATAGCTCTGAGAGATTTGCTTACTGAGTGATTAGTAGTTTCACTGTGAGACACAGTCTGGGAACTTAACCCCAACACACACACACACACACACACACACACACCTTATTAGTTCCTTCTAGCTTTACACCAGAATATGTGTTTGAAAGGTTAATGGTGAGTCAATTACAGTATGGCTGTAATCTGCGTGAGGCAAAGATCATCTCTTAGGTTCCCTTACTTGGTGTGCTACTTCCCCTGAAACCACACCGCCTGCCTATTGGAGCTGCAAAGATTAAATGATTAATAGATTCCTTGTTGACTGTTGAATTAATCTGCAACTATTTTGATAATCAATTAATCACTTTAAGTCATTTTCTATGAAAAAAAAACATATCTCTGATTCCAGCTTCTTAAATGTGAATATTTTCTAGTTTTTTCACTCTTCTCTGAAAGTAACATGAATATATTTGAGTTGTGGACAAACCAAGACATTTGAGAACGTCATCTTGGGCTTTGGAAAAAAAAAACTGATCGACATTTTTCCCAATTTTCTGATGTTTTATAGAGCAAACAAGTAATCTATTAATCAAGAACATAATCACCAGATTAATTGAAAACAAAGTGAACACTTAGTTGCAGCACTACAGTCCATATATCTCAATCCTCTGCAAGAAAGTTGCAACCCAGTAAACGACTTCCAGCCCCCGGACCCTAATTGTGGCTACACCTCACCACTAACTCCATGCATTATTCAACGAACCCCCCCCCCCCACATACACAAACACAAAAGACGCATGGGAAATGTCAAGGTTGTGAACTGTGAAGAGTCTGGATAAAGGCAACAGTCACACTTCTTAGCCCCCAAGGCCAGAATGGATTCATGACAGCATGGATAATACAACAGAAACCAGTTTCACATTCTGACATGACTTTTTCTTTTTCTGCATCTCTGGGATATTGGAAATTAAATTACCCAGGTCTCTCATTGCACATCACAGCTTTCTGGTTTATATTGCATGTAGTGCACCAGTGAGGTAAAGCGCGTCATAGCTCTGAGAGATTTGCTTACTGAGGGATTAGTAGTTTCACTGTGAGACACAGTCTGGGAACTCAGTGATGGACACCAGCCCCCACCTCAACACACACACACACACACAACTCATTAGCCCCTTCTAGCTTTGCACCAGAATATGTGTTTGAAAGGTTAATGGTAAGTCAATTAGAGTATGGCTGTAATCTGTGTGAGGCAAAGGTCATCTCTTAGGTTCCCTTACTTGGCTCACCTGAAACCACACCACCTGCTTATTGGAGCTGCAAAAATGAATTGATTAATAGATTCCTTGTCAACTGTCAAATTAATCTGCAACTATTTTGATAATCAATTAAAATATATTTGATTCCAGCTTGTTAAATGTAAATATTTTCCAATTTCTACACTCTTCTCTGAAAGTAACATGAATATCTTTGAGTTGTGGACAAAACAAGACATTTGAGGACGTCATCTTGGGCTTTGGAAAAAAAACTCATTACCATATTCCCAATTTTCTGAAGTTTTATAGAGCAAACAAGTAATCCATTAATCGAGAAAAGAATCAACAGATGTATTGACAATAAAAATAATTCTTAGTTGCACAGTACAGTCCATACATCTAACTGACTGCATGCATTATTCAGAGCCCCCCCTCAATAACAAACATTCACTTTATACTTATTAGCCCCCAAGGCCAGAACAACACGAGGAAGGAGGACTGAATCCCAAATGGCACACGTTCAATAATCAAGCTGCAAATATGATCCAGCAGGAGATTTACCCCAGACTGCCTGACCTGCTGCAGTTTCACCTTTGGCTGCCTTTGCTGGGTTTTAATCATCTGATTTGACCATTGTATGGACATAATAAACAACTTTCATGTGTTTTTCCAACCCAATATGAACGTATGCTGCTACAACATTCTTGCTGTGCAACCATCTGCCTCTGCAAAATATGAAAAAACACTCTCAGGTACATATGAGTATTGACATAATGATGTTGACTAAAGACTCCAGCTGTATTTCAGGTGTCTGGTAACAATAACTTGAATGAAAGGGCAGCTGAGAGCTGTGGAGGAGCAGAGGGGCGTTGTGTATCTTAACTGGAGAATTTTTTATCCTACACTAGCCTACATTCAGATCGGCCTGGGAGCCGCAAGGGGGGGGGAGAATAATTTAAATTCTTAGCGATGATATTGCACTCTGTCTGATGAGCCTGCACAGATCCCCTAGTCCATTTCGGCTAAATAGGGCACTGTGATAAAGGCGGAGCACACGGATAATAAAAGGCACCGGGATAAGAAGAAAAACAAATGACAGTTTGGTCCAATTAACACTTGGAGGAAAGTATTAGCAACTGTTTTCCTGCTGCAACATCTCTGACTAGGTTATATTCATAGACAACACTGCAATGTGTCAGACAGTTAAAATGTGTAGTTAAGTTACCGCGTTCACATCCACAGTACAGATTAGAAAATGAGTCACAGTGTGGCTCACTGCGACTTCTTACCTCTTTTATCCGGCGTTTTTATTTTTAAACGGCTTCTCTGTCCAGGAGATGCAGTCGATGATCAAAGCATTGTTGTTATTTTCCATTCAACATTATTTCCAATAGCGTTTGTAATTTCCATTTCTCGTCTTGGATTCCCGGTATCTCTTGATCACTCTTTTCCCTCTACGCGTAAAAAAACCCGAGCGATGCGCGCACCGCTCTGCCGCTCACAGCCGGCTCTGACCACACTACTGACGAGCAATAGACCACTTCACTGGCTCCTCGCATCGATCAGCTCCAAATGTGGGCTGCTTTTAAGTTTCACAATACGGAAGAGCATGCATAAACTTTCCCGGAGTCAGACATTTCTGTTCCGTTACGCGTCCACTCGCACCGCTTATGAGGAGAAACAAGGTAACATTACTCGCGGAGCGAAATGAAAATTCTTCTTCTTCGCTCTCAGTGCTGTTGTCTGCGTTTTGATCTGACTGCAAATATCCGCAGTCTGTAGTCCTCTCCATGCACTGACTGCGCCCTGTGTTGACGGCAGAGAGACGGCAGACATCCATGGCCATGTGACACATTTAAAATGATATGTCATATTACACTCAGATAGCTCATTAATACCAGCAGTAGGCTAGTACTTGTGAAAGACATGACCAGACATTATACAGTATATATGTATGTATATATGTATGTATGATTGACCGGTAGTCAATCATACATACATACACTACCGGTCAAAAGTTTGGGGTCACTTATACATTTCCATACCACTCCATTATAGACAGAATACCTGCTAATTTGGGTGGGGGGGCTGATCTTTAATGCAATATCTACATTGCCCATTATCAGCAACCATTCATCCAATGTTCCAAAGGCACATTCTGTGTACTAATCTATCATTTAAAAATAAAAAACTAGAAAAACATTGGAGAACCATTTTATTATTATGTAAGCACATAATGTAATCTGAAAACGGCTGCCCTGGTTAAAAAAACAATGCAACTGATCTCAGCTGGCATTCTGTCTACAATGGAGTGCAATGGGAATTTCTATGTGACCCCAAACTTTTGACCGGTAGTGTATATATATATATATAATAACAACACGCTATTAATTAGTTAAGCCTTGTCTCGGGTCAAATTAACCCATTTTCCTATATCAATGTTCTTTTTAATTCCCCAAAATAACATGATTGATTCCACACAACGCTCTTTGCCAAGTACAAATCTCTACTTTCATTCATTTTGGGGCGTCTTATTCAATTGTATAGCATTGAAAAACAAATGGAAGTGTTTTTGAAATAGTATTGAGTAAAAGTTGACATATTCCAGTCTGTGATTATCATCAACATCCATTCCTTTAATTTTAGTCTCGATAATTCCTAATTTCTGCTTTTCTAACTCAAACATTAGGTATAATTTCCTATAAATGAGGTTTATTGACCATAAATTCCAAAAATAACTGCAAAACTAAAGTTAATAAGTTAATGTTACGTAGTGTTGAAAATGTCAAAAAAGTGACAAACATTGAAAAAAGCATCAAAAGTGTTGAAAAAGGGAAAAAAAACTAAGAAAAGTTAAAAACATCGATAAAAAGCGCCAACAGAAGTGTTGATTTTCAATTTTGACGGGAAGACAACACAAGGGTTAAGTGTACTTAATTCATCAATTATGAAACATGTACTTAAACTACTTAAACAAACATGAATATGTTTATTTAAAATATGTACATGTATATGTTTTACATATACTTAAACATATTTTACATGTTTTATTTGTGAATAAAAGGCTCACCAATATTGTGTTATAACAATATACAATTGTCAAATATTAAAGAGCAACATAATGGTTTGATGCCCCACCATGTTTTCTGTACATGAATATCACGTTGAATGGAATTAGACATAGCAGTGTGTGAAATATTAATGTGTGTATAGTGTATATGTGCAAAGTATGCATGCAAAATGTGGGCAATGTGAGTATGCATACATGTGTGGATGTGTCCCAGTAAGATCCCAGTCACGCAATCATCATCATGGGGTGGCTGTGGCGCTCAGGTGATTGAGCGATCATCTACCAATCAGGAAGTAGTTCCATCCCTGGCATATAAGCAGGTGGCACCTCGGCCACCACTTTATGAATGTGTCTGGGAATGGTCCCTGTACAGGGTTTATGTGGCGTCCAAGAAAAGTCTACAAATTGTAGACTTTAAAAGTCTTAAATTCAGTATTTTTATTAAACAAAAAAATTGCAAAAATAGAACCACTGTGTGACTCCTCATAGGTCCAGCTCTTTTAGCCAATCATGCTTTTCTGTTAGAGCTTCCAATATATGGATACACAACCAAATGAAATAAAAAACTGCACCTCCTACCAAAATTTCACACAAAGTCTCAAGGCCTGGCGCTTGAGAAATCAGATTTGAGATCATATTTAATCTCCAGGTAATTTTATATTGTTGGCTGTTCACTGTTGATCTGTTGCTAACATGTTGGATGTCTTTCCCTGTGTCAAATATAGCACTACCTGGCTATGTATGAAAAATGTAATTGTATTTTTACTGTTCTATATACCATCTTATTAGTCTGTGCTGTACTAACGGCGTCCTCATGAGAGAGTGATATTCATATTTTTATTACTGCTTGCTACTGCTTTGCACGGTTGACTGGTGTCGGAGTTGCATGAACATGTCCTGATGCTTGCTGGGCTTCTTATAATAACTCAAGCTACTGTTGATGTGTAATCTCTGCTAGTGTCCTGATGCTTTCTGCAGCTACGCATGGAAAAAGCTTATACGGTATTTTTGATCTAGCTCTATATATATTTTTGTTGCTTGTTCCTGCCATGGTCTAAAATCATCTGGCCAAAGGATTACGGTTGAAAATTAGCCGACTGGCTAACACTGGCACATTTACAGACATGTTGATTAATGTGTGTTGTCCTTTATAAATAAAAGTACAAATAAATCCACTAAAGTATTGTGTTATAGGTCTTAAATCATTTTATACAATGGTCTGAGTGAAAAAAAGTGTTATAGGACACCTAATAAAGGATTTCCAGTGAAATGGTTCTAAATGAATGCGCTACAAAAATGAAATGTGAATCTGTCATTTCCAACGCTGTCTGGTGCTTCAGTGTCCCACAGGTTGGTGCTAACACACAAGCTCCAATAAGAAAGTTACACTGTCCCTCTGAACTGACTTTGTTTCCCGGTGAATAACGTTAGCTCACATCCTGTTCCTGCGGCCAACGATAACGTTACACATCCTTCTGGCTCGGAGCTGAGCGGACTATAAATACCTCCCGTTGCTAAGGGTGGCAAGTCGTATCTACGGTCCGTTCTAGTCCCTGGAGCAGTGAACAATGTTTGCATTGCATAAGAGCTTCATGGGATGGGAATGATTGTTCCAGGTATTAGTCAAACCCTCAGGCGTAACAGTTATTGTTGGGGAAAACTTTAGATTTTGATTGTAAAATGTATTAAAATATGAATTTATGTTTAAAGAAAAAATTATTTGGCAAGTGACCATGCTTGTTAATGCCCTTCGAGGTGTCTATTGTCATGTATTATTGAACTTTGGTGGAGGCTGAGTGTTGGACGGTTCACTCCTCGCCCTCGACCATTAATACCTGATAATGGTGTGTGCTTCAGTGGTTGAGCGGGCGCACATGTACTGAGAAGTGTATGCCTCGACACAGAGGTCCAGGGTTTAAATCTGACCTGTGACGATTTCCTGCTTGTCTTCGCCCTCTCTCCCCTTTCTCACCTAGCTGTCTTGTAAAAAATAAAGGCGGAAAAGCCCAAAAAACAAATAAATACCTGATAATGGACACCTTGTTGGGCATTAACCCTTAACACTTAAACAGGTCTTAATTTTCCTACATCCTTGTAATGCGACCTCTAATGCTCCTTAAAATGCTCCACAGTGCTTTAGAATGTGTTTTTTTTATGATCTCGTGGTGTTTTAGGTCTTTCTTTGGCTAGTCCAAACTTAATTAGCTGTATTACGGCTACAAATGAGACCAACATGCAACTTATAATGCAGCCAATCAGCTTTTATGTTATTTGGATTGTACCACAGACATAAAGCGGATTTTATACTTCAGCTATGGGTAAGTGCAAGTTTAGCTATACTTGGCTCCAGGAAACAAAAGCCATTAGCAAGTTCTGCCAAGTTTCTGGAGGCTCTAGCCCGGCCCCAAGCACTACCCCCATACTGCGTAACCACGGCCCAATCCTAAAGGTTGTCCCAATGTCGAATTTCAAAGGGCGTGAGGGTTTGAGTACACACTTACCGAGCACTTTCAGTGAGTTCTGCATGGATGCAGACTTCACCAAAGGGATTTACACACAGTTCAAAGACCATAGGGAAATCCAGAAATTACAAAGGTAAACAACACCACACCACATGGCCACGGAGCGGAACAGACCTGCTGTCTAGCGTGTAAAAAAAAAAAGTGGAATCAGGCAGCCGTCTCCTGGGCCTTGGCCGTGTGGAAAGCAACACACTGAAAATGAAAATACCCAAACCGGCAAGTGTCAGCAACATCTTTGTTATTAAATGTAACCAAGGTAACATGTGATCTGGTGAAGTGCTGTCCCAATCCCATTCATAACCTATCTGAGCCCATGTGGCGTCACACACTCACTCACTTGGCACCTGAGATCAATTAAGTCTGGGAGTCTTTAGTCCTCAGGGCTCACTTTGGGATTGGGCCCACAAGGCGTGTCCAACACAGCAGCTCCGCAACTTTTGTAAGCGTCGCTTTTGGATCAGAGCCAACACTAAGAGCAGAGGTGCTCTGGGTCCACCACAGGGTGACTAGACATCAATTCTATAATGTGAATGAGAAAATGATTCCTAAAAAGGAAATAAAAAGTCTTAAGTTACTTGGTAAAACCTGCAGAAGCCCTGCTGTACTATCTAAAAGCGCTTTAAGTAGTTATTAAGACTAGAAAACATCTCTATAAATGTAGTCCATTTACATCACCTATCTTCTGAAAGTTGGATTATTTGAAACAACGGTTATTTGCATATGTTGTTAAGCAACAAAACTGTCCACTTTTTTAAGATGCAAAGAGAAGAGCATTGTCCTGTACTGTGAGATAATGTATGAAGGTCCCAGCCGCTCTGATGTCCAGTAAGAGCTAATCTCTTATGCATTTTTATTTTAGGAAGACAGGTATCAGTGAATTTCCCAGGCTTTGCTGCTGTGGAGTCAGATTTCTTTGAATGGATTGCCACCAAAATGTGAAAGCTCTTACACAAGCAGAAATAGTCGATGCACAAATCCTTGGAGCCTTGAGGGAATTGATCTATCCACAGCCACACAGGCTCACTCCCCCTGCCTGAGCAAGGCTTGACTGGCGGGAAATTGTCATGGTTTGTCATCATCAAACCTCATATATGGAGTGAATACTCGGCAGTCCATACTCTGTGAACTCATTCAACAGTGAATATTAAAGAAACGTACCGTAAAATGTCCATGCTTCAATCCCAGATGATATATCTGACAACCAAGTCTCCTACTCTTTTGGTATATTCTAAATCCTGATAGAAAACCGTTTTACCTGTCATGTGGCATGTCACTGTCTCCTCACACTTTCACTGAGGACCATTTAAGATAAATAATCAACTGTGATTTTCAAGTGGTTAAAGGAACAGTTTGGGAATAGATGATTGATATCAATTCTATGTCTGTGAGTCCATTATGCTTTATATTTTATTGAAGAAGACACGGGGAAGAGGGCTATCATTGTTCACCATAGAATGTCTCTGTATGTGTCGACACACTTCCCCTCACTGGTGGGATGAATTAATCCTCCCCTACTCTTGTTGTGTCATACAAAATAAAAATGATTTAAAGATCCCATGGCATGAACATTTCACTTTCACTTTGTGAGGTTTTAACATTAATATGAGTTCCCCCAGCCAGCCTGGCCCCCCAGTGGCTAGAAATGGTGATAGGTGTAGACCAAAACCCTGGGTATCCTGCTCTGCCTTTGAGAAAATGAAAGCTCATATGGGCTGATCTGGAATCTTGTTCCTTATGAGGTCATAAGGGGCAAGGTTACCTCCCTTTTCTCTGCTTTGCCCACCCAGAGAATTTGGCCCACCCATGAGAGAGAGAGACATCATGGCTTTCAAATGAGCAAAATGGCAGTTGGTCAAGGCCAACCCCCCCCATATGTAGACCACTAAGGTCTATATAAAAGAGACTTCAGTTACAGTATTAGGGACCACTAAGGTCTATTTAAAAGAGACTTCAGATACAGTATTAGGGACCACTAAGGTCTATATAAAAGAGACTTCAGATACAGTATTAGGGACCACTAAGGTCTATATAAAAGAGACTTTAGATACAGTATTAGGGACCGCTAAGGCCTATATAAAAGCATCCCAAGAGCACCATGTCATCGGACCTTTAAGGTTTGTGTCTACATTTTTAGAAACAATGTTTGTAGCAGACTTGGCCAGCCTAATGAGCTCAAGGCTCTACCACGTGACTGTGTTTCACCAATCAAACGTAGTTGTGCAGTCACGTGACCATACTCAATCTCAGCGGGACGGGTTAGCTTTACAGTCGTAGCAAAACAAAAATGTCAGAATCAACTGTCGGCATGGCAACACAGACGAGGAGGAACGCCCCCGGCCTCATGTTGAAAGCAGATTTACCTTAGGAAAAGTGCGAAACAGCAGCTACATTATGGGGTATCTTCTGTGTCTCCCAAAACAAACGGATATTTCGGCATTTGTGTCTACATTTTTAGAAACAACGTCCATAGCAGACTTGGCCAGCCTAATGCTGACTGCACATGCAGTATTGCATAAACAAAGCTTTCCATTTGAAATGAATAGAGGATGAAATGTAAAAAATGCACATGTGGGTAATTTTTTGCAGTGCACTGCTCAGAGTGCCGTGGGCTCAGACTGCGGTTGGTTCTGGATCTGCATGTAATTCAATGCAGATAGCATTTCACGTCAATCTATTCATTAACAAGACGCTGGACTCTGAATTAATTTTAATCCCTTTTGCCTATGCTCTTAAGACTCTTGTGATGAGCCATATGTGAAACACAGGGGTGTCCGCAGATGGCCTGTGGGAGGAATACCTCCCCGCTTTGCATAAGTAGTCAGGTACCAACCTGGCAGCGGCTCTCTCATTTCCATCCAAGTAGCATCAAAGTGAGCCTCACTTTTGGAACAGAGCTCCTGTGACACCAGGAAGGCAGGCTGCTGTGTTTGCAGAAGGCTATTTTTCCAGGCACCTGCCACAGATGGAAGCCCAGGCCTTTTAGAGTTGAGGATTAATCAGAGTTCCCACCAGGGCACACAATTTCATGCTCCCTGTACAGCTTAGAGGTCAGGTTGGGAAACCAGACCATACATTTAGCTGGTTTATGTACCATCTGGAAATCAATCTTTTATTCCGTGTGCATTTAAACTTAATCCCTCTCTATGGCTTTAACAATACAGTACTGTAACATGTCTTAGTCAGATAAATCGACCATCTGCTTTGTGTGATACCACCAAGCTGAGGACCAGATCAGCTTTCTGATCCACTAGCACCAAGAGGAATAAGGGTTAACAGACAGATGAGCATGTGAGGAGATGTCACCATAGAGCTGAGTAGTGATGAAGACCGACAAGACAATTCAAATGAGTTCTGTAAACCTAATTAGTAACACAACCAAGAGCCAAAAATAGGATTTTTAGGCAAATAGGCAATTGTCTGTCTCTCAAAGTGTCATCTAATGTGATGCATTGCACATTTCCCTTTGCAAAAACACCAGTGCTTCAATAAAAATGAATAAACATTGTATGGTTTATAGCAGATCACAGCAATGTGGAATGTGGGTTTACATAAATAAATCCAACCAAATATGTATTTATGACCGTGCTCAAGACATCACACTGTGTCAACAAAGAATGCGTGAGTATTTAGGAGTGAAACATGCAAGCATTTTCATCTGTGTCTATACAGTCATTGGTGTCTGAACAGGCATTCTCATGCACTCTGTGTTACACATAGATTTAGAGAATACTGTCCTACTCTGATATGTTTTGCCAGAAAACACTATTTGCATAAACTCACAATTTTGTATAGAAGGTATAAGAAAAAGAGAATAACTGCATTCACAGGTACTTGTGTCAAAATTGTCAAATGTCTTGTCCCAAAGGGGATTTAAAGGAAAACGGGTTTCTTTATTTTGTCAGGGAAGTTGGCTGAAGTACGTCCAATGGGGCAACAAAAGTGAACGTGAATGCAATGGATAAACAGATGTGCGTTGCAGACTACAGTGTGCGTTGTGAGATTGGCTCTATGATCCCAGGGTTTGAGTTTTTGTCTGTGTGCAGGGACCAAACTTAACAACCTAACTTAACAAGAGTTCTACACACAGTCACTGCAATTCAATTCCATGCAATTTTATTTATAGTATCAATTCATAAGTCAAGATAACGTGAGAATTTTTCTGGACATCTGGTCACCCTACCCTCATGTGACAGGCGTGTCAGTTTGAACCTGTCCATCAGCTAATCACGCCCACTTCTCTAAAGACACTAGCCTGATATCAGAACACAGTGATTTGTTTTTGAAAGTCATTGACAAAGGACGTCATCCTGCCAGTAGGGACATCCGATCAGAAAATACTTGTATGTGTTGTTCTAGAGGGCATAAAATAACATAGGTAGGGTAAGGGTCGAAATGCATAAATGATCTGAGCAAATACCTATTACTGAATGAGTAATGAAAATAACAACACCCTTTTTGAGTACCTACCTTAAACCTTAAATTTCAATCCCAAAAAATGTATAATCTCAAGACAGAAATAATGCTGGTAGCTAATGAATAGCTCTGACCAGAAGCTGTGGAGACTGCAGAACAGTATTCAAGAAATGACTGATTACCATCAGGCGAAAGGAGCTCAGGCCACCCGTTAAATAATTTGATTGGAAGATAGTTTGTTAATAGCTGACAGCTCCTGCTGCGGGATGCAGTCTCCCCCCAAGCAGAACAAACAGTTGATGAGAACATTGATGTATTCCTGAAGGCAACGTACAGGTTTTCATCACTGTATCTCATAACAACACAATTAGGGATTAAGGAATCTATTTTCCATGGAAAGAAATCTCTAAGGCTATAATATCAGCCCTACAGTGGCGATGAAATAACTACTAAATGTCCTTTCCCTCCTCCATATTTTGTGCTTCTAAACAGGAATGCCTTAAAATACATTCTGCAGATGAAACACATACATTTCATCGGTGCATCTTGTTGAGCAGAGCAAAACCTCAGTATGATCCACTATGGTAAATATGAACATAGACATTTGAATGTTTAGCGGCTAAAAAGGGGCCAGAAATTCTAAATGTCTTTTGTGTCCTAGCTGCCCTCTGAGGCTGTAATAATAATAATAAATAAATAAGTACACTTTTATGTGGTATTTGCCTAAAAACTGTTTCTACTGCATATTTTTATGACTTGGACAAAGATCATGCTGTATTTTGGGAGCCATTTATACAAGACGTCAGTTATTTTTTATGACTTTAGACATTTTTGTTAATGCAGAGTCTACATTGATATGGTGGGGTACCCTTTATAAATTTGTCAAAAGTATGCATCATGTTCCACATTCATTTTTTGTTGAGATATACAGTATATTGAAAAAAAAAATTTAAAAAGCAACTGCTTGGTATGTGGAAAGCTCACATAAATACCAGGACACTTTTACCTGGACAACTCAACATTGCACTTTTGACTGATAATTCATGGGAAATGTTTTTGTTTTTTTAATGTCTTTTTATAGCCAAAGATTTGTATTGTTATTATTATTATTACTGTTTTTATTACTGTTATTATTGTTATCTCTCATCTGTCTTCTATACTGTATTCTTCCTGAAGACTGATGCTGAAAATTTCAATTTCCTTGCAGGAGACATCCCAAAAGAATTAATAAAGAGAAGTCTAAGTCTAAGTCGAAAACGTAGTCCTTGGCATCGGATGGGGCAGCTTTATGTGGCAAGAGTGTTCTGAATCAACAGTCAGTCCAAAACTTCAGATAATGCCAGCTGAAAGATACCACCTCACTGCTGCCATGCAAGAGCAGTATTACAGTACATGTTTCACATGCAGTATATCGGCTGGCAACAGGACTAGGCTACTATTTAAGGAGTGGGATGTGAAAGTCTCCAGTGGAAGCTGCTGTCCGTTATCCCTCATGTTGTCCTCATGTTGTCCTCGGGTCAAATTGACACGTTTTCCTATACCTATGTTCTTTTTAATTCCCCAAAATAACATGATTGATTCCACACAACATTTTTTACCAAGTACAAATCTCTACTTTTATTAATTTTGGGGCGTCTTATTCAATTTTATAGCATTTGAAAAAAACATTGAAGTGTTTTTGAAATAGTATTGAGTAAAAGTTGACATATTCCAGTCTGTGATTATCATCAACATCCATTCCTTTAATTTTAGTCTAGATAATTCCTAATTTCTGCTTTTCTAACTCAAACATTATTTATAATTTCCTTTAAATGAGGTTTATTGACACAAAAAATCCCAAAAATAACACTAAAGTTAATAAGTTAGTGTTACGTAGTGTTGAAAATGTCAAAAAAAAGCGTTGAAAAAAGGAACAAAAATGTTCTTAAACAGTTCTTAAAAAAATTGATAAAAAGCATCAACAAAAGCGTTCCATCCATCCATCTTCATCCTCTTATCCGGTGTCAGGTCTCGGGGGGCAGCAGCTCCAGTAGGGGACCCCAAACTTCCCTTTCCCGAGCCACATCAACCAGCTCTGACTGGGGGATCCCGAGGCGTTCCCAGGCCAGGTTGGAGATATAATCCTTCCACCTAGTCCTGGGTCTTCCCCAAGACCTCCTCCCAGCTGGACGTGCCTGGACCACCTCCCTAGGGACCCCCCCAGGAGGCATTCTTACCAGATGCCCAAACCACCTCAACTGGCTCCTTTTGACTTGAAGGAGCAGCAGCTATACTCCGAGCTCCTCTCGGATGACTGAGCTTCTCACCTTATCTCTAAGGGAGAACCAGCCCCCCTCCTGAGGAAACCCATTTTGGACGCTTGTACCTTGACAAAATTGTTGATTTTCATCCTACATTTCATTTTGACGGGACAACACAAGGGTTAAACAACATGTAATGATGTACATTTTCTTCTCTGTCAATTATCGTGTCTTATTAAAACACAAGGCAGGAACAGTAATATGACAACCTTAAGCACTAATAGGAAACAGTCCACTTTATGTGTCCTTCACTGCTGTAGGTGGCGCCAGCATCCAGCATTCTTCAGCTGTGACAGGATATGAGCTCCATTGGTGGTGGCAAACAATAGAAAGTTAACATGTTGGGAGGATTGAGTGGGGTGGGGACAGCCAGTTTGCCCTTTTAGGCAAGTAATAACTGTGTCGTGCTACTTGGAATGAGACGGAAAGTTTGTGAAAGAACAGCAGGGGACTCTAGCGATTTAGCCCTCCCACTGATTCCAAAAGCTCAGTAGGGAGGTTTACAGTTCAAAGGCCCAGCAGAGCAACACAGGGTACAGGCTCTTTCATCACTGCCTTAAAACCACGGAAGTGGGGTGTAAAATAAAACAACATTACAACTGCCAAACACTTGACATAAATGTGTTTCAATGTGCTGCTGTCCTTAGAATGCCACAGGCTAGAGCTCACTCAGCTGGTGCTGAAATACACAGCTTGGCTGGAGAACTACATGCTCAGTAAAAGCTGCCAACACTATGAGACAAGGTATATTCCAAAAAGATAGCTAGATTTCCATGACATGTTATTGTGGTTTTTTAATGTGAGATTTTAAATTTGGTAAGTTTTACAAAAGACAAAAATAATAATAGATGCAGTGCCATTAGATTTGCTGAACAAATACATACACTCAAGATGAAAAACCCGTTTGAGTTGCCTGAAAAGGTAATTTCATTTATTTCAACCTTTTATTTTCCATGCATTGGAAACTAACAAAAAACGTTGAAATTGGTCCAGTTTTGAGTGAGAACGCTGCCGTGAATTGTCAATTTCGTCCACTAAAAGTTATATTTTTGCCACTGACATATTTACTTTTGGGGATGTTTCATATTAAACAAAAAGGATGTTACTCTAGTAAACACTACAATATCGTTGCGGTATTGATATTGAGGTATTGGTCAAAAACATCGTGATATTTGGTTTTCTCCACATTGTATGCAGTGGATTTGTGTGGATGTTAGTGTGTAATATGTGAATGAGAATTTCTAAGTAACAATATTCTGTTAATACGGATCATAAAAGCTTCCACCTTTCATTACTCCACTGACTGCCAACAACCACAGACCAATGCACTGCTCTGAGAGTGGAGAGAAATTGACTCCTCAAGGTGGGAGAGCCCTCCTTAGTTTGCCTCAGTATTTCTGTGTGCTGCGAAGCAGATGGCAGTTTCCATTGAGGATTTTAATGAGCGCTGGAACAGATGTGGCAGGTGTCACTCATCTGCTACAAAAAGACACATAGGCCTCCAAAGGTTCAGCGCAACTGTTTGAGGCAATGTACAGACGATCATTATTTAACAATCATCTGAGTGTGCTCTGCTTTTTTCCCCTTGTAAATGGATTGCATTTATACAGCGCTGTTCTAGTCTTAACGACTACTCAAAGCACTTTCAGCCTACAGGCACCATACACACACAATCATACACAGGTGGCCAAAGCTGCCATACAAGGTGCCACCTGCTCATCAGATAAACATTCATGCACATTCACACAGCACAGCGTCAGGAGCAATTAAGAGTTCAGCGTCTTGCCTAAGGACATTTTGATATGTAGACTGCAAGGGTTTGAACCACCGACAATGATTTTTCGTCTGGCTTTACTGACTGAGCTGGCAGTTTGGGAGGGTTCGTTAGTTGATTGGTGGACACCTGGGTAGGCCTCAACCAAGACTATTCATACAAGTTGTGTCTGATTGATCTCTTTGTCTGTTTTTATCCAAATTAAGTGATATTGAATGAAAAATGCTTCATGGAAACAGTAAAATTCGATGGAATTTCATGAATATCGACTCAAATGAAATACGTTCGGTCTCATCTGATTTTAATATTTCATCTGACAATAAATTGAGACGTTATTTGCTGAATAAATAATGAATTGCAATTAAGTTGTAGGTCATTTTATGGTTGCAACCAGCCACAAAACAAAGGAGAAGAAGTTGTAGTTCATTTCCCCCAGTATTTCCTCTCTGTCTGCACACATGGCGGGCGTCAACAATGACAGATGGAAGTGGACGGACGAGGAGACGAGAGACTTTCTGAATTTAATTTATCAGGAACCTGCGGAAATGTCCAACAAAGGTGGGACGCCCTGTGGAGTTAATGGAAGACGCTCAAACAGCGAGACATGTCTCAAAAAAGAGTTGTGGAAAAAGTCTTGGAAAAGTGCACCTACACTACTGATGCCACTGATTCCACAAATGTTTTGGATTCTTATGTTAATAGTTCTCTAGTTAACTTTCCAATAAACAATTAATTGGCATTTTAACCTGTCTGGTCTCCCTTTTTGTTACATGCATTGAGCCGGTTTGTGACACTGTGCATTTGAATTTTATGTCAGGCTGTGTTTCCACTGTCCAAATATAAAGGGCATCAAAAAATAGATACACTTTTGATAAAATTAAATGTTTTCATTACTATCTCATATTGACTTATTAATAATAACTTACTGATGTATTGATCCCCAGGGGTAAGGTGCCAAGCTTAAGAGCACCTGCCAGTGCCCTGGAGGTGAAGTGGCTTCACTACAGCTACCAGTCCACACTCTGTACTTACATCCATACAGGGACTTGAACCAGTGTCCCTCCGGTTCCCAACCCAACACCCTACAGACATAGCTACTGCCACCCCTGTTGATCCAATTCCCAGCCAATGGCAGACTTCTACCCCTTCTCTACTTCTGGTGAGTCAGACTAGCTCTGATGAAGCTCTCTCTGTGGGTCGACACCACCTATCAACTACCCTTACAGACTGTGTCTCTGATGTTCATAGCTTTTCCAGTAAGCAAGCGGAACTGTGTTTTGAACATAAGGCAGCAAATCCTTGATGCTAAAGTTTCAAAAACACCCAGTGTTTCCAATAAAAAATCATAAAAGGAAAACAGTAGTTGCAGAGGAAAAGGGAGTGAGATGACACCTGGACGTGGGTAAGAGATGTGACCCACACCAGGGAGGTTGGGGGGGTGGGTCCCAATTATTGTTAAAAACGGGTGTCCTGACCTCTCACTTCAAGGTATCTGAATGAAAATGGGATATATGGGTACGCACGACTCTCCCCTTTATAGACATACCCAATATGTGTTAATCCCATGCAGTTTGGGGCACAAAACATGTATTTCTGTATAGAATGTAGTATAAATGGTGTATTTAAATATTTCTGCCTGCTGGGGTCCCTAAACAGTCTTGGAATTGCATGAATTCACTATGACTGGAACACTGAGACTTGTGCAATAAATGAGCCCAATTGTAATAATGTGTGAAGATGTAAGCCCGCAAGGGAATACATTAGTTTAAAAACCATGCTTACCATCACGAAAGAAACAAGATAGATGTGTCCATGTACGCAAATCAATAGATTAAATTGCGTGACCATTCCTTTTTCTAAATGGCGCAATCATTTTCATAATCATGGTGCACGTATTCATGTTGGTAGCTGACTATGCAGTGGGGCTCAATTCTGATCTGTGGCCCTTTGCTGCATGTCATTCCCCCTCTCTCTCCCCTTTCACGTCTAAACTCTCCTGTCACAAATAAAGGCCTAAAATGCCCAAAAGAAAAAAATTAATACAGAAATAATGAAATGCCACTGGCTACAGAAACCCCAAATTACACAAACTTGTAATTATTTTATAAAATAGAATTACTGACCCTTTCAGAGATAAAGTAGGCTACTGCTGTACCTGAACCTGTGGTTAGATATAGATTATAGGCCTATACCTAACTATCTTCAACCTGGATAAACAAAGGATTTTAATGATATGCTTTTAGCTCTTATTGATGATTTAATGTGTTGCTTTGTGTAAAAGAATTAGCATTGAATAATCTATTGAATATTTTGCCAATGTCATATTACACTTTTGATTCATATTAAGGCTGTGAAATGATGAAAATGACTAGGCCCTATCAATTGTGTCTGTGAAGCCTTCACAAAGAACAACTAGCAGGGGCCTCTTGCACGAAACCAGGATAAGGGAATAACCCGGGATATTCAAGTTATCCTGGATGAATTTAGCTTTGACTCGGTTGCACAAAACCAGATTGAATTAAACCCAGCCAAGTAACCATGGAGATTTATTCTTTGCGGCTAGCCTCGTTCAGAGCAGGCTAACAGCCGAGCTAAGATTAATCCTGGAGTCTCATGTGTTAAATCAGCTGCCGTCTGATCCGAAATAAACGTGTTTAACATTTATTCCGTTGTCTTCTGCTTTATTTTTATCCGAAGATTAAGTGTGACGATATTAATGCAGCGATATTCCCAGATGATATTAATGGCAGACTGGTCAGAGACCAATACACTCATGATTTCATGTTCTTGTTGCTTATCCTCGTCTAATAAAAGGACAGTTTGTGTTACTCCTTAATATGTAGGCCTAATGTTTTTATTATAGCTTACATTGGTTTCATAACCTTCTCCATTAGTCTCCCATCCCTGGACCAATAACGTGGCCTATATACAGGACGTATGTAGTGGAGTTATCATTCATCACACTGGGAACACCACAATGCTTCTTAAACATTTTATTTTGGTGCAGTCACTTGTCAGAAGAATAAACCATGAATATTGTTTTACATATGCTCACAGCATGTATTGAAGTCACTTACTTCTTTTTCTAGTTGTTGTCCCTTTCTGATTGTTCTGTATGAACATTAATTGTACAAATAATTAGATATAGCTTATAGAGATGTGCCTATGGTTGTAAAACATGTTCTCGCGTTGTGAATAAGGGTTTGAAATTAAGCCTAGAGTCATAGGGTCCATTTCCCGAGGAACATTATTCCCTCTGCTCACTTTTAAGGCAAAGGCTAAATAATAATACATTTTATTTATATAGTGCTTTACTTGGTAGGCTAGTCAAAGACATTTTACAGTAAAACCAGCACATTTATCACATAAAAACAGAAACATGAAAATAGCATATTTAAAGCAATTAAAACACAGTGTAGCCTACAACTTTGTAAAAATATGGAGTAACTATAGGCTAAGTAGATATTTTTACACCCATACACATTCAGTCGGGTCCGCTATGTTGGGCTTTTTCTCTCCGTTTGATAAGAGCCGTATTTCCCTTTTTGCATATTCTTCCCCTCCTCGTTACTTTCCATTAGAAGCTGCTGCTCATTGGGTGAAACAAATGGCGCATGCGTCTTCTCCATCTCTGCATCAGTAAATCTGTGATCAAAACCGTGGTCTATGTAAGAAAGCCGTGAACGTGCACTTATCCCAGCTATCTACACCTGGCTTGACATAGCTTCACCTGTCCATCTTGGATCGGCAAACGTTCAACCGATTAAGCCACGATGAGCAGATCACACTAAGTCAAGCTGCGCTTTTTCATTTATCCTGGATATCTTTATTCTACTTTCGTGCAACAGGCCCCGGGTCTTTGCCAGTTCCACAATAGTAAATGCAAAATGAAAAACAAGGTCAAACTGTCCCTGATGGAAGACAGACTAAAAGTGCAGGATGTTTTGGTTAAACTTGGGGTTAAAGTTGATGAATTATTTAGCCACCTTCCCTGTTTGTTAGCACGTTTAGAGTGGTGCCAGTGCATGCCTGATGTTTTCCTGTTCAATTCAATCCCACAGTCTTCATCCTGGCAGCTCACTACAGCCTCTCATATACAACCAAGTCAAATCACGGTCTACCCGCGATTCATTTCTAACAGAAATTATTAAACAAGTTAAGTTTGACAGCACTAAATGCCGCGGTCAGTTTCATAATCATGATGCATGTACCCATGTTGGTAGCTGACTATGCAATTGGCTAAGATAGGTGTTGTGGTTGGGGGCGGCTGGCCGTGAGTTTGTGTTAGTTTTCTGCTATCCTGCTATCCTGCTGTGTTTTTTCCTGCTGTGTTTTGTTCCTGCTGTGTTTTGTCCCTGTTGTGTTTTGTTCCTGCTGTGTTTTGTTTTTTCCCTGACTCCCTTGAAGCCAGCTGACTACACACACCTGGATCCCAGCTCTGATCACCTGCTCCCGCCGTTCACAACTGCCTGCCATCTGCAATCAACAACTGTTTATCAACCCCGGCTCTCTAACCACTCTTCGCTTGATCGTTGCTTCTGCTACATTGATGAACCTCGTACAAACTCTTTATTTTCTAGTATTTTCCCAAGTTTCATGTTTACTTACTGTCTTTGATTTTTCTCCCGTAGCCTTCACCACTACTCCTACATCTTGGCTCCGGTCAGCTGGCTTTCTCCCTCGGTCTCCCTCCCTCTGCGCCCTGCCTCAGCCTGTCTCCGTACCAGCCTCCAGTCCCAGCGTCTCCCCTTTGTTCCTCTCCACGGGTCTCCCATGCCTATCACGAGTGCTCTCTCCCGTTAGCCTCCCCAGCTTTCCCATCAGCGCTTCCCTGTCCCTGGCGTCTACCTCAGCACTTCCCCATTCCACATTACAATAAAAGTATTCATTATCGAGCCTTGCATTCAGGTCCTTCTGTTACCGTTGTCACAGAAGGCAGCCTATTATAATGTGTCCTGCTCCTGGCACTTACTAGGACCTCTTGCTGATGTGAAACTAACTCCGCTGTCTGTCCCTCATCATGAAAGCTCTGTGAGCTTTTTTGCATTTTGCTGCATCAGTCTCCAGAGACTTGGCCCTCTTTTCTTTAACTTTTTCCCATCCACCGTTCTCCTTAAGGTTTCTGCTTGCCATTCTGCCGCTGATTTGATTTCGCCCTGCAGCTCAGGCTGGAAAACTATACATTTCTGTCCTGACCTGCTCCTGTTATAAATCTGCATCTGCGGCAGGGGACCAATCACAAACTGGCTAGTAGGCCGACTCTTCTTACTCATAGCGTATAAGTGATCGTATTAGCGCCCCTGCTATTGGCTGTTCATATAGCTTTGTTGCCGTTATTTTAAGTGCCGACGTTCTGGACTTTTCCAGTACGCACAGATTATCAGTCGGTGCCTGCATTTCCCTAACCTTAACCAAGAGGTTTAACCGTGGACGTTGAAGCTATGGTGCGTAGTTACTGTCTCCCCCAAGTGAGATTCTAAGTAATGACAACAAAACAGTCTGCGCATCAATGTGATACAAGCCTTATGTGATCGACAACCCCCCACCTGTCCACCATGCAGTTGCTAGGAGCCAAGGACGACACAAAGGATTAAACAAAACATGATAAATTATTTTCACTCAAGTTTCTGCGTGCGAAAGTCACCAGACGACACCAGTTTGTGAACACAGCTACACTGAGAAATCCAGAGAGAGTTGTGTGGAGCTAATAGTCTTAATTAACTTATATCAACTCATTTGGCAACGGCTTGAATGTAACAGACGTTCAGTAATATAAAACATTACGCACTAAAGCTTTAAAAAGAAAACTCTATGTAAACTCAATGTAATTGACACGAATGTGGTTACATTGGAATGAGTTGAAAGACCCCTGCCTCTGACTGTGATGTAAAGGAGACTTTTTTTGGACAAACTGGTTTAAAGAAACAAATTCTTCAAATTCTTCTTCTTTTATTATCCATCCATCCATCCATCCATCCGTCCATTTTTATCCGTTCATCCTGTATTGGGTCACGGGGGCAGCAGCTCCAGTAGGGGACCCCAAACTTCCCTTTCCCGAGCCACATCAACCAGCTCAGACTGGGGGGTCCCGAGGCGTTCCCAGGCCAGGTTGGAGATATAATCCCTCCACCTGGTCCTGGGTCAGGGTTAGGGTTAGGGTTAGGGTTAGGGTTATTATCTCAACCTCAACAATTATTAAACAAGTGTTCAATAACAATCTTAATTTGTTGAGGCATCCATTTGAACTGCAGACATATTTAGTTGTAGCCAACAACTGCTA
The DNA here is from genome assembly GCA_026937815.1 of Etheostoma perlongum. NCBI lineage: Eukaryota > Metazoa > Chordata > Actinopteri > Perciformes > Percidae > Etheostoma > Etheostoma perlongum. The sequence goes on from CM049388.1 coordinate 19,177,843, forward strand.
CGAAGTAATGTCTGCTACAAAGCCACATAAAGCATACCTGTACTGTACTTTTTTTGCATGGGAACATCAACTCAAATGAATGCACCATTAAGTATGCCTATTTTAGAAATAGAATGCAATAATGAATGTGAAGAGACAGAGGGAACAGTCTCTATATTCTTAGTTAAAGATAATTGCTTCAAAAAGTGTGCATTTGTGCTTCATGCCTCCTGTCAACCACTCACACAGTCTAGTCTTCTCTCAACTAGTTACTCAGCGAGACTGCAGAGCTGACCTCTTTTTCTGCAGAATGTTGCCAGCCACATGGCACTGTTGAAGCAGGTGTAGCCTATTACCTTTTTTTTGCAATATGGGCTAGCTTACCATATGCTTCTGCTTGTGACAACCAGTGGACATGTTCTATGCTGACAAAGGCCTCTGCATGCAGGAGATGACAGGAGAAGGATACATCCTTTTCACCACCTAGGAGTTCAGTAATGTACCTACAGGGCAAACTCAGCAGCACACAATTCATTTAGTGACTACAGTTTTCATTCGGATGGTATCCATTCAGGGTATAGGCCTTAAATAATGTCTAGATGAATTACAAATGAAATACAAATTACGTTTAACAGTAAAATTGGAAGACTCTTTGCCAACCTGTCACATTCAGCTGAGGTTAATATGGCTAACTTGTGCTTTTGCTGTGCCAGTGTTGCTTTCAGTGGATCTTTGTATCTTTGTTGTGTTCTACTTGATTATTTCAAGAGTTGAATTCCAGGGCATCGATACATCCTGGACGAGGGACTCCTCTGAGTCCTTGAGAGGGTTGCTGAGCTTTTAGCTCTGTTGTGATTCAAATCAATTCAATTTCATTTATAGTGTCAAATCACAACATTAGTTATCTCAAGACATTTTACAGATACAGCACCGGACTCTATAATTTACAAAGACCCAACAATTTCCCCCCAAGCAAGCATTTGGAGCGACAGTTGCGGGACTGTACCTGAAGTGTTAGAAGAAGCCCAGAGGAGATGAGACTTTCAAATCTTGCTAGCTTCTCAACCTCACCAACCCTGCCTTTAATATAACATACCCAGTAAGGACTAAGTTGGATAGAGTGTATTATTTGCGTGGTTGAATACACATTGGTGTCTAAGTGTGTATTTCTGGCAGCAGGATACTGCACATAGGATCAATTCATAATTTGTTCAGATGGGCTTTATTTTGTTGCATAATGCTGTCACGCTGCTAAACAGACATTTTCCTGGAGTGCATTAAGGTTATTATCATAATATTTTGGTCACTTTTTGGTGAAGGCACACCCACATAAAAAAATAGTGTATTGGATTAGAATCACAGCCTCCACTTTTAAGTGCATATCCTTTGCCAGAGCACTGTTGCATTATCAATCCATAATCAAAAATATTATTTTTAAATAAAACTATAATATAAATATGGTCTCTGTTTAAACACAGTAAACATTATTTCCCATGTATAAAGCAAAGAACATAAGCCGTTGTTTACAAGTTGTGTTTTACAAGGCACTTTAAATGATATTGCCTTTTAGGTATGATAAAACAAATAAATGCATTGAAAAAAAGTTATAAGTTCCCCCCTGCAAATCACGCATTGCTTTAACGCCAATGTGCCTGTATAAAAGGCAAAGTAAAAGCAAATAATGATAAAGTTATTTTCACAGAAATGGAGTTGACTGTGCAGCAGTTTGAGTGCTGTGATATGTGAGGTTTGGGTAAAGGAATTAGCGTGCTGTATAAATCTCTCACACAGCATTAAGTCGACAGGTTCATTAATAATGAGAGCTATCAGCAGTGTGGACCATCAGATGCACTAACCTCTGTGTTCAGGAGCAGGCTGACCCACTTTCTTGACAGAGCTTTTTATCACCGCATTTCTCATCAGCTCCACTGCCTACCCCGGCAGGCTGGACTTTGTCAACTGTCTGAGACTTGATAAATCGTTAGAGGGATGCTGATATTGTGCAGTAAATGAGTCAGTCTGAGAGAGCGTATGTGTCAGCGTAGTGGGGTACAGGGCCAAAAGCCTGACAGGCTGACAGAAGGTAGCCCTGGTAAAAAATAAATATACTACGTGTATTAAATCTTAGCATACCTGAGTGTACTTGAAGACTGACTAAATATCAATATACGTCAAGTCAGTTAATGACTAGTTAACTTGAAGCGTGCTATTTTTGGAACTCATTTTGTACTGATTATATGTTAATTGTAATTAAATTGTTAAAAAAGCACAACTTGAAATGTATTGAGTGTACTTGTATGTGCTAAAGTGGCAAAACTTCAAGTATACTTTAAGTATATGGCAGTGTCTGTACTATATACAGTACATGAATGATTAGTGAAAATTAAGTATACCTTACATTGAAAATGTATTTTGAGTGTCTTACTAATATGTAAGAATTATACCATTACAATATTCTTATAGTGATAATACTATGCTGAGTTATACTTCTGTTGTATAGGGACTGCTCTGAGCTGGTTTAAGTCTTATTTATCAGATCGATCTCAGTTTGTTCATGTTAACGATGAATCCTCTGTGCACGCCAAAGTTAGTCATGGAGTCCCACAAGGATCTGTGCTCGGTCCAATCCTGTTCACTCTATATATGCTTCCTTTAGGCAATATTATCAGGAAACACTCCATAAATTTTCATTGTTATGCAGATGATACTCAATTATATCTATCAATCAAACCGGATGAAACTAATCAGTTAGCTAAACTTCAAATGTGCCTTCAGGATATTAAAACCTGGGATGAGCTGTAATTTTCTAATGTTAAACTCAGATAAAACTGAAGTTATTGCTCTAGGACCCAAGCACCTCCGTGACGCATTATCCAAAGAGATAGTTACTCTGGATGGCATCACCCTGGCCTCCAGCACCACTGTGAGGAATCTTGGAGTTATCTTTGATCAGGACATGTCCTTTAATTCCCACATAAAGCAAATTTCAAGGATCTCGTTTTTTCACCTACGTAATATTGCAAAAATCAGGAATATCCTGTCTAAAAATGATGCAGAAAAACTAGTCCATGCATTTGTTACTTCTAGGCTGGATTACTGCAATTCTTTATTATCAGGCTGCTCAAAAAAGTCCATAAAGACTCTTCAGCTGATCCAGAATGCTGCAGCACGTGTTCTGACAGGAACCAGGAAAAGAGATCACATCTCTCCTGTTTTAGCTTCTCTGCATTGGCTTCCTGTAAAATCCAGAATAGAGTTTAAAATCCTTCTTCTCACCTACAAAGCTCTTCATGGTCGGGCACCATCTTATCTTAAAGAGCTCATAGTACCTTACAACCCTACAAAAGCACTGCGCTCCCAGACTGCAGGGTTACTTGTGGTTCCTAGAGTCTCTAAAAGTAGAATGGGGGCCAGAGCGTTCAGCTATCAGGCTCCTCTCCTGTGGAACCAGGTTCCAGTCTGGGTTTTGGAGGCAGACACCGTCTCCACATTTAAGAGTAGGCTTAAGACTTTCCTTTTTGATACAGCTTATAGTTAGGGCATATATAATAATATGCCCTACCCTAACCAGGGTTTGTATCTCATCCCCCTCTCTAACCTTCCTGACACTAACCGTAATTTTCTCTCCCCCTACCCTAACCAGGGTTTATATCCCATCCCCCACTTTGACCGTCTTGATCTTAACCCTATCTTTCTCTCCCCCTACCCTAACCCGGGTCTGTATCCTATCCCCCATTTTGACCATACTGACCTTAACCTTGACCCTCCTGACCTTAACCCTAAGTGTCTCTCCCCCTACCCTAACCAAGGGAGGGTTTGGGGAGAGCTGTAGCCTGACAAGGCTCCTCTCTCCTCTATCTTTCTATCTTTCCAATTATGTGCATCCATGTCCCAGAAATGCTTGTTACTAACCTAGCTCTGGGGAGTCATTCCCCGGAGTCCTTATGTTCTTTTTCCCCCAGCATGTTTCCTTGGATCAGGGAGGCTCCAAAATCAAGGTTGCAGCTGTCGCCATGGTCCCGCAACACGCTCTGCGATACCATGTTCTTCCTGCTACGCTCTGCTGTGCCTACTACAAGGGACTACTAACAACTACTATTTTTATTGGGACTGTATTGCCACTTTTCATTCTAACCCCAACCGGCCCGTCAGACACCGCCTACCAAGAGCCTGGGTCTGTCCGAGGTTTCTGCCTAAAAGGAAGTTTTTCCTCGCCACTGTCGCACTGTTGCTTGCTCTGGAAGAAACTGTTGGGACCTTGTAAATTCTGGAGTGTGGTCTAGACCTACTCTATCTGTAAAGTGTCTTGAGATAACTCTTGTTGTGAACTGATACTATAAATAAATCGAAATTTAAATTGAATTGAAATTGAAATTCTGTTGTATCAAGAAACACTACACATACTACAGTACTGTAAATGTATTAGGCTATCAGTATACTGATGGCTGAATTACTTATAGGACTTTTTTACATTATTGTATTTCAAATATTTTTACATTTCAAATGTACATTACAAATATACTAATTAGGGCTGTCAAACCATTAACATTTTTTAGTTGATTAATCGCATAGTAATGGTGAGTTAACTCACGATTAATCGTATTTTTAAAATTCTATTTCATATCCACTCCAATTGAAGTTAAATGAGATTATCAAATGTAATGACACATTGTCATTCATACCAAATGTACTTAATAAGTAAAAACTAGACCAATTGATCTCAAGGGGGTTTTATTGACTGGCTGTCACTTACTGCATTTGTAATCAAGAAGTTACTTACAATTATTGAATGTAAAGTGGAACAAAAAACAAAATAATTTCTGATTATGTTGACAGTCTGTGGGCAAAACAGAAAGTAGACCTTTCAAGTGGAACTAAAAACAAACCAAAAAAAATTCTGATGTGGATGTTGACATTCATTCCACTGACCCGCCACATCCATAAAATTACTCGCGCATATGTCAGCCATATGCCTCTCATCAGTTCTCATTACAGTCAATGCATGTGAATGCAGCTTCCACTCCTGATCGATGTAATGAGCTGTTACTCCAAGATAGCTATGATTACCTAGCGATGTCCAATAGTCACCAGTAAGCGCGACAGAAGCTGTGTTGTCCAAATTCGTAGCTAGTTTTGCCTTCTCTGTGTCATACCACTCGTGTATCCTGGACATGACTGTGGCCCTGGATGGCAACTCGTACGTGAGGTCACCGGAGGCAATCCGGATAATATCACGGAGACCTTCGTCTTCCACTATATAAACTGGTCTGCATGCTGTGGCTATCCATTTAGCTATAGCTTGGGTCAGTTTACTGGAGGTCGACGTATCCATTGATCTGCTTCTAAAACGGCTGTCAAGTGTAGTTTGTCGTTCGTCACCAGAAGCAGAGTTTACGCTGGGATCCGTGTGTTTGGCTTGCAAGTGATACCTCAGACTGGATGTTCTTCGGTGATAACTAAACTCAGCTCGACAAATGCTACATATAACTTTCGTTTTGTCAAGTGTACTATCTGGCAAAGTTTTGAAAATAAACTTCCCATCCATTATCCCTTCTTTCTCCATAATTCAACTTCTGTGCTGATTCTTTTCAATCTGGCTGCACACCCTTCTATGAGACTACCACTTGGCGGCACAGCTACTGTTCATCAGTGTTGCGCGCCCTGTGCAAACACCTCAATACGGGTCATTCAAGGGGTCAAAGACAATGTGCGTTAATTGCGACATTTTTTCTTAATCAAATTAATATATGATTGTGTTAACTCGTTATTATCGCGCTAATTTTGACAGCCCTAATACTAATGAATTGTACTATCTGTAAATATATAAAATGTTGACTAATATTATGCTTTTAATAAAACAACACTTGTTTTATAGTGCACTAGAAACATTATAAAATATAGTTTACTGTACCTAGCTTACTTTAACATAATTACTAATATCTTACTTTACCTTCTCTACTTCACAGTCATTTTCTCTACAGGGCCTGGTGTTACACCCTGTGAAATTAAGCAAGATGGAAGGAATGGTCAGTGTATGTAACATGATGTGGGTGAAGTTGTAGTATTTGAACTACGGCACAATGATGGTACAATGATTCTCAGACTTACCCTGGTTCTTGGTCTGTGCCACTGCTGCCTTCCCTCTGCACAGGTGAGTACTGGGGAACCATATCCCAAACAACTTCTTTGTTATTGTAATTCAGTATTGTTTTTTTTTTTTTGGTGCATTTACAAAAGTTTGTGTTGAGGGAAAACAAGAATGTCTTTCAGCGTCTTTGTCAACAGTATTGTTCTCCGTGTACAAATTACTGGCGTGCAGCCGTCTGCTTGAGGCTGTTTGCCACTGCTTCCAGCTGAAGCAATCTCCTCAAATCCTTCGGGACACACCTGCAAATCTGGGTTACACCCCCCATACCCCCCCCCCCCCACACCCCCACCAAATGTCACATGTCAGTGTTTTCCCTATCACCTCACTGCCCAAAAGACACTAAACAGATATCATAGCACTAAGCAATCAGCCCGTTCCAATCAGGCATGTTTTGAACAGGCACTCCACTAGTGTCTCTTATTAATTACTTTAAAAGGTCCGGAGTTCAACCCCACCCTAATTTACATCTTTGATGTTCACCACTGTGCCAAAATATACACTCACAGAACTGCTAGCATAGACTCTTTATCTGAATCTGCTCAGAAATGCAGAGTACATGGAATTAATGACAATCAGTTATGCTAGTTAGCCTAAAGTAAGGCAAACTCATTTTTGGTGTCTATAAAGATTCCTGCTCCTTCCAAAAGCATTGTTGAGACCACATTAATAGAGAGATTAGAGATCAAATGTAAATGGGCTGTACTGATATTGCGCTTTTCTAGTCTTAACTGCTCAAAGTACTCCTACATAGTACACTAACTATACATCATTCACACACATTCATACACTGTGGCCGAGGCTGCCGTACAAAGTGCTACATGCTCATCAGATAAATATTCACACACATTCACACGCCGATGGCGCAGCATCAAGAGCAATTTAGGGTTTAGTGTCTTGCCCAAGGACATGGGATTGCATCTTGCTTCTGATTGGTAGGCGACCGCTCTACCACCTGAGCCACAGCCACCTTTTTTTAAAGTAAAGTCTGGCTTCAAGCTTTACAATAAGCAGTGAATTGTTACTGATGGTTCCTGATGGGACTATTCCGATCAGAGAAGTACTGCATCTGCATCTAACAGCTCTAAGCTAACCTATGTGAACTTCTATATTGCACAGCTCTATGTTCTACCCTTGTGTCATCTAAATATTTCAAACTAACGTTTCCGTTGCCTGCAGTTGTTGCACAGCGTCTTGCATTGTTAAAAATAGAGACATGAAGATGAATGAATTATAGATAGAAATGGAAAAATCAACTCACCCAATAATGAAATGTATGAGTTTTCTTCTGCAAAGGTCATGTGAGGTCTTTTTAATGGAAACATTGTGCATTTAGGCTTGGTAGCATCAGATGTGTACCATGTGCAGGCTTTTAATATCTGGACTTTGATGCTGAGGTGCAGCACAGCAAAAGATAACAAAAATTCACACAATTTTCTTTGGATCAGATTCTAAAATGTTGGCATTTAACAAGGTAGGTGGTAAGGTGAGGTAAATATTCATCCAACAGCCTCAATCTCAAACAGAGCCCTTTAATACTGGATATCTGCTGACACTGTGACAAAACCGATACTTATATTTACATAACAGACGAGGATATGCATGTTGATCAACGATGTTCCACTAGCATGGACACAACCATGTGTTACCATACCATACCATACCAACTTTATTTGTTAAGCACTTTACAACAACCAAAGTTGACCAAAGTGCTGTACAGAAACACAAACAAAAACATATTTATAATAAACAACCATACAATTAAAAAACACACAAAGTAACAAATAAGAACAAGTAAATGAAGTCGACATCTTTACTATGTGTCAAAAGCCAAAGAGAAAAGATGGGTTTTGAGAAGGGCCTTAAAAACAGATAAAGAAGAGGCCTGTTTTACATGCAAAGGCAGATCGTTCCATAGTTTAGGGGCAGACACAGCAAAGGCACGGTCCCCTCTAATCTTACGCTTAGTTTTAGGCACAGTCAGGAGCAGCTGATCATCTGACCTGAGACGGGTTTATAAGAGTGTAGAAGCTCAGAGAGGTCTGGCGGAGCAAGACCATTTAGTGATTTAAAAGCAAATAACAGAATTTTAAAATGGATCCTAAATTAAATAGGGAGCCAGTGTAGTGAAGCTAAAATAGGGGAGATGTGCTCATGTTTACGTGTGCCTGTTAAAAGACGTGCTGCTGCATTTTGTATCATCTGGAGACGGGTGATGGAGGACCACTAACCCCCACATATAGTGAATTACAGTAGTCCAGCCGTGTAGTTATAAAGGCATGGATTGCAGTTTCAAAATGTTGCCTTGACAAAATTGGCTTTATTTTGGCCAGTTGCCTCAAATGAAAGAAGCTTGATTTGACAACAGCTTTGATTTGATTGTCAAATTTAAGCTCAGGGTCCACTTTAACTCCCAGGTTTATAATGTTAGATTTAATATAGGGTACCAAGGAGCCCAAATCTACAGGCAGGGTCCCAGTGGTGCCTCCAAAAACCATCACTTCTGTTTTTTAATCATTGAAACTTAAAAAGTTCAGAGCCATCCAGGCTTTTATGTCGTCAAGACAATTTAGTAGTTGTCCAACTGAGTTATCGTTAAGAGGTACATAAATCTGACTGTCATCTGCATAACAGTGGAAAGAAAAGCCGTACTTTCTAAGTATGGAACCAAGTGGAAGCAAATACAAAGAGAAAAGTAGAGGGCCGAGGACTGAGCCCTGTGGGACCCCACACGAGAGAGGAGCAGAGGAGGATACAAAATCACCTATGCTAACACAAAAAGTTTGAGTCTCTAAATATGACCTAAACCACTCCAGTGCTATGCCACTGATGCCCACCCACTGCCTTAAACGTGAAATCAATATTTCATGATCCACTGTGTCAAATGCAGCGGTTAGATCTTAAAGCACAAGGATAACACAATCGCCAGAGTCAGTCGCTAAAAAGATATCATTAAAAACTCTTAAAAGAGCGGTTTCGGTACTGTGCAAAGTTTTGAAACCGGACTGGAAAACCTCTAGTATTTTATGTTCTTCCAAAAAGGCCAATAATTGACTGTGCACAATCTTCTCTAAGATTTTTGAAAGGAAAGGCAATTTAGAAATAGGCCTGAAATTTGCAAGAACTGACGGATCTAGAGCAGGTTTTTTAATCAGAGGTTGAATTACTGCATGTTTTAAAATTTCAGGGATCACACCCGAGGTCAGACTACTATTTATAATTGTAACAACAGATGGTCCCACAGTAGGGAAAACCTCCTTAAATAGTCGAGGGGGGACAGCATCATTTGGAGAACCCGAGGGCTTCAAGTGACCAACAACCTCCTCTAAAAAAGAAAGAGTCAACGGCTCAAAATGATCAAAAACAGCCGAGCAGGGGACAGAGATTGAAGGGTTTGAAGCTGAAGGTGCAATTTGAGACCTAATAGAAGTGACCTTATCAATAAAAAAGCAAAGGAAGTTTTCACACATAGCAAGAGATGCCTCCATACAAGCATTCTGGGGGGCATTTAAAAGTGAGTCAATGGTGTTAAATAAAACATGAGGCTTGTGACAATTTGCCAGAATAATATCTGAGAAATATTTTCTTTTAGCATCCTTCACAGTTTCCTGGAAATGATGCCAACAATCCCTTAACATCTGAATAGACACCTGCAGTTTGTCCTTCTTCAACTTGCGCTCAGCTCTACGGCACTCTCGTCTGGCAGCATGAGTCATGTCATTCAGCCAGGGCTCAAATTTAGTTTTAGGCTGCCTGGATTTTAATGGAGCCACAGTGTCTAAAACAGTTTGGCAGGTGGAGTGAAACCATGAGCTAAGCTCTTCTGTGTGCAATACAGACTCAGGAGTGTTGATGTTCTGACTGAAAACAGCCGAGAACTGAGCAGCAGTGGAAGGGTTAATCATGCGACAGCGCCGTGCAGCAGCGCGAGGTTTAAATGTATGACAGGCAAGAGCAGTCTCAAATAATACAGGCATATGGTCAGAAAATACTGCGTCACATATCTCTAGATTAAGAACAGGCAAGCCATATGATAAAACAAGATCAAGTCTAAGTTAAAGATTTAATGAATATTATGAATGTGCAGATGAACATTATGAATGTGTAAAATTTATGTGGATGTTGTCTGATGGCTGGTCTGGGAGGATGTGTGATGACCGTGTGGAAGAGACTCAGAGAGGGGGTTCCGTCTCAGAAGCAGTTTTCGCCCGAATAGTTAACAGACCCCCAGACGGTACCTAGAAGAGACATGAGAGAGATATGCAACAGGAAGGGAAGTGGGGGAAGATGGATGAAGGACAGGGAAAGGGAGGGTGGGTCAAACAATCAGAGACACGAGCCTGGCTGCTCAGAACAGTATTTGTAGGTCTGTCTGGTGATTAGAGGTGTGGTTTAGGCGTGGCCCTGCTCCCGAACCTAAGTTAACAAATGAACTCCATACCAACGATTGCAGTGTTGGGAGTAACGCTGTACAAAAGAAACGCAATTACAGTAGTGTATTCCTTTTTGCTGTAACGCAGCAATATAAGGCATTACTAATTACATTTCGGTAATATTATACTTGTTACAATCTCAGTAACGCGAGTTACAACGCGTTTTAAAGGAACAGTTATTGCCGTTTCACCAACACATGAAACATTTCTTCACAGGAACAAAAGACGTGTTATTTCCTGTTGGTGTAGTTGATGGTTGAGGTGACTGCAGATACATCTGCGATGTGGATATTATTTTCTGGAGTTATTACGCTGTGTTGAAGCGAGCTGTCCCAGAGTCAGAGCCAGAACCAGAGACGGTAGGGACGACATGTGTCCAACAGGGGACGGTACGTCAGCACGGACAGTAGAGTGTCCAATAAATGTTTAGGGCTTGCTACACGTGATATCAATGCATTTTATCAGCCATGGAGTGTAACTATGGTAACTACGCCTGCAGAGGGACGGCCTCAAATGAGGACACTCGTCTTTGTCCTGTGACCAATAATGTTCAATGTGTTGCAGTTTTACAACAAGAAAGTGAGCAGACAGACATGTTTTACATCCAGCGTCTCACGTTCATCTCAGTAGGCTTGCAAGAGTACACAGACAACTTCTGAGTAGGCTACTTCAAAATAAAAGCACTTCCTGTGACAGTTTGCAGTAAAACTAAATTACTGATAAACAAATAAGGTTGTGTACCTGTAAATAATGTTCATATTATACTTTTAATTGAGTATTTTCATTCTCCTACTTGCCTATTGTACGTTTTACTCCTCTATTTTCATAGCTGGAGTTACTCTGCATTTTCATATTAATTATACAACATATTATGAATAATAAGATGTATTAAAGTGGATGAAGAGGGGACTTTACTGATGTGGTAGTAAAATTCACACTCTAGCTGCCATGTCAAACTTCAGCTGTTATTTTGGTAAAAGTAATGCAAAAGTAGTGTAACACATTACACTTCAGAGACAGTTATATTGTAATAAGTAATTACTCTCAAATGACTTGTAATCTATAATGTATTACATTATGTAACTTGCCCAACACTGTTTAATTGTCACACAGTGACACATTCTGGAATGATTTTTCAGTTTCAACTTGAAGAACAGTCTGTGTGTGGGGGCCAGGTGTTAAAACCATGGACTCAAACACCCGGATCCTGTCTGCGTCAGGCAGTGTTGTGCCTCTCTTTCTAGGCGTCCTTGACAGATCACTCAGTTCTGTCACGGCTTCGTACATAAGATTACACACAAAAGACACAGAGGTGAGAACGTCCCTCATATGTAGCTCTCTCTGTTGAATCCCTGGTGACATCATGAGCCGCACTAGAAAAGTGTGTCTGAAGCTCTGTGTAATTCTCCCAAACAGCCTCCACAGTTCTCACACTTGAAGCTACGCTGCATATTGAGAAAACACAGCCAATGACAAGGAGACGCTGCCCAACACATTGTGCAGATGGTTCTCTCAACAAGACCAAAGTTATTTGTATACTGTCGATGTGATTTCAGTATCAAATATCACTTGAGCCTTAAAAAACTTAAACATCCCTTTGTAAAGTACATTTTAGATTTTAGACAGATAAAATGTGTGGGATTAATTACGAGTTAACAATGGGTACTCATGCGATTAATTGCGTTAAAAAAATGTAATTGTTTGACCGCTCTACTTTTATGATATCAGAATTCTTCATTTTGTAGCCTAAAAGTAGTTTATTAATTAACTATTATTTCTCATTGTCTGTCATTTGTCTTTTACAGACAAAGTCTGATGGTTTGGTTCTTTTTTGGTTTTTGGCCCTGTCTTGTCTTGTCTCCTTGTGTTTGTTCTTAGTTTCTTCCCCGGTCTTGTTGTTGATCCTGTCCTGTGTTCCCCTGAGTGTCTGTATGTTCTGTTTCCTGTTTTATTTTGAAGTCTGGTTTTTTTCTCGCCCTGTCTTTAGTCCTACTTCCTGTGTCTTCCCGCTCTTGTGATTACCTGATGTTTTCCACCTGATTCCCTGCCCTCTTGTCACCTCATTACCTTGAGTATTTAACGTCTGTGATTCCCTCGTCTCTTGTCAGATAGTTTTGTCCAGTCCTTGTGATCCTTGGTTGGTCTGTCTGTTCCAGAAGACGTTTCCCTCATTTGTTCCTGTTCCCTGGGTTTTGCCGTGAGTTTGTCTCTGTTTTTGCTTCCTGTCTCCCTCTTGCCTTTTCCCCCCGGACCTCTTTTTATTTTTGGATTATGGAGTTGTTTTTTGGATGGCGTTTTTGCCTTTCTGTTTGGTTATTCATGAACTTGTTATTGCAATAAACTCTGGACTATATCTCATTCTGCCTGCCTGCCTCTTCCTGCGTTTGGGTCCTCACGTCTCTACACGTAACACCAAGTCTGTTATTTCAAAAATATGTGAATAATGGTCCAAAATTACGTTAAATTCATAGTTTTGGGGATTTTTTGTTTTGTTTTGATTACAGGGTTCCACTAGTAATATCTGGCCATTTTCACATCTTGCAACAACTTATACTGGAATAACCGCAACAGAGAGGAGAACGTTAAACATCGACAGCAAAGATGTGACTAGCTGATAGACATTGTGGCCGGGTTGCTTCAACTAAAAGAGTAAAAGCCCCTAATCAGCTGATGGGGGAAGCAAGAGAAGAGGAAAAAAGAAGTGGAATGAGTGAGAAACAAAATACCGTGTTGACTGAGTTCATGCTAAGCTGCATTGGTGCCAGAGATTACCACAGCAAACAGTATTCATATGAGAAGGTTGTTGAATATTAAGATATGAATTCACTATACAGACAACAATTTGACAACTCATTTCTATTTCATAATTTAAATGTAAATGTAGCGCTTCTCTAGTCTGAACGACTACTCAAAGCGCTTTTACATAGTACAGGAACCATTCACCATTCACACACATTCATACACTGTGGCCGAGGCTGCCGTACAAGGTGCCATCTGCTCATCAGATAAACATCGGGGGCAACTTGGGGTTCAGTGTCTTGCCCAAGGACACTTCGACATGGGACTGCAAGGCCGGGGATTGAACCACCAACCTTCCAATTGGCAGGCAACCGCTCTACCACTGAGCCACAGCTGCCCCTATTTAAAATTTGTATATATGACCAAAGCCTAACCATGCGTACTATGTTAGCTGCACAGATCAGCTACAGGCCTTAATGTGTTTTAACTATTCCTCCATAAGGAACACAGAGTCATCATCATATATTTGTTAGGTCACTTCATCTTTAATCCCTTCCTGTTTTATTGCTTACACAGAATCAGGTATTGAGTTTGAGCATCAGTTGTTTTTTTTCCATGAAACAAACAGATTGATTCTGTGTATGAGGGTAGTGTGTTTTGTGTTTGTGTTTGGGGGGGGTTGGCTGACAGGATAGTTCCGTCAGATTGATTGTTTCATGTAAACTGGGCAGGGAACCATTACAGTTATGGGCTTGTGTCACAGATTACGTAATGCCACAATTATGCATTAGCATATACTACAGTATAAGCCTGTTCTAAGTCAGGTTGATTGCTACGTGAGCTACATAAACTAGTCTGTAATCACACTGTGACTATGGTGTGTGTGTGTGTGTGTGTGTGCGCATAATACTTAACCCACTAACCCCATAACCAGTTATAATAACAGTTAATTTGTCAATTTGAATAACTGTAAGCAGTATTTTTAAAGTACCAAGATTTTTTTTTTTGTGTTCAGTACAACTTCAGCTAAAATAATATCTAAGGTCGTTTTCACACTTACAGTTCATTTTCTTTGGTCTGAATCAGTTGATGAGTTTGTAAACAAGTTTTCCTTGGTTCTCTTTCCTTTCACACAAAAATCCAATTGTACCAAAATGCTTTATTATTATTATTATATCCTTTTTTTATTAGGACCGCTGAAGACAAGAAACGGGAAAAATGAGGGGGATGACATGCAGTAAAAGGCTGCGGGTCGTAATCGAACCCGGGCCGCTGCAATAAAGACCGAGCCTTAGTACTTAGGACTAAAATATTATATAATATCTGATGTGTAAATCAATAACAGGTACTTCAGAACCAAATTTTTTACCTTAGTACTTATTACATAGCTCACATTTGTCTTGCTCAATTAAACATGAGTGTAGTTGGTTAGAGAACAGAAACGTTAGGATGTTAACTAGAACCAGTAATTGAACTTGTGAGTTAATGTAACAGCTTCAGACTGCTGTTTGAAGAACACTTTGCAACCTGCAGCAAACTACAGCCAGCTGAAGCTGAAAACCATAGCACCAGTGTTGGTATTTGTCTTCGTTTATGTTTATTTGGAGTATAAAGATATGTATGATGGTGTAGTGAACACACTCTACATGACAGTGAGAACATCCGTCAAAACTATTAGTTTTGTGCTCTCTGACACCTAAGAACACTGTCTTCTCTGTGCACAGCCTCAGTTTGAGCTCTTCTTCACAGAAAGAATGTCTACAGAAAAAAAGGTCTTTAAAGGAATAGTTTTGGGAGACAGGTTGTGGAGAGTTTTTCTCTCAGAGGAAACCTATTTTCTGGGACTTAGAGTTTCAAATATGAATACAGCACTCTAGCAGCAATGCCAAGAGCACATGATCTCTTTGAAGTTTTTCTTCTCGGGATAAGTTCCCTGTGTAATAGTGCATCTTGTGTTTTTCTGAAATCAAAAAGATTTTCCCGCTTAAGCTTCATGTTGTGGATTAGGAGTTTATAATTACAGTTGTTGGTGATGAGAGCTATAATCTCATTGGCAAAACCTTATAGGGTTGATATTGTACACTGGAGCAATCTCTACAGGCTGATGGTCGATTGCTGTAACTCTAATGTCCAGCAGAAAGTCGTGGCTATTAACGTATTTGCGGCCATTTGCTTCATAGGACAGGGACAAAACTACTTATACTGAAAGATTTTTGTTACTGTCAGCCAAAGGGGAAAGCCTCTCCTCTCCTCTAAGCGTAGCTCCTATGGCGCCATTTTGATGCTAATAAGCCATCACCTGCCATTAGCATTCCATTGTGTTACGGTTAACGGAACTGAGGGCCCAAATGTAGAGATGATAAGCAGGAAGTGAGAGTGGTTGACTAGGGTTTATTTCACAAAAACATAAAGTCAAAACTACCACAGGAATCAGAAATGCAAAACACACAACTCCAGAAAAACAGAGTCCAAAATCCACAGAGAGACAAAAATCCCCAAAAAAGGGTCCATAGAGAAAAGGGAAAACTCACCGTAGGGAACAGTCCAAATGAAAAGCAAAAGGACGGTGAACATGCACAGCAACACACAAAAGGATCTGACAAGAGACAGAGGGAACACAGAGGTTAACAGGTGAATCACATCAGGGCGGGGACGACAATCACAAAGGTGGGAAAACACAAGACAGGTACACAAGACAGGGAAAACACAAGACAGGTAGTAAATCTACACAAGACAGGTAGTAAATCTACACAAGACTAGACAGAAGAACAGACTATCAACATAAAACAGGAACGGAACAGAATCAAGACGGGTAGTACAACCGGGCGACAAGGGAGGACACACGGAGTGTAACAGAAAACTGCATAAAAATGACAGGAAACAATAACAGAACCCCAAAACCAGCAGAAACCATAACACCATTGGCTCCCATTCATTTTGGCGCCACTTTGACAGCAAATAACTTAACTGAAGAGTTTAAAGACTCTATTTGTCCATTGTTAATTTTGAAAGAAACATGAAAGTTTAGAAATTATTCTTGTATTTATTGTTAGATTCTCTAGTATATAAATTTCAACTGGTATTTAGAACAGGTGGTCAAGTCATTGTCCTTAAGGAGTTCTCAGCTTTGTTTCATTGGCTTAAAAAGTTGAGGTAAAGTTTTCATCCTTTCCTCTCCCTTGTGTCAAGCCTTTTAAAAAGAGAAACACTTAGAAGGTGTGTGATATGGTCAGGCATTGTAAAAAATAATTAGCTCTGAAAAGACAGCATTTTATGCTTCTGCTGGCATAGAAGAGAACAGTATTTAACAGACCTGACAGCATATTCTCATTGGAACAGCAGACACCCCCCCTCTATCTGTCCTCTCAGCCCGTGAACTGTAGATCTTTGTCTGCCGTGGATCATTGTTCTGTGGAGGAAACATAAAAGTCCTGAGGTGGTTAAGACGACTAAATAGACTCTATGCTTTATCTGATTTGAACAGTGAAGCGGAGCATTGGGATGAGCACCGACGCTGGAGGTGGCACCGCAGCAGCATCATCACTACATGCCATGACTCATGATGACAGAAGTGAGCCCAGCCAGCGTTTATCGTCTTTAGCACTTGTCAGGGTTCATCACACCCTGGTCTTTGCCACACACTGACAGGTCACAGTGTTGTGACCACTGTGGAAGAAAAGAAAAGCTGCTGTCTGGTGCTGGGAATCCTGCTTAAACCAATCTCAATCGTCTTGGGCGGCGCTAAGGCCTGGACGCAGAGACGGTGGCTCTGCAAAATGGTTGTTTTGATTCAATATTTGCACCCAACAAAAGGAAACACCACATACAGTCTTTATTTAATTTCATTTATAGTCCTATGGGGAAATTACAATTTACACTCTGTTGTTATTACACACTACAAACACATGCTCAGGTCCTATTCATGCACTAATGGAGATATCTTAGAGTGGGTGGACCAGCACCTTGATCGGTTGAGGGGGGCTCTGTGCCTTGCTCAAGAGCACCTTGGCAGTGCCCAGTAGGTGAATTAGCATCTCTTCAGCTACCGGTTCACACTCCGTACTTCAGTCCAAACAGGGACTCGAACTCCTTTCAGACTGAGCAAATTTCTGTAGAGTTTGACAGAAACCAAGTAAGTAACCCATGTATTTGTGCACACAGTGCCGTGTAGGGTGTAGTGTTGCGTGATCCATAGCAATCCCACCAATTGGCCCCAAACCGTCCTGAGTACATGCTGTACTGTTCCCCGAAGGCACCCATCAGGCCTGCCTCCTTCAAGACCTAAATGTGCTGTATTTATATAGCGCTTTTTCTAGTCTTAACGACTACTCAAAGCGCTTTTTACATCATACAGGATACATTCATACACATTCACACACATTCATACACTGTGGCCGAGGATGCCGTACAAGGTGCCACCTGCTCATCAGATAAACACTCACACACATTCACACAATGGCAACTCAGGGTTCAGTGTCTTGCCCAACTTCGACATGGGACTGCAGGGCCAGGGATTGAACCACCAACCTTCCAATTGGCAGGCAACCGCACTACCACTGAGCCACAGCCGCCCCAACTGCTCCTCTGTGCTCTACCGCATCTCCTCCAACCTTGGATCTAAGAGGGATTTTCTGGATCCACCTCTGCCTGCCCGACATCCAGCCTCAGCCGGTCCTGCAGCCCTCACCCCTGTTCCATTCAGCCTGTAGTGATTCCATTAAAAGTCTTTTTAATCCCGCTACTCTGTGGATGGTGTCAGGTTCAACGGCCAGGTCATCAGATGAATGGAGACGGGACAGGGCGTCGGGTGTAGTGTTGCGTGATCCAGGACAAAAAGACTAATTGAAATCAAACATTCAAACAAACACAAACAACATTGAAACATTCAGAACATGCTCAAATCAGCATGGCACCAAGATGACTGAGTTGAATAAAAAACAGGTTTCTAAACATTTGTATTATAATAAATTAATCAGGAACCACAGTGAAACTAACATTTATATAGGGATTCACAACGCTATGTTCTGCCCTAACTTCATTTTTTTGGCTACCAAGAAGAACCTTTAGAACTTGAAAGAACCCTATACAATCCTTGAACAACCATTCCCCAAATATAGAGGTTCTTTAATCAGTAATGGCTCTTTGAAGAACCGTAGACTCCTTTGAACAACCGTTAAAACAAATTATTTTTCTGTGTGTACTCGCTATCACTCTCTGCCATCTGTGATGTCTGACTGACTTACAAGTGCACTGCATTAGCATTTTCTTTTTTTCTGTTTTATGGCAGGTAGCAACCAGCATTATGGTGCATTACCACCATCACAAGTCACTGATCTGTAGCTTCTGAGAGAACCCATTGACAGAAAAAAAGAAAACACCGGTGAAGTTTTGATGTACTATACACAAGATGTTCCTGAAGATGTTTTTAGTTGGAGGTCCCCTGATGACATAGGAGAGAATGGGCCTAACTTAACCCCTGGAGCCAAGTGAAGTCAAGTTCCAGTTATAACCCAACTAAGCTTCTCTCTTTCGACAGATGCACAGCAGAAATACAGTAGCTTATTACATTTGTGCTTTACTAAAAATGGCATTTACCTGCTGGCCTTTCCCCCAGCCAACCTTTCTCAAAGTCACAACAATAGCAATAATTCAGAAAGCACATTGACACAATCAGATTACAGGTTACCTAATCAGAGTAAGTGATTTTTTTCTAACCAGGAACACATCACCTTTTGTTGCTGTCAGCTAAAAACAGAGCTTTGATTACCAAGCATGTTGGCGGGCTCTGTCCTGAGTCCACATCATCCAGTTTAAAATAAGACACCAACACACAGCAGCCAGATCCAAGGTGCCCTGTGACGGTGGGTCCACAAACTTAGCACTGAACATACTGGTGTCATTGTACTGAAAGCTGTTGGTGGATCTCTCATGTAAAACCCAGAGACATGGTGTGGTCTAAACTACAACAGCAGGATCTCAGCAATAATTAGTTGGTGTTCAGATTTGTTTCTTTGATTTGTTGTATGTGGGAAACAGTTCCCAGATAGATTAGAATTGGGATATTTAAAGAGCAGAAGAAGTCGTAATCATGTTGTCATCAAGAGGAAGGTAAGCATCGACAGCCACTCCCAAAACAACTGCAATGAATAAAAAAAGTTCCTGGGGTGTTCCCTTTACACTCTGGCCTGTGATAATCCAGCATTAAGGCATCCTTTCCTATCCTGGGCTGGGACACACAATCATACAGTTTGATAAGGGACTTATTGGACTTTAACTTATCATTGCACCTTCAGTAATGTAGTTGTCCTCAATTTAGGTCATCCTGTACATCTCATCTGCAGTCTTTCCTGTATCCACCATGTGTGATTGTGTGTTTTTATGTGTGTGTGTGTGTGGGGGGGGGGACGGAGCAGCAGCAGCCCCGCCCGCTGCAGCGAGCCGACAGGATTGAAACAGCAACTTTCAGTAACTTTATAGTGAAAAAACGTTAGAGAGTACATTGATGTTAAAATGTATACAGGTTGGCAGGACGTCTTTTGCTGTACGTTTTGTTGGTGTGATGTTCAAGTCACACACGTCTCGTCTTCATATCACAAACAAGGAAATGAATTTGACCCTTTCTCACTCCCGATTGGTCTGTGGCTGCACGTGGTACTGCTGGGATTGTTGCATCCTCCTGTGATGCTGGCCCCTGATTGGTCTGGGCCAATAAGCAACTGCGTACTCTGCTTACCGATAGTTACGCTTCTGAATCACTCAATTATCATTGGCTACCAGCCAACGGGGCAGGTAGATTGACAGTGTTACCCACCAATTGCAATGTTCACCAGCATTTGGCAGGTGGGCGGGTGTTAATTTCATGCCCTGACCGTTATCATAAGTGTCGTGATTTCCCTGGCAGACAACTCACATCATGGCGTTAACACAGACTAGCTACAGCTAGAACAGCTGAGTGTAAATGATGCAGATACTAAGAACTAATTTGAGTTTCATTGACATTGTTCATCCTGCTTAGAGAAATATATTAAAAACACAAACCTCCATTGCTGTAAACATCGCCTCACACTATAATCTCATACAATATACAGAATATCGATAGCACTGATACTAACATTAGCTTGCATATGCTTGGGAACCTGAGAGCTGAAATGAAATGGTACCAAAATAAAATAAAACTTTTATTGCACTGGAAGGGACAGTCATGGACAAAGTCGTTGCTAATTTTGCGTTTAGCCTCCATAGAAGTTAGAACGTGCCGTTGGTTGGTTGTTGTTTACAATTTCACCGCTAGATAAGAGAAAATCTTACTTAATGCAGTTTTAAATTATATGTAGATGTCTGTTCAAAAGATATGCCTCCATTTGTGAAGTTGGATATGTTTCAGTTATCTGGATAAATACTTTTATTTTATTAGTATTTTTATTTTATAGATGTTTGTTCTGAATAGACCATTATAATAAAATCAGTATAGATGATCCCCCTGCAATGATTGTTAGGACCCCATATG
This sequence comes from Etheostoma perlongum, assembly GCA_026937815.1. Taxonomy (NCBI): domain Eukaryota; kingdom Metazoa; phylum Chordata; class Actinopteri; order Perciformes; family Percidae; genus Etheostoma; species Etheostoma perlongum. The sequence goes on from CM049388.1 coordinate 19,198,646, forward strand.
GGTTGCGGAGACCCTGGCCTATATAACTTGAGTTTGCTTTTGTTGCACCAGAAACAAACTCTCTACCGGTCTTGACTGTGTAATAGTAGTAGTATAGCTCCACCTGCTGCTGATTCCTGACAACCATCATTGAATCAAGTCAACAATGAAAAACATTTAAAGGCTTACCACAAGGATAGTAGAAGTAAAAGGGGTACAGGAGAGCAAAATCAATTCAGTGCATTAAAGCAACATTTTTTATATTGACCTTAGTGGTCCCCTAATACTGTACCTGGAGTCTCTTTTATATAGACATTAGTGGTCCCCTAATACTGTATCTGGAGTCTCTTTTATATAGACCTTAGTGGTCCCCTAATACTGTATCTGAAGTCTTTTATATAGACCTTAGTGGTCCCTAACACTGTATCTGAAGTCTCTTTTATATAGACCTTAGTGGTCCACTAATACTGTATCTGAAGTCTCTTTTATATAGACCTTAGTGGTCCCCTAATACTGTATCTGGAGTCTCTTTTATATTGACCTTAGTGGTCCCCTAATACTGCATCTGAAGTCTCTTTTATATAGACCTTAGTGGTCCCTAATACTGTATCTGAAGTCTCGTTTATATAGACCTTAGTGGTCCCCTAATACTGTATCTGGAGTCTCTTTTATATTGACCTTAGTGGTCCCCTAATACTGTATCTGAAGTCTCTTTTATATAGACCTTAGTGGTCCCCTAATACTGTATCTGGAGTCTCTTTTATATAGACCTTAGTGGTCCCCTAATACTGTATCTGAAGTGGACCATGGACAGGTCCCCCTCTGTTTTACTAACACATCTCTGTTTCAGCACCATGGACAGGTCCCCTTTGTTTTAGTATTTAGTACGGTCTCAGCACCATGGACATTTCCCTCTGTTTTAGTAACACTTCTCTGTTTCAGCACCATGGACAGGCCCCCCTCTGTTTTAGTAACACATCTCTGTTTCAGCACCATGGACAGGTCCCCCTCTGTTTTAGTAACATATCTCTGTTTCAGCACCATGGACAGGTCCCCCTCTGTTTTAGTAACATTTCTCTTTTTCAGCACCATGGACAGGTCCCCCTCTGTTTTAGTAACACATCTCTGTTTCAGCACCATGGACAGGTCCCCCTCTGTTTTAGTAACATATCTCTGTTTCAGCACCATGGGCAGGTCCCCCTCTGTTTTAGTATTTAGTACGGTTTCAGCACCATGGACAGGTCCCCTCTGTTTTAGTAACATATCTCTGTTTCAACACCATGGACAGGTCCCCTCTGTTTTATTACAGTTTTTCTCCATTGGTTTGGCTCATTTCTTGAAACAGAAATTACATTCTCAAAACTCTAGGATCATTTGGCAAAACATTCTTACAGTTTAGCACAACACTATAGCTCACTTGCAAAAGCTCATATCTCTCCCAAAACAGTTCACTCATGCTTCAAAACTAAATTCATTTCTCATATAAAGAGTCAGTGCCACCAAAATGGCAAAGATCCTTCTCAATTGCTTCGCTCATTTCTCAAAACAGACCGGACATTCTCAACACTCTTGGTGCTTTTGCCAAAATAACGTGGATGGTTCGGCACAACACCATGGTTCACCTGCAAAAGCTCATACCTCTCCCAAAACAGTTCACTCATGTGTCAAAACTAAATTTCCTTCTCATTTAACCAGTCAGTGCCCCCAAAATGTTTTGTCCCTTTAGCATTATGTAAGCACTGCAAGTCAAAATGTTTAGATATTTTGTCACTATGGCGGAGGACATGGAAATATCCCTCATATCCACCTTTCAGTCTCAGCCCAGTCCTTCATTAACAATGGTGACAACCCTACAATGCGTGAGCTTAGAATTGTAAGGTTCTATCTCTGTTTAGGGTAGTTCTGAGATATTGAGCATCAAAGTTTTTACATCCCAGCTGACAAAACCGTTATGTAGTATAATCTTCTATTATAGCCTTATCTATTACATGTAATCTTTCTTTTTTGTCTTTTTTTTTTACAAAAATAACACCACACAGGCATTACTGTAATAAACACCTAATGGATCAGATTGTGTCAAAAACTCAATGTTGACCAAAAGTGGAAATATAACCTTATAATTCTAAGCTCACGAATGGTTACTGTACTATTTTTTGTGCTTACACAATACAATTGTGTATAAAACTGAAAAAAGAAATAGGATTTCACAAAAATATATACTGTAATACAGAATTTTATTATCATTCACACACATACTGTAAAGTAACTTCTATACATCAGAGTAAAAAGAAAATGTATACAGCATAACACTGTAATATAAACACACAAATAAAAAATCAATGAAAATTATATACAGCCTACAGCGCCCTCACCCTCCCTCTCCTGGCCACCGTCCTCACCCTTCCTCTCCTGCACATCCTCACCCTCCCTCTCCTGGCCAGGGACATCCACCGTGGCCTGGTGGCCAATTATATTACGGCCACGTCTTCGGCCCTTGGCCAGGTTGAAGCCAGCTTCATCCACAAACACGAGGATGTGATGGGTCTCATTTCCTTCCAATGCCATTATTCTCTACAATAGCATAAAAAAGAAAACATCAAATGAGTCATACAGAAGAGTCATTCACTACAGTTACAGACAATTACATAGGAATGTTCTATGTTCTCCACAAGTTCAATATACTACTGGCCACTACATGTACCCCAATGCAGACATACTACAGGGGTACTTGACAGAAAGGGGAGGGGGGGTAATCATCAATGACTAGACTTACTGAAATGTTACAGTAAAACCCACAGTATTATATAGATTTACATGGGAGGCACTGATTGCAGCTCTTTGACCCCTTTTCTTATTGTATGTTATATTCTTCAAAATAAGGATTATAATGATAATTGCATCATACAGTAAGCTGCTGTTTTTAGCGAAAATGTTGAAGTCAGATAAATCAAATACTTTCATACCTGAATATACAAATTGGGTAAAGTGGGTACTGAATCCAACAAAGTTTGGTAACCACTGCTTAATTGTTAAAAGGTAATGATGGACAACCAGTAACTAACTTACATGTACATACTGGTACCGCAGCTCTTTCACTCTGTCAGAGTTCCTCTCAAATGGTACCCTGTAAATTTGCTTCATTGTCATCTAATGCTTCTTCAATGTCCGGTCTATTGTGGAGATGCTTATGAAGTTGATATTTTGGAATATGGCATTGTCTTGTATGATTGCAGCGCGGATCTGTTTCAATGTGATGGCATTATTTGCCATCACCATGTTACAGATCTCTTGTTCTTGATGTTCAATAAGAAGTTTTCTTCTGCCACCTGTACGAGGTTGTCGTCCAATCCTCGAAATAGAATTCAAAGAACAACACTCCATTTGTAATGTATACCTTATGTATTCCTTACTGAATGAGTTACCTATGTACTTGTATTATTTTTACTGTAACTTTACCACAATTCTAATTCATAACTGCACAGTGACTGGAATACAACTGTAAACTGTATTCTCAATACTGTAGAAAATAAACTATTCCATAGTTTATTTTGTCCAATGTTTTTCATTGTCATTTTTTAGTAACATAGCATTGAGGTAAGATATTAGTCACACACACACACACACACACACACACACACACAAAATGAATAGGTAAATATCAATGTGTAAATACATATATTTCTTGCTCTATGAACAGTGTCCTGTCATATACAACATATACAGTAATTCCATCATTGACTGACAACATACCTGTTTTCCCTGCGAAAGGTTTGGATGATGGAGGAGACTGTAGAGCGAGGCACATTAGGCTGCACTCGGCAACCTGCCTCCGCCATTGTGAGACCATGGTTGATGACATGGTCTATAATCGTGGCCCGAATTTCATCCGGGACAGCATGATGTCTTCGTGCTCCTCTGCCTCTTCCTCCTATTCCACCACCACGAACCCTTCCTCCTCCTCCTCCTCCTCCGTCCTCCTCCTCCTCCTCCTCCTCCTCCTCTTCCTCCTCTTCCTCTTCTACCTCCTCCTACTCGAGCAGGCAGTTGCTCTTGTTCATTTACCTGGCCAGGTGCCTCCATGTTCAGAAATTGTGCTGGTCTTGCATTGTCAAGATCTTTCTATACATGTTTGGGAACATTCACAGTCATGGACAGCACCTGTCATGTAACTAAACATACAGTGCCTTGCAAAAGTATTCGGCCCCCTTGAACTTTTCAACCTTTTGACACATTTCAGGCTTCAAACATAAAGATATAAAAAATTTATTTTTTGTAAAGAATCACCAACAACTGGGACACAATTGTGAAGTGGAACAAAATCTATTGGATATTTTAAACTTTTTTTAGCAAATAAAAAACTGAAAAGTGGTGCGTGCAAAATTATTGGGCCCCCTTGCGTTAATACTTTGTTGAGCCACCTTTTGCTGCGATTACAGCTGCAAGTCGCTTGGGGTACGTCTCTATCAGTTTTGCACATCGAGAGACTGACATTCTTGCCCATTCTTCCTTGCAAAAAAGCTCGAGCTCGGTGAGGTTGGATGGAGAGCGTTTGTGAACAGCAGTTTTCAGCTCTTTCCACAGATTCTCGATTGGATTCAGGTCTGGACTTTGACTTGGATACGTTTATTTATGAACCATTCCTTTGTAGATTTTGCTGTATGTTTGGGATCATTGTCTTGTTGGAAGATAAATCTCTGTCCCAGTTTCAGGTCTTTTGCAGACTCCAACAGGTTTTCATCCAGAATGGTCCTGTATTTGGCTGCATCCATCTTCCCCTCAATTTTAACCATCTTCCCTGTCCCTGCTGAAGAAAAGCAGGCCCAAACCATGATGCTGCCACCACCATGTTTGACAGTGGGGATGGTGTGTTGAGGGTGATGAGCTGTGTTGCTTTTACGCCAAACATAACGTTTTGCATTGTGTCCAAAAAGTTCGATTTTGGTTTTATCTGACCAGAGCCCGTTCTTCCACATGTTTGGTGTGTCTCCCAGGTGGCTTGTGGCAAACTTTAGACGAGACTTTTTATGGATATCTTTGAGAAATGGCTTTCTTCTTGCCACTCTTCCATAAAGGCCAGATTTGTGCAGTGTACGACTGATTGTTGTCCTATGGACAGACTCTCCCACCTCAGCTGTAGTTCTCTGCAGTTCATCCAGAGTGATCATGGGCCTCTTGGCTGCATCTCTGATCAGTCTTCTCCTTGTCTGAGCTGAAAGTTTAGAAGGACGGCCAGGTCTTGGTAGATTTGCAGTGGTCTGATACTCCTTCCATTTCAAAATGATTGCTTGCACAGTGCTCCTTGGGATGTTTAAAGCTTGGGAAATCTTTTTGTGTCCAAATCCGGCTTTAAACTTCTCCACAACAGTATTACGGACCTGCCTGGTGTGTTCCTTGGTCTTCATGATGCTCTCTGCGCTTTCAACAGAACCCTGAGACTATCACAGAGCAGGTGCATTTATACAGAGACTTGATCACACACAGGTGGATTCTATTTATCACCATCAGTCATTTAGGACAACATTGGATCATTCAGAGATCCTCGCTGTGAGTTTTCTGGAGTGAGTTTGCTGCACTGAAAGTTTAAAATATCCAATAATTTTTTGCACGCACCACTTGTTGGTTTTCAGTTTTTTATTTGCTGAAAAAAAGTTTAAAATATCAATAGATTTCGTTCCACTTCACAATTGTGTCCCACTTGTTGGTGATTCTTCAAAAAAAAAAAAAAATATTATATCTTTATGTTTGAAGCCTGAAATGTGTCAAAAGGTTGAAAAGTTCTAGGGGGCCGAATACTTTCGCAAGGCACTGTACTGTTTGATTGGTCATCTGAGATGTGTGAAACTCCTCCTTCGTTAGTAAAGTTCTAGTTTCACCTGACTGTCAATTGTTGTAAAAAAAAGTGTTTTAGTAACACATCTCTGTTTCAGCACCATGGACAGGCCCCCTCTGTTTTAGTAACATATCTCTGTTTCAGCACCATGGACAGGTCGCCTCTGTTTTAGTAACACATCTCTGTTTCAGCACCATGGACAGGTCCCCTCTGTTTACTAACACATCTCTGTTTCAGCACCATGGACAGGTTCCCTCTGTTTTACTAACACATCTCTGTTTCAGCACCATGGACAAGTTCCCTCTGTTTTACTAACACATCTCTGTTTCAGCACCATGGACAGGTCCCCCTCGGTTTTAGTAACACATCTCTGTTTCTGCGCTGTCTATAGACTCTCCTGTGTGTGTATTCACGTGTGAATCAGTGGTCTTTACTCCTGCAATGTGAAATCGTCTCATATCTTTTAATCCTGAGGGCTTACAGGGATTTAAACAATCACTCATTGTCGTTCCTAAGATACCTTTCCAAAGATATCTTTCTTAAGTAAAGCAAATAATAAGAAAGGGCTACAATCAGTGGAGCCACTCTGCCTTTCTTATATCAGTATGGCTTATGTGTTATTTGTGAAATGATGTAACTGGCAAATAAAGATTAAAACTGTAACTATAACACACTTTTTTGTGACTGTAGCTTTAGTTGAAAATTTTTGCATAACCTCCTCAAGTCCACCTTATGCTCTACACTCCTACACTGCATTTTGTTGTGCAATCCTGTACAAAACCATGAGCCTTTATAAACTATAAACTCACATCCACTGCGCATACAAATCTCTGTTACATTTTTGTTGAATAGCACACCTGATGTAAAACAAATTGTGAAATCAAGTTGATTATAAACTATGTTTAAAAACACTGACCATGCTGGTTCAATTGGTCAGGGGTATTTCCATTTTTGCATTTGATCTATTTAACCACTAGAGGGCAGCAAATGCTAAACCCTGAAAGACCAATGCCATTGATAAGATAAGATAAGATAAGATAAGATACTTTATTCATCCCACAATGGGGCAATTCCCTTGTTACAGAAGCATTTTTCTACAGTAGTAACAACAACAAGCCAACAGAAAAGCAAACAAACAACAACAGACAAGGTGCAAAACTTTAAAGTGGCATTATATAAAAGATATTGTTAATTAAAGTTAGGTGGCCATAGCACAAAAATGTTGCAGTGTAAGTGAATAAGTGACGTGAAATTAAATAGAAGAATATGTAAAATAAAAAATACAGCAAAACTTAAGTCCCCATAGTATAGATGATATGGAGTTTAACCATAAGTACTCAAATGGGAAAATTTAAATACAGATAATAATTGAATAATTGAAAGTGAAAGTCTGCCATCTTGGGAAAAAATGCAATTGAAATGATCAGATCATGTGAGATACAGGCTACATTACAGATATATATCTGAATTTTAAATCATTTCACTATGGCATTAATACTAGTGATTCATTGGTCCTAAATATTCCATTTGTTGGACAGAATTAGGCAAAACTGCAATTGAGTATTATGAGGCAGTGGTGGCCTAAAGGTTAAAGATGTGAGTTGGTGACCGGGAGGTCGTCATAAAATCCTACCTAAGAATCCTAAGATCCTAAGAACCTACCCAGACTAAATAAAGGTTCATAATAATCCTCCAAAATACTGTAAAGGGAACAACCTGCAGATTCTACTCAAATTGAAATTGCTCTGGCTTCTTTGTATTTCTTTCAATTCAATTTCAATTCTATTTTATTTATAGTATCAATTCATAACAAGCATTATCTCGAGACACTTTACAGATAGAGCAGGTCTAGACCACACTCCAGAATTTACAAGGACCCAACAGTTCTAGTAGTTTCCTACAGAGCAAGCAACAGTGCAACAGTGGCGAGGAAAAACTTCTTTTTAGGCAGAAACCTCGGTCAGACCCAGGCTCTTGGTAGGCGGTGTCTGACGACCGGTTGGGGTTACAATGAAGAGTGGCAATAATGTGACAAAATTTTTTAGTATGTAGTAGTTCTTTGTAGTAGTTCATGGCATAGCAGGGCACTGTGTGGCGTTACAAGGCACAGCAGGACGTAGCAGGACGTAGCAGGGCATTGCAGGACGTGTAGCGGGACCATGGCGACAGCTGCAACCAAGATTTTGGGGCCTCCTGATCCAAGGAAACACGCTGGGGGAAAAAGAACATAAGGACTCCGGGGAATGACTCCCCGGAGCTAGGTTAGTAACAAGCATTTCTAGGACATGGATGCACATAAATGGAAAGATAAAAAGATAGAGGAGAGAAGAACTCGGTGTGTCAAAGGAAGTCCCCCAGCAGTCTACAACTATAGCAGCATAACTAAGAGAGACAGGTTAAAGAGAGGAGCCTACGTTTACTTTGCTCCTGAGCTTCTGGGTAGAAAGTGTCAAGTTTTTCCAAATAAACTGGCTCTGTATCCAAGTTTGTTGATGACTGTTTTCTGTTTGGTTTGAATTGAAGCATATGTTGGATGTATTTGTCTCTAATCTTTAAACCAATCACAGGCGCCTGGATGCCATGATACTGCCCTCGTTAAATAGACAGTAGAGATAGCTGTAGGGGAGGGACATCCGACGTGCGAAAGGTGCGCTCGATGTCAGGCTTTATTGCAGCAATATCTATCCGCTGAGTCATATGAATAAATAGGCTACTGATTTCTAAAATTGTATGGCAGATATTTGCTGTGTTTGTCAGTTTCAGGTCAAGACCTCTGTCCTGTAAATCCCATAGCACTGACTAATAATGACCAAAAACTGTGTGCCAGCTTCTCTCAACAGATAGATTTACCCCTCACACACACACACACACACACACACACACACACACACACACACACACACATACAGGCACGCATGCACGCGCACACATGCTCACAAACAAACACAAGCAGAATTAATCTGGATTTGGTGGGTGGAAGATTGCTGCACTTGATGGAGAGCCAACCTCATGACATTACATAAAGCTTTTTTTTCCCTGTCTCGCTTCATTAGAGGTTTATCTATACAGACACCAACTGTTAGATGATCATATGGCCCAGACGGGTCAAAATCAAATACCATCATTTTTGAAAGCAGTGTTGCAGTGTGCTTAGTCATTATCACAGGATATGAGAAGCAGTTTAAGTTGGCTTTCATAATGTTAATCATTTGAGAGATAAATGAGCTGCCAGAGCAACAAAGAGAGGGAGAAGTCTCTACTGTGAATGTGATGCATGAAATTAAAGGATGAGTCAACAAAAAACAAGTTGGATAACATGTAACTGTAACATTTAAGAAAGTTTTGATTTTATTCCTTTTATTATCGCCAAAAGCTGTGTTACTGGAAGTTTTGTAACTACAGGTTACTTTTACCAATGTTGCTTTTCAAAGACTGATATTTATACTATAATTTATATAAATGCAAAATAAAAGATTTCCATCTTCATTTAGCTAGAATTCCTACAGTATAAAAGCCTCTGAAAAGGTTTTAGACCATCATGATACAACCCTAACCCAAACTCATTCTCCATTATGTGACATGGTTAAAACCCAGACTAAAGAAATAATAATTCAACACTTTGGGAAATATGCATATTCACTCTCTATATGAGTGAATATATGTATATGTAAGAAGATTGCTATCAATCAAAGGCTGGAGTCAGGATTTGGTTAGCCTAGCTTAGCATTAATACTGGAAGCAGGGAAACAGCTAGCCAGACTGTGTCCAAAGTTCAAAAACCCACCTGCCAACAGCTATGAATCTGAATAATTAACACTTCTTTGTAGTTTTAAGGCGCATTCAACACAAACCATAACTATTGGCAACCATCCATCGTCCATCAACTATCCATCTGCCCAGTGCTTTTGTGTAGTGCTCTATAGGCAATAGTGTGGATTCCAGATACAGTCAGCACCAAACCTGGCAACCTTAATAACCTCACCCAATGGCAGGACCTGGCTTTTTGTTGTTGTTTTCAGCAAACAAAGCTCTGATTAACCCACTGGACACTGCCTGCCCAGCACCAAACCGCAGACAGACACAGGTAGAGACTTGCTGGTGAACACAGTGGAGCATTTAGCAGCTGAAGTGCCAAATACTTTCACAGGAGTTGGTGGAGACTGGACCAGAGCTAAAAGGAGAGTGATTATTGGACAACTTCAAGTAAATGCTACTGATCCTCTGTGTCTGCTAGGTGTTTAAAAGTGCCCTGTCACACAAAACCGTTTTTTCTTGTATTTTTTTTAATATGTGAGGTCCATATTGTTATATCCGTTCAGGACAAATTGATCTGTGATTGTTTGGTTATGCCTTAACTCGTGTTAGTTTGTAGCGCCTCGGCGCATGCGTGAGATACAGTTGTTTTGGTCTAAAAGTAATGTAGCCCGGGCGCTTCAACAGCTCGTCCAGTGTCCTTATTAAACATAACACATATGTGTGTGTGTGTGTGTGTGTTACTGTATGTGGTGAATGTGAAGATGAACTGCTACCTCCTCTGTCAGCTCTAGCCACTGAAAAGAAATAAGAGGAGAAATCAGACCAATCACAACAGCTGGTCAGTCTGATGTCATGCTGCCTGAGCTCATTACTACTGAACAAACTACTATTTTTTTGGGACTGTTATTGCCACTCTTCATTGTAACCCCAACCGGCCCGTCAGACACCGCCTACCAAGAGCCTGGGTCTGGGTCAGGGTCAGGGTCTGGGTCTGGGTCTGGGTCGAGGTTTCTTCCCATAGGGCAGTTTTTCTTCACCACTGTCGCACTGTTGCTTGCTCTGGAGGAAACTACTAGACCTGTTGGGTCCTTGTAAATTCTGGAGTGTGGTCTAGACCTGCTCTATCTGTAAAGGGTCTTGAGATAACTCTTGTTATGAATTGATACTATAAATAAAATTAAATTGAAAATTGAATTGAATTACTATCCATGAGCTGGGTAAAGGATGCTGATAGCCAGGCTCTCATTGGCTAGCTGTTAGCCAATGTCGTGGAAGTTTCTTGTGCAGCGAGAGAGGAATTCGTTGGAAATGAGACTTTGTTGAAACAAAATAAATTCAAAAGAGATTCAAAAGTCATACACCCTGAAAAGCATTGCGAATAATTACATGAATAACCTACACATGCAAATCATAGGACGTGTGAAATCATGCTTAAAAGTAATTTTCCCATTACACCAATCAGAGTCAAGCAGCTTAGCTGGTTGAATATTAATGAGAACTGGCCCAAATGGAGCTGAGTCTTCCTGCAGACTTTCTATACCACGCTAGAATGGCTAGAAACAAGGTAACCAAGGTAACCAAGTTACAGAGTCCATGGTAGAACTTCAGACATTACCACAACGTAATGAAATACGTGTGGCAGGGCACCTTTAAATAAGCAACTGTTAAAGCTTTAGTGTGTTGCTTTTTGATATTAATGAACGTCCGTTATATTCAAGCCATCGCCAAATGAGTTGATACAAAGTTAATTACGACCATCAGCTCCACACAACTCTCTCTGGATTACTCAGAAAGGCTATGTTCAGAAGACTGTGCTACACAGGGCTTTGTTGACCACACTCACACAACCAACACCGCAATCATGCAACTGTCATATTAGGAATCTTCGTCTTCGCTACCTAAACATAACACAACCTGATGTCTTATCATTTCAATGAATTGTATTGCTTGATCGTGTCTCACTGTGTGTGCTCCCTCTGAATTTGAAATCTAAACAGACTGCTGAACTGTTGAATAATTCCCTCCGAGCCAAATCCTTTCAGATCAATTGCCTCTCCTTTGCTCCAGGGTCTAAAGGTTTTGTCCACAACACTGATGAGATGTGTTAAGTCCTTTGGGTAAAGTGTAAGTGTGTGTGTGTGTGTGGGGGGGGACATACATGCTTGTGTGCACATTCCATACATTTAAATAGAATTACTAGGTTAACATGGGACCTTCCAGGCTAATATGCACCTCGTATTTTATTTCATCTCTCACTGTCTAGATAAATAGAAGCGATAAAGGAAACATGGTTGATGGTGGGTGCAAATTTCTCAGGATATGGCAGTTTACTTGTTTATGTTGTGATTTGTCTGCATTAAAGTGTTACTAATTTGTCATGGAATTACAGAAAAGATACACAGCTAAGCAGTGTCATGACACTGGATCAAAAGGAGATAAGCTGAGCGCTAAGCTCAAGACATTTTCTTAATGTGTCGGAGGCAATAACGCAAATTAATAGCACGAGAAAAAAAAGAGTAGCTTACTCTACAAGCCTGCAGTTTGGTTGTGACATTGGGAAGATGATAATTGTAAAAGTATATATTTCATGGTTAGTGTACAAAAATCCATAGTTTCACAAAAAAAATCCCAATCCTGGCTAAATCCACACCTTTCAACCGAACCTTGTGGTTTCCAGCAGATGGACCCAGACCGGATTAAAATGTCCTCTCATTTACGACCACTTGTTATCACACAGCCAAAGTTCCATACTTAGGAATCAGCAGATGCCTCCCGATACGATATCATCACAATAAAATATTATTACGATTTAAAAAATATTGCAGTATTCTGCAATCTATTGCAATTTATTACCCTTTTTCCAACTTCTAGTTTTTCCCAATTTCAAATGACGTCCCCAAAAGGAAACTTATCAACATCTGTTTCATCTAAAAAGAAACATTTCTCTGTGTGTTCATCTTCAATGTTATTGCTGCAAAATGGGACAAACTAACCAACACATATACAGTATATATAATATATAATAAAAGATCCATACTTGGCGCCTGTGTATCGATACAGTATTGCCACCGAAAAAATGACGATACTATGCTGTATCGATATTTTTCCCCTGCCCCTAGTGTTCACATGATATGGTACGAAATGATGAGCGGTCACATGACAGTTAAGTTTATTGGCCGTTAGTTATATTTAGCAGAGAAATGGTTACTGTTAGCCAGGTACAGGGCACCGTGAGACCCAGACATAGAAACCAGCATATGAATATATAATTTTTAAGAATTTATAGGCTGACAGGCTCAGATTAATATGCTGTGTCAAACAACATTATGTAAAGGATTTCTTCAGAGATAGACCTTTAAACCCTCGTTGAGATCTTTCTGTTGAACTGGAAACAGTTCTGAAGTCCTAGCCCTTAACCCACCAGACTCCTCCTTCATTGTCACACTACTTTTACCACAAATTAACTTCAACAAGAGACAGTAAAATGTGGGACAGAATAAACTCTTCTCAAGGTCCACTTACAAGGCTCAGGCTTACATGAGATGAGTGTGGAACCTTCTGTCTTTAGGGTGTACCTGGTGATTTATTGTAAGTAAATGTAAATGTAAATGTAAATGTATTTTATTTATATAGCACCTTACATCAACCGATAGGTGAACCAAAGTGCTTCACAACAGATAAAACCACAGAATTTAAAAACAACAACACACCACTAACAAAAATACAATAATGAATGAGAAAAAGTAAAATCAATATAAATATAAATGTGCCATCACATTACTAGGTACCGAACGCCACTTTAAAGAGATGCGTTTTAAGTCTTGATTTGAAAAGGCCCAGGTCAGTAACGATACGCATCTCACTGGGTAGCTTATTCCAGAGCTTAGGTCCAGAAACCGAAAAAGCGCGGTCCCCCCAGTGTTTCAGTCTTGACCTTGGCACTTCCAACATAAGTTGATTAGATGACCTCAACGTCCTACCATACTTGCGAATGATCAGCATGTCTGAAATGTAAGATGGGGCAAGGCCATTAAGAGCTTTAAAAACAAACAATAAAATTTTATACTCAATTCTAAAGTGTACCGGGAGCCAATGAAGAGAATAAAGAATCGGAGTGATGTGGTCTCGTTTTTTCGTGCTCGTTAACAGGCGGGCCGCTGCATTTTGGACAAGTTGGAAACGGTCTACAGAGGACTGGGAAACACCGATGTACAGGGCATTGCAGTAGTCCAGTCTAGAGCTTATTAAAGCGTGAATAGCCTTCTCAAGGTCATGACGGTTTAAAAACGATTTTACCTTTGCCAGAAGGCGTGGTTTAAAAAAGCTCAATCTAACAACATTATCAATCTGTTTGTTGAATTTAAAGGAACTATCAAAAATCACTCCTAAGTTCCTTACCGTCTGTCTGGCCGTTGGAAACCAGGGACCAAACCCGTTAGAGACAGATTCTCCAAACACAATATATTCAGTTTTATCCTCATTTAAGTGCATAAAATTTTGGGCAAACCACTGCTTAATGTCCGTGATGCAGTCAACTAAAGTACCTTGTACATCACCAGGCTTCAATGGCAGATAGATTTGCAGATCATCTGCATAACAGTGAAAAGATAGGTTGTGTCTGGCTATAATTGACCCTAACGGTAGCATATATAATGAAAACAAAATAGGGCCAAGAATGGAGCCTTGCGGGACACCACAGAAAAGAGAAGCACAAGAAGACAAACCCCCCATCATCACAGAGAAAGTCCTATTTGATAAGTATGACATAAACCACTTGAGTGCAGTGCCATGAATGCCAACATACTGCTCCAGGCGTGACAGGAGGATTGTATGGTCTACCGTATCAAAGGCTGCTGTGAGGTCTAGTAGTACTAAGGCAACAGGACGCTTGTTATCTACAAAGAAAGCAATATCATTGTGTACCTTTAATAATGCAGACTCAGTGCTGTGGTGAGACCTAAATCCGGACTGAAATTTTTCAAGGACAGAGTTGTTTTCCAGAAAGGGTTTTAACTGTATGAAAACAACTTTTTCCAAAACTTTACAAAGAAATGGAAGATGAGAAACAGGTCTAAAATTAGATAGCAGTGTAGAGTCAAGGTTAGGTTTTTTAAGAAGGGGCCTAACCACAGCATGTTTAAAGGCAGCTGGGACAGTTCCTAGACTAAGACAGCTATTCATGAAATCCACAAGCCCAGGCCCAACAACATTAAAAACCAATTTCAGCACTCTAGGGGGTATAATATCAAATGGACAATTTGTGGGCTTCAATGACCTCACTATCTCGGCAAGGGAAGATAGAGAAACTAACTCAAACTCCTCAAACACAGCAGAATGAGCTGGAGCAACAACAAATTCCTTATTAAAACCTTTCCTGGTACTTTGTCTAACAGAGTCAACCTTATCAACAAAAAAGTGAAGAAATTTTTCACAGGTGATAGTTGCGACACTAGCAAGAGCAGAAATTGGTGGGTTCACAAAAGAATTAATTGTAGCAAACAGAACCCTGGGGCAGTGACTGACAGTGCTGACTCCTTGTGACTTGAAGACGTGATAGCTCTTGTGACGGTCCAGCCACATAAGGAGTCCAGCTGAGATGCTCTTGTCTCTTTTGATTTAGCAGTGCTGGATGGATTCTCATCATCCACTACCTGTTGGCTCTGATTGCCCCCTAGACCTGCTGTACCTCCCTCTCTCTAGCCTCCTCCTCACTGATAAGCAGTGCTTAAAACTATATTGCACGGATCCATGTATATGACACTTGAACAAGCTCCATTTCAGGATACAGACCCCTTCACACCCTGAATGCAACCTGCTCCATTGTCGGCCCTCTGGTAGGCACTAAAGATCACCATATGCCAAAACTACCAGACACAACAGTTTCTCCCCATAGGCTGTCACTATGATGAACAGTTAACAGTCCATTGGGTCAGGAAATTACATTAATGCCTTTGCCACATTCTAAGCCTTAGAATGTGGCTAAATCTGTGACACCTTAGAATCTAAGGTGTCACAGATTTAGTTGTAACACCGGAAAAGACTGTATCTGAGTATCCATCCAGATAAAAGGTAGCAGGAGATTTATTTATATATGCCTAATTGTATTTTCAGTCAGGCTTTCAACAGATTGAGACAATTATGGGATTGTTAATGATTCAAAACCAACCCTGCTTGGCCACGTTCCTCCTTACCAGGTATGTAATATGTCTATTTCATCCATAAAATAACTTTACAGCGCGCAATGTGGTTTTGTGTCAGTAGCCTACAGGAAATCACATCCCCCTTCCATTTCAGTTTTTGTTTCTTTTTAGTCCGTGTTTGTGTTAGCCAACTATTTCTTTTTTGTCCCCCTGTACTTGTCTGAACCTCAATCTGGGGCGACTTGCTTGCAGTTCTAGTTATTATTACGTTGGTTGCTACAACAAACTAAAAAAGATCTTTACGACAGCAGGTGTGGAGAAAACATGACTGCTTTTGTCCACAGGGGCCGCTAGAACTAACTTTCTTTGTTAATACCATCACTATCAAGGCTGCCAAAATGAACACAGCCGTATGCAATATGTTGTCCGTATGTCTATTTCTGTGTATGTACATTGAGAGCAACAAAAAGCCAGAACCAACTTCCTTGTATGTGTTCACACTTACTTGGCCATATCAACTGATTCTGATTCTGATTTGATGAAGACTGTCAGTTGAAAGCTCTGTGGCCATTGTTTGGACATCTTTTTGCCCCACATACCATTTCCAGGGTCAGGAATAAGCTGCTATGATCATGACTACAAGATGTTTTGATATTTTGAGTGATGTTAGAGAACAGGGAATTACTTCAATTGCATTACACCTGCTTTATAATGGCAGGAGGTTTGTGGCTGGCACCTTGAGCACTGTCCAGAGGCTCTATGGATGCACATGATGCAGTAAAAGCACAGCCATGCTGATAGAGGGCAGAGGTCACTGAGCCATATAGCACACTCATGACTCCTGTGGGTTTTGACTTTACATGAGTGAGATTTTACCCCCTTAGCATCTGTATATGACGAGAGCAATTGACTGCAAGGGTTGAAGTGCGTGGTGGGCACACATGCAGAATAACTGGATTACCCTTGATGTGGTGTGACATGAGTCAGTGATTAAGTGCCCCTTTGTTGCGATGTGATCTTGAGATTTGATGTTCATTTTAAACATTGGTTGGTTCAAAACAATGTAGAGGGTCGTGTAGTCAACGGCTCATCTACAGTTAATATTGTTTAACAGTACCATGACGCTCTGCTGTTTTACCACTGTTGAACAGAATAACACATATCCACAGACAATGGGCAAGTGAGCTTTCATCTGTACCAAATGAATGTGAATGGGCAATAAAAGACAAGCCAATGTCCCCTTTTTATTTATTCTATGTTATTTTTATCGTTTTTTCTATATGGTGTCACAAACTCAAAAAGAAGGGAGTCCAAACAGGTTAAAGTGCCAATGAAAGGTCTATTGATAAATAATCATGATAACTAATTACAAAAACATGAGGTGTGGTGAGTAGGGCCTGAAATGAATACCAGACCACCCACCAAATGCGGGTGAATTTAACAATTGGCAGGTAACACTGTCAGTGTCAACTGAAAAGCGCAGTTGGAGAGGAACATTCATGTGATTCCTGTTTTTCACCTTTAGAGGCAAAAAAGTTAACTTCAGGCCCTGGTGGTGAGTAAATAGGATCAGTGGAGTGTATGGATGAGTGAGGAATGTATGGATGGTATGGTTAACTGAACAGAAGTGTCAAAACGAACCCAAAGCCAGGACATGTGGATCTAGGAGAGAGAGAACAACCCAATGGCCCAATCCCAAAGTCCGGACTCACACTTTTTTTTTTCTTTTTTGTTTAAAGGGTGTGAGAGTTTGAGTGCACACTTACCGAGCCCTTTCCGTATTACTGCATTGATGCAGACTTCACCAAAGGGAATTACCCACAGTTCAAAGCGTAAACAACAGCACAACACACAACCCCGGAGCAGACCTGTTGTCCAGCTTACAAAGCAAGAATTTGAAAAATTGAAACAATGTTCTCAATGCTCAAATTCCTGTGTAGAGCCCCTGGTGATACTTTGAACAGGTTTCATTGTTTTCAGTGTTTGTAGTGTTAAAATAGTGATTTTGATGCTATCATAGTAGCGCCCCTAGCTCTCCCATTCAAAAGGCCGTTTGACCCAAAACGAAAATACAGCAAATCTTAAAAGTGGCGTTTCCGTCCTAAATGAACATTCACATTCATTTTGGTAAGAATTATGCTTTAATGTAATCACTTTGACGCAGTGCACACACACGCTTCTTGTTCTCTCTTCACTCAATTTGTGTCAAAGACATTGTGAACCCCTGAACATTGCCACCCATTGAGACTTATCTTGTCCCCTCATAGGGGGGCACCCGACATACCCTCAAATTTGATGAAAGTTCTTTGCTAATAATGGTTTTGTTACTACTATTATTTGTTACATAATAATATCAGCTGATATATTATGAGGCGTTTGGGTATTTGCCAGAGAACACTTTCAAATACCTTACATGAACATTAATGGGGAAATATTGGGAACGCATTAACAAACTACACACACATTTACATCTACAATTGCAAAATTGCAATTGTTTTGAATCTGAGAACATTATTTCACATTTGAGAAACAAGATATGAATTTTCACAACTGTGTATTTGGTCGTGCCTGGTGTCCTGAATTAGCTCTTTATAGAAATGTTTGGATTAAAAATAAATGGTTTAAACTACATTGATACTTTTGAGGTAATTAAGAACAAAACAACCACCCATGAACCTCCATAAAGCTTTCAAAGCATCTGTACAATCGCTGTGAAATCTCCATAAAATCACCATGCTCTGTAAATCCCAGATTTCAGTGTATTGCTTCATCCCTAAGACCTGTCATTTGCTTGACGTTTCAGTCTTTGAATTACTTTTGCAATAATGTTTAGGGTGAACATAAAGTGTGAAGGATTGCCACTCACATTTTCTTGCCAAATTAAAGTTTTTGGAAGACAGGAAGAGGACAACAGGATGGGGCCAGTTGGTGGAAATAAAGACGGATTATAGAGAAAAATCATATATGAGTGTTTTACTTGTGGTGAGATTGACAGTGCTCCAGAGAGCTGTCAGCTGTGTCTCATGGTTAAAAAAAACTACCTGGGAGATGTCAACTCTCTGTTGAAGTCGAAGCAAGCAGAACAACCGGGACTGTTGGCACTTTGACTCAGTAAAAATAAACAAAAGATGGGACATGGAAATGTTATATTTTCCCCTCTTCGCCTGACAGCACCTGATTATGTACCAGCTTCCCTCAGCACTCAGGAATAAGTTCAAATGGACAAAAATATCGTGCAGGAGTAGAAATGGCATTTCAGCTGCTTTTGATCCGTAGCCACGACCTGCATAATCAAAATGTAAACCAAATCTATACATAGAGGCAGTTAAAGGTGTCAGAGAAGTCATCTTTTGCATGTGTGTGTGTGTGTGTTGCTGCACTTCCCTGTGTGTTTGTATAACAAGCATACTGTGTGTGTGCGCGCGCCCTGTGCATGAGCCTAGGCGCATTTTGCTAATGCACTGTTAAAATAACAATGAAATACTACATTACTGACTTTAGACCAGGGGGCTGTTGCACAAAACCAGGATAAGGAATTAAGCCAAGACTTCCCAGTTATGCTGGATGAATTTAGCCTAGTAGCACAAAAGCAGAGGCACCTAGTTACCATGGAGATTTATTCTCTACAGCTAGCCTGGTCCTGACCATCCAGTTGTGTTACCAAGGCATCGGCCTTCGAGTCTCTGGGACCCGCTTGTAGTAGTAAAACAAAAAGGGAAAGGAAACAAACCCGAGGCTTGACCTCGTCCTACTAAACACTTTTATTACACACACACACACATGTAGCAGCTGGTTCCCTTTCGAGGTGGGTGTCGTCTACGTCGCCGCCTCACCTATTATCATTCTCATTTTCTACTGTTTGTTTGTGTGTGTGCATTTTTGTGTAATAGAATTGTTTATGTAAGCACCTTTCACTAAAGCAAATTATATATAAATAGTGTACTTATTGTGGCAGGGATGTAGTACTCGAGTCCGGTCTTGGACAATGCAGACGGCCGGTAGACTTTTTTTTTTTTTTTTTTTTTGCCAGTTGTCACTCACTTCCTGTTTACGTTTCCACAAATGACGTCATGCGGATAACGTCTAACAAACTGTTTCAAAACCGAAACAGCGGATAACTTGAGAAACAACTCTTGAATATTCTTGTGACTGCTGGATTAAAATAGCGTGTATCTAACCTACGTACTGGGACATCGTGGAGAGTCAACCACCTAGCTACGTTTTCAATTGTTCTGCTCATCTTTGAGGACCCGAAGGAAGCTAGCCGGGCTGCTAAGTGAAGCTAACGCTAAGTAGGTAGCTGGGAGCTAGCTAGCTAGCCCGTTAGCAACATTAACTCAACAGGACGTCTTCTTCAAACAGAGTGCTCGACATCTGTTAGTATGGAGAATAAATACAACCTCAAGAGTCCAGGTAAGCTCACTTTACAATTGCTCTGTTCTGAGTTTGCTAACATGACCGACACAGTTGAAACCCACCAGTTCACTGTTGACTTTTCTTAAACAACTTAACGATAGAATAACTATTTGTGAACAAAATAAATGCAAATTAAGCGACTACACTGACGTGTTATTGACTCTATTTTGTAGTGCTTGTGTGCGCTGCTAACATTTGTTCGTGGACTCCATGTGGAGATATTTTTTGCACTATTTCCTATTCAGAACATCTATATTCATTCAGTTTTCATAGTAATTGGCACAGCTCACGTCCTGGGCTGAAAGAGCTACGTGGTGCTTAGTTTATTAACGTTACTCTCCCTACTACTGTTTAGTATGGCAAGCCAAACAGTAAACAACACGTTAATAACACGTAGACAACACGTTAATAACAACGTAGACAATACGTTGATAACACGTAGACAATACGTATACGACGCGTAGACAACACGTAGACAACATGTTAATTACACATAAACAATACGTTATTAACACGTAAACAACACGTTGGCACTACGTAAAGTAAACGTAGACAACACATACGACGCGTCATCAACAAATTGACAACACATTGACAACACGTAGACAACACATTGACAACGCGTTGACAAAACGTAAATAACACATAGACAACACATATACATCGCGTAGACAACACGTTGACAACACTTATACATTGCGGAGACAACACGTAAATAACACATATACAACGCGTAAACAACACGTAGACAACACGTTTACGTGTTAATTTCACGTGATTTTGAGCCATTTGCTCCCTTCTGCAGTTTGAGTGTCCTAAGTTCCCATTGGCTGCTGAGTAGTAGGGTTAAACCATTTCTGTAAGCCTGGGAAGAGATTATGTCTCTCACAGTGGACATGCACCTACGATGACAATTTCAGACCCCTCCATGATCTCTAAGTGGGAGAACTTGCAAAATAGCAGGGTGTTCAAATACTTATTTTCCTCACTGTACATACCATGAGAAATAAATGTTTTGTTGAAAATATAGCGTGTCTGACATCAATACTATTAAGCTGCCTAAATATACAATGTTAGCAAATGGACAACACATGCATTTAGTTATCTGTCTGTGTGTGTGTATGTGTGTGTGGGGGGGGAATAATATTTAGGGCAATTATTTTGTTTGATGGGGGGATGGATAGGGGGACGTTTGCCCAAAAAGGTTGAGAAAAAGTAATTGAATAAAAATGCATATGACATTATTTTTTTATTATTATGTTGGTCTACTGTTGCACATTTACACCAGCACTTGTTAGTATGCAGGTGTTACCAGATATAATTATACTTACTTATAATTATTATAAGTATTTTTAAGACGTGAACTGAAACTGAGATTATGGTCAATAGACAGAAATCAAGAAAAAAAATAATGGTAAGATTAAAAAAAACATTGAGGGCATGCCACGTATAACCAAGAACTCACTAGAGCTATGATTATCAATGTATAGTCCATGTGGAAACTTTTCAAATTCATTTATTTCAATTATGACATACTGTATACATTTGTAATTCTTTGTACATGGGGGAGTCCCTGGTCTGTTATCTATATCTAGTTGTAAAAAAGATTGAGGACCTCTGTACTAGAGTGTCATGTAAGTTTGAAGTTTGCCATGGGTGTACAACCTTGCTCCAAGGACAGACGCACACTGACACGTACGCACAACACAACACACAGCTGCTAAGTCCCCACAGGCTGCATGATTTGTTTAGATTTGTTTAGGAAGTTTCAGTTTTAATATTCAGAGAACTGTATCATAGAGTTGATCTCACTGGAGTTTCTGTCCAGGGCACTTGTTAACCTCAGGTTGTCCTCGGGTCAAATGTGACTCACTTTCAAAAAGTTTCTATATCAGAAATTTGTAGTTTCTTTCAACCAAATTGTCAAAAACAATAACATGGATAGTTTTATACAACGCTCTTCACAAGTAAAATAAATGCTCAGTTCACTACTTTCATTGAATTTGGGTGTTTTTATTCAATGTTATAGCAGTTGAAAATAACTTCATAAAATAATGTTGAAAACAAAAAGGTCAGAAAAAGCTTCAAAAACGTGGGGGAAAAAACAACTAACACTTAAAAAATGTAGAAAAAACATCAGGAAAAAGCAAAAGTGTCGAAAGGTCAACCAAAATGTTAAAAATATTTTTTTTTTAAATTTTAACCCAAAAAAAACTAAAAGTTGCATGGTCAATGGGAAGACAACACAAGGCTTAAACTACCTTGGACCAATTCCTCACTGAACATAATGCAAGGCCAAATAATGCAGTGTGTTCAAAAGAGAGAGGGAAAAAGGCTGTGTGTGCCGCTACATGTGGGTTGCTGCCCAGTTTTATTTTTTATGTACTAAGATTTCGATATGAAATAGCCATTTCTATAAAGGATTTTGCATTTTTTTTTGCAAGAAGAGAGCTTTTTGGAATTTTGTGTTCACCTTCCAAAGAGAACCTTCCTGATTTAGTTTGAACATCTGAGCGCTGCAGACTTTTCTTTAAAAAAATAAATGAATAATACAGTTTGTGTTAGTTAGTTAAGATATTACATTAATACAATATTAAATGTTAGGGCTGAAAGTATTGACTAGTTTCCTTATTGATCAATCTGCCATTCATTTTCTTGATTAATCAATAAATCAATCAATAAAATAAATTTGGTCTGCAAAACGTCATAGAATTGTGAAAAATTGCTGTCACAATAACCCAGAAGCCCAAGGTAACATTTCGGCATTGGCGATTGGTGAGAGGAATCCATCTGATATAGAGCTTGCGGCCGCAAGAAGAAAAACGGTAGTGAGAAAAGCAAGCTAACAGCTGAAAGTTGCAACATGAAATCTGCACTCACACGGGTCCCGTGAAATATGGCCGCTACAGTTAATTGGAAAATAGCATTGTGGACACTAAATTAAATTAATTTAATGTTTATCAGACCCCAGATGAGACAAGAAGCTAACGTTAGCGGCCGCTGTGGTCCCTCTGCCCCCCTACTGCAGGAGACGCTGTGTTCCTCCGACACGCTGTATTAACGTTAGCTACTGTTTTAAAACCGTTTTCTAGGTTAGTGGGGGTGCATACCACTCAAAGCCGACATGACATACAAAGCTAGTAATGTTCACTCAGCGTTTTGTTTCATCATGTTAAAGCTCCGTCAGTCCCTGAGCCACACCGCCGATAAGTGATCTCGAGGAACCATGACCGGGCGATATGAAAATAGAAAAGATCACCCGACCTTGTCCTCAAACTGTCACGAGAAATGTAGCTCGAAGCTATTGGCACCCTCAAGGTTATTCAACAGGCTGGAGTAGGAAAGATTCTGTCATCCTGGCTTTACCTTTTTAGTTGAATGTTGTGGAAACAACAACAGTACCAATAAAAAGTCCTCTGACTTTGGAGGCATGTTTTCTTTCTCTTTTCTGTGCTCTGTGATTTTCACATCTTTGGAAATGACTTATTATTATGCAATAATGTCTCGTCTCTTCCCTCTGGACCAACTATGAATCATTCCCAGTGGCAAACACTCAAAATATGTTACATAAGATGATTTGGCGTACAAGGATTATCACCCTACCGCCTTGGGCCAGTGACCGGACCTCCGCAAAGCCAACAGAAGCCAGAGACACTTGTGTGGGAAGGGCTTTTCCTTGTCATTTCTGCTTACTGTTGCCGGAAGGAAAAGCCAAAAATGGGCATGGGTTATGGAGCACTGGAGCGCCTGTCACAGTGCACACTGTTAGGATGATACCGCAGTAATAGTATCTCTCCTGAGCAGGGCTGGGCAAGTTACTTTAAAAAAGTAATTAGTTACAGTTACTAGTTGCTTCTTCCAAAAAGTAACTAAATTACTCAGTTACAAATTATACAAGTAACTAGTTACTTCAGAAAGTAAGTAATGCGTTACTTTCAAGCACATTTTTAAATGCTCAAATGTGACCCCACCTTCACCCCTCTTTAATGGAACTTAAACTGCATGTGCATTTTCAATTATTTATGGTAGATCTGAATATTATAATGAAATGGATACTTAATACAAACATACAAAATATATACACTCTTTGTTGTGTCAATAACATAAGTGCCCTGATGTTTATACTTCTATGTGTGTGTGTCTACCTCTGATTGGCTTACCATGAAATTTTACTCAACCTCAGCCAATCGTCAGCATTTATGCGCTTGTCTCGTGCACGGTCCACTAACCAAGGAAGAAAAAACGTCTTTGCCTCTCGGCCCAGAGATCTAGTTGGTCTGATTAAAAATAAAAATAATAAAACAGCTTCAATTATAGTAACGCGCCGCATTTTTCAACAGTAACGGTACCAGCGTTATTAAGATGTGAAGAGTAATCAACTAGATTCCTCGATACTGAAACACGTAATTCTGAGTTATGTTATTTTCTAACGCCGTTATTCCCATCACTGCTGCAATGACACTGGTCAGGGGATACGTGAGAGTAGAGCATTCTACAGAGGAAGCATCAATTTGTCAAGTTGCTGCGCAGCATCAAGTATTGTGCAAAAATCGACCTGCTAATGTTGCTACCTCACAAGGCAACATAACTTAACCTGTCACCACTTTAAAAACCGCCACAAAGCCATATACAATAGTTGCATGGCTAAAAAGCCAAACACCAGTATGTCTTAATTAAGCAAAATATCATCCGACGGATCACTGACCGCGTATGTCCCTACTGACAGACTTCAGAACAGAACGTGAAAATGACTCAAACAATAACGGAGTTTATCGCAAACGATATGATGCATCTCAGTACGGTGACCAAGCCTGGGCTTGTGGCTTTAATAAATACACGGGATAAGCTGGAGAAAATGCCCTCCGCGTGTACATTAGCCAGGCCGGCACAGCAAAGCTCGGATCACTATGGCTGGCACTGCCATACTCACTGTGTTCATACAGTATAGCCTACATATTTAATAAGGGGGAGATCGATACAGCATAGTATGCTGCTATTTATTGTGGCAATATTGCATGGTTACACAGAGGCCAAGTATCGATCTATTATTATGTACGTGTTGGTCAGTTTGTCTCTTGACAATCCCATTTTGCAGCAATAAAATTGAAGTGAGATGAACAAACAGAGAAATTAATCTCTCTCTTAAAACTGTTTTTCTTAAAAGATGTTGAGATGGAGACATAATTTGAAATTTGGAAAAATTTGAAGTTGGACAAAAGGTTATAAATTGCAATATATATGATTCCCACCTAGAGCTGGGCAATATATTGATATTGTATCGATATCGAGATATGAGACTAGATTGTC
Source organism: Etheostoma perlongum (assembly GCA_026937815.1). Lineage (NCBI taxonomy): Eukaryota > Metazoa > Chordata > Actinopteri > Perciformes > Percidae > Etheostoma > Etheostoma perlongum. Next base: position 19,224,074 of record CM049388.1, read on the forward strand.
TTAGATTTTGGATATCATAATATGGCATAATTGGTGTCTTTTCCTGGTTTTAAAGGCTAAATTACAGTAAAGTGATATTATTTGAACTTACCAGACTGTTGTAACTGTAAGTTGTAACTGTTATATGTATATAATAACATACAGGCCTGGCCTACAGGAAAGAACAGTTTGATTAATCTTTCTGATATTGTGTTGTCAGACTATACAATGATTTATTGTTTAACTTTGTTGAGTAATACACCAAATAGTTTAAAAAATAATCGCATTTTGAATAATATTAGTTGAAAAGAAATTGCAATTAGATTATTTTTTTAAATCGTTCAGCCATATTCCAAACTCCATCGTTAATGTTAGCTTCTGTATCTTAGTCCCAGTAACGTTAATCAGTGCGACCTGACCTGATGTAGCTCCAGTCTGCTCCAGATTACTGCTGGATGAGGCACTGAGCAGACTCTTTAAAGTGGTTCATCTCTCATTAAAGTGCCTGCCCATGTCTGATAGCCTATCACACCTTTCAGGGCTCCTGATTCCACTCTGCAGGGCACTGATGGATTCCCCAAGTGGTCTCTGGGGGCCAGGGGCTTGAAGTATAAAGAGAATCTTTTCACTTCTATTTTTTAGCTATGGCTCTCTAAGTCTCTCCATTCCTCCTAGCCACACCACCAAAGTGTCTTTATTTTGTCAAGGTTATGGCCGTCTTTTTCGACCCTTTTGTGGCTTTCCTCCAATGGTTTTGTCATTTGTCATCATGTTTGTTGACTTTTTCTAAGCCTTTTGAAATATTTGTGGGTGTTTCCCTATTTTTTTTTACATTTGTCACTTTTTTGACATTTGTTATTTTTTTCCACATCCTTTCACATTTTTGTCACTTTATCTGACATTTGTTCACATTTTAGTCACTTTTATTGACATTTTTCTCTTTTTTTACACTTTTTTTAAAGTTCTTTTACCAATTGTTTTTCTCCAAATGCTATAAAATTGACCAAAAAAAAACAAATTCAATGAAAGTAGTGAACTGATTATTAGTTTAAGTTGTGAGGAGCGTTGTTGGGAACCATCCACGTTACTTTTTTGGAAAATATGTTTGAAAGAAAGCCAAATTTCTGATATAAAAACCTTTTGTAAAAGGGTCAAATTAGACCCGAAGACAACAGGAGGGTTAAACAAAGGAAAAGTAGCACTCACTTTTGGAAATAAAAAAAAAATAAGTTAACAGCATTATTATCAAAAGCATGTGTACATACAGCATGTGGAGATGGATAACTGTGGGATGGAGGACATTACAAATAGTTTATAACTGCTCACAAACGTATTAAAACATGTCTTTCCACCTCCTCACAGTTATAATGTGTGTGCTGTAGGAATGAGGCCCAGTGCTGCTGTCTTATGGGATCTTACAGTGGAGAGACAAGATCACTGGACTAAAGTGACTCCAGTAATGTCTTTGTCGTCTTTTGGTAACAACTCTAGAGTTGGTACTCGCTCCAAAGCTAATCACCTTCACTCTCTCACTTCTCCCTTGCTCTATCACCCACTCCCCACACACAGACATACACACATATCCCGGCTTGACGCACACACCAGCGCACAAGTGTAAACATCAGGCCACTTACATAGGCTACAGTGAAAGCTCTGAGTGGAGCGTCCACACAACCATAAAACGGCCTTAAGACTGCAAGCTCTCCATGACCCCCTTGTGTTAACAGGAGAAGGTGGGGAAACCTTGTTCGCGTACACACACACACATTCACAGACAGACTCTTCCCCCAATCTCCTTGTGTGTCCAATGTGAGATTACTGTGGTTGGTTCCCATATTCACTGAAGAGTGTCTGTCCTCGGGCAGAATCGGAAAGAACACTTGCTCTGAAAGCTGCGTGGTGCCAGGCCATCTCTCTGCTCCGCTGCTTCACTCACCCCTCCAGCCTGCACATCCTCTCAGCTCGCCTCCACCCCTGTTATTTGCCCTCCCACCCATCCTCACTGCTGCCCTTTGTCTTTTTCTTCTGTGTTCATTTCACAGTCACTCCATTCACTATTTCCAGCTCAACACCCTAACAGTCCACACTCGATTGGATTCCAAATCCAATTTTGTGTCCATGACTTCTTCTTAGTTCTGCTTATCTTTTCACTATTAACATTCCAATTTTCAGCCCCATCCTGTTTCTTGCAGCGGGCTGGTAGCTGATAGCTTGAGTGCTAATAGCAGCCCATAAGAGAGCAAAAGCAAGCAAATTGACCTTGCTGTCCAAAAACTCCACAACTCCTTTGAACTTGCAGTGGGGCTGTTTTGCACAAGGCTGAGACTGTGACATCAGCGAGTCATGACCTTGTGTTAAAGCATGATGGGATTTTTAACCCTAGGCTTTGCCCAAGATGGACTCTAATGTGGCCTCACTTTGAGGCCTTGCCTCCTGTACTCTGACTGGTGTTGCTGCAGCCTGGTAGTCAGCATTACATCAAGCAGCGTCTTTGTTCTTTAAGGCCCTGACACACCAAGCCGGCGGCCAAGGACTAGTGGTGACAAAGGCCGAATGTGGCATCACCTCACGTCCGCCCCGCTTTGCCTTTGCTTCACAACAAACAAGGTTCGTCTGAATCAACAGCGACAGAACCAAACGATGCCTACGGCCCCTCTGCTGATCCTAACCCGAAGACAGAGGTTGTGGACTTTACGCATGCAGCTACTAAAAACTGTAATAATTCTGACTAGAGCCCGACCTATACATTTTTTTTTAAAGCCGATACCAAAACAGATATTTGGTTAGTAAAAAATCTGGTATGCCTATATATATATATATATATATATATATATATATATATATATATATATATATATATATATATATTTTTATATATATTTTTTTTTTTATATTAAATAATCCAGAAACACATAACAAAACTAAAACAGATTTCCATAAAATGTATTTGTAGTTGAGTTTGTAATTGAGCTCTCACTAAAATAATATGATAATTTGTTTTATTGTCACAACAGAACAGAGGAACATCAAAATGTATTGAAGTTAAGATAAATAAAATGTATAAAAATACAAACTTATATATGAAACTTAAAGTCCTTTGAACAAAAACACATTAATACAAAAATAATCAGTGTTGCCAACAGGGACGTTGTAGAGCGTCCTCTGGACAGACTATGCAACAACCACATGTCCATTTTTATTTTAAAATATTCATTTATCACAATCATGTATTTGCTGTGATTAATGAATATTTAAAAATGGTATCGGCCATTTTAAATGCAGATACCAATAGTTTGGGAAATGCCTAATATTGGCCGAAAATATTGCCCCGCTGATATATCAGTCAGGCTCTAATTCGATTGGATTCCAAATCCAATTTTGCGTCCATGACTACTTCTTAGTTCTGCTAAGACAGAGGACCCCGGGAGATGGCTAACCAGACTGTCCATTTCCCGGGATGTCATTCAGTCTTTCTGCAAAGAAGCCTCCCTGCGGTTGGGAGCAGAGGGACTGTGCAGCCGCTGGCTAAGGTTAGCTCGCCGATGAAGGCTGACGCGCTGTGCGACAGTACGGGACACACCGCAAAAACTAGGGGGCGATGGTCACTCACCGTCGACCCAGCTTGCCTTCTTGTGTCAGAGCCTTTACTGCTACGTGCAGTGATTCAATTCAATTCAATTTATTTATAGTATCAATTCACAACAAGAGTTATCTCAAGACACTTTACAGATAGAGTAGGTCTAGACCACACTCCAGAATTCACAAGGACCCAACAGTTTCCTCCAGAGCAAGCAACAGTGCGACAGTGGCGAGGACAAACTTCCTTTTAGGCAGAAACCTCGGTCAGACCCAGGCTCTTGGTAGGCGGTGTCTGACGGGCCGGTTGGGGTTAGAATGAAAAGTGGCAATTACAATCCCAAAAGAAAATAGTAGTTGTTAGTAGTCCTTTGTAGTAGGCATAGCAGAGCGTAGCAGGAAGAACATGGCATCGCAGAGCGTGTAGCGGGACCATGGCGACAGCTGCAACCTTGATTTTGGAGCCTCCCTGATCCGAGGAAACATGCTGGGGGAAAAAGAACATAAGGACTCCGGGGAATGACTCCCCAGAGCTAGGTTAGTAACAAGCATTTCTGGGACATGGATGCACATAATTGGAAAGATAGAAAGATAGAGGAGAGAGGAACTTGGTTGTGTCACAGGAAGTCCCAGCTGTCTAAAACTATTACAGCATAACCAGGAGAGACAGTGTAAAGAGAGGAGCCTGGTCAGGCTACAACTCTCCCCAAACCCTCCCTTGGTTAGGGTAGGGGGAGAGACACTTAGGGTTAAGGTCATGAGGGTCAGGGTTAAGGTCAGGAAGGTCAAAGTAGGAGAAGGATACAGACCCGGGTTAGGGTAGGGGGAGAGAAAGATAGAGTTAAGATCAAGACGGTCAAAGTGGGGGATGGGATACAAACCCTGGTTAGGGTAGGGGGAGAGAAAATGGGGGTTAGAGTCAAGAAGGTCAGAGAGGGGGATGAGATACAAACCCTGGTTAAGGTAGGGCATATTATTATATATGCCCTAACTATAAGCTTTATCAAAAAGGATAGTCTTAAGCCTACTCTTAAATGTGGAGACGGTGTCTGCCTCCAAAACCCAGACTGGAACCTGGTTCCACAGGAGAGGAGCCTGATAGCTGAACGCCCTGGCTCCTATTCTACTTTTAGAGACTCTAGAAACCACAAGTAATCCTGCATTCTGGGAGCGTAGTGCTCTTGTAGGGTTGTAAGGTACTATGAGCTCTTTAAGATAAGATGGTGCCTGACCATGAAGAGCTTTGTAGGTGAGAAGAAGGATTTTAAACTCTATTCTGGATTTTACAGGAAGCCAATGCAGAGAAGCTAAAACAGGAGAGATCTTTTCTTGGTTCCTGTCAGAACACGCGCTGCAGCATTCTGGATCAGCTGAAGAGTCTTTATGGACTTTTTTTGAGCAGCCTGATAATAAAGAATTGCAGTAATCCAGCCTAGAAGTAACAAATGCATGGACTAGTTTTTCTGCATCATTTTTAGACAGGATATTCCTGATTTTTGCAATATTACGTAGGTGAAAAAAGGAGATCCTTGAAATTTGCTTTATGTGGGAATTAAAGGACATGTCCTGATCAAAGATAACTCCAAGATTCCTCACAGTGGTGCTGGAGGCCAGGGAGATGCCAGAGTAACTATCTCTTTGGATAATGCGTCACGGAGGTGCTTGGACCCCAGAACAATAACTTCAGTTTTATCTGAGTTTAACATTAGAAAATTACAGCTCATCCAGGTTTTAATATCCTGAAGACACATTTGAAGTTTAGCTAACTGATTAGTTTCATCCGGTTTGATTGATAGATATAATTGAGTATCATCTGCATAACAATGAAAATGTATGGAGTGCTTCCTGATAATATTGCCTAAAGGAAGCATATATAAAGTGAACAGGATTGGACCGAGAACAGATCCTTGTGGGACTCCATAACTAACTTTGGCGTGCACAGAGGATTCATCGTTAACATGAACAAACTGAGATCGATCTGATAAATAAGACTTAAAACTTTTAGGTTTAGAGCTGATTAGTAGACTAGAGTCAAAGATGGCTGCAACATCCCTAGAACACCATAGGATTGATGAAACCTACACCTAGTCTACACCTCTGTCTTCCTAGTCTTGCGTTGCCAGACCTTCCTTGGCATTTCTTTAAACCAATCGCAATCATCTTGGGCGGTGCCGGACTCAACAACGCTGCCAAATAGCCTCACCAGTACTACTGTTTCAGCTTCTTTTCAGTGAACATTACATTGATATTAATAGATGTTTTTTACGGCACGTCCCAGAAGCCTGTGTGAAGCAACTCTCCAACCCGCTCCGCTAACAATACACAAGGTCTATTTTTACGCGAAACAGTGAAACAGCGAGAGCCCCCAGTCAGTTTACCAAAACACCCCCCAATATCGTTTGTTTCCTTTACAACACCACAGACGACGAGAGATTCACCTTGGAGGTGGAAAAAAAATAAGACATCACAGATCTGTTTTTTTATCAGCCTGGAACGAGAAGGAATGGAGTTTAATTACAGGAGAGCTTGGCACGCACACATCATTACCACACCATTATCACCTGGACTAACCATCCGTCCTAGAGTGATGAGGTCTGTATTCAACATACTTCATCACTCTTGGACAGACCACAGCAGGCCTGAGTGTGTTGTGGGTTAGGCCATTAATGCCGGCAAATGATTCTCTGCCGCTTCACTTTGAGAGTATGTTGCTCTGGTACATAAAACTCACAAAATGCTGCCATGACCCCTTTAACACAACTTAAAAAAACCTAAACTTGTTTACTCTCTTTCTGCCTCGAGTTACGAGTTCAGCTGTATTTGTAGCACGCAGCAAGGTCAGGACGCCTGCTGTCATCTGCTAGTCATCTGCTCATCTTCAACAAGCAACTAATGTTTCATTAATTTTTGTTTTGAGCTATTTATTAATAGATTATAATCACTTCAGCTCAATTTTACTAATGATTGCTCACAGGGTAAAATCAGTAAAATGTAAAATTCCTCAAGGTGAATTTTAGCATCACTATAATAATTCTAATCATTTCTACATTGCAGATGTTTAGTTCTACCATAACTACCATAAAAAAAAAACTCAGCACTCTGGAGATGCTTGACATTAAAAGCCTGAATGGGACTCTTGTCTAATGGAATTAGTGCTGTGGTAATGCACATTATGCTGAGTTTAAAGGTCCTTTGACACGGTGCTCTTTGGATGTTTTTATATAGGCCTTAGTGGTCCCCTAATACTGTATCTGAAGTCTATTTTATATAGACCTTAGTGGTCCCTAATACTGTATCTGAAGTCTCTTTTATATAGACCTTAGTGGTCCCCTAATACTGTATCTGAAGTCTCTTTTATATAGACCTTAATGGCCCCCTAATACTGTATCTGAAGTATCTTTTATATAGACCTTAGTGGTCCATAATATCTGAAGTCTCTTACCCAAAATTCAGCCTAGGTACAGAATTACAGCCACTAGAGCCAGTCTTACAGTGGGTTTTCTTTATTATGTGCCATTTCTGAGTCTGTAGCTTTTGAGGGGTGAGGGGGTGGCCTTGACCAACTGCCACTGTGCTTGTTTGAAAGCCATGATGTCTCTCTCTCATGGGTGGGCCAAATTCTCTGGGCGGGCAAAGCAGAGAAAGGGGAGGTAACCTCGCCCCTTATGACATAAGGAGCAAGATTTTCAGATTGGCCCATCTGAGCTTTCATTTTCTCAAAGACAGAGCAGGATACCCAGGGCTCGGTTTACACCTATCGCCATTTCTAGCCACTGGGGGACCATAGGCAGGCTGGGGGGAACGCATATTGATGTTAAAAAAATCTCAAAGTGACATTTTCATGCTATGGAACCTTTTAACAAGTCAACAGGTGAACATGGAGAATTGTTGAGCAAATTAAAACAGAAAAAGAAAGCTGGGTGGTGCTTAAATATGTCTGTTGAAAGGAAACCAAAGTGCCTAAGCTTTCTGAATGAGTATGAGGTTTTTTTTTTTTTAGCAGAGAGGTGTCAGTACATGGAGCCCTGTTCCTCTGCATGCTCTTCTCATCTGTCCATCTGTGTTAACGTCCTGTTACCTGCGGGGGAGCAGCACATTAGCAGCCCTTTGCATCTTGAAATCAGGACTGTTGGCCTGTAAAAACTGCTGCAGTTGTTGACATGTTGGTGTGAATGTGAATGTTTCTCACACACACACACACACACAAGGCGTTAATGATTCTGTTTTACCCTTAAGGCACTAACCTCAGTTTTCTCATGTCATTGTTTTCATTAATAATAACCAGCGGTAAAGAGGCTGATGAAAGAGGCTGCTGAACTGAGGGATCCCACAGAGCACTACCACGCCCAGCCACTGGAGGTAAGTTCACCACAAGACACCACGGTCCTATAGGGCCAGTATTTACCATCCTACTTTAGTTGAGGATCTCACTACAACAACACCGTTTCCCATACTGTATAGTCTAACAGAGTATATTTGGAGAAGATTTAGATTAGATTCTATCAGTAAAATATTTGGTCACCAAAATAATTAGATGTGACATCTCAAAATGAAAGTCAGGTGGGATAAGAACCACAAGCAGAGGAATTTCCAGGGATTACCAACATTTTGGGTGCCCCACCTCCCAAATAAAGTGGTTTTAGCAATCTGGTAGCAGTAGTGAAGCTGGGTGCCCGAACATAGACTCTGGAGTGGGGCTGGGCAATATATCGATGTTGTAGCGATATCGCGATAAGAGACTAGATATCGTCCTAGATTTTGGATATATCGTCATATTGTAATATGGTAAGTGGTGTCTTTTCCTGAAAATACTGCACAATTAGAATTAGATCTAGAATTAGAATTAGATTAGATTTCAATCCAAATATTTGGTTATTTAAAAATCTGATATTCCGATATATATTTTAAAAAAATTCCAGAAACGCGTAACAAAACATAGATTTCCCTAACATTAGTAATTTGTAGTTATTTATAAGTTCTCACTAAAATAATATAATAATTTGTTTTATTGTCACAATAGAACAGAGGAACATCCAAATATGTTAAAGTTCTGATAAATAAAACATATAAAAATACAAACTTAAGATATGAAAGTCATAAACACAATAACAAACAAAAAATTAATCAGAGACATTGTAGAGCGCCCTCTGGTGGACAAACTATGCAACGTCAACACATAACATTTTTATTTCATTTTTGTAATATTAATTCATCAGAATCAGTTATTTGTCACTAAAAATGATTCTGATGAATGAAAACTTGTTGTGTCTCCTGTCTTCTGTGGATTACTGGAACAGTCTTGGTTACAAACCTGTGGGTAACTTTCAAAGTACCCAACAATATATTTTTTATTGGCCATTATAATTGCCGATACCGATAATTTGGGAAATGCCTAATATCGGCCGATAATATTGGCCCGCCGATATATCGGCCGGGCTCTAATTAGAATAATGATTTATTAGCACGACAAACAGCTGTGGGGGTCCCATCTTATAGGACACGTTGTAACCCTTCAGACAACCCTGAGACAACTTCAGACGTCACAGGTTTGATATCTCTCGATGAGCAGTCGTCCGTGACATTTCTCTCTCTTTTTGAAGGACAACCTCTTTGAATGGCACTTCTCCGTACGTGGGCCCCCCGATTCCGATTTTGATGGCGGGGTTTACCACGGCAGGATCGTGCTTCCCCCCCCCGAATACCCAATGAAGCCCCCTAGCATCATCCTGCTCACGGTAAGACGCCGGCAAAGGCGACATTTATATCCCATCTGATTATTTTACCGCTGATGCGGAACACAGGAAGACGTCAAATCAGATGATCAAAGAGTGGAAAATGGACAGCATGTCATTTAACCCTCAGCCATTTGTGGTTACATCACACGTAGTGACAGTTGTCAGGTCAACGCCTGGGCTGTCATCACAATGTCAGAGAGAATTGCACTGGTTTTGTGATAATATGAGACTCTCTTATTATATTCAGACAGCTGTGTGACGCTTGCGCTGCTAATGACAGGCTGATGAAAGCGTACCCTTAATTCTTTTGACAGACCCTTTTTCATTGTTTCCAGTTCCTTTCCTCTTTGGTTATTTTTCAGTTTGCATTTATTGTTTGAAAACTCGTACTTTTGCAGAAAAGCAGCCTGCATTTCCCCGTTCCACAATCTCAACTGTGTCCAACTTCCATGTCTGTCTGCTTCTCATAAACTTTGAGAATGTATGTTCTATTTATGTATCTCCACCACACACACACACACACACACACACACACGCACGCACGCACACACACACACACACACACACACACACACACTCACCCTCACCTCCTCCTTCTTTTTATTGCCTTCCCTCCTAGCCGAATGGAAGATTTGAAGTTGGAAAGAAAATTTGTTTGAGCATCTCTGGCCACCATCCGGAGACCTGGCAGCCCTCTTGGAGCAGTAAGTTTTGTCAACGACAAGTCAAACGTTTTCCACATGCCCTGAGTTTCTCTAAGTGGTTCTCCAAATATAAGTCACTGTCTTAGTGTAGTCTATCTTTGTTGGGAGTCCCACATGCTCAGTAGTTCGGTAACATCCCATCAGCTACATAACTCTTTCTCCAGCTTTGGTCAGTCCAAGACAGGATTATCTGGGAGACTTCTTCTAGACGAGGGACTTGTGGAATACCTGCACAACAGGGACAGGAAGTAGTTCTTTTGGAGATTATGGTCAACTAGTGGCTGTTGGAGCAGTGTTTTACATTGAGAACGAGCTAGCATGCTACGGTTAGCCACCTCGTCTCGGCTAGTGACGTAGAAAGCCATGCAGATGTTGAACAGCTCACCCAAAGACAAATGTGGAAACACCAGAGACACAAAATAACACTCCAAATCCCAGAAAAAGTGATTTTTTTTTCATAATATTGGCACTTTAAAGTAAACAAAGCAAGGGCAAAAAGTATGTATTTGCTTTTTTTAACAGTAGTAGGTAAAATAATGAATTGGCTCTTGTTTAACATCCAAGCTCTCCTACCTTTAATCTTTTAGCAACATATTAACTCAGATGTATCAAATAAATTCAACAATAAAACGAATTAACATTTCAAGTCACTTTCAGGAGGAATACACAAATTAAAAAAACTGTAAAAAAAAATAAAGTATAATTCTTCTCTCTCTTTTCTAAGAGAATTATGAGCCCGAACACTGACGTTATAAAGGACTTGTGAGATATCTGAAACAATCTGGCCTGGTTGCGCAGTTATTGAAGACAGTGCTACAGATGGGGAGACGCAGCACAGTGTAACTCCCACTCAAGTCAGTGCAGGACAAACTGTATACGGGTGAGCTACGGGAGAAGCTGGAGAAGGATAGGTGAGCACAACGTTCTGCTGACTCAGGGATTATTTTAGTCTACAGACTACCACGTTGTTGTTGGCATTGCAAGTAAAATACTCCACACTTTAGAAGACCATGTGCGAGCCTTTTTCTCAACGTGTTCCATCCATACTTGCGCTGTTGCTGGAGGAAGACATGTTATTTTTAGACGCGTTGCGTCAGCGCAAATTGTTTGGGTCAACGCATTTATGTAATCGATGACGTTGACTACGTTGATGAATCATCCCAGCCCTAGTTCAAGCTAAGAAATATGGCTTCATGGAACACTTACCAGTGTTAAACAACAGTTATGATAATGATTAGAGTAGAAATGTAATTTGTAATGTTTCACGGTACATTGGTACTGTTGCCAGCCAGGCTGCTGTTGCCTTCACTTCCGCTCTCTTCTTCTTCACTACTTCTTGCTTATTCACAGATTATTGTATTTGTACGCCCTCTGGTGTTTCGGAGAATATTGCAACAAACAATGCGTTGAGCATAAACGTCTCCTTGCATACTCGTAGCGTGCGCACCTTCTACGGCAGCCCGCACAGGCCTTCTTATCTCAAATGCCAACATGGAACAGCTAAAATCTTCCGATTTAGTCGATGAGTTATAAATGTGTAACAAAAAAACAAAAAGTAGATTCACTTTTGATTTTAGGGTTCTATATTTTTGGGGGCACCTAAAAGGTAACCTTTTCATGAGAAGAAAGGCATAAATTCATACCTCCACAGTAAAAACTGATAATTTATTTCTACTGAACTAATTTTAGTTCTCTCCTGACAATTTGCTGAGTTCTGCTTTCATGCTACTCCGTAGCACTTAATCAGGGGGGTCTCAGTGGGGGACTGTGCATCTTCCTCAAAGCATTTTTCCCTACTACAACTAAAAGGTGCTCATGGTGATGACTGCTACAGTATGAATGCATGCTCTTAAATATACATTATCATGAATAGGACATTATGATCAGATTCTTTTTTATCCTGGATATGCGACAGGAACAAAATCAACCACCAAAATAAATGCTGCATTTCAGCAAAGAAATTGTTGTGTTGCCTCTTATGTGTTATTTGTTTTCAATGATATGTTCTAGAATAACTTGCATAATGATCAACAAACAAAATGGTGCTGTGTGGGCCTCATCACAAAAAGCACCAAATATGACTTTGAATGTAAATATATATATATATATATATAGTTATTATAATAAAATCCAATATGGATAACCATAGGTTTATCTTGTTCAAAGACAGTGATAAAATGGGCTTCCAGATGATGGGCTTTAGTATATTGGATAGAGTGGAGCACAGATGAAACACAGCCAGTCATAATATAGATAAAAATAACCCTTTGAGCTGGACCATATTGTAAAATGTGACCTGTGCCAGCTGGAGAATGTGTACACATGGTACACACATGGTGGGTGCCCTCAAATAGGCTGGGGTAAATCCAGGCTTACGCTCAGAAAACAAAGCATCATTCCTACTTATGTAACACAGTCACTGAACACGACAACAGGGCGGCCTGTCGTGTAATTTAACCTTCCCTGTTTTACCCAGGAATGTTGAACGTGCTCTGATTTTAATGTTTCTTGTCTTCTCTTTGTGCTTTCTCCTCTTGTCTATTTCTCTTCCAGTTCGAACCGCCTTAATAGCTATAATCGGATTCATGCCAACAAAAGGAGAAGGGGCGATCGGATCTCTTGATTATACTCCAGAAGAGAGGAAGGCCCTTGCCAAAAAGTAAGATTTTGTTGGATGAAAATCACTCCAATGTTTACTTTAGAGCATGTGTTGTGTGTGCACTGCTATGGACAGAGAATGATAATGAGGTGAGTGGTGAGGAAGTGTGTGTATCGTAAAGATTGTATGATCCTGAATGCTGGATTAGCAACATACCGGTAAAGGATATGGTCAGTGCCGAGATGCGTTAGTGTTTATGTGACTAATGTGAACAATAATCTTTAAAATTGATTCACTGCAGATCGCTGTAACTGGCAGCCCTATGCATTCAAATAGGGCAAATGTGCTTTGTCCATTTCTTTTTCTAAAAGTATTGTTTTTGCCACTGACAGGCTTATTCTAGATTTCCACTAACTGCGAAATGGCTCCGCTGCGTGTCGACCCCGTGCTCCTTCAATACCCACCAGGTCCAGATTTGTTGCAGAACGGCTGCGGCCGTGACTGACAGCTGAAGTCTCGAGATTGCGCGATTTCACGTATGAACGTGCGACATGATTGCGCGATATAACAGGATGTTTGCGTATACACAATTACTCTACAACGTATGATCTTGGTTCCCATGTTTTGACTGAAGTAAGAGGAATCAAAGGGGTCAAAGGTTTTATGACGCCACTGACAGGTGACTAAATGTAATGTCCCGTGTCAGTAAAACAAAGAGATGTCTCAGGGTTGAACATTGTTGGAAACATTTGGGATAGCGTAAGTACACAAATCAACAAACCTATTCACCAAACCAAACCAATTTCAAAGATTGTTGTTCCAACCAGTCACTTTGAGACAAAAACGCAGGAAAATAGGGTCCAGGAATAACAAATTAATGAAAAGTTAACCCATTTGATGTAATCAACACATGAGCCTGGGTGGACATGCCTCCCACTACAAAGTCTCTAGTCACAAAGGGAAAGGAGCGTGCCCAAGCCAGTCCTAGTATTACCAATTCATGACAAATTCATTATCACGAAAATACCCGGCCTCTGGAGGGAGCATGCGTGGGCACGGTGATCTTCATTTCACACCACATTTCCCTCAGAGGAAACCACACAAAGCCAGAGAAGGAGAGGATCCAACTCAAGTCGCTCTTCTAATAGCAGATGAGACGGGTCTTGATCAGCTGGCTGTTTCATTAGCACATAGAGATGAGATAGACGCACTTTGCTATAAATACATGGCTGCTCCATCTCTCTGATGAAAACCTTTTTTTTTTTTACTCTGTGTAAGGCTGAGGCAGCACTCTTTTGGGGTTTTTCATCTTTGCTTCTATGCCCATGGTGATTGTAGAACTGTCAGTCAGAAAAGGGCATCTGCACAGCAGGATATTTTTTGTCAAATGTTGAAGATGCTGCCTAGCTTGTTATGTGGCAAAACAAACACAGGGCCCTGTAGAAGCCTGGGAAGTCTCAGAATTTAAAATGAAAAATGTCAATCGTTTCTGACACTCGAGTGAACATTTCATATACAGGACACATGCTGACAGCATATATTGTGATAATAGTTATTAAAAGTAATTTACAGTGTAAGGATACAGTGGCCTACCTGATTGTCAAGTTATTTTTTGGGGAAAAGTTGTCAAATTAATTGCCAAATAAACACTTCATTTATCCCAAGAAGAATAGTGCTACACTTGTTTTGCACTGCAGAGAACGGGTGACACGCCTTGCAGAAAATATTGTTCCCCTTCTGTTTACTGATGTAATCCAGATTGCTCCAAATCATCAGATCCATCCCACAGAGCAGTGCACATGCAGTATTTGACACTACTGTTTCTTAATGCAACTCCGATAAGTCAGGGTTTCACTGCATGTCTACCTGAAAATGTCAAGCTGGAGTTGTGATAACACAATGGGCCATTATTGTTGTTACCAACCTGGAGCTTGTCCAAAGTTAGGCATTTTGTGTAAAAATCTAACTGTGTCTCAATTTATATACATTTCTGTGAGTACACTAGCGCCCAGCCGATATATTGGCGGGCCGATATTAGGCATTTCCAGTACTATCAGTATCTGCATTTATAATGGCCGATAAATATAAATATCCATTCATCTGAATCTTTTATAATGACAAATAAATGATTCTGAAAAATGAATATTTAAAAGATGGTCAACCATGTTATGAGTGTTGCATAGTTTGTCCACCAGAGGATGCTTTATAAATAACTAATGTTAGGGAAATCTGTTTGTTTTCTTACGCATTTCTGGATTTTTCTTAAGAATATACTGTATATTGGCCAATAAATCGGCATATCGGATTTTTAAATAACCAAATATTTGTATCGTATCGGCCTTAAAAATCCTTTATTGGCCAGGCTCTAGTGTACACTATGTACTCACTTCTCCATATTGCCCAGCCCTACTGCTGACCCCGTGTAAGTTTGAAAACTCTGGGGTTGTGTTGTAGTCTGGACAAGCACAAAGAGAGACCTTTTGAACCTGTAACACTTCATGTCTTCGTTGGTCCAAGCAAATTATTCCCCAGTCATTTTGCCCTTGTTTTTCTTGTACTAATGAGAAGTAGTAGTAAAACACCACTGCCCAACACTGCTTGCAATAGTTAGATTTAGCGCTGTGGCGCAGTCGGCACAGGTTACTGATGTAGACTACATTTTAATTGTCCAGAGCGTGGATTCTGCTGGATAGCATAAATCAGACTGGTTTAAGATCGTACAGGCAAAACCGGGAAATCGACCCAACTCTACTGGTAGAATACAAAAAACGCAAAAAACAGAAGTGGTCTGATCGTCTGTGCCCCCACCCCCCTCCACGGATTCCACCATTAAAAAGGGAGTTTCAGGTGATGTCAGACCATCCAATTAGCATACGATACTTACGATAATGCTACCAATGTAAAATGAAATTGCATGAACAACACTTCTGGATCAAACATGTTGCTGTCCTCAGTATCCATCTGAGATTTTTACAAACCAAATCTCCACTTTTTTTCTTAAAGCTTAGATGTGTTCTTGATGATTAGCACTTATGTATAAAAGGATTCAGACAGTCATTCATGTGAGCAACCATCTACCGACCACGGAGCCTATATCCATGGCGTCCGCATTTGGAGACAAAGACTCCCCGTTTAAGCTGTCATAGTCCACTGACAAGATGACTGGGAGGCGTAAGAGAACATTTGCCGTGCCTTGCAAAATGTCTAATGTCTAAAAAGTTCAGCTTTTTCTCCAGCTACATCTTAACTTCCCATAAATAGAATACAATTTCAGTTTGGCTCCAGAGAAAGACACTGATTTGAATCATGTATCCAAATCTATCAGAGCCAACTTTAGCCTGAGGAATGCCACAGTGAGGATGTGGTGTTCCTCAGAGCATGATTCATCCCTCCTCTTCACAGCTGTAACATCAGCCCATTAGCTGAAGCAAAGGACGATTAGCTTTCCTAAGACAAATCCACAGACACTTCTTTAATGTGTTGCATTTTTATGTTTTTCCACACCACTGCCCTAAGCAGCTGTGTTGATCCTTCTTTTAGCAATATTGCACTGAACCCCACTGTCAGGAATGACATGAGAGCGTAAAAGTGCACGGAGCATTCCGAACCCTTAGCAGGGACCTGACATGTGAATGTGCCACAGGTGGTGAGGGAAAAAAACAAACCTGTCAGATGAGGATATACTGTGAGACAGCCAACAATACAAACAGACAGCCAATGCCATAAACACAGCGTTTGAAGCTGGTTTTCCTGCCAGTTTGTTGACAGGATTCATACGCAGCCCTAAAAAGGTATGGGAAGCTTAATCTAAAAAATCTTTATAACTTCATAATCAAGATGCCAAAATGACCATTAACTGAGCAACTTACATAGATGACGGTACATTTTTCAAAATCAGTGTACCACCCACTGCACTTGCTGCTAACTTTGTGAAATGTAACTTAAATGCCTGACTTATTCCGAATTCTTTGTCTGGTTTTGCTTTCTTTGTTCGTGTTGACAACAACACACTGGCCATCAGCAAATCTGAAATTTGTCTCTGTATCAAACACACTGTTGATTGGCTGCGTGCTACACTTCTCCAAAAATAATTCTCTGTGTGTTTGTTCATGTTTACATTGCCACAATGAGAACATTTTGGGCAGCCATCCTCTATTCATAGAGCGTTTGATGGGATAATTTAGGTATCTAAAGGAAGAAAGTTAATAGTTTTAACCCTTTTAACGGTGATTAAAACATTGGACTCACCGTGCTTGGACAGGACCCTTTTTTTTTTTTTACCCTCTGGGTCAGGTCCCCTTTGCTCCTTACGCAGATTTCTAGGTCTTTAATACTAATCGCTGTTGTTGTAGCTCTTCATACTAGGTCATCTGTTATAGCGGACTAATTTCTTTGTTTACATTCAGTTGGACAAGCATTGAAGTTATTTGTAAAAAAAAAAAAAATGATATACTGTGAGCCAGAACATTAATTAGGCCTGTTCATATTAACAGCTAATTTATTTTGTGAATGAACCAGTGCCATTGTAATTTGTTTTCATTTATGAAGCAGGCTGTTCACTTCTAGAGTGGAGGGACCTGGTTATTCATCAAATGGCCTAATACTGTCACAAGCTACTCTTTTAAATTAGGTCTCTGATTCTTTGAAATCTGTACTGTAAGTATTGTTCAAGGGATGGAGGGGAACACATGGAGGCCAGAGTAATCTTCACCGGTGTATGTTTTATTTGAAGTTTACATAAAACCAATGAGCAGTTGGTTTTGGTGACGACATAAAAAAAGGTTATATGGCTGGGAGCTCATGCAACAAACATTTGGTTGATTAAAGTCATCATTTCATTAAGAATTTGCATACTGCAATGACCAGAAATAATTCATTCAAGTGTGCTCACAGGAGGCGTCTTGGTAGCCAAATGGTTACAGAGCATGGCTCTTCCTGAACTTACCTCTCAACTAAAAATCAACCAATCAAATTAGCCACAAAGCGGTCTGTAACGTCAGGCTGGGTCACAGAGTGTTCAATCTTTTGTTGCATGTAAAAAATTGGTTCTCAATATCGACTGTAACTGTGAAGAATTAACTCTATAATGGAAGCAAGTGGATGATGAACTGATGTTAACTGTTAATCTGAGTGAAGATAGTATTTGTTATTCCATCTTTGGCACAAATTACTGAAAAAGCTTCATCCGACTTACGCTTAGTACGAAACAGTCCATCTTCTCAACTCTATTGCAGTGTGCAGAAACTTAAGCAGTTGTGTCTGATTGGTTTTGGTCATGCAACCTTTTGTCACCTGTATTTTCCTCCAACTTGTTGATAGGGCTTGAATGGCTAGATTGGCTTTTATTTTCTTCTTTTAAATGTAGAGATATGTTGACCATGTTGGTATTTAATATAAGCCCATATGCGTGCTTTGTTTCTTTGTAGGACACTTTCACAGAAATGCTGTGTTAGAATCATGATTAATTCTTACAAAGAATCCTGCAACCCAATGTCATACACCTCTCTCTCTCTGCCTATTTCCAGTCTGCCTTTTCACCGTCAACTATTAAAAAACTCTCTAGGCCAAGGGTTAGCACTGTGACATGCAGAAGGAGAGTTGCTCACCATGTACCACCTGATCTCCGGCAGGTCCCAGGACTTCTGCTGTGAGGCGTGTGGCGGCTCCATGCGCTCTGCTCTCCTGGCTCTGACCCCCAACAGCAACCCCAGCGCAGAGGACCACAAGGCTAAGGAGCTAGCCCAGCAAATCAACTTCAAGGTACAAACTAGCTAAACAGGGAACCCCGTTTGATGTTAGGGCTGGACAATGAACCATTAGGAATCCCCTACCCACTTAAATGTACTCCTATTACAATTGTCAATAAATTGTCTAAATGCTGTATGATTTAAGGGAGAATAAACAGTAAACAGTTATACTTGCACTTTTACTCACTTAAAAGTTCATTCTTGTCTTTTGAAACGTTTAACCCTTGTGTTGCCTTCCCGTTAACCATGAACTTGTCCTTCCAGGTCAAAATTGAAAATGATTTTTTTTTGTGCTTTTCCGATGTTTTTGTCGCTTTTTCTGATTTATTTGTCACTTTTTTCCAGCTTTTGACGCTTTTTTAAAAACCTGAGCTGGTTTAATAATAGGTTTTACTTATTCTCGGAATTCATGGTCAACGAACCTCATTTATATCAAATTATACATATGTTATTAGTTGCAGAATGCAGAAATTATGAATTATTTTTACTAATAGTTAAAATCTGAGGCTCTTGAGTGGATCACAGATTGGTATATGTCAAAGTTTAGTCTGGATAATGTTTTGAAACCATTAAAAAAAATACCAGCGCTATAATTTTAAATAAAACACCCAAAAAATTGGAATCATCAATTGGAAGTTGTATGGAATCACTCATGTTATTTTTGGGCAATTTGGTTGAAAGAAATCCATATTTCTGAAAAAAAACCTTTGAAACAAGTCAATTTGACCCAAACAACACAAGGGTTAAAATGAATTATCCACCACAAGGTCCACCTAGAAATCTAGACACACCCTAACAGCAGAAAATGTAATTTGCCGCTAGCTATCTCACCACGAGGTCCACTTAGTGGCTGATCTGTAAACTTGTACAGATTATAATAAATACTACTTATAATACCAAAATACTGGTTTTATTCTCTAATTAATCCAGTAACATCCATTTAGCGGTTTGTTGTTAAGCTACGGTAAGTTAAACATTGAGAATTCTGCACAGATGTTTCACTTTTAAAGTCTTCCAACAACTCAAATGGCATTATCCATCTCGTTTCTGTTACACTTTTGATTTGAAACGTATGCAGGAAGTGTTGAATTGCGATAACAGTAGCTTTACTTTGATCATTTTTAAAAACCTGCAACTGAGTTGAAATGATTGTAAACTATAAGTAAGGGAAAATGGAAAGTAATAGCAGCAGTGGTATACTAAATATACCATACAAACTGTTATATTACATGTGATGACACATTTTGATTTGAACCAAGCTTTGATTTGTCCAGTCTGGCCATGTGCTTTTTTATTTTATTTTTTATTTTTACAGTTGTTAAAGTATATGTGACAGTTTATTATGATATACATTTGTGGTTAGGTTGTCGAGCCCTATGACAGGAGCCAAGGCACAGTGTAGATGACTGCACTTCCCTGTGTGTTAATGCAGGAAGAGTCCAGTTCATCCAGACAGGCAAGTGAGAGCGGAGGTGCAGAAAGCGATCCTGCTACACTCAGCCAGGAAGACAGCTCCACGTCTGCAGGCCAGGGAGCTTCTGAAGAGCCCCGGGCTGAGCAGGTAGGTGTCATACTGCTCCCTGGGGTTATACAGGACTAGGTGCTGTTGGAACAAATTCCACAAGTTGGAATGTAATTCGATTAGTTAAAAAAAAAAAAAAAAAATCAATACTATTTGAATACTGAAATTACTATTCAAATCTGATTACATAGCACGTAACATTAGTACAGGTGGGGGTGACAGGCTGTGGCTGGAAATCGGAAGAAGGACAACAGGACAGGACAATTGCCCTATTAACTTTTGTAGCTTAACTTTGTAGCTTGTTTTGCCCCTGCTAACTGCAGCGATCTCGCTGAATACTGGACCAATGTCAAAGATTGTTGTTGTTCAGTCACTTAGACACAAAAACATATGGAAAATAGGGTCCAACTTGAAAAAACCCTTTAACTGACTTAAATGGATTGTTGTGCGTTGTCAGGGATTCTACTTGTGAAGACAATGTTATCCTCTACCTCTACAGTCTCTGTCTGTGTGATAGCTGTAGAAAGAAGCCACTGACTGTTGACTCTGTGGAACCGACACTGAAACCTGACGCTTTCTTGTGATGTATAACATCAACAAAGACCTCATTATTTAGACTTTGTTGATTCCTTGTCCTAATATTTGGAATAATTTAATACCCGACCTGTCTACAGCATTCTGTGGTTCTTTTTTCAATCCATTTAAGCTCCAAAGTGTTGGACAGAGCAGCGGGTGTTCGGAAGCTCCACAGTGTACAATCAAAAGGATGACACGGTGCTGTCTTTATGCAGTCAATTACACATCTTTCACATTGTTCCCTTTAATGGGTGGCTCGCTTCGTCACCAGCTGAGATCCCACTGAGCTCAAAAATCAGTTTGAATATGTATGGGAGGAAATGATTCTGCATGCTGAGTTTGCTGCAGCACCATGCTAGCTCAGTTGATTGCACTGAGTTACTGTGGTTGTATGAAATCAAGCAGCTGGATATTAGCACTTTCTTATTACATCATAGTTGATGTGCTGAGATAGCATGAAGCCTGTGGTTCTGTGGCTTCTTCTTCACAAGTCCAGATCATATGGACACGCTTTGTTGCCTAAGCGCATTGGTTTTGACTCCAGCTGCTACCAATGAGCCAGTCAGAAGGAACAGAGAGGAGGGTCTAGATTAGTGTTTAGTAAACCAAGCCATGTCAAAAATAGGACTCACCATCTGCCACTGTAGTTGAAGGGACAAGAGTTACAACTTGTCCGGCCTTGCGGTATCCCACGCTGCCTTGCTGCTGTTCCCTGACTACAGAGGGATGTAGGATAACTGTGACGTGTGTGATGCCTCTGTCCAGTTAGTGCTGTCACCCCCCAGCCAGTCTCTAATTGGGTGAAATGTACGTTTTCTGTGTAAAAGCTAGGCCTGTGGACACTGCTCTTTGGTTAGTCATGTCCCTCACAGTCTCCTGCCCTCCAGAGAGAACTCATTCTATCAGCACGAGCATCATCACTTTATCTATAACTAACTCTAACACCGGTTTCTTCCCACCACGCTAGGTAACTAGGACTACAGTTGACAATTAGCCAACTGCCGTATTTACAGAAATGTTGATTAACGTGCATTGTCCTAATCAAATAAATAAATCTACAAATTGTCTGACGTAACTACAGGTTAATGACAACAGCTGTACTGTGTGGCTGCCTACATTGACATGTATTGCCATGTCATAAAGTGATCACGGTAGGCAACAAAAGGTATCCAACATTTACAGCCACACTGTCCCCAACCCTCACCGAGCGGGTCTGTGAATGCTCTGTTTTAGAGTGAGAATAATGGCGGCCGAGTGAGGACAGAGGGCTGGAACGGAGACAGAAAAATATGCATTTATAGATTTTATTGGCTTAATGTGGATATGTCAAATAAAAGATGAGGTGGGATAGGTAAATTACAGCCTCATAGTATCTCTTACACACATTCAAATGATCTAAAAATGTGTATTAATGCTTGATTTCAGCAAAACTGCTCTAAACTATATCATACAAACTGTATTTATATATAGATGTCTGCTGAAAAAACATACTTTACTTCTAAAAATACACAAAAACGCAATGCAGCCGGACCCAGTGGGCATAATTGATAAGTCGGGTAATTGTTTCAAAATGCGTAGTTTTGTCCTAATGCCATCTTCCTCCACAGGCAGAGGAGTCTCCAGCCACAGGTATAGATGGACCCCAGCCCCCTGCGACCCCCATCACCGGCCGCCCTCTCAGCCCCCGGCAGCGTCGTGCCCAGCAGCGCAGCCAGCAGGGCCAGAGAGACGGCAGGGACCCGGCCAGCAGGCCAGTCTTCGCCCCGACTCCTCGCCAGCCTCAGGATGAAAGCCGCGCAGGCTCCATAGCCCTTATCGTGGTGCTCACTTTGGCCCTGGCCGCACTCATCTTCCGCAGGATCTACCTGGCCCACGAGTACAAGTTTGACTATGAGCTGTGACCACACACTTGGCCGTCCCTCCTCCTCATGCTCAAGTCACCCCCCCACCCTTGCTACCACCCTAACAGAACTATGGCCAGCCGAAGTGGAACCAGAGCCGAGGCGGTGCCTGACACTGACTTCCTGCGCTCCCTGTTTGTCAGCAGAGGGTTCAGTCTCCGCTGAGGGGGGAACTTTCATTCCTGCAGAGGAGGCACCCCCACCCTCCGCAACACCTCCAGGGTGTCTTTTTAACCAACGTGAATTTTACTGTCCAGAGTTTTTAAGAATGGGAAGCTTTTTTGTGTTTGTGATCAGATCAGCAGCTACACACACCACATGTCCCCTTCCATAGAACTGTTCTGTCCTAGTGCTGCCGCTTGTCGCCATTATTTAATCCAAACTGTAATATAACATGTCAACAAGGTTAGGGGGGATTTTTGTATCAAAGTAATGAATCAATCATGGATGCATCTGCACAAAAGTGTATGTGCTATAATTCTTTGTGTGCTGTTTGGGCAGGTCAAGTCACACCATACAGCGCTCTATTTCAAGTGTGCACATGCAACATCCACTGTGTAGTTTGTATGGAATTTATGTCTTAAATCCATGTCTCTTATTGTAAATGGATTGCTGAATAGGTTGACCTATGTTTTTTTGCCTCACCGTCGGATGATGGCAGTGTAAACGCAGCAGGGACCGACCGATACTATTTTTTTTCAAGACTGATACCAGTTATTAGTAGGTAATGAAACCAATTTTTGGAAACTATATACAGTTACACTTAAAATGGAAATCTTTAAGTCAAAATTAAACCTGTAGCAGAGGGACAGACACAGAGCTGTAGCCAAGCCAAACTAGACCACTTTTTCTATTCATTAACTTTATCGGTTACCAGGCAAATAAAACGCCAATACAGATAATCAAGCCAATGAATGGACTATCCCTAGAAGGCAGTCTAACTATTATGCGTCTCACAATGTTATAGAAGTGCAATGCTAAATCATAAATGTGTGCCTGCTCTACCAACTGAGCTAACCTGGCCACAGTGGAGTACTCTTTTAATGTCACACAATATGGTGTAATAGCTGCAATAATCAATTTTAATTGGCTTTTATTTGAAAGGCAATTAAAATGCATCTACAGATTTGAAAGGGTTTAATTAGAATTGCTTATTTACAATTTTAGGAATTGTTTTGCAGATGTATAGTATTTGGGTTGCTTCTGTTGACATAATTGCTGCAGACCCAATTTCCACTACCTGCTTTGTGCTCCCACATGCGCTGGGCACAATACCAAAAGCAAAAATACCAAACATGTCTGTCTGCGGGTCTACAATAAAGCCTAGGGTAGTCATTCCCAGCAGTCTTGTGAAGGGAACGAGTTAACTGATCCAGGATCGGCTAAATACAACCTGTTAACTGAAGCTCACCATGAGGGCAGGGTGCTGTTCTCACCCCTGGGACGTTAACTGGTGGGTACTTTTAGGGATTATTTGCACCAGTATTCATGACTGGAGCCATCTTTCTGCTTACATTCAACACAAGTGTGACTCATTGTGTTTTCAGTCTGCTTTCCCACCTATAACCGATTTTATATATTTTATTTGAAGGCATTTTTCTATTTTCACTGTACTCCCATTCATTTTTATCTTTCTTCTCTCCCTGCCTCTCTCCCTGCCTCCCCTGCTGTGTCATGGTATTCACCACACGTCCCTTTGCATTAATCTCTTGGTTGGCTTGCATTCTCCAAAGCTGTATGCAAACAGTAATTTCCCCCCCTGCTTGTATAAATAGACTCAAACCGTGTCTAACGTTTACCCTCTTTAACATACTTTGAGTGGGGCGAGTATCTCTCTGAGGAGGACCTGGAAAGCAAGTTTAAATGAATTCTTTGCACTTTGTGGCTGACGGCCATTGTACAACAACTTGGCAGCATACAAATACCTCTGAGGTCATAGCAGTATCTGTTGAGGGGAACAGCTCTGTCTCTGTAGTTCTCTTTTGAGCAACATCCTATACCTGCATGTGTACAGGTATGACTTGAAGGCAGCAGAGTGTGCAAAGCTTTGAATCTCCATATTCTTAGAATCTCTCTATATCTGCCTCTTCAGTTTTCGTGCCCAAGGCTGGTGTGTTGGGATATTAACACAAAATAAATTGCTTGAATGAAAGAATGTGTTTGCCATGTGTAATATCTTTCCTTATACCTACAAACCCACCTGTAACATTGCTGTGACCATGACATTTTGATGCCGGATCAGGTAATTTCCAGGTCCAAATGTATGTAGAATATATTTTGCCACCCATTTATATAATCATAACAACCTATGCAGTGATTATGGCAGATTTCACAGCCGAGATGTCTGAATATCTAAAGCTACTTTGAAGCACAGGGAATAAAATATGTATTTCGGAGATGTTGAGTTATACATCCTTTCTTCTTTCTTACACATGTCACTAGAACCTGATTCTGAATGTATATATTTTTAGCTCCTTTAGAAGTGGATGTGAGTCTCCAGCCGTGTTAGTGGCTCTGTGAGGCTGTATTTTTGGTACGTCGATGCTTTGAGCTAAATACTACAATGCTGATGCTTATAGTGCGTTCCCTTAACCTCTGGGTCACACCCAAGTTGAATATATTTACAAGTCGGATTGTCATTTCTTTCATTAGCTTCAGCCAGGTTAGCCATTGTCAGCAATGCCAGTTTATACCAACACATTACATCGTTTAGGTCTAGAATACACTCTATGATTTACAAAGACCCAACAAGGAAAATGTCCTTTTAGGAAGAAAGCTCGGGACCATTGGGATAGCTGGAAACATGGTTCCATCCTAATCCAAGGAAACATGCTGGGCAAAAAAAAAGACATTAGGACTCTGGGGAATGACTCCCCTGAGCTAAGTTAATAGCAAGCATTTCTGGAATAAGGATTCACACAGATGGAAGGAGAGAGGAGAGAAAGCTTGGTGTGTCAAAGGAAGTCCCCCGGCAGTCTAAAACTATAACAGCATGACTAAGAGAGACAGGGTAAAGAGAGGAGCCTGGTCAGGCTAGAACTCTCCCCAACCGGATCAGGCTGTATGCCCTGCCTCCCTCTGACGACGTTGACGAGAAGCAGGTGGGCCGGGTTAGGCGGACGCTGCGACTCCTCGCCTAACTATAAGCTTTATCAAAGAGGAGAGTTTTAAGTTTACTCTTAAATGTGGAGACGGTGTCTGCCTCCTGGACCCAGACCGGGAGCTGGTTCCACAGTAGAGAAGCCTGATGGCTGAAAGCTCTGGCTCCCATTCTACTTTTAGAGACTCTAGGAACCACAAGTAACCCTGTATTCTGGGAGCGCAGTGCTCTGGCTGGACAGTAAGGTACTAAGAGCTCTTCAAGATAAGATGGTGTTTTGACCATTTAGAGCTTTGTAGGTGAGAAGAAGGATTTTAACTTTCCATGGGCAGCCCCCCCCCCCACACTCTGACATCTCTACATTAGTGCATGTATAGGTACTGAGCATGTGTGTGTAGTTCAGGCCTGTGTGTAATAACAACATAGTGTAAACTGTAATTTCCCCTTGCAGGGTTAATAAAGTATACATTATTATTATTATTACTCCCCCCTCCCCCTTATACTCTTCAACTGTCCAATAAAAGAAAGGCAGTAAATGCCCAAAAAATAATCTTTAAAGAATCAGAAAAGTAACAGCAGCTCCACACGTTGTAATAGTCTGTAGCTACGTCTTCCTTTCTTTGACACACGGAGCTCCTCTCTCTCTCTCTCTCTCTCTCTCTCTCTCTCTCTCTCTCTCTCTCTCTCTCTCTCTCTCTCTCTCTCTCTTTCCACGTGTGTGCATGCCGTCCCAGAACTGCCTGTTACTAACCTAGTTCTGGGGAGTTTACTCCCCGGAGTCCTTGTGTTTTCTTTTCGCCCAGCGTATTTCCTTGGATTAGGATGGCAACAAGATCTTAGTTGCAGCTGCTGCCGTGGTCCGGCTGCACCCCCGGCTACACCCTCTGCTACACCCCCGCTACGCTCTGCGATGCCCTGTGATGTCTTGCTGAACCCTGTTGCATCCCGCTACGCCCACCCATACTCTGCTATGCCACTCTACACCCTGTAACGCCTGTTGGGTCTTTGTACACTATAGAGTGATCTAGACCTGCTCTATCTGTAAATTATAGAGTGGTGTAGACCTGCTCTATCTGTAAATTATAGAGTGGTCTAGACCTGCTCTATCTGTAAATTATAGAGTGGTGTAGACCTGCTCTATCTGTAAATTATAGAGTGGTCTAGACCTGCTCTATCTGTAAATTATAGAGCGGTCTAGACCTGCTCTATGTGTAAATTATAGAGCGGTCTAGACCTGCTCTATCTGTAAATTATAGAGCGGTCTAGACCTGCTCTATCTGTAAATTATAGAGTGGTCTAGACTTGCTCTATCTGTATGTGTCGAGATAATGTTGTTATGATTTGATACTATACTATACATAAAA
Organism: Etheostoma perlongum; assembly: GCA_026937815.1. NCBI lineage: Eukaryota > Metazoa > Chordata > Actinopteri > Perciformes > Percidae > Etheostoma > Etheostoma perlongum. Next base: position 19,250,877 of record CM049388.1, read on the forward strand.
TTGAATTGAATTGACTCTTATATGATTCTACATGGTTGAACCTTGTATTGTCTTTAAATTTGAAATCCAGTCAGGAGTTTAGGGGGAAATCAAGTCTTGCAGCAGAAAAAATAAGACAGCAACAGATTAGACTTAGAATTCAATGCACTGTACTTTTATTATGTAATTGTCAAACATGCACATTGACATAGCAGTGAAATATGGACATAGTTACCTGACATGAGACTTGACCTGGATTTGTTTCAGTAGACCTGGACCTGTTTCCGTATACTTGAGACTTGACTTGATCTTGCCCTCCACAGTTTTAAAAATTGAGACTTGATTTTGAATTGCAGACAGTAACTTTGGAAATTTTCAAAGCCTTGAGACTTGATTTGCAATCATCTTGAGACTGGACTCGTAGTCGCCCTAAAAGACAGCTCTGGGTTAAGCTGCAGTTAAGGGGTCCTTGGCAGATGTGCAAGACAGATGTGGACTAGTCCTTGTCAGTTTAAGAGGATGTCTTTATAATATCCCACACTGCAAAAAAATATAATCAGAACAAACAGTGCAGTCACTATTGAATGTTCAAATCTCTGAGAAACAAGGAAATCCAGTAAATTGGATTGAATAATTTTACTTTTTTCATGAAATCAAATCAACTTTTTAAAGGCAAGACAGCTTTATCTGTACAGTACATGTCAGCAACAAGGCAACTCAAAGTGCTTTACATAAAAAGATTAAAATAATAAAAGTTACAGAGTAACAGTTAAACATATAAAAGCAGATAAAATAGCACATTTTAGGCTGCTATTTTATCTGCTTTTATATGTTGTATGTGACAGTGTATAACCTCCCCCCAAACACACACACACACACACACACACACACACACACACACACATTATCAAAGCGCTATTACCATTTACCTATTACCATTAACCCAAACCAGAACCATATGTCTTTATCATCTCATCCACCACCACTGATTCTTGTATATATAGATAGATATATCTATATATACTGTATTATGTAATTTGTTATATTGTATATTAAAGTTTTAAATCCCATCAAGTTTGCCTGTTCATTAATTCCTGCTAATATATAATAATTCATTCCTGCTCATGCACAGACAAGTTAAAGTAATAATGAAATTGGTATCATGGTTGTTAAAGGTTTTGGTTGCAATGTTAGGGGAACGTTCTCTAAAGGTTACAACATTAGGGGACTGTTCTCTAAAGGTTACAACATTTGGGGACTGTTCTCTAAAGGTTACAACATTAGAGGAACGTTCTCTAAAGGTTACAACATTAGGGGACTGTTCTCTAAAGGTTACAAAGTTAGGGGACTGTTCTCTAAAGGTTACAACATTAGGGGACTGTTCTCTAAAGGTTACAACATTAGGGGAACGTTCTCCAAAGGTTACAACATTAGGAGACTGTTCTCTAAAGGTTACAACATTATGGGAACGTTCTCTAAAGGTTACAACATTAGGAGACTGTTCTCTAAAGGTTAAAACATTAGGGGAATGTTCTCTAAAGGTTACAACATTAGGGGAACGTTCTCTAAAGGTTACAACATTAGGAGACTGTTCTCTAAAGGTTACAATATTAGGGGACTGTTCTCTAAAGGTTACAACGTTAGGGGAATGTTCTCTAAAGGTTACAACATTAGGGGACTGTTCTCTAAAGGTTACAACATTAGGGGACTGTTCTCTAAAAGTTACAACATTAGGGGAATGTTCTCTAAAGGTTACAACATTAGGGGAACGTTCTCCAAAGGTTACAACATTAGGGGAATGTTTTCTAAAGGTTACAACATTAGGGGAACGTTCTCTAAAGGTTACAACGTTAGGGGACTGTTCTCTAAAGGTTACAACATTAGGGGAATGTTCTCTAAAGGTTACAACGTTAGGAGACTGTTCTCTAAAGGTTACAACATTAGGAGACTGTTCTCTAAAGGTTACAACATTAGGAGACTGTTCTCTAAAGGTTACAACATTATGGGAACGTTCTCTAAAAGTTACAACATTAGGAGACTGTTCTCTAAAGGTTACAACATTAAGAGACTGTTCTCTAAAGGTTACAACATTAGAGGAACGTTCTCTAAAGGTTACAACATTAGGGGACTGTTCTCTAAAGGTTACAAAGTTAGGGGACTGTTCTCTAAAGGTTACAACATTAAGAGACTGTTCTCTAAAGGTTACAACATTAGAGGAACGTTCTCTAAAGGTTACAACATTAGGGGACTGTTCTCTAAAGGTTACAAAGTTAGGGGACTGTTCTCTAAAGGTTACAACATTAAGGGAATGTTCTCTAAAGGTTACAACATTAGGAGACCGTTCTCTAAAGGTTACAACATTAGGGGAATGTTCTCTAAAGGTTACAACATTAGGGGAACGTTCTCCAAAGGTTACAACATTAGGGGAACGTTCTCTAAAGGTTACAACGTTAGGGGACTGTTCTCTAAAGGTTGCAACGTTAGGGGAACGTTCTCTAAAGGTTACAACATTAGGGGAATGTTTTCTAAAGGTTACAACATTAGGGGAACGTTCTCTAAAGGTTACAACGTTAGGGGACTGTTCTCTAAAGGTTACAACATTAGGGGAATGTTCTCTAAAGGTTACAACGTTAGGAGACTGTTCTCTAAAGGTTACAACATTAGGAGACTGTTCTCTAAAGGTTACAACATTAGGAGACTGTTCTCTAAAGGTTACAACATTATGGGAACGTTCTCTAAAAGTTACAACATTAGGAGACTGTTCTCTAAAGGTTACAACATTAAGAGACTGTTCTCTAAAGGTTACAACATTAGAGGAACGTTCTCTAAAGGTTACAACATTAGGGGACTGTTCTCTAAAGGTTACAAAGTTAGGGGACTGTTCTCTAAAGGTTACAACATTAAGAGACTGTTCTCTAAAGGTTACAACATTAGAGGAACGTTCTCTAAAGGTTACAACATTAGGGGACTGTTCTCTAAAGGTTACAAAGTTAGGGGACTGTTCTCTAAAGGTTACAACATTAAGGGAATGTTCTCTAAAGGTTACAACATTAGGAGACCGTTCTCTAAAGGTTACAACATTAGGGGAATGTTCTCTAAAGGTTACAACATTAGGGGAACGTTCTCTAAAGGTTACAACATTAGGGGAACGTTCTCTAAAGGTTACAACATTAGGGGACTGTTCTCTAAAGGTGGCAACGTTAGGGGAACGTTCTCTAGAGGTTACAACATTAGGGGAATGTTCTCTAAAGGTTGCAACATTAAGGGAACGTTCTCTAAAGGTTACATCATTAGGGGAACGTTCTCTAAAGGTTACAACATTAGGGGACTGTTCTCTAAAGGTTGCAACGTTAGGGGAACGTTAGGGGAACATTAGGGGAACGTTCTCTAAAGGTTACAACGTTAGGCGAACGTTAGGAGAACATTCTGAGAATGTTTGATGTAACCAAAAACTAACTAAACCTAACTATCCCTAACCTTCAGGGAACGTTCTGGGAACCAAACATTGTTACCTAGGGGATCATGGGACTTTGTACTCTGGTTATAACCAAGAGTGGAAGTAGGCTACTCCTTGGTCTCCTATTTGTGTAAATCTACAAACAAGCAGAGCTGCAGCAGGAATATGTGACGTCATGGCCCCACTTCATTTTCTTTCTTGTTTTCCTTTGAGGATGAACTGGATTCACTCAGCAGTGTCTCTGAACAACTTGTCTAGGTCCAGGTCTAACATGCCCAGATCTTATTTATTTGCCGCCTGTGGTGCTGATGCTGCACACTCCTTAGCCAGATAAAAACCCTCCTCTGGAGGGTGAGGACCAATCAGAGCGCTCAACACATTTCACCTTCCCATGTCTCTCTCTGCAGAGCAGCCGGCGCTTGTCCGCCTCTCCCTCTCTCTCTCCCTCTCTCCCTACTGCCGCTGACAGGAAGATGGTACCGTGCACAGAGTGTCCTCCACGCGAACCGAAGGCGTCCCTCACCGACTCGCTGCGGGACTTCTAAACCCGACCATGCCGTGTTACGCCAGGTTTCTGTTCTTGCTTCTGTGTCTGATCCTGCTCGGGGAGTGCAGGAAGCACAAAAGTAGGAAAAAGCGCTGGTCCGCGCCGGCGGAGAACCACAAGCCAGGCACGTAAGTACTGACAAACTTTCTTTATTTTTTATTTCGATTGAAGTGAGATGTGAACTCCTAGGACACATGTCCTGCAGGAGAGCAGGGAAATCGCTTTTTTTTAGCCATCATCATGGGCTAATATGTTAATGTGAGTTCTTAGAGGTATACTGTACCCCAAGTCTCCAAGAACTCACATTAACGCGACTCTGTGCAATCGACCAATTCTGATGGTCTGATTCTGATGGACCAAAAACACTTGTATCAATCGGTGTTTGGCTGTTAGATAGGGACTTTAGACTTTAGGCAGAGCAGCAGCTTTACGGATTTCCCAACATAAAGAATGTCAACATGAACATGCGCTGTGATTAATACTCATTCACACCAATTTCCAGCCTAAATCCTTCTGTGAGGGTGGGGTGTGGGGTGTATATTTATTGGTTGATTGGTTGATTGGTTTTATTAGACCATTTCATTATAAGATACATGCAGCCTTGCACCACTTGTGTTGTCTTCCCTTTGCCCATAAACCTGTTGGCCACCAGGGTCAAAAGTGAATATTTGGTGTTTTTTTCAGCATTTTTTGGCTCTTTTTTATGCTTTTGGCACTTTTTAAAACGTTTTTGTCGCTTTCTTTCAATGTTTTGTTTTAAATTCATGGTAATAAACCTAATTATTTAGTTATTTGTCAGAACCAAACGGTGAGAACAGAGCAGCTATAGAGCCTGTTGTCCTACATGTCCACATTCACAACAGCAAAGAAACCCATTCCATCGCGTTCCAGTATTTGAGTGTAGGTTCTTTATTAGGGTTACCTTGATGGGACCCTGAGGGACTCCAAGCAGAGCCACTGGGAGGTGTAGTGGACAGATTAAAGCCTGGTGTCCGGCTGCTGTTTCTCCCCTGACTGTCAAACATCCCTCAGCACCATCTGCAGTTTTCTTTTCTCGTCCATGAATTAATAATAAGCTCCTAGCAAAACATGGATTGTATGTCTATACCTAGCTGTAGCAGTACGATATGGAATGCAATTTAAGTCAATATTAAACTAATAAATACTTACATAAGAATAAAAAATAGTCACATGAAATTAGACAAAACATATATAAATACATGCATAGGAATGTATGTATAAATGAGGCAATATAGTTCAATAAATAAATACATAGGTATTTATTTAAAACAGGACTACTTTTAGTTATCTCTTAGGGGATGTTATTTCATAATCCACATTTCATTATGTTATTTTTGAAGTTGGGCCGCTCCGGGATCTGCCCCAGACACTGGATCTTGCTTTTGCTGAGTTTGAGTTATGAATTATGACAGCTACAGTAGCTTGGAAAATAGTTTGGATCACTACATTTTGATGAATTTACTGTATATGAGACCGTTTATGAGACAAGAATTAGCTAGCCATCGCACCCGCGGCCCCTTGGACTCACTCAGCTAGGGGACTACTCATATTCAGCCAGCGCAGGTCCCAGCTCTGGGGCCCGCATCCCGGTCTGCCTGGAGTAAGGCGGGGGGGGTGCAGTGTGCGCTCGCTAGCTAGCTAATTCTTGGGCTGTTGCTTTGGTTTAAATCTGTAAGAACCCATGCGCTATTCATTTGAATAAATCAGCTGGAAATAAAAAATGCTTGGAAATAAATGTGTCATTAGGAAATAAAAATCCCTTGTATTAAAAAAATATGGAATTATTAAATAATCATTTATTAAACTATGTTGATTAATTTATTTATATATATATATATACATATGTATGTATATATATATACACACACATTCCTACCATTTATTGCCTAATTTATTGGTTTGGGATTACTTTAGTACTTTAGTTACTAGTTACTTTAGTTACTCCACTATATTTATCTGACAGCTTTAGTTACTAGTTACTTTAGTTACTAGTTACTTTAGTTACTCCTCTACATTCATGTTACAGCTTTAGTTACTAGTTACTTTAGTTACTAGTTACTTTAGTTACTCATCTACATTCATCTAACAGCTTTAGTTACTAGTTACTTTAGTTACTACATTCATCTAACAGCTTTAGTTACTAGTTACTTTAGTTACTCCTCTGCATTCATCTAACATCTTTAGTTACTAGTTACTTTAGTTACTAGTTACTTTAGTTACTCATCTACATTCATCTAACAGCTTTAGTTACTAGTTACTTTAGTTGCTCCTCTACATTCATCTAACAGCTTTAGTTACTAGTTACTAATGAACTATGCCACATGCAGATTTACAGAACAACTATGACCTCCAATTAAAATCCCAGAAAGTTAAGGTCATTCAACCTGGTACCCTGAGCTGTTCAGTGTTCCTTTCATTAGGAAGTAGAAAGTGATAGACTACCTTTCTCTTGCCTTCCTCTACCTCCACTCTTGTAATTATAAAGCAGAAGTCTGCTGATATGCTATGTCTTCCTGGAAATAATCCCCGACCAAAAGCTCTAACGGCGCCTCCCTGTCTGCTTGTCTGTTGCCAGTCCTCTGTCGAAGAAAGTTGCAGATGGAACCAAATCCCGGAAGACGAAGACCAGCCACCTTCTGCGCATAGACGAGCATGACTTCACCATGAGGCCCGCCTTCGCAGGTACGCTCGGATTTAGGAGACGTGCCGCTGCTTGTATTCACTGATCATGACAGTGAGAGAATGAGAAGGAATTATAGGATAAAATCAACAAAAAACTATGAACTGTGGATGTCTTTTAAAAATTGACACTGAATTATTTGTTCTTTGAAGAAGTGTGTTTTCTGAGTGATGTCACACACCAACAGGATTAGATCGGTCCACCCTTTGTTGAATGAATGTGAAGTGAATGTTGGATAGTATACTATATCCTTCACGTTCTACTTCCTGGACAGCTCCGGTGCTGCAGGAAATTCCGCTGGATGCATGTATTTTCCATTTCCTTCTGCTTTCTTTGTGTTGGAATTTTAAAGCTGGTGGATTTCTGAGGACTATGGTTACCTGGTCCTCAGATCTCTGCAGGGTAAATCCAGACAGCTAGCTAGACTATCTGTCCAATCTGAGGACTATGGTTACCTGGTCCTCAGATCTCTGCAGGGTAAATCCAGACAGCTAGCTAGACTATCTGTCCAATCTGAGGACTATGGTTACCTGGTCCTCAGATCTCTGCAGAGTAAATCCAGACAGCTAGCTAGACTATCTGTCCAATCTGAGGACTATGGTAACCTGGTCCTCAGATCTCTGCAGAGTAAATCCAGACAGCTAGCTAGACTATCTGTCCAATCTGAGGACTATGGTTACCTGGTCCTCAGATCTCTGCAGGGTAAATCCAGACAGCTAGCTAGACTATCTGTCCAATCTGAGGACTATGGTTACCTGGTCCTCAGATCTCTGTAGAGTAAATCCAGACAGCTAGCTAGACTATCTGTCCAATCTGAGGACTATGGTTACCTGGTCCTCAGATCTCTGCAGAGTAAATCCAGACAGCTAGCTAGATTATCTGTCCAATCTGAGGACTATGGTTACCTGGTCCTCAGATCTCTGCAGGATAAATCCAGACAGCTAGCTAGACTATCTGTCCAATCTGAGGACTATGGTTACCTGGTCCTCAGATCTCTGCAGAGTAAATCCAGACAGCTAGCTAGACTATCTGTCCAATCTGAGGACTATGGTTACCTGGTCCTCAGATCTCTGCAGAGTAAATCCAGACAGCTAGCTAGACTATCTGTCCAATCTGAGGACTATGGTTACCTGGTCCTCAGATCTCTGCAGAGTAAATCCAGACAGCTAGCTAGACTATCTGTCCAATCTGAGGACTATGGTTACCTGGTCCTCAGATCTCTGCAGAGTAAATCCAGACAGCTAGCTAGATTATCTGTCCAATCTGAGGACTATGGTTACTGGTCCTCAGAGGGCTTTGGAGGAGGGTCTGGCAAAGCAACACCACACTGACTGTGAAAGCAGAAGCAGGTTTATTTCCCCACTTTGCTTCCATTCCACTGCCAAACCTAAAGAGCCAGAAGTCGGCGAGGTGTGGGGCTCATCGCCCCGGGCAACAGTGACACAGCAACAACCTTGTTTGGCTTCTTTTCTATGTAGCATGAAGTCATTTTAGGGGGGTGGTTGCCGCCTGCTGCTATCACAACCAGCTTTATTTGCCAGGTACGAGGACACACAGGAGGAATTTTGCTTTGGATCATAATGCTCACAATGCGCTTACTCATTCAAAACATAATATATACACACATATATGTACACACTACACAGGTTGAGACCATAGTGCAATGAAGAGTGCAAAGTATGCAGGACTAATTCTAATTATGATAGTTCCTATTACTTTAATTATGGAGCTTAGTGCAAAGGATGCTGGTATAATTAGTATCATGTTATTATATGAGTAATATATTACAATATGAACAGCTCTGAAATAGAGAATGATGAATAAATAATAAGTGGAACCAGTAAACAGACTGATTGGAGACAGTGTTGCTGGGTTATTGTACAGGAATAATAATAATAATAATAATAATTAAATAAATAAATATAACAAACTAAATAAAAATAATAATTAATTTGTAGTGTTCACATTTAAGTAAGCATTCACATCAATTGTTTCACTTACATTACATCATTACATCGTTACATCATTATGAAGTGTATTATCAAGTGTGTAATAACCGTAATAATAATTTTAGTTGCAACCTTGTGGTTATGCTTTCCATGCTTAACTTTTTCCTCCCATTGTGTTATAGGTGATGATTATTACCTAATCCTGTAAATCTGTCTAATGAGATGGGCCCTACGTGAAATAAAAGTTGATCAAATTACCACAAATTAATTTCACACGCTGCAAACATCCGTAGGAGAACTGTCTGGAGGATTTTATTATTTATAATGGGAACATTTTGATGAATTTAGCCCTGCATGTAGGAACTGGCCTTTTATTTCTTTAATTCTGTTTGACTGCTCAGAAATACAAAGTGTCATTAGACTGAACCTGGCACTGTGAGTAAGAAGTCAGCTGTTCATCAGAGTGATGGCTTGTGGAAAGAAACTGTTCCTGAGTCCTTTGGTCAGTTGGTTCTGGACAGTTGTTTCCTTGCACGCATGCACTATGCGTATGTGGTACTTAGCCGTTGGCTGTAGTCTCAGTGCTAATTGTTAGCCAAGACAAAGGCAACGTGGGGCGACGTGGGGCGATGCCACTAGTTCTTGACCATTGACTTGGTGTGTCAGGGCCTTTACACTGTAAACACATCCTGACGCAGAGCTGAGCAGAGGTCATCCTGTAGAAACACCTCAGGCCGTTATTTGTCACCACTGATTTTTTGCACTAATCAGTCATGTGTTGGGCCCAAAACAAAAGTCGCTAGGCTCTGTGTGTGTCCTTGCCCTACAACCTTGAATTTCAGGGCAATAGCATGCTGGTATCTGGGGAAGCAATTAAAAATAAGAAGCTTATTTGTTGAAGCATTCAGTCCCATTCTCTGGTATTCAGCATCAACGGGTCCTGTTGAAGCACAGGAGGAGGTGGCAAGATAAATGGAACACCCCACAGTGAATTTCATGCTCCTCTGGGACTACAGTTGCAGCCACAGATGGGAGCGTGGATCCCACTGAGGACCACTTTTTATATTGCGTCTGTCAGTTCTTGTTTGCCGGCGCAGGCAGCTTCTGCAGCAGCAGCAGAAGAAGAATGTGATCGTCTTATTCAAACAACATCAGAATCTGACTTGCTGCTGTTGCCTGTGAGACTGCCAATGCGTTGATTTGGCTGAGGAAAAAGTGTGTGTGTAGCAGCGGCTGTGGTTCCTCCTGGCTTCAAAGGAGAGACTGCAGTGTTACTAATGAAAGCCTCTTCTGGAAAAGGATCGAGCTGTTACGTGCCAATGGGGATGTTCGTGTAGGGAGAAAATTCCCACAAATCCGGACTTTGGGGCTTTGTATTGTCCAAATGTACACAATAAACTATACTTAAAGAACAAAGATATTGAATGGAAAAATGTTAATTGATTGGTTTAGATTCTTCTACAGTATGCTTAAAAGAGCAACAGTGGATTAGGTGTGTATAATCAAAAGTGTGCAGGCGGAGCTGTACATTTTGAAAACATTTCTGTTATCATAACTCGAGCACCTGCACTACTCCCATTGGGCAGTCCCTTACTGTGGTATGACCAATCAAACATACAGGAAGCTGAAAGGAAGAAGACATTTGTTTGATGGAATATTTGTCATCACATCAAGTTTTCCTGGGTACATTTATTTATGGAGCTTCTCCTTCCTGTCTGCCTCGGGTAAAAAAAAAAAAAAACATCTAATGGGGTGGATAGACCTGTCATGCATTAGTCAAATTTGCATTAAAGAGACGGCTTTTTATCCTCTTTCCACCCACAGGATTCCAAAGAACCCTCCACCATATGCATCCTTTCACTTTATAGATTTCTTTATAGCCTAAACAGTATAGTGTCTAATGCAATCTCATCTAGCCAGCATAAACCAACAGTGGATTTATAGTTGCTAATCCATGAAAAGAGGAGCAGTCCAGCATCATTAGTTGGAATAGAAGGGCTGTTTTTCTCCCTCTATTCTAGACACATTTGTAGAAATGACATAAGGACAATCTGTGGAAGCATCAATAAGTTAAAGAACAAAAAATGACTCCCTGCAACGTGCAGCTGTAATAGGAGATATCTGACTTTCAGTAAAAGCTTTCGACATTTTCCATATTTTTGGGCCAAGAGAAGATTCTTACAGACACTGATGCAAAATAATATCTGTGTCAAGCAAAAGGTATGAAGAATTACTTTGATGCAAAACAGAAGCAAAAAGGATCAGTTCACACAGATTACATAAAACAGACTGGCAGTGCCCAAAATCGCTCACTTCACTCAATTCCCTGTTCCCTATATCAGTTGGTCCTAGCATTTATGGCTTTTGCCCCTTAAAATTAAGCATTGTCTAGTTATGGCTTTAGTGTGAACATGATTTGTGAGCAGCACACAAAAATCCATAACTCCCTATGGTATGCGGTGGAAGCAGAAGTCTTAAAGCTAGATATATGTTTTTCAACTAGCTCAGTTAACCTGGGGCTTTCAGGGCCCCTTGAGGTCTGGGCCCCACATGGTCTACTGCCCCAGGGCAGCCCGGATACGCTGATAGTCAGTAGAAGTAGTTCAAGTTCAAGTTTATTGTCATATGTACCTGAATACAGAGTACCACAGCAATGAAAAACAATATGCCTTATTGCACTCTCTTGACACCAGTCAACAGTAACAGTTATACTAATAATAATGATAATAATAACATAAATAACATTAAAACTTTAAAACGCCACCATAGACAGTGGCTAAGTGACTAAGTACAGGCCCCAGCCCTCCTTCCTGCTGTGCCATCATTCAGTAACCTTATTACCTGGGGGTAAAGACTATCCCTGTAACGTGATGTACGTGTTGGGATACTCTGCAACCGTCTCCTTGATGGAAAGTGGGAGAAGAGGCTGTGTGCAGGACGACTAGAAACCTGCATAATACCTCATGCCTTCTTAGTACTGCGTTTCCAGTAAATATGTTACCTGTCAGTATACTCTCAATTGTACAACGGTAAAGTTCTGTAGAATATTAAGGGACATACCATATTTCTTATGACACCTCAAAAAATATAGCCTCTGATGTGCCTTCTTCTTAGTTTTGGTTTTGACTAAGCACACGTTTGTTAGGGAATGTGTGCCACTAAATCTCAGTATCGACAGAAATGATAAGGGCATCAAGGTGAGGAAGGTCTTTTCCCTTTGCAATCAAACAGCATAGTCAACTGTTCAGAGACACAATACAGGCATAAATGTCTTGGATTCCATGGATTTCAGCATCACCTTAAAATCCACTCATAATTTGTAGGGATGAGTGACATTCCTCCAGCAACACAGGGAAGAGACAAATGTAAACAATTTGAAACAAAAAAACGAAATAAGCACTTGAAAAATGTGTGTAATAACCGTAATAATAATTGTAGTTGCAACCTTGTGGTTATGCTTTCCATCCTTAACTTTTTCCTCCCATTGTGTTATAGGTGATGATTATTACCTAATCCTGTAAACCTGTCTAATGAGATGGGCCCTACGTCAAATAAAAGTTGATCAAATTACCACAAATTAATTTCACACGCTGCAAACATCTGTAGGAGAACTGTCTGGAGGATTTTATTATTTATAATGGGAACATTTTGATGAATTCAGCCCTGCCTGTAGGAACATTTTATTTCTTTGCCTGCTTAGAAATACAAAGTGTCATTAAAATCAGGATGAAAAAAACGTAAGAAATTGATTCATTCATTCCCCTGTTGCCTAAATACTTTAATATGCCTGAACATCTGCTGCCACACATCAAAAATTGTTCCTCCCCAACACTGACATCCATTATTTCTTAGATTAATGATCATTTTGTAGCCTACAAGCGTAACTTTCTTAATTAGGGACATTATGAAGTTCTATTCACAGGAAGAAATGAAAGTCTTACACATTGACTCAAATAATTAACCTGATAAAAAATTCAGAAGCTGTGTGAATCCACACATGTAGCTAATAAAATGCTTTTGTTTTTCTTCTATGCTTTGACGATAATTCCATTTTAAAGAGTAAGACGTCGTATTGAATGAAGCCGTTGGGGTTTAGTAGATCGCTCAGAAAAGCAGAACCGTGAAACTATCAATATGCCTGTTCTGCATGCTGCGTGTGCCCATAAACAGGCTGTTTCATAGTGCTCCTCTGGGATGTTGATACTCAGTCGTTTGGTGTTCATGTTTGTGGGACCATGAGGTCAGGGGGAAAACACTGGCTGGAAAATCTTGCTTCATGCTCCATTTGAAAAGACACGGAAGTGCTACTGAGAGCTACAAGGGCTAACAGGAATTAGGATGTGGAGCATCGCTATGACGCAGTCCTGGGTCTCAACTGATAATCAGTGACGTGGAATAATTCGCTGATGCTGTCAGCTCAAAATAGAAAACGGAAATCTTCTAGCAAAACCAAACACAGGACATTTCATGTAATCTTAATTATTGTGCTTCAACACACACAAACTTATCAGCCTCAATTTGTGGCCAACATTTTGAACATTGAAGCACAAAAAACAGGATGCCATACCCTGTTATTTTGGGAACATACACAGCTACATCCCTCTTCTGGATTTTTTTTTAACCATTTTTTGTCCTCACAGTGCAGTTCAACTAAGAATGGGTTCTAACTGTGGCCCACTGTGACCCAGCTGCATAGGGGCCTGAAATGCATCAAAATAACCGAGCCATCCCGCTCCATCAGCACCGCTGGTCCCGGCTTTTTTCACAGCAGGTGTCTGGTGTTATGTCCACTGAGGCAACATGTCAGTACAAGCTTTGCTGAGTCTGGCACGTGATGCGTGGCATATGGTGTGAGTAAGAGTAGGGAGGACACTCTGCTGACAGCTGGAACTGGGCATGAGTTGATATCCCCCCTTCCAGGTAGCAGCTTTGCTGTGCCACCGGTTACGTAAGGCTGGCATCCACTGCTGCTCAGATTAACAATAATACAGCAGTCAATGTGCCTTTCATACACAAGTGACAGAAGGGTGTGTGAATGTGTTTTGCTATTAATGCTGAGGGCAAAAAAAAGTTTTTGCCAGTTTAAAAAATTCTCTTTAACACTGTAAATGTGTGTTAAAGGGCCCATGGCATGACCATTTCCTTTGAGATCCTATGAGATTTTTTATATTAATATGAGTTCCCCCAGCCTGCCTATGGCCCCCGTAAACTGAGCCCTGGGTATCCTGCTCTGCCTTTGAAAAAATGAAAGCTCAGATGGGCCAATCTGGAATCTTGCTCCTTATGAAGTCATAAAGGGCAAGGTTACCTCCCCTTTCTCTGCTTTGCCCGCCCAGAGAATTTGCCCCCCCCATGAGAGAGAGACATCATGGCTTTCAAACCAGCAAAGTGGCAGTTGGTCAAGGCCACACCCCCAGCCTCCACATTGCCCCCCCCTCCTCAGGAGCATACTGACTGCAAACGCTCTGTCCCTTTCAGTTTTCAGCCGGGCCTCTGGGACAGACAAAGGACCTTTTTCTAAAATACTCATCTTAAAAATGCTTACTGGCATATATGGTACAAGTAGTTTAGAGATATAATAATAATGTATACTTTATTAATCCCACAAAGGGAAGTTATAGATATAGATATATCTGGGTGCAAGGCCATGATATGCCTTAAAAGTGATCAGTCAAATCTTCAAATCAATGTGAAGAGGCCCATGTACCAACTCCGTTTCTTGCTAGAAATTAATGCACAATTTCTCCTCCAATTTATCTCCTTTTCCTCTTGACTCCATTCATTAATGACGTGAAGTCATAAAACCTCAGGAGAAGTGATAGGCTCACATTTCTTGCTGAAGTTGAAACATTTAAGTCCAGTCCCAAGAGTAAGTGCTAAATCAGGAAGTAGATTGCCCTTTATGTATTGAGGCTGAAAGTAGGTGGTGTATAAGGGTTTGGAGGTCAGGGTGGTGTAGAGACATATAGCACTTTAGACTTTCATGTGAGAGACAAGAGCCCAGTCAGCATCCAACAGTTAATCTCTTTAACCTAAAACCTAACCTCGACCATCCCTCCTTAGTTATAGTTCATTAGCTATCACCAAAACACTATTGTAGTTGTTGTTAAGATATTGTCAGAAGATACATTTTTAAAATGGTTGGCGTTGGAAGTCAAAAACATTGTGCATTTTGCATTGAAGGCAATCTGGAGTTTTACAGAATGTTCCAATTTCAACATTTTGTCAGGAGATAGGGTTGGTGAAGTCACTTGTACCTCTTTAGACCTACCTGGTTAAAATATGTAAAATTATTGAAATAAACCGTTTGTCCTGTTCCACATTGGAATGTCATTCCTCTTTGCATAAGGTCATACAGGTCCTGTACATTAGGATGTTCTTCTTCCAAATCTTGATCCAAGTCTGCACTATGAGGACTATGTTACAAAGCAAATATGGCAGTGTGCAGTACAGTGCAGCAAACTCTTATCTGTTTGATATTTACCTGCAGGTCCAGCTGTCCCTGTTGGAGTGGATGTGCAGGTGGAGAGCTTGGACAGCATATCAGAGGTGGACATGGTAAGTGGCTCGAATGTGTTAAATGCTATACGGTACACAGTAATTTGTGGGCAAATTGATTATGAATAATGTAGCAGCTGTAATCTGACTTCAAAAAGAACAAAAATCTGATGCAGAAACTGAAAATGACTGAAAATAGATTCAGTTTGGGCATTAAAATAGAGGATTACTCTGATTATTCTGTCTCTCTAGTTTAATATTCAATCAGGTTTGAAAGCAAAGACCAACACAAACTCAAAAGTAATGAGATTATGGAAGAAGTAAAAATATAAATGCTACTATTCCATTGGATTATGGTACTGGCGGCAGATGTCTCCAGCAAATCTGTGACACATTCAGTTTGCAACCGTGCAGCCGTCGCTGACTTTAACACATGGGGACAGAAGCTCTCCTCAGACAAAGCAGTTAATGAGGCAGGAAGATTTTTCATTAACAGCATGAGAATGGACACGAGTACGATAGTGACTAAGATTGTGTTCACACTTGTCTTCTCAATCCAACTTTTTTATATTGAACTCATCAGATCAGATTTGTCCTTTATCAGATATCTTTGTTTTGCCAATGGCATTTCAATCAGGAGAGACATGTTTGCAGATATGCAAATTAGGTTTAGTGTTTTAGCTCAATAAAGGCTTTGGCAATTAGACTACATCGTTATATGAATATTTTATTATATGAGTAGATGACTGGAGGTGGAAGCGGGGGGGGGGGTTGCACTCTTTGCCTGCAATGACAGATGATAGCAAAGGGAGAAACAGATTTTTAAAAGCAGCGTTGTGACTCTGTGATTGGCCCTTGCATTTTGTGTATGATTCTGATTGGTTTAGCAGCAAGGTGAACGCCTCCCATAGCTGATTTGATTTAGGTAGAGTATTGATTAAATTAGGTCTTCCTGAAAGAATTTACGCTGAGTTATATTTAAATCAGGAGAGACTAGTTGCAGACAGAGGTGGGTAGTAACGAGTTACATTTACTCCGTTTTTGAAAAAATTGTACTTCTAAGAGTAGTTCTAAATCACTATACTTTTACTTGTACTTGAGTAGATTAGTGAAGAAGAAACTGTACTCTTACTCCGCTACATCAGGCTACAATGAGCTCCTTACTTTTCTTTTTACCTCTTTGGTATTCTACGCGTCATCGTTTTTACCCCAGCGTACGTCTCATTTTAATGATTTATTTTGACAGAGAGAGAGAGAGAGAGAGAGAGAGAGAGAGAGAGAGAGAGAGAGGGAGAGAGAGAGAGAGAGAGAGAGTGAGAGAGAGTGAGAGAGAGAGAGTATTCCGCTGAAGGCTCTACCACGTGACTGTGTTTCACCAATCAAACGTCATCGTGCAGTTACGTGACCATACTCGATCTCAGCGGCGGGACAGGTTAGCTTTACAGTCGTAGCAAATCAAAGATGTCAGAATCAGCCGTCGCCAAGGCAACGCAGACCAGGAGGAACACCCCCCCCGCGCCTCATAGTGAAAGCATGGTTACCTTTTAGGAAAAGTGTGAAACAGCAGCTACATTGTGCTGCGTTTAGTGTCGACCAAAACAAACGGACATGTGAGCGTCCAACAACTCAGCATCTAACCTGAGGAGACATAGCGGTAGTTTTAGTTGTTGCTGTGGAGAGGTGGATGTTTGTCTTTTAGGTTACATACAGTACAGTTGTAGTTTTGCACATGCAGTATCCATCCAAATTTGATGTGACAAGTCTCTCACTTAAGCTATTTTGTAATTGATAAATTAATTTTAATTTATTTTATTGATTGGATGAACTATAATTTCCCTAAAGATGATTATTTTGTCAGTGATTCTTGAGATCAGGGACAAAACATGTCCACCAGATAAAACACAGTTTGTGGGTAAAATATTTACTTAATATTACACATACTCTTAACCAGAAGACTAAAAAGGATAATGAAAGCACAACTAAATATTATTTCATGTTGTTTTATAAATATTTTTAATTCTAAATGATATGATATGTGACCAGTGTCTGTAAAAACCCTTGTCCGGAAGCAGGTGTCATTACATTACAATAGCTTAAAAACAATTAAAAGTAATTTTAAATTAAATGTTATATTTATTATGTGTAAGTAGTTCAGTAATTAATTTAATGAGAATCAAATGTTACAACTGAAAAACTGATTTTAATGTAGTTTTAAGACGTTTTAACTTGTGTCCTGGGTTTTGTCAACACCGTCAGACCTTTTTTAAATAAAAAAAAATCAGGAATTATTGAGGGCAGCTAAAACTCTGAGGACCCCTTTATCACTTCCTTGTTCTTTCAAATGCCATGAGACCACTCTACTCTGGTAAGTTTTTAATATTCTTTTAATTTTATACCTACTTGTTAATACTTTGCATGTCACAACCATAGTGTGTCAACACCATAAACAATGTAATGTAAGATTTGTATGATATTTTCTGTTATAAATGCTTAATTTAAGTAAAGTATAAAGGTTACAAGCAATGAATGACAAACAAGATGGCTCCTGTGAGAAGCACATGTGTTATGAGAGGAAACATGGTATTTTGTCAACTCCGTCAGATGTCAACACCATCAGGATTTGTGTCTGACGGTGTTGACACTTTCTAAGACGGTGTTGACAAATGCCATTATGTGCATTATTCCTCATTTTAGTGTAGTTTACTTCAATGATATTACTTACCAAACATTTGATATTACTGTTGCTCAGTTTTATGTGTTGAATTTCAACCAATTGCCATATAGCTTCATGTTTTGAATTGAATCTCATTTTCATAGCCTCTCGAGTACTTGATATGTAATAAGGTGTTGCATATGATTACCCATCATTTGCAGCTTATGCTTATCCATCAGAAATGTATACTGACCGCATAATGGTATGCATTTCAGGCTAGAATGGCTAGGGAGAAGCTATCAGTGGAGGAACGAAAGAGAAGGAATAGGGAGTATCAAAAAAGAAGGCGAAAAAAATTGATAGCCAGCCTGAGCTGAAAGAAGAGTTGCTTAGAAATGAGAGGGAAAGATGGAGAAATAGGGTGAAGGAGGGCAAAATAAAAAACATCAGTGATTTGGATGAAAGAGAAAAGAGGTATAAGAGAAGGTTTTGGAAACAAGCACAGAAAGAGTCAAGAGAACGCAAGAACAAAGCACAGGAAGGCCAGCATGTAGACACCCCACCACAGAGTCCTTTGGACATCAGTTTTGAGGAGCCAATGAGTAGTAGACAGCTAGTTGCTGGTGTAAGGGAAAGATGCAAAACTAGAAAAAGACACTCCAGAGAGATTAAAGCACTGAAAGTCAAACTTGACAAGTACAAAAAAGAGAGGGACAAGCTGAGAAAGCGACTTTGAACGTGGAAAACGTATTCAAAATGAGAAGACACAGGACTCACCTCTAACCAAAACAGAGATGATGGTTCAAGGGAGCCAACTCAGAAATCCTTTAATCAAAAGATCACTGCTCTTCCACCATGCAATGACTGCAGAGCTGAGAAGAAATGCTCCTCGTACCCACAGAAGAGGCAAACTTGCATCCCAGCATCCAAAACTGTCTTTGTCTGGCCAAATTCTCAAGAAGTATCGCCTTATCCACAGGGTTCATGAGTTTGGCCTGACTTACAAAAAACACTGACAGAAAAAAATACCAAAACAAAGGAAGCCTAGGTTCCTCCAGACCATATCCCTTAGTGTTCACAGTTTTTGGAAAACAATGCAAGGATGACAACAGACAAGCAAGACACCATTACCAGGAAAAAAGTAAAACGTCAAAGGATGATTCTGACCGACACGATGCAAAACCTTCACATTGCATTTGTCCAGCAAAACCCTAACATTAGACTTAGTTACTCGTCCTTCTGTGCATTGCGTCCATTTCACATTACATCTCCAAGAGCCTCAGACCGAAAGACATGTCAGTGTCTGTACCATGAGAATGCAACACTGATGCTTGAGGTCCTGAAGTCATTCAATGCTTTAACAACCAGCAAACTTGGAGAGAGTTTCCAACTTGTATGTTGTTCTCCAGCAAACGAATCTTGTCTTTTACGTACCTGCACCCGATGTCTGAACAAATGTTCAGTTCTTTCTCAGAGCAAGGGAAAACACAAGTGGAGTGGAAGCAGTGGAAGCGTATTGAGGAGCGGAACAGAAGATGTAGCTCACTTTCACACCAAACTTGTGAAACACACTGGCACTCTTTCAGAGCTTATGATTCTCTACCAAGACAAACTAAGAAATGAGACAACCACCCATGTCCACTCAGTTCAAAATCAAACCAAGGAGTACAGGAACATGATAACAAATTGTGATGAAACCACTGTTATTGTTCATGTTGACTTCTCTGAGGCCTGGAAATGTAAATTCAGCTCAGAGTACAATCCTGTCACTATGGGCAAAACCTCCCACAGCTCACACTTCATACAGGCATGTTCTACACCAAACATGAAAAGGCAGGATTCTGCACGGTCTCAGAGTCCAAGCGCCAGGATGCTGCAGCCATCTGGACCTATATGGATCAAATCCTGACAGCCATTCATGCAAGATTTCCAAAGATTAACACTGTTCACTTTTGGTCAGATGGTCCAAGCAAACAGTATAAAAATAAGAAGAACTTTCATCTCCTCTGTGCTGTCCCTCCCCAACTGGGATTCAAGAATGCAACGTGGAATTTCTTTCCTACATCACATGGCAAGGGTGCCCCAGATGGCATTGGGGCAACAGTTAAGAGGTGTGCAGACAGTATTGTGCTGAGAGGTCGGGACATTGTGGATGGCAGAGCATTTTATGAGATGGTGTCCAGCAGCCTAAGTGGTGTCAAGCTACAATACGTTACCAGTGATGATTTTCAGTCCTATGACACTCTCCTCATGCCACCCCTGAAATCCATCCCTGGAACAAGGAAGATTCATCAAGTTGTAGCTCAAGGGAACATCATCCATTGTAGAAACATTTCATGTTTTTGCAGTGAGCCACAGATTTGCCAGTGTTTCAGTCCTGTTACTCACACTTTGGATGGCATCCCTCAGGACCCAGATGAAGGACCCAGTCCTCTGGCGATGCTGATGGAGGCCATGGAGAAAGAGCCTAGCAGAGAACCTGAGGGCACAACAACTGGAATAGGCCCCGATGATACTCAAAGTGGAGACTGGCTTGTTGTCATGTACGAACAGAACTGGTGGCTGGCTAAAGCCTTAACAATTGACCCAGAGCATCAAGATGTTCAAGTTGAATTTTTTCACCCTCATGGGCCAAATGTTTGTTTTCAGAAAAAACAAGGACGGCGGGATGTCTGCTTTGTGCCATTTACAGATATTCTAGTCAAGCTAAATAAGCCATCATCACCCGTCCGTACAAGCAGCACCAGGGAGATCTATAACATATCAGCAGAGGTCATGGATTTCATAGAAGAGGAACACTTAAACCGTCTGTTGCCTGGTGTTTAAACTCCATCAACTACCTTGAGAAGTCAAATGTTATGTTTTTTATGACAGTTTAGTAATAGTTTAAAGGTTTAGCTGTCATTTTGACTATGGATGATTTGAATTAGTTTATACACTTTATAAGCAGCATATATTTGAAGATGTTGTGGACTTTACGAAGGGGGTTAATTTATTTTTTATATTGCTTGTAAAGTCCCTCTACTCCCATGAGATGAAAAAATTGGTTATATAATGTGTTTTCTTTATATCTTCAATGTTACCATATTTGTGAGATTTCAATGGTCATTTTGAATGAAATATTTTTGTTTCTTACAAATTTGTCACCACCGTCAGTTTTGTGTCAACACCGTTGATGCCTTGTCAACTCCGTCAGATTGACATATTGTTGTTATTGTTTGTAAAGATGAGCTGTTTTGTTCCCTCAAGAATATTTGTTAATAAAATGGTTGCATTTTCAAAGTTATTATGTAATTTGTATGCTTCTAAGTATCACTGTTCATTATGGAAATTAAATGATAAATTGATTAATCCATACAACCTAAACCGCAATCATTAAACATTGACTAATATAACTTTTAAAAGGTGATCTGATTCATTTAAAAACATTTTTATGTGATTAAGACAATTAAAAACCACTAAGAGTCAAACTATCTGTGATTAATTTAATTAAAAATAATTTTATAGACATTTTTAGGTGTCTGATGGTGTTGACAAAAATCCAGTGCTGATCCCGCAAACCTCTAATTTATAAAAAAAAAAAAACTGGGAGGTTGTTCCAAAACATGGTTACATAGCCAAACTCTTATTTAACAAATATGTATATGCTGGTTTTTAAAATAATGAAGATTTTTTTTTTAGAAAATCAAAACCTGTTTTGTCCCTGATCTCAAGAATCACTGTTGTATTTTTGTCTGTCTGATTGATGCTTGCTTAAGAAATAAATCAGACGTTACTCAACAGTTACTTACTACTTGAGTAGTTTTTTCATCAAGTAGTTTTTTACTCTTACTCAAGTAATTATTTGGATGACAATTTTTACTTTTACTTGAGTCAAATTATTCTAAAGTAACTGTACTTTTACTTGAGTACAATTTTTGGCTACTCTACCCACCTCTGGTTGCAGATATGTGACAGTTATATGCGTGATAAAATATACATTTATTAGGTTTTAGCTGAGTTGATTTAGGAGAGCATCGATTAAAAGTTAGGTCTTCCTGAGCTACATTAGAGGGATTCGGTGCTTTGAACAGATGAATATAACATTTAAGTAATAGTCATTTAGCTGTTCAGTTGCATAATCAGTCAATTACAAAAGCTCAATGGTAAGAATTGTGTAATTTTGCTCAAAGTCAGACTGAATGCATGTTAAGTAATGTTATTAAATCCACCTTCTGTTCTGGAAGCATAATTGGATCCAAAACTGTTGTGCTGATGTTGTATAAGCTCCTGTTTGCAAGGACAACCAAGGATTAGATTTATTTTGGATCCCAGTGTTGTGTATTTAATTGTTTAGGAACAAAAAACGTCGGGGGGGTTAAGGTTAAGCGAAGATGAGACTAATGAGAATATGGATGGTATATTTTGTCAACAGATCTTATGGAAAGACTCAAACCAGCAATGGGTTAGTCCATCTCCTCTCAATACTATCTAATTTTTCCTACACTGTCTGTTCTCTCAGCTTCAAGCCAATTGGTTAATATTTAAAATAGTATAAAACACTAGAACAAGTAGAGAAGAGTCATAAAGTCATAGCACTCCCCCTGGTGAGTGCCCTCTGAGACTTCTCCACTTTGTCTTGGCCACCGAACCCCTGACTTTAGCTGTGAGATGTAATCACTCCATTCTGTGCATAAATCGAGGGTATAATAAAATAAGTCTTCCCACGTTCAACTCACATTAAAACTTAGAAGACTTTGAAAACTGGGTTCTGGTTTCTTAATATGCCTAATAATGATAGGTATTTCGGACAGCACTCCAACTAATACTTTTTTATTTCCATGACTTTGATAAGGGTCAGAACTGAATAGACACATGAGACAGATGAGGGGGGTTCTTAACCCAGCACAAGCTGCAGGTGGGAGAGAT
Source organism: Etheostoma perlongum (assembly GCA_026937815.1). Lineage (NCBI taxonomy): Eukaryota > Metazoa > Chordata > Actinopteri > Perciformes > Percidae > Etheostoma > Etheostoma perlongum. Next base: position 19,273,569 of record CM049388.1, read on the forward strand.
TTATTGAAGGATTGATACAGGAAGAAGAGAAAGGAGAAGCTGGAGGCTTCATGGGGCAACACAGACGAGAATTGAAATCACGAGCTGAAAGAAAGTTACTATTCGAAAGAGTGTTTTGTTTTCCCAGCAACATAACTTTTGGTAAATACACATTTTTAAACAAGAACTACACCACAAAAATCAGGCTTGCTTTGGATACCAAAGCTAGCTGGTTTCGGACCGCAAATTGAAACAGCAGTTGTGTGAATCAGTTTAACACAGCACAACTTCTTAAGAAGTAAAGTATGCACTCATCCATCCCAGCTCAGGTCTCATTCTCACTTTAAATGCAAACATGTTAGGTTGGCCTTTGGTGGCTGTGCTCCTTTTGCTCTGCCAGCCAAGGTTGGCTTAGCTGTGTAAAAGTACCTTTATACATAAATAAAAGGAACATGTAACACAAAGTTTCCCTTTATGCCGACGATCTTCTCCTCTACATGTCTCACGCTGAAACTGTTTGGGTAGAGCTTGGGATATAAATTAAACCTGCCATAAAACATAGCACTCACTCAGTAATGTCATTTTCACAGCAATACATGTCTAAGGTTCGTTAACATTAGTCACCATACTGAAAGCAGACCAGAACCTCAGAACCCAATATGTTTGCAGTTCAAGGTTACTTACATTAGATCCCAACACTTGAAAACATCTCTCATTAGTAAACGTATAACACAGTTTTTGGAGAGATTCAGACATGCCCCTGAACTCACTTATGCAACATCAAAGTTATTTTGCATGGTGGGTGCCAAGAGTACAATGTGTTGCTGCAGCTATTATTCCTAACTGATCTGGTGTTATGTAATGCCATGAGGTAGATGCGAGAGGATGATCGCTGTAGCGAGGGGAGCAGTGCAGACACGGGACTATTCCTGCCTGCATAGCAACAAGGGGAAAGGAGGTGAGAAGGCAAGGGTAATCTAGGACCAATGAAAGCTGTGCACTGCTTAGTTAACATATGCTCAGCACTTCTCTTGACCATGTATATTTAGTCATAAGAAATCCATATAATCCAACAGCAGCGGGTCATAGCACTATAATCCCAGAGGGATTCAATAAACCAGAGGCAGCGAGCAAGTAGAGTCCTCGTAGTGAGACTTAATCCAGAGGCTTTTTCTGTTTCTGTCACCCATCCCACCCTCCCTCAGGACTTCACCATGACCCTGTATCTAAGGCACTACTGGAAGGACGAGAGGCTGGCCTTCCCAAGCTCCACCAACAAGAGCATGACATTTGACGGGCGCCTGGTGAAGAAAATCTGGGTGCCTGATGTGTTCTTCGTCCACTCCAAGAGGTCTTTCATTCATGACACCACCACTGAAAACATCATGCTGCGGGTGTTTCCGGACGGTCATGTCTTGTACAGCCTGAGGTGAGTACAGGAAGCTTGCACCACCCACAGATATCTGCCATCACAGGGTTTCCCACAACCCAAATGAGACATGGCAGGCCTTGTTGCAGAATGCACAGAGCTGGTGACGTTTACACTTTGCATCTTTCCCCAGGGTTACAGTAACTGCTGCATGCAACATGGATTTCAGTCGTTTTCCTTTGGACTCACAGACATGCACGCTTGAGCTGGAGAGCTGTGAGTAATCATAAGCACTGCCATTCCACTCCATTGCTAAGAAGATAGTGGAAATAAAGTGATACTAATTATGAAATGCAAAAAGCATTTTTGCAGCATGTTGCCTTAATCAACACCACACTGACTAAAACAAGCATAGTTAATCATTACTGTTTTATTATTATATACTGTTATTTATCAGTAAGAGGTCGGTGTAGAACAACAGTGGATGGTAAATCCTCTGAATGTCCACACAGGTGATTTCACTTATTCTAGCTGATATGACCTCTGGTTAGGTTGAAGATTGGCCTGAGCTTTGTTGGGAATTTATTAGGTCACCACTTTTTGCTACCAATAATAATAACGCTGTAATTTGTCGTGCCCATTTGCCACCAGATGTCTCTTGCCTTCCGCTCTGTGTGGGTTTCCGTTTTCAAAACTCGTTTCAGGAGACAACAACAACAAACGTCAAGCTAGCACGATACGTGCTGAAAATGGAAAGTTTAGAACGTTTGGATTGTGCAACAGGGCAGGCCTGCTTGGTTCTTTCAGGGAATGATTGTCAAGATTTAGAAAGAATTTTTTAAGGAATTTTCTATCTAACTGGGAGGTTTGGGGACTAATTGGTGGGGGAACAAAATATACAGGGCAATAAACTGGTAAGAGCAAATTACATTAAACCATGTATTCAGCTAATTCTGCAAATGTTTCACCAAAACAAGTTCCTTGCGAAACTAACCCTCTTCAAATGCTCATCCATCCATGACCTCTCTCTTCACCAGAGTGTCCAAAACATGTGTACAGGACAAAATCAATTATCGTCCTTCTGCCTAGGGTGTTCCAGGTATACTTATGACCATCCTTATGATCTAACATGATGTTTGGTATAGACAATGCATGACTAACACAGACGTCTAACAACAAGCAACTGCTCGGGTTCAGATCAGGGAGGCCATTCCTCCAAAATCACGCCTCTCCAGGTGTCTCTATCATTGTCCATATGTGCGTATAAGTCTCTCAGCAGAACTATGGAGTTGCTTACTGGAGCCCCATGCTGGACTCCATTTAGGGTCTACAAAAAGGCTGAATACTCTGAGCTGCTGCTCTGTGCATATGCACACACAACAGTCAGAGCCCCATAGTGTGCAGCTAGTTTGTGTCTTTAGCTTCAGACTGTTGCACGTCCCAGTGTTTAAATCCGTTCCAGTGAAATACAGTCACACTTTACACCATTTAGCTGTCAGCATTTGAATCATGTTTAAGCTGTTAAGGGCCTTCAATGGCATTGTTTCACAGTGAGTATTAACCCATTGCTGTAATTGGTTAAAGGAAATTCTCACATACTGGCCATTATTCATCCTGCTGCTGCTGATACTGAAACTAGTATAACTACTTACTCATGCTTTCTGTCCTTCAGATGCTTACACAGACGAAGACCTGATGCTGTATTGGAAAAGTGGTGATGACTCCCTGAGCACTGATGACAAGATCTCTCTGTCTCAATTCCTCATCCAGAAGTTTCACACTACTTCAAGACTAGCTTTCTACAGCAGCACAGGTAGACTGACAAAACAAATCTCCAGTCTGTAGATATTTTGCAGTATATATACTTTTACTCCATATTATAATAATAGTTCAAATTTTAAATAAGAAGTGGCAACCCTAGCCCCCATCCTAATATATTATTTAATACATTCAAATGGTCTTTTTACGAAATAATTACATTTGAAGTCAGTAGCTACTTGTCTTTAGAGAAACAATGTCCCAGTCATTCACCACAAACCACACTTGCAAAAGAATATTAGTCATATTAGCTGAAAACTGTTACTGAGTTAATCTTTCAGTAAAAGCTCTGAAAATATTTTTGCCTTATGAGGTTTTTACTCAACCAATGAGATTAGCAATGCATGCAGAGGAAAGCTGTCCCTCTGAGAAATGGTTTGCAACTATAACATTAATGTGGAAAACACATAATTGGGCTATTATAACCTTGCTGTGTTCTCCTGTCATAAATGTAGTTATCCAATGCAATTATTTCTTTTCATATTCAGATATCCCATCCAGATTTCTATCATCCCTGTGCAGATTACCTGGCTCCGTGTTCATCGTGGCATTTTAGCACATCATTTCTGTTTTAACTCACACATAAATCTATTTTCAAACATTCACTGTATTTTCCTTTTTCCCTCATCCAGGCTGGTACAACCGTCTGTACATCAACTTCACCCTGCGGCGTCACATCTTCTTTTTCCTGCTGCAGACCTACTTCCCGGCCACTCTGATGGTCATGCTGTCCTGGGTGTCCTTCTGGATCGACCGCAGGGCCGTCCCTGCCAGAGTCTCATTAGGTAGGAAGATATACAACACAATGACCATCCTGCCTGTTCAAATTGAATGTGTGTACAATCACATCATAGTGAAAATCACAAAAGTAGGAAACTGTACCTGAGAAATAGCAGAACAGTGTTTCACAATCACATCCATCACTATAAAGAGCTCCAGTTAGCTTAAATGAAAACAGAAATGATTCAGTTTACTGTTGCCATGAAAAAAATAAAAATATATCAAGCTAGGCAAACCAGACTAGCAAGGTAGCACAATGTGGTGAGCTTTTTCATGTAAGCTAAAACAAAAGAAACCAAACAAAATGGGTCTCTTACAAAAAATGTGAGACCTCCCATGTAGATATACTACATGCATACTAACATATTATCACAATTAACACATTTAACTAACTAAAACAGTGGAGTTCAATATATGCGGCTTACCATGAAGCAGGCTACTGCAGACTGGTGAAGGTGTGTAAGAATTGACCCTAAAGTCTGCAGAATAGATGGCGCTCATGCACAGAAAAGCCTGTCTCATGGAAACTACTAGCCAATGAGAAGTTACCTTTTACTGGAATTATTAACTCTTCTACAGAAGCAATTGAGAAGCAGGTACAGGCTATGCATTAGAGCAGTGATTCCCGAAGTGGGGGTCGGGACCCACAGGGGGGTCGCGAGCCAGAGAGGGGGGTTCGCAAGTTGATTTCCAGAAATAAAATAAAATTTAAAAATGATTAGAAATAGCATGTTAGCCATGATTTTAACGCAAGATAAAACTAGTGGCAAAATTTAAAATAAAACCAAGCAAATAAATAAAAAGGGAACAGCTCTTTTAATTTGAAACGAGGGCAAATCATGTGACATCCGATCTGGAGGACACATTAGTTGAACCGAACCTTGAAGACAGCGTTAAATTCTAAGACGCTGGCTGAGTTTTGGATTTCAGTTGAGAGGGAATACCCACAGCTATCCAGGGCGGCTTTATGTGCTGATGCCGTTTGGCACCACCTACTTGTGCGAAAAGACTTTCTCGGCACTGATGTACCTAAAAAATAAATACAGATGGCAATTGAATGTGGAGGATGATCTCCGAGTAGCGGTCTAAACCAAGATTGGACTTGCTGTGCTCCAAACATATTGCACATCCATCTCATTGGGTTAAGTTCAAATTAAAGTAATGAGTAAATTACTGTAGAATAATGTTATGGCTGTTGTGTTATTTTGTGTTGTCAATATGCTTGTGTTTGGATACTCCTGTAGTGCGTGCACGGTTGCGCGCAATGTTTATATACGTTTATAGTGGGGGGGTCGCAAGTCACTTGCCCCGTTACTTTGGGGGTCGTGGGCTGAAGGTTTTGGGAACCCCTGCATTAGAGGGTGACACAGGAATCAATTATCACTCCCATCCCATCCCAAGCCCACGAAAAATACTCCCGTCATATCCTGATCACGTGACTGCCCCCCCATCCCAAATTCTCTCCTGCAAAATCCTGAGAGAAAAACCCTTGAATCCCGTCATGCTCCCATTTCGTTCCCTATGTTGTCTAAAGTTAACAGACAGTGGTTGTCCCCCGTAGCATGTTTGTTTAATCACGGTGAAATCACTGAGGTTGCCTCGGAAATGTAGGCTGCACTACACATGCATTACCTGCAGGCCTGGGTGATTTTATTATGTAATTCCTAACGGAGATCTTCTCACACTCAAAACCCACTTTTATCAATTTAGGGTAGGTTAGAAGAATCGCTGCCTTCCACATACTAAGTAGCCTAGGCTAATAGGTAGACTACGTAGTAGGCCTAACCTATGACCCAGGTAGACTACGTAGTAGGCCTAATCTATGACCCAGGTAGACTCCGTAGTAGGCCTAACCTATGACCCAGGTAGACTAGGTAGTAGGATTAACCTATGACCCAGGTAGACTACGTAGTAGGCCTAACCTATGACCCAGGTAGACTAGGTAGTAGGATTAACCTATGACCCAGGTAGACTCCGTAGTAGGCCTAACCTATGACCCAGGTAGACTACGTAGTAGGCCTAACCTATGACCCAGGTAGACTAGGTAGTAGGCTTAACCTATGACCCAGGTAGACTAGGTAGTAGGCCTAACCTATGACCCAGGTAGACTAGGTAGTAGGCTTAACCTATGACCCAGGTAGATTAGGTAGTAGGACTAACCTATGATCCAGGTAGACTAGGTAGTAGGCCTAACCTATGACCCAGGTAGACTCCGTAGTGGGCCTAACCTATGACCCAGGTAGACTAGGTAGTAGGATTAACCTATGACCCAGGTAGACTAGGTAGTAGGATTAACCTATGACCCAGGTAGACTACGTAGTAGGCCTAACCTATGACCCAGGTAGACTACGTAGTAGGCCTAACCTATGACCCAGGTAGACTAGGTAGTAGGCCAAACCTATGACCCAGGTAGACTAGGTAGTAGGCTTAACCTATGACCCAGGTAGACTAGGTAGTAGGCCTAACCTATGACCCAGGTAGACTAGGTAGTAGGCTTAACCTATGACCCAGGTAGACTAGGTAGTAAGCCTAACCTATGATCCAGGTAGACTAGGTAGTAGGCCAAACCTATGACCCAGGTAGACTAGGTAGTAGGCTTAACCTATGACCCAGGTAGACTAGGTAGTAAGCCTAACCTATGACCCAGGTAGACTAGGTAGTAGGCTTAACCTATGACCCAGGTAGACTAGGTAGTAAGCCTAACCTATGACCCAGGTAGACTAGGTAGTAGGCCTAACCTATGACCCAAGTAGACTAGGTAGTAGGCCTAACCTATGACCCAGGTAGACTAGGTAGTAAGCCGAACCTATGACCCAGGTAAACTAGTAATGTATTTGAGTCTGGAGAGAGACTGATTAATATCTTACCTTCTATCCGTTGTCTCCTCTGTCACTGATCTTTTAAATAGTAGTCTAGCATTTATCGCATTGCAGCGTCATTTTTTTATTTAACCTCCGGCTCCGTCCCGCTCCCGTTTATTTCTATGCTCTATTACACATTACCAACAATGAAATTAAATTTTTGGAATTTTGTAACTGCAAACATTTCTAAGAAAACTGACTTTAAGGCTGAGCCACAGGGCCATTACTACAAAGGTGAGATGGCATTAAATCAATTATTGGCAAATTATCAAAGATGTTTTATCAATATTAAGAAAAATTACTATGGGTAGTAATCACTTTACAAAATTAAAACAGGGCCCCACCCTGGAAACCAGGGACCAATAAGGAACTGTGAAAACAGTCTCATAGGCCTCATAGGTTCCCTTTAAAACACAAATCTTAATTAATTTGATTAATTTATCTTGTATATCTCTGAAAGGAACAGACAAAGGGGTGAATGTGAGCACCGACCGTGTTCAACCAGTGATTATTACACAAAATAAATTATATTAAGTAAATGGAAACATTAAAAGTCACAGCATAAAATTAAAAGAAGAGGATCAAGTTTAAGGGTCCCCTAAAAAAGACATAAAATCGGCCCTGCACTCCTCCTCCGGTCTTTTGTTCAAACAATTACAGTTAAGTTTCCCCAGTTTCTATTTTTTGCCCTACGTGTTCCAGAGTGATGTCTCTCCCCGACAGATAGAGAGAACATGAGTATGAACCTTCTTCATAATAAGATGTATGTTCTCTGTGCTTCAGGTATAACCACGGTGCTCACCATGTCTACCATCATCACTGGAGTCAACGCCTCCATGCCCAGGGTCTCCTACATCAAAGCTGTGGATATTTACCTCTGGGTCAGTTTTGTCTTTGTCTTCCTGTCTGTGCTTGAATATGCTGCCGTCAACTACCTGACTACAGTGAGGGACGGTAAAGACCGCAAGCTCAGAGAAAAAGCCAGAGAACAGGTACAGAGACTGTTTCAGAAATGGCGTACATCTCCAAATGAGGCTTTCAACTTCTTATTTAACTTGATTTCTTTCCTTACTTTTGCCCAGTCCCAGACTCTCCCCTGCACCTGTGGCATGTCCCACGCCAGGACCATGATGCTAGACGGGACATACAGCGAGGCGGATGCCAACAGCCTGGCAGGGTACACAAGGGCCTCCATGGCAGCTGAAGGATGCGTCGGAAAAACAGGAGCAAATGGTAGTGCATCTCTCCCTGGACACCGAGCCCCCGGGGACCAAGAAGAAGGGCATCCGCGGCTTCCGGATTATCCAGAACACACACGCCATTGACACCTATTCTCGCATGATATTCCCTGGCTCCTACATCCTGTTTAACCTGATCTACTGGTGTGTGTACTGCTGATTGTGTGCATTCTAGCCCAAACTGTAGCAGTGTAAGAAAAAACTGTGGAATCTTTTAGTCGTCATTAGAAGAGGGATACAGTTTTTTCCCTTCTACATGTTCTGGTGGAGCAACAAGTTTGGCAGGATGGTTGAAGAATATCAGAGGCTGCTGGACGTGACTATCTCCAACTCTGGCTCACATGTCATCGCTGGACTGAACCTCTTATACAGATTCTCCTCTTTTACATAATTATATCACAAGCTCATATTCACCCACATCATACTCCAACAACTTGGGGGCTGGTTGCACAAGTTGTGCTCCCTGACTAGTCTAATGCCGGTTGTACAAAAATAAAAACAGACTAATGAACTCTCCAGCTCTGCCTACTATTGATATGGTCACCCCAAAACAGTCATGATGTTTTTAGGCTTTTGTAGCCAACTTTATGTTTGTTTCCATTTTATCTCAACAGAATTTGAAACATGTTCCTATATTTCCATTTAAATATGTTTCTCTGCTACACTCATCACTTAAGCTTTAGTCTTTTTTTATAATTAAAAAAAAAAATGTTTTCCACCATTTTTCAGGCCAACTTATTTCATAATTGTATCTGTAGCATATGTAGGAAGATGGTGCCCCTATTCTTAATCCCGCCTACTAAACTCAGATTGAGCAATTGTTTTTCAGGCCAGGGAAAATAGCTGTCAATGAGCACAACACCAGATCTTTTTGATTGGCTGAAGGAATTGGAGAAGCGAGTGATCTGAAACAAGGCTACAGAGGTTCTACAAAGAGGATCTTCACAGCATGCTGAAAAACACAAACCATGGACATCTCGTCACCTTATAAAGTTGGTTTTGACTAATGCGTTACCAGTTGTGCATTTACACATCCAGCAGACACAGAGCAATCTTTGGTTTTTGTTGTGTGGTCGTATCTCTCCATCAACCTCTAAGAAAAATATGTTTCATGAAGTGCCATATGTCAGTGTCATGAATATTGATTGGCAGAGTTTTTAGCTTTACACAACTGAAGAACTTACTGTTTATGTCTAGCTGAAGTTGTTCCTATCTAAATCATAATCAAATGTTTGTGCTACCAGCCCCTGCCTGGACTTCCGTAAATATCACTCTCTTCTCTGAAGCTCTCTATCTTCATGATAAAACTGTCAACAGAACAAGAGTAGATCATTCGGCTGCTATTGCCTCTGTAACCTTTGGATCTGACTGATTCACATAGCTAAATGTGTCCAAAGCAGACGGCTCATGAGGCATTATGGCGCTCTACTACAGTGATAACATTTCAATCAAAGTGACTGTAAATGCTGCTGCCCTGTACAGTATTACACATGGACTACCGTTATTTACTACCAGCATTATCCAGACTAAAGCAACGGGACTCACAGGATGTTACTACTGTATGGGTTTTAAAGCAACACACACACCACTGTTGCTGAGTAAAGTCTTTATTTATTTATGTATTCACAGCTTGTTCATTCATTGAGTTTCTTTTATTTGATATTTATTTTTAGTGTAGCAACAGATCCATGTGCCATTACACCTTAAGTTGGCAAAGATGCACATAACAGGGCTTGTACAGAAACGGCTTGATGCATGCTGCAGACGTGCAATACTGTGTCTTTATGGATGTGTATTTATTAGAAAGGACTTATCAACATGGAAAGCTTTGCCAGTGATGTAACCATCTTGAACCGCCTTAAGTGAACATTTTATACACATAAACATGCTTAAATGGCCATATTTTTTTCATTTGTTTGTTTGAGCACTATGAGGGACTGCTTTGTTATATGGGGAGTTCTTAGCAGAATTCCATGCAATTCAGCATTACATCATGTGGGTAAATTGTAATCTAGAAGATATCCTTATGGCTGGCTATGCTGTGATGTGTGACTTCACCCACCCACAGGTTTGCAGTCTCAATCCACAACACTGGTTTATAAGTCAGTATTTCAAATCAATCAATCAATTTCTGTGCATCTTAAAGCTACATTGTGTAAGAATATGTTCCATCTAGAGGTGAAATTGTATGTGACAATCAACTGAATTTCACTTTCTGAACAATGTCAATGAAATCCAAATGAGCTCTTAGTATCTGCATTGTTTACACTCAGCTGTTCTAGGTGTAGCTAGTCTGTGTTACAACTCCATGACGTGATTGGTCTGCCAGGGAAATCCCGACACACGTTATTACGTTTAAGTAACAAGTTAGACAATACTTTTTCATCTTGACACAAGGAAAAATAAAAAGTATCCTGGACGTCGTTCTAGCGTTATATGCACAACCATGCTATAAAACTTCTAATTTACACAAATAGGCAGAATTACCTTATTATTAAAGAAAGCAGGCAACAAATCCTTGCTCTTTCCATCTTGTAAAAGACACTCTAATATTAACTTTGGTCTTATAGCCGCAGGCTTTCAAATCTGTCAGCAGTAAAATAATCTCCCCTCCCTCCCTCCCTCCCTGCCACTGAGTGAAAACCCCAAAATGTGGAGCAGTATAGCCTGTATGTCCCTTACCTGCAAACGTATTTTAAGATGATTCTGGAGCATCTACCCCATCATGCAAGCGTAAATGTCAAATTCTAATCCAATAGGAATACTTGAAATTGATGGTGGTGGTCAGTATTCATAAAAAATGAGACGTTTTTGTGAAGGGCAATACAGATTTTGATAATGAAAGTTACACAATGTAGCTTTAAATACACAGCTGGACCAAGGAGGCGATCATCTTAGCTTTGCATAAAGACCGGAAGCCGGGGGGGACAGCTTGCCCTGCTATGTCCAAAGTTTTAAATAATCCAACAGCACCTCTTAAGCTCACGAAATACCATGTTATCTCTCGTTTGTTTAATCAGTACCACCATAAATTTGTGTCATTGATTTTATTCAGCTGACATTGTGTTTGTATGCCGTTTCGGTTTAGAAGTGGGGTACTTTAATTAGTTTTACCCTAACCAATCAGAAAGGGACCAGCCAGGGGAAGCAGCAGTCAGTGAGCACACTAGACCTATTGGACTTGGTGAACAAATCTGAGGTGTTTAACAGTTTGGAACCAGCCTATGCTAGCTGTATCTTTCTGCTTCCAGTCTTTATGAAAAGCTAGGCTAACCACATCTTGGCTCTAGCTCCATCCATCTAGCACAGACATGAGCGTGGTATTGATCTTTTCATCTAACTCTCTGTAAGAAAGTGAAAAGGCACATCTCACAAGATGGTAGCAATCAGTTGCCAAAACTCAATTATTCTTTTATTTTAATGGTGCACATAATTTTGGAATGATACTCTTTCTCAGAGCACAAAACAAGAAAAAACAAGCATGCTTGCAGATCTGTCAGCTTCCAAACCAACATCACTTCAACCTTCATCTTCAGAAAATGTTCAGAATGTAACGCTGTCAGAGCAAATTTCATAAATAAAGACTTTCTTTCAAATGAGTCCTGAGTTACAGCTTTAAAGACCCAACATATCCGACCACCAGTCTACAGAATGTAAAGGCTGTCAAGCTCCCCCACAGCAATGGCTAAGAAGCAGCTATAGTAAAAACAGTCATAACCTCCAAGAATAATATATCAGACACAATCTTCCTGTACGCCTCACATCTGTCTTTAATCCAGATTTTAGAGAGCACTCTGTGCACATCTAATCCCCAAATAAACAAATCACATCAGATTTTCCTATGCTACCACTACTTAAAAACACAACGCTGCAGTAAGGCAACTGATCCCACACTCTAATCTGTGTTGTTTTTTAATGCATCTACTGCTTTAAGGTAATACACTGACTCATGCTCTAATATGTCTGGCAGTGGTTTAGAGTCACCGGCAGATCCTTTGGGACTTATTGTCGTAAAGGGACGTCTGTGCCTTGGCTTGTAATAAGTTGTGTCTGGGATAAATTAATAAACGCATTTCTTAGAAAAGACCCCAAAAAAGGAAACATGATATAAATAGTTTACAAATCCCTCTGTGTGCAAAGCCGCTGGCTTTAGTTTGGTTGGATTTGAACAGGAAGGAAAAGAATCAGATTTGAGCGGCCAGGTTGGTTCAGCGGCAGAACAGGCACATACTACGCCTGAGATATGCATACATACAAATACCTGATATGAGAGGTTTATGCCTCGACGCAGAGGTCAAGGGTTTGAATCCGACCTGTGATGACTTCCTGCATGTCTCTCCCCTTTCTTACCTAGCTGTCTTCTCAAAAATTAAAGACTGAAAAGCCCAAAAACTACTCTTTAAAAAAACAAATAAGCATGACTGAGAATTAGGGTTTTTGATAAGGATCTATAATTCTTTTTTTAATTATTGCTCAGTAAACATAAAAACAGAGCTAACAACCCTTATTTAATGCTTAATCCTTATCAATTGGGTAACTCAGGTGGGATGTAGCATTGTGTAACACCATAAGCCCATCATACACGTCTCTCCTCAGCACAAAGCTTCTTAGGAAGCCTCCAGAATGTCCTGGTACTTTCCCCATTTTCTAGTACAGACATCCAATCTGGCAAACCGTTTATGACAATTTTTCAAACCCCTTCATTCTTCCATTCTCTTAAAATAATCTGTCTGTCTATCATTAAACTAGTCTGGAACCAGCTTCTTATGTGCTTATGAACAGAAATGAACACATTCTCACTCCCATCTTGTAAAATACAGACACTTTGTCGTGAGAATGGGTTGAAATTGAACAGACTTGACAAGAGATGGCTCTGTCCGCAATTACTACAGATGTCCAAATGAAGCTTTAGAAACTATTAGTTGTATTTGTTGATGGCACTCTTGGTTTAAAGAAAAAAGCTCAATTCAATGTGCTTTCAACCCTTTCTAGAATAGAGAGCGCCATCGAATGGACTCAGAAAAAAATAAAAATGCTTCACAAAGCTCAATTTAGACATGACTACAATTGTTTTGCATTGGACATTAAAGTAGAGAAAAGATTAGACATTAAATATCATGGCCATGTATTATTTTTTGCTGAAAAACTGAAACTAAACAACTAGCAAACACACTCTAAAACTAAAACTAAACTATGTACTGAACACAAAGAGAGATTTAGATTGATATTGATCTCATCTCACTCTCAGAATGAAAGTGAATAAGCGTATTTCTCCAAAGACTGAACTAGTCCTTTAAGCTGTAATGAATCTGCAAATACAAATGTCCAAAGGGGACATGAGAGGATGCTTAGTAGCAACTTTGGTAAGAATACCTTAAAAGGACACCCCCATATCCAGCTGTTAGGGTCAGATCATGTTCACAGTGTGTTAGACAAATGAAAAGCTAATGGAACACGCAGGGAAGTAGCCTGGCATTACTTAACAGAATGACACTTCAATTATGGGTAGAGTCTCAGCGTGTACTCTGCTCTCAGCTGGAGTTTCTATATGAGGAATACTAGCTGCCATAAGTGAGAATGTGTAGCTTTGAAGACACCAACCGATTCCTCCCGCTGCCTCAGAACTTTAATTATGTTCGTGACTCTGTCCTCACTTGTTTTGTGTGTACCAGCCCTTCCCTGCATGCAGACATGCAGACACTTGATTACGTTGTGCTTGCTCAGTAGTTTTGTTGTTAATTAATGTACTGCTCAACTTTGCTTTCATCATTGCTGGTATAAGAGGTTGGTTTCTGTAACTGTAATAGGTGATGAGGTGATGAAAATGTGGGTGAATTCAAAACAGAGCAGTAAAAAAATGCATGAAAAATAGAAATTAAAGGGATACTTCACAGATTAGCATTAAGCTTTGTATCAGTAGAAACCCGGTTGTTTTTTCTGATTCTTTAAAGAACGTTTTTCCTTGCCTCTGTGGCCTGGTGCCTTGCTCTCGGTAAACTGTTGGGGGTCTGTAAATAACATCCCAGAGTACGGTCTAGACCTGCTCTTTTATGAAAATCCCAATGAGATAACTGTTGTTGGGATTTGGCGCTATATAAATAAAATTGAATTGAACTGAATTGAATGACTCTCTGAGACGAGAGATCTCTGTAGAGCCCAAGCGAGTCGAGTGTCAGCCATCTTGGAGCTAACTGTTTTTAGCATAAAACCTTTACAACAATTATGAGCATTCAAACTACTGCACATGTGTACCACCAGGATACAATATGCAGGAAACTTTATTACAGACGGAATACTTGACACAACACGCGAGCTTTGCCTACTACGGAGACCAGCCCCTCAACCAGCGGTGCTCAATAATGAGCCGCTGGTTGTTATCCCTTTCATTAAGTCCTACTTCCTCCTTTGCTCCTGATGGACAAGATACATAATTCCCCCAGCCACTAAAGGACTGAACTGTTAACATGTGTTGTTTTAGGCCACCTGTTTATTCATCTGAATTTTAGGTGTTGAATGGTTTCTACAAGGAAGGGGTTAAAGGTCACCGACCAGAATTCAGTGGACAACCATTTAACATGCACATTTGACACCAAAGACCGTCTTTAAAAGAAAAGGCAGGGTTTACCATCTTCCCACCCATACACAACCACCTCATGTGACCAAAGTTACTAACTTTACTTCAAGTGATGACCATTGAGTCTCCACTGATGGAGACTGTGACAGCTACATGAAAAAAAGATGATTTGCAAACACTGATTGTTTCGTGTATAGCCAATGTAATGTGTCTAAGCATACAACCATTAGCTAAAGATAAACACATGGCATGATATGTGTGAACAGGAATTTCATTAAAAGGGCAGCAACAGACAAACATACTGCCTCTGATGCATGGAAGGGTGTTGAAGGCTATGTGGCATTATGCTGACATCTGCTGGATTTCCTGAGGTACATCCTTCTATAAAAGCTGTGACTCTAAATCACCATGTTTAAAACCTTGTTGTTAAAGTATCAACCAGCAACTTAACAGCCAGCTGTAAATGACGATTGCATTTCATTGGACAATTCTGTTGTTTAATGCCAGTAAAGCCGAACCTTGAACATTGAACCTGTTAGCAGAAACATTAGAGTCGTGTTGTGTCTCACGTTACTTTGATGGAGACAACGGTTTGTTTTCTGACAGCTGGAGAAAGGAAATAAAGATCAGCTGATTGATTCCAGTAAATCACCAAAATATAGTTGTATCCTCAACACTTAGGAAATAAGAATTGAAGTAGAAACATATTTATTACAGAGCCAGAAAGAACTGAAGAGACCAAAGACTAATGTATTGTTAAAGTCTCAAACAGCAACTTACAGTTTCTTCAAACAGTCCAAAGACTGGAGAGACATCTGACACAGGTGGTCTTTGCCTGGAATAAGTCACAGAAAGTGAAAGAAATTGAAAAGTGAAAGACTTACGTACTTGACTGCTCCAATCGGAGGGTTTCTCACCCTGCAGCTCAACCTGGAAGACCTCTGGGACACCAAGACATCTTATTGTGTGTAAGGACCGTGGCCTCGGCCTTTGGGTCTCTGGGACCCTGGCCAGTATTCCATAGTATTTCTCTCGAAAATGTATCATGCCAGTTGCACTCGACCTCATCGCCGTGCCACAGAAAAAAGACATAGATAAACAAGACCGAGACCGAGGACAAGAAGAGGCTTTAATTACACGCTTGAAAACGATTTCAAATATAGCTTCAATTGGACATTTAAGCTTTTCATTTTAAAATCCTACATCAGAATGGTCCCATATTACCCAGACTGACACACTGGATATGTGCTCTCTCTAGACAATGGAGCTTGCCCTGATAACATGCAGGAAGTATATACAATAAAGGGTCAAAACAAAGGCATAGTATAAAAAGTCTTACTTGTGTTCATGAGCGTGTTTCAGTACTGTGTGTGACAGGAGTGTCGTCAATGTAACAATAGTCACGGCATAGCATGTTGTAAAGTCATTAAATGATCATAGTATGGTAGTATAAAAAATCATTGTATTGTGTGTTAAAAAAAAAAGTTTCAGTTCAGTTTACTCTTTGATGCATATGTATTTATTTATTTATTTGTCCACTAGGTGGCATGACACACATGTTGAGAGATGTAATGGGACCAAATAGTGATTAAAATCTCCTTCATTGTAACAATAGGCTCACTAGACTTTCTCTTTATAATGATCATATGTCTGATGAATTTAACGATTTGTTGATTCAGTATTCATTGTGTTTTGTAATTTTGGAAAACTGTAATAATTATGTGGGTTCATTGTGGCAGCTTTGATATTTCCAAAAACAATTGATCTTTCCTCTGGATTTCCTATGTTTTGAATACTTTTCTATCATATTGCGATTCACCAATTTCGATACACTAAATATTTCAAATGGCAGCGTAGCTGTTGGAATCGCAGGCTTTTTGTGGCGAAGAGTGTTGGACGTCCAACTGCTCAAGACATCATTTCACATCAAGGTTGGACTTCTACTGCCAGAGGGAGACCGTCAGGTTCCCTCCCTGGGTTTTAAATCAGTTTACACAAGAATGGTGTCAAACCTCTACCACATTGCCCTCTAAAAGCCCTGCTAACTAAAATTTGTAATTTGTTTTTACAGCCAGTGCATTTTAAGTGCATTTTTTAAATTGTAAAGAATATCACCTGGCAATTCATGAGACAAAGGGATAGTACAGTGGGTTCATAGTGTTACCGCCTGGCTCAACGCCGGCAACAAAAAGGGAGGTCCCACACAGATAATGTAACCAAAAAGTAGTTTATTCAACTAAATACCCCTAATAACATAACTTAACCCAACATAAATGTAACAGTGGTGTGTGTAAGTATAGAAGACATCAGTCATGTTTGCCATGCGTGGATGAGTGAATGAATGAAGTGTGTTGTAAGGTGCAACAACCAAACAAAGAACAAAATTGTGGATGCTCCAGTAGCTTTAATTGGACATTTAAACCTTTAATTTTAAAATCCTACATCAAAATGGTCCAATAATACCTGAGTGACACACTGGATGTGTGTTCTCTCCAGACAGGGGAGCTTGCCCTGGTTACATGCAGGAAGTATATACAAAAGGGTCAAAACAAAGGCATAGTATAAAAAGTCTTACTATAGTATGTTAAAATGTCATAGTATAGTATGTCAAAAGTCATACTATAGTATGTCAAAAGGTCATACTATAGTAACTCAAAAAGTCATACTAGAGTATGTCAAAAGTCATAGTATAGTAACTAAAAAAGTCATAGTATAGTATGTTGAAAAAAGGGATTCAAATGTCATAGTATAATATTTTATAGTATGTCTAAAAAAAGTCATAATATAGCATGTCAAA
Organism: Etheostoma perlongum; assembly: GCA_026937815.1. Taxonomy (NCBI): domain Eukaryota; kingdom Metazoa; phylum Chordata; class Actinopteri; order Perciformes; family Percidae; genus Etheostoma; species Etheostoma perlongum. Next base: position 19,290,985 of record CM049388.1, read on the forward strand.
AAAAGTGATAAAAAGTAATATTATAGTATTTTGAAAAAGTCATTGTAGTATGTCAAAAAAAGTGATAAAAAGTAATATTATAGTATTTCGAAAAAGTCATTGTAGTATGTAAAAAAAAAGTCAAAGTATAGCATGTCGAAAAAAAGTGATATTAAAGTATATACTTTAGACATAATTAGGTTTTTTTTATAATTCTGCATATGTTGTTCCACCCATAGACATATACATTATTATATGTCAGACATATAAATGATTATATGTCTATGGTTCCACCCTCCAGTCAGTAGCGCTAATGCACCATAGGCTGGTTTGCCAACTGCCAATAAACACCAACGAAGAAGAAAGCGCAGCTACGCAGGAGCATGGATGGATGGATGCGCAGGAGAGTCAAATTCAAACCAGTTCGCCTACTAAAATGGCAGATGAAGTAACACGAGAGTGGAGCGATGAGCAGCTCAAAAGTGATGATTTCCCCAAAAAAGACATTATTACGTTCATCCAGGACAATGCAGCACACTCGGTATGTGTATTGCTTTAGTCTCTTTTGGGGTTTTAGTTGAATATATGTGGGTTGAAATGTTAACGCTCAGTTTGAGCTGCAGCATGCTGTGTGGCTAACGTTAGCTAGCTAGCTAGCTAGCTGTGGCTAGCGTAGCCACACCAGGAAGGCCGTGTTTGTGTTTTAGCATCTAGCTAGCAAGGCAGAATGTACAAAAGTACAGTCATATTCAAACCAAAGATTTCTGCACTGTTCGGATAAATACCATAGCTCATAATTTTATCTGACCAGCAGCAGAAACGCATACTTTGTATGTTTACCGTGATTTTGTGTACGGTAGCCGTGACTGAGATTGATTGATTGATTGATTGAGTAGGAAAACACTCGCCGGTAAAACAAAGCTGTACCGTCTGCTTACTTTCTCCTTGTGACTGGATTTCCCTTGCAGTTCCTCAATGAGCACAAGCTGCTGGGAAACATCAAAAATGTTGCTAAAACAGCAAAGAAAGAACAACTAATTATTGCCTACAATCAGCTCTTTGAGAGCAAGGTAAGTGATGATAATACGACTTGATGTTGCGCATAATGGCTCTGCATCTGTGGGGTTGGCGTACAAACCTATTCGATGGATGGATGGATGTGTTTCATGCTTTCTTTGTCATTCGCAGAAATTTAAAGGCACAGAGCCGATTGAAGATGTGACCGAGCAGGTTAAAGCAGTGAAAATTGAAGTAAAGCCCAAAGAAGTCCCGACAGAGGTTGTGGATGAGGTACGGGGTCCAGAGTGATGTTGTTGGCCAGATGTAGATTTTGTAATTTTTTTTCTTTGCACTTTCTACTATTAACTCAACTTAATTGTCTTCATTGCTTTTCTTAGGGTCCGCCAAAATACACCAAGTCCGTGCTGAAGAAAGGTGACAAGACCAACTTTCCAAAGAAAGGCGAAAATGTGAGCTGCTGGTACACTGGTACCTTGGAGGATGGAACTGTCTTCGACACCAATGTCCCCAAAAGTATGACAGATCTGCACTTTACAGTGCCACTCCACCCACAATGTTGTCTATTGGTCATTTTTTTTGTATGGATGCAACACAAAGCTTGGGATTCCTGGACCTGTGCACAACCACCTTAAACAGGCACTTTAGTATTTATTTATTTTCATCTCCTAATTTTGTTGTTCTGAACTATAATAACACTTGTCCTTTGCGGTTGCAGGTACAGATGAAGCCAGTATCCTGTGATGAAGATTCCATCTTCAGGTTTAAACCTTCATTGTTCTCTCTCTCTGCAGCGGAGAGAAAGAAGAAGCAAACTAAACCGCTGACCTTCAAAGTCGGCCTGGGCAGAGTCATCAGAGGAGTAAGTGATTTTCATGTTTTTTTGCTCTGCATCAAAACTTCAGTCAGTTCCTGAATGGGACACTTTACAGCCACATGCCATAATCAGTAATCCTTTGCTTTCACAGTGGGATGAGGCCTTACTGACGATGAGCAAGGGTGAAATTGCTCGATTGGAGATAGAACCAGAGTGGGCCTACGGAAGGAAGGGGCTCCCTGACTCAAAGTATCCTTTTCTTTGGCTGGGTTTGTGCTTCACTCTAAATGTCATGTCTCGGTTCACTTTAGTTGCAGGGTTTCTAATTTTCCTACCCAATACCTTTTGATTTTATTTATTTTTTTAACCTTTTGGTACTAATCACTGGGGGTGGCATGACTCGGGCGGTACTCAACCAGCCAGTGCCGTGGCCGAGCACAGTGACACTGTGCACGACCAATATTCTCTTTACCTTCAATAAATCATATGAAAACGACACCAGGCCGCTACAGTGTAAGCCTACACACATCAGTCTGCTCGGTTACAACTCTCCTCAGCCAGACATTTCTCTGCTGAGTGGAGATGGGCAGCATAGCGCTAGTGTTCACACGGTGTAAATTAGCCTAGCAGAACATTATAGCTTTGATCCAACAGATCACCATGGGGAATTTTAGCTCACCTTGTTGAATCACAGCAACTAACATTGGTAGAGAGAGCAACATTTGGAGGACTGCCTTGTTGTCACTGCACCTCTCTGCGGCGCACCGGGTGTGTGTGTGAGGACACTCGCACAGAAATTGAAACACTGCTGCAATACGTGTCTTTCGCTTTATTTAATTGAAGTGTTTTTTAAAGGTTCTGTTCTATAGTATTGAAAATGGAATATCTGAAAATCTAGTAACCCTACAAATCCATTGTTGAATATTGTCTTCCAGCTCTTCTGCCTCCACAGGTGATCAGGTATTGTATTTTGCAGCTGTAGCTGTTTTTGGAGTAAGTCTCCTTTGGGAGTGTCGATACACTTCATGTTTCTCCTGTACTGCAGCTGTAATTTGTGATGAAAACATTTTCATTTTGTATGGAAAGTTGTCTGTTCCTTAACTCCAGCTCTACCAGAATTCCTCCCAATGCAAAGCTGATCTTTGAAGTTGAAGTGGTGGCTGTGGATTAACTGGCTACTGCTGACCAGCATGCATTGCATTTTAAAGGCAGAGGGAAAAATACTCAATGGCCTTGTTGTAAGGATTCAAGTTAAATGGCATTTGGATTGTGTTCTCTCTGTCTCATTCGTCACCATGTTAAGTGATGACCAATTATTACAGCATTTTGGCCAAAATGTGATGGCTTGTCAATAATGTACATATGAGACACCCTGAAACCTTATTCTTTGCATTTTCTTTTGTTCTTTTGCATGTACAATGTATGATAAATAAACCTGTTTCAGAGACTATGTAGTATGGACTTATTCTATGGATCATAGGTTTGATGTCACAATTGTGAAGATTATTCACATGCATGTCATTTGTTAAAGACTTTTTTTAAATCAGTTCAATTTCATAACGGGAATTAGCTGAAAGAAGCCTCTCCCACTTCAGAGGGATAACAAATTGGTATTACATGTAATTAAACCAGGTAAAGAATGTTAACATTGATTTGATTAGGACAATGCACACTAATCAACATTTCTGTAAATGTGCCAGTGTTAACCAGTTGGCTAATTATCAACCATAGTCCTAGTTACCCAGCATGCTTGACTCTACAGTGGGTGGAAACCTAGGGAGAACATGCAAACTCCAGACAGGCCCGCCCGGACCAGGGGCTTGAACTCTGCAGCGCCAACTTGCTGTGAGGCAGATGTGCTAACCACTGAGCCACCGCACTGCCAATACAATCAATAGTTTTGTCCAGAACTTCTGCAGGTTTCACCAAGTCAAAAAAAAACTTTTAAAAAGCCGAGCATCTTAGAATTTAAGACCCTGCAGAAACTGTTGTCACAAAACTCTGCAAATAGCAAGGACACCACACAAAGTTATTTTGTCCAAGTCAAATTTATTCTGTACAGCAGGATAACATTTAAACTTGTAAAAACCGATGGGATGTGATCAGGTTTCTCCTTCTGGGAATTGGAGCACTTAGGAGTTGGCGTTGGGTCCCTTCTTCTTTCCGAAGGTGGGCACCACGTTCTCAAAGCGCCTGTTGTACTGGATGCGGCGCTTAGCACGACCAGTCCTCTTTTTCTTCTTCTCCTGCTTGTCAACCTAGACAACATGACGGGAAGAGACATTTGTTATTTCTCCAAGATCATAATGTCTGCTTCCCAATAACTAGCTTATCCAAAACAGAAAATACACAAGCCAATTGTATTCTGAATGCTATACACGTTCTCTAGGTAAGTAAAGGCATTTCTATTTTACTGAACATGAGGTGTTGGGATGAGCTTAAAAGCTCCGTACCTTGGGTGTCTGTCCCCTCACTTTTCCGGCACGGGCCAGAGAGCCGTGAACCTTACCTGAGGGGGAAAACAAGGAAAGGGGAAGTGTTAATTGGAATATTTCACAGACAAACTACAGCTTCTGCAATTGTTTAGACAATAACGTACCCATTGGGGTCCATGAATGATGAAAATCTTAATGACTGGTCTTACACAACCACCATTATACCCAGAAAAAAAAACTAAATTTGTCCCTTGCTCATTCAAAATTAGGGCTAGAACGATTATCGGCCCTAGCCAATTAGTGGGCTGTTTTATTTCCCTGATCACCCTTAAAAGTTGATTTATAAAAAAGTGCACTACTTTACAGCTCAGCTCACCCCCACAACACTATCAGACTTGTCAATTTTACTATACATGCATATCGGTTCCAAATGTTTTTTAAACTACTAATGGTATTGTATCGGCCGATCTCTATTCAAAATGAAATGTTTATGATCCACAGGGAACGCTGGCTTTTGACTTCTATCCCCAAAGTGTCTTTGGTGGACGAGTGACCAAATTATTTGTATTTGAACACAGAACTAGACAACACAAAATACAGAGTAGTTTGTTGCATCTGTTTACTGACCTCCCAGCAGCCTGCCAGCTACCTCCAAGGTGCAGTGCTCTGAGACACCACAGGATGCCAGGGAGGCATTGTCCTCCAGTGGGCTACCAGCAAGCAACAGCACCTGATCCTCAACCAGGAGACCCTCTAGATCCTGGACATGGGCCTGAGAGACACACCAGAGTATTGGCGTTTTTATTCAAGCCAAAGCCATGTAAAATCATTACTAATGGTACATACAGATCATTGATGCAGTCAAGTTACCCAACTATTTCGAGATAAAAGGTGGTTTGGTGTATTCTCAGATTTTTTTTACCTTGATCTGTCCAACAGTCTCCTCTCCGGTCACCTCAAGGGTGTGAGTGTTCTGGGCACGCAGGAAGAGCTGCATCTTGATGCTGGAAGAAAGCACCAAAAAGCCAAGCGACTTTAGTCATTAGCAATGTTTCTACTGCGGAAATCAGCTTGAGGAGTTGGTATTATGTGACAGTAAACATTGGTCACCAAGCCCGCCACGTTGTGCCAGTGTCTGATTGTTACATAGTGAGGTTTGACAAAATTATACACTTACGATGTATACCCTGTCACAAAACGGGAAACTTAAATGCTGCCGAGCAGTAGAACATGCTGGGAGCTGGACTAGCTAGCTAGCTAGTCTGTCTCGGTAACTTGCTAATGCTATGCTAGCTTGACTAGCCGCATGGGGCACACGTTTCATTAAGTCGTTTGAAAACACGTGAAATTTGTTGCAACTGTTCAAATAAACAAGTCACTTGAGATAAACAGTGATATAGATAATATATTCGTATACCAAAACATTCCAGTATTTGTCATAATTAGTTTTTTTTTACTTATATTGCACAGGCCTTACCTCGTTTGATGCTAGTCGTTCAACGCTAGGCATAGAAAGGGCTGTTTAAGGGCCGACACTGCGCATGTGCGGATTTACGTAAGCCAAGTCGCAGGCAGTGGCCACGCCCACCACGCGTTGGCGGTCGAAGGTGACGCGGTTAATGAAGATTCACTTTACTGGCTTTTACGTTGTTTTACTATATATAAATATATATATGCGCCTATACACACACACACACACACTTCTCTATACCTCTGGAGAGTTAGGACCATAGTATACAATCATTAAATCTTCTGCTCAACTAAACGAGCTGTGGCTTGAGCAGGCCTAGGTTTATAGGCTTGTTCTTTCTATGGATGACTTTCTTTACATTACTCAGCAGTTAAAAACAGTTTTTAAGTCACTTTTGTATATAGGTGAAATGTTACATTGACTATTAGCTTGTGACAATGTGCACTTAGTACAGAAACTGAACAGTGAACAAGAAAAGATTATTTCTGTATTTAAAATACATGATTGGGTGTTTTGATATGCTCCTAAATATTTCATGAGATCTGCATTGAGCAATTAGGATTAAATCAAAAAGAGACACTTCAGGATATCAATCTTTATTATGAAATCAAGTCCAAATAAAAAAAAAAAAAACTTACTCTTCATTTGCTAAATGGAAACATAACCATGAAAGAAAAGGAGGAGCTCTCCATTTGATTTATGGAAACATAACCATGAAATATTAAAAGTCTTATTTTGAGAGAGAGAAACACATGACTCCGGTACATCAATGACAGCCTCCTGTAAAAGTTTAAATCTTAAACACAAAGAAAGAGACCAAACTAAGTCATCCAATCTAAAAATTAAAAAGCTTTAATCACACAAGAAAAAAAAAAATATATATCTGCCTTCGCAAATACCATGCATTAAAGAAAAAAAACAGCCGGCGATGATAAATGTGAGTTAATGTGTTCACACATTAACATGACTCATCAACATGACTGTCACGGAGGGCCAAGTGCATTATATTCCAACTAATGACTACAAAGTTTAACCGATAAGCACGCTTTCAATTTTTTTTAATCAGCTTCTGTGGTTGAATTGAAATCTCCATGACACCATGTTGAGAAGTCCTGTTCAGAGATGTAGGCAGGTCAGAATGGATGTTTTCATCGGAGTCTCCATCTTCCCGTCTGGATTTTGTCCATCATGTTGGGGGAGGAGGGTAGTACTGGTTGTACTGGGCATATTGGTTGTACTGTCCCCAGGAGTTTTGTCCCCAACCGCCGTATTGTTGCTGAAAAGGAGGGTAAACAGAAAAAAATTGGGCAAATTACCATAATCCCAGCATACGGATCCCGTCTTGTCCACAAACTTCAAAGCAGCAGCCAAACTTTCTGTACAGGTTGTTTCATTGGTATGTTTGAGAATTCCTGATATAATTGTCCATCAACAATGATGCATAGATAGATGGGCAAAAGTGAAGGGAAAGTCAGTGGGACTAAATCCTAAAATGAGTGTGCTACTCTGTGGCTCAGTCAAAAGACAGCACTAGATTGGAAAATTAAGATAAATATTTATTCAGTGCTTTTTCATTGGGGCATCAAACTCTGGTATTGTGGGGAAAATAGACTTGAAGCGTAAATAAACACTTCAGGTTACTCCTGTGAGACAGTTGAGACGCAAGCCTGCATGGAACCGGCACAGACAGCTGCACGAAGCACAATATGTTGCATAAGCCGTGCAAGTGAAATTTGCGCCTGATACACTTGCAATCTTCGCGTAAGGGACAGTCAATTAAACATATGGAGGATTTCTTGTGTCCAATTATTATTTATTATTTTTAGGCTCGAGTACACGTGCCTATGTTGTTTGAACATTCTTTTTAAGTAGCCAAACCGCAGGGATGTTTTTCACCACAATAAAAAAGAAAAATCAATGTGACATGAAACCAAAGTAAGGAAACCTTTTTCAGTGCCGTCGACTGCTCAGATAAGAAACCCACCTGGTACCAGTTGTTGTATGCAGAGTTATTTGCCTGCGTGTCTGCAACTGCGTTTGCAGCATCCGGTGAACCGTCATCTACACGCTGTCTCTTGGTGTCAGGTTCCTGAGAGCTGGAGACAAATAGTTTCACGTTAGTAAGATCTTTGTAAAGTAGTTCACCGAGAAGTAAAGCCCTGAGTTTGTCATTTGTTCACTGTGATTCAATGAATAGCTGACTACAGAACACAAACAGAACACTGCTACAAATCCTATCCTTGATCAGAAAGTTATATGAAAAAACTGGTGTGTTGATGCGACCCAAGCCCTGTTCCCATTATCCACCTGTCATACCCGTTCTCGGCCTTCCTCTTTGTGGGTTCGCTTTCTTTCTGTAGTTTCTGATGTTCTTCATATGCAGCCACAAGCCTGAAAGATGTTAAAGAATTACATTTATTTATTAAACATGACCAAAGGAACACTAAATAAAATAACAAAATTGAAATTGCCATTACTCAAAGTAACAAGAAAACTCACACATTGATGTCACTGCCAAAGTCCTCGAGGAACTCAACCTTGCGCTGGCAGAAGAGAAGGCGGGATTCAAGGGACATCTGGCTGTTCAGGGCCCGGTCGAAACAAGCCAAGATCTCAGCCTCATTCTGCGTTACATCTCCACTATAGTCCAACTCAAGCAGGTTTAGATAGAGTTTTGGACTAGTCTGTAAAGCCACAAAAATATTAGTGTGTATCTCACAACAAGTGCAATAAAGCCTTAGTGGAAAGGTACAATTCACTTTAATTGCAGACTCGAGTTTCTCTTTGCATTCTGAGTAGAACTTATTTAATGAGAAACCCAACTGTATAACTTTCCATACTTCTCCAAGGTAAAAGTGCCTCCAAATGTTATCAAGTATAATACCTGTTATCTCATAGAATATAAACTATTCTTGCAATTTACACATATGCAAACATGAAAAGTATAAACCACTCAGATTTTCCACTTGGGATAAAACTAACTCAGCAACTCAGAAAAAAGATAATTGTATGATCTCAGAGTGCATTGCTCTGTATTAGCCTCCATAGATGGGTATGTCACCAGTGTGTAAATGGATAAAGCTTGTAAATGAGTTACTTTTATTACATGGCCCCACCAGGAACCAGTTCTCACCTGGTCTTTTTCAATAGCATCCAGCAGCACCTTTCTGGCCTTGCTCAGACTTCTCTGCACCTTCATCATCTGCCTCGCCAGCTTCACAGCATAGAACGATGTCTCAGTGGAATTTTTTGCAGACTCCATGGCCTCCCTTAACAGGGCCTCAGTTTCATCCAAGTTACCATGGCGACGCTCAAGACTGACCCGCCGAAGACGCACCATGGCCAGACCTGGGACTGCTGCCTCCAGGGACTTCAGGATGCCACGAGCCTCCTCTACATTACCTGAGCAAAGAAATACAGAATACTGTTGGCATGGCAAAACACAAGGCAAATTATATTATATTTTATTATTTCAAAGTATGTAATCACCATGTTCACAATGTAGTCAGAATCATATCAGTAATTTATTCATACCCATAGAGGTCAAGGTAATAATTTGTTCACTCACCTTGCTGCTCTTCAAAGGCAGCCCACAGCAGGTGGATGGCTGGTTTCTTGGGCAAATGGATGGTACACGCCTTCTTGTAGACATGTCTCACGCCGTCAGTGCTGTAGCCCTCTAGATATTTTGCATACTTCAGAGTGAAAAAGAGAGGAGCAAGTTGGAAGAAATGCAGGGAAGGAAAGAAAAAGAACAGAGGAGAGAGGCAAAAGAGACAACACATTTTAAACCTACATTTTCAGTTGTTAGAGACAGTGAATTTCTTCATTGACAAGATCGTTTTTAGAAATTTTCTGTGTAAACCCATCAGCACCTTCATGGAACCAATTAGATAAGTTTCTGTAAGGTAGTGGGAGACGAAGAAGATGCAACGTAGTAGTTGGCAAATGCTGCAGTCAAATCTTGTGTGGCAAGCTGGCCATCCCCTAATACAACAGATACAGTCACATATCAACGTTACACGCAAAGAGAGTGAAGGACGATTTACTGTATCGATGTGCTATCATCGTTGGTGGGGAAGTGCGGGGAGGTAGCGGGAGTGAGAGAGAGGTTAAAGGTCACATTACCTTGGTCCAGAACTCTTCATAGAGCGCACAAGCGATGAGGCACCGTTCAAAGAACGACCACGCGCTCTGGAGTCCCATTTTCGATTTCAAAGTCCAGGTACTCCTTCCAGTTGTTCAGCTGGGTCTTCTCCAAGGCTTTGACATGGAAGTATGGCCTCTTGATCTAAAAAATAAATAAAGAAATAAGACAGATATAAATAAATGTTTTTTTACAGTGTCATATAAGAAAAGCATTTTCAACAATTACCATTGTTGTGGAGAAACAAGACACATACCCCTTCCTCAAAGGTCCAGCGCTTGCTGACTTCATGTTCATTGTGGTTGAACACTTCCTGCCGAATCTCGATCACCTTGTGGCGCATGTTCTCGATCTCTGTCACTCTCTACATAAAGACACACAAAAACCCATGGTCAGCGCCGTCATGTAATCTTCACCGTATCACATTCTCCACTTGATGTAAAAACTGCTAGTCCTGCAGCCAAGGATTTACATCACCATGAGCTTGCCAGAGCCAAGAAGCCTGTGGAGGGGGGAGGTATGTATGCACCATGCATATCAGCCTCTGGGTGCAGGTTCTGGGCCTCAGTTGATCCTTTTAGTTTTAGGGCGAGTCCCTGACTGGATGCCAACTTGAATCCCCCCTGGCATTCATTGGCTTGGCTGCTGACATAAAGACACCTCTTCAAACCTAAGCAAAGCTTTCCATCTAATAATGGAGAAAAGCCAAGCGCCTGCCAACCCCTGCAACAAGTGCTTTTGTAAATCTGTCTCCACTGCAGGAGGCAACTGGATTTTTACCTTGGCAGGGTCTGTAAGGTCTTCTGTACCAGGTGGCAACTCCTCCTGATCAACCGTTGTCCCTTCTTCCTCGCTGATCATCGCCAGAAGGCTGGCTTTTGAGAGTTCGAGCCTCAGCTGAATAAACTCCTCTTCTGACAAGAAGTGTTTGGGGTTGTTGCTCTGCACATGCTCTTTGAACCTGCAAAAGATTAAAAATGGGTAAATCAGATCCAACTCAGAAAGGTTCTAAAAACAGTGTTACATGTAGGTATTATTTTAGTCATAGTGGCCCGAAAGAAAGAAACAAACAGCATATTTTAAGTCTTTCTTCAACTACAGAGAAAGTGTGTCTCTAGAGTATCGAGCTAGTAAGGAGCTGAAAGAAAGATGTAACATGACTGCAACAGAAGTTGTTTTCGGTTTTCCTCCTACCTCTGAAAGTGCTGGGAATAAAGCTGGGTTGGGATGCCCAAGATCCGGTCATAGATGGCGGTAACGTTAGCCAGTTTCCCTTGCTCTGTCTCCCAGTTGATGAAGGACTCCCACAGACGGTCTGAGCGAAAGTCTGTGCCTGCTGCAAGCACTGCATGTTCATAGGCACTAGTAGGAAAAAATAGGAAAGGTTATGAAACTATTTGTTGTCTTATGAAATATTTGGTTAAATTCAATCACTTATACAAACAAAATAGGGACGATGAGATTTCACAGAGTTTTTGCTGTCAAATAAATACGAGTCACATAAGTCTTTTACTTACGCTCGAATGCGTCCCTCAGTCTCTGGGTCACTCAGGTCAGAGTTCTCTTTGAAAAAGGTCAGGTAATGCAGCCACAAATCCACACTGAGAGGGATGGCCTGCAGACCTCTTCTGTATACCTTGGGAGAGACCAAACACAAACAAGCCTGTCAATGGCTGTAATAATTTCACTTCAGTCGCTGAGAAGTGTCTCTCTTTGCCCCTCTGGTTTAAAAGTTGCTCTTTGCAGTCTCTAAAAAGACAAAGACTTAGTCACAACTAAATGGTCTTTAGTTAGTGTACTAATATAACAACGGGATATATACTAGAGACAATGCCAGAACAATCCAGCTGGTGACCAGCCAAATATTTGACTAAACTGAACAGCACATACAGTAATACCTAGAAAACTTAATACAAGAAAGCAACACGTGTCTCCAATACATGTTTATAGTTACCTCTTCTGCAACCTGTATGTTCTCATGCTTTTTCTCAATATCCGCATACTTCTTCCAGTAGCCATAGCAGTAGGGATAACGTAAGAAGAATGTATCAAATGACTTTCTCACAGCTGGAAGGGCATTCTGCAAAGGAGAGGTAACAGCAGAAAGACCGATTATGTTACCATTTCCTGTTTAGTATAATACTTCTGTTAAATTTTAGTAATATACTAACTGACCGTGCCGGCACATATTTGAATAATCTGCATGTTTTTTTCTTACCTCTTGCTCCACATACTGCAGCAGGTAGACCCAACCATTGAAGTCTTCCGGGTTCTCCTCGCATCCTTTGAATAGTTTTTCAAACTCACTGGGCAGCTCTGGCTCGGGTTCAGTAGGAACAATCAACTCTTCTGTTGTCTCTTTGGGTGGTTCTTCCAGCTCCATGCTATCCTCTGTCATCTGTGGGGCCTCAGTCCCATCTGGAGAAGTTAACAAAAATCAAAATGTCACCGTATAATGTTTCAATATGCACTGAATAAAGTGAATTTGACTAGCTAAACAGTAAAAGTCCTTCTTACATTAGACAATATTAAAAGTCACAAGTTTTGGATAAAGTAAAAGTTTTGGATCAGTTTTCCCTTCTTCCAACAATATTAGGAGTCATTGTAGATTACAAACTGCAATAATATCAAAATCTTACAGTGAGTCATTATGGAAACAAAACTTGATAGATATTGTGTTACTTTTGGCCAAGTCATCATCAAAAAAGTAAACAAGTACATTAATGACTTTGTCAATGTTGAGATTAGTTGCTTCAAGTATATTTATTGAAAACTTTGCATTTTTTAGCTTTTCATATAGACGTCTAAAGTCTGGGACAAGGACATTGTGTTTAAATAACTGGCATGCTGTCTTCCAACCAAACAGCTTTTTCTAAGGCAGTTTGGTCTTCAGATAACTTTTTACACAGTGGCCTGACCATCGTATACAACAAATTGAGTTCCGCTATGAGCGTGCACACACTAATTGTTTTATCACAAACACGGTCGGTTAGTGAAGGCATAGTCGCAGCGGTAGCTGCTGATAACATATCAGAGTGCACGTTTCCCCCCACCTAACTGTCCTGACAAAAATTAAAAGGCGTAAAAGCCCAAAAAGATAAATCATAAAAAAAGTATGTGTTATGAATCAAGCAGCACAATTTAGATTATGTTATACTGCTGCACATATGAACCAATGATGGGATACAGGTCGCCGTTTTTACCCAATTCAGTTGAATGAACGGTTGTAAAACGTTTTACTTTGTTGTAGTAAACTCTAATCATCCTAAATATTCAAATCTTCTAATTTATTGTTGCTGTGTAAGAATACTTTTTTTTTTTTTTAATTAAAAAATAAACTACAATTGAGATATATACTATTTAGCTTACCTTGGCTGCCATCCTGCACAGCAGGTTCTGGCTCTACCCTCATCTGCTGGTTGTCTTGCTCAGACTCTCCGGACTCAGATGTGTGTTCTGGTGGCTGCTCTGCCTCGTCTGTAGGCTGTGGTGGTGGTGGTGGTGGTGGTGGTGGTGGTGGCTGCTGCTCTTGGAAGAGTTGAGCACTGACAATCTGAAAATGCTCCACAGCCTTCTCCACAGATCCCAACTCTGTGGAATCCATCTGCTCGTTTGGTGACTGCTGTTCCCCCGGAGCATCCTGGGACGCATCGGAGTCGTCAGGTAAGATATTGGCGAGTGGTTCTGGAGTAACCTGGTCTGGGGACCAGTCAGCAGTTTGGCCTAGAACAGGAAGGTCAGAAAGAAAGGTATCCCCATTGCTCTCCATTGCAGGGGACTCCGTGTCCAGCATTCCAGAAATGATGTCGTCTGAGAGTTGCAGGCCTGTTGAAAAGCAGGTTGAATTAATATATTTTTTTATTCTGAAAAGTCAGATTTTTAACAACCAACATGGCTCATTTAAAAATGGGGTTTCCAAACAAAACTCCTGAGCTTTCATCATGATTTTGGCATCAAATGATTTACTACCACTATACTTCATAAATGATTTGGGCTGGGTGAAATTAGTAATTTCTCCAATTAAATTAGATTTTTGTTTTAGAGAAGACACTTTTTATGATTAATCTAAAATAAGTCTTTTAAAGAGAAATGTGTAGCTTTGTGCAGTACAGCTTATATTTTGTCAAAAAAATAAATACATATCAGCAACTATTTTGATAATCAGTTACTTGTTTCAGTCATTTTCAAGCGAAAATACGTAATATCACGTTTCAGCTTCCCAACGTAAAGAGTTTCTTAATTTCTTTGCCCACGAGTAACCTAGCTAACTATCTTTACGTTTTGGACTCTTGATTAAACAGAACAAGCACACTTAAGACATCACAGTGAGCTTGAAAGAATGAACGGCAGATTTAAGTAATAACTAAGTTAGGTAAAGTTATACCAAAAAAGGTCACCCTGCTTTGGAAGCCGGGGCTGTTGCTATAGGACACTTCCTTGTTATGACTTTAAAAGAGAAGACAGCTTTGGCTTAGCCGAACGTTAGCTAGCTACTAAAAATAATGTACCCACGTGATTGGCTTAGTTAAATAATACTATGCAAGCCCATTAAATACATGATAAACGTTAACTAATGTACGTGTTCCGTCGAAGTGGATTGACATTAGCTTTAGCTTTGTTTGCTGTTTCAGACCATGTTGCAACCGGGGATCAAAGTTCAATCAGAAGTTGGGCCTAGTGTCTTAGCTAGCTAGCTAGCTACCTATTTCTTCAATATCACAGCACTCCGGTTGACATTAGCGCTCGTTTAGTAACGCAATTTAGTAAAACATTTAGTAAGCGTAACAGGGCCGTATTAAGACATTTTATGCAACAATTATTTATTACCTTACAATTCCGTTCACCGTAAGTTTAGTTAGCCAACTACTAGAACCACAAAGTGTGACGCATATGCCTCTATCTCCAGGTAATAGTCGGTTCCAGGGGAGCAGGTTCTCCACGTTAGCTAACGTTAGCCGGCTAACGTTGGCCATTTCCCTAGCTAACGTTACCACTAGTAGCTAGCTTAAGCTGGCTACTGTGTTGTCACAATTCTAGTCACATTACACCAACTGTACAAATTAAGGTAAGTTTTGGCCTCTTACCAGTATCTTCCATGAAATTTTGTCACCCTTCTGAACTTGTGTGCGTGGCTTTCGAAGTCACTTTATCTAAGCTACAAGGACCAGGCGCGCTTTGCCCACCATACTTAACTTGGAAGAAGAACCTAGAAGGAAGTGTGCGCATGCTCAGTTTACCGCCCGCCCTAACGTGTGGCGAAAACATTGCCTGTTAACATTAATTAATTATTTATTTAGTCTATGGGTGAAACACATTTTTTAAGTTTATACAACGTGCGAGGTCATCATTACATAGACAGAGAAACACTAAAGAAAGGGACATACACTTGGTTAACTAAAGAATACATGTATTTATAAGGGATTTGTAGCTCATAAGTACAACATAAGCTTGCACTGTATATTATGTAGTGATTTAATATCATCCACATGGAAGTTACACATACATAACATAATTTGCCTGTAGTTTTAAATTTGTTTATATTACATCAAAATACCAATAAATCATCTGGTATATTGGCCCATATAACTTTATTGTAGATATGATACATAACAAGAGTTACCATTCCATAGTATATCTGCCAGAGATTAGTTTGTTTATCATTATTTATCATCTTAATGAAATCAAGATTTTTTCCTGTATCTGTTTTTATTGTCTGTGAAGTGACCTTGAGTGTTTAGAAAGGCGCTGTTAAATAAAATGTATTATTATTATTATTAATTGCTCTCATTGTATCCAACACCTGCATGACCTACAACTTCAGTAATCATAGTTAATTGTGTTTTAATAAGCAGGTCCTAAGTAGGCTAATAGGCTGCTTGCTTTCGACAACACTAGTAGTCCCCCCCCCCCCCCACTCTCTCACAACCTCCACGTCACTGACTAATCGTTTTGAATGATCAGACATGTTGGAAAGACCCACTTGTAATCCCTGTCTTGAGATCATTAGGCTTATTAAATCATTTTCATATGTAAAGGCCTATCTAATTCTAGTGGTAGACGTAGTATTAAATGCGATTTCATACATATTGAAAGCTCAAATGGCGTCAACATTGCTAATGGACCGGTTTTCAGTTCAGTTGCTTTGAGGCGCGCATGCGAAATGGCGTACGGTGCCTTTAAGGACTGTCAGAAATCTTACAATTATAGTGAAGAGTGCATTTGTTTCAAGTGCTTTGTATTTAGCCTTTAGATGTTTACTAGTTTCATTATTATAAATTAAGAACGTATAAGCTATAATAAAATGGCGTTCAAATGTTGAATAAGCGAAGAGAATTGAATAACTGTGGTTGAACTTCTCTCCATGCTGCAGTGATGTAGAAGAGTAGTCCAGGGCGTGTCAGCGCAAAAAAAACTTATTACATTTAATATTATGATTAAGAAAGTAATAATAAAAACATATTTAACATTAAACAACACACCTACATCTACTTCAAGTATAAATGTGGTTTGATCAATTGGATTGACAGTGACTACACTACTGTCTGTCATTTTGATTGAAACATTGCTATCCTGAATGGTGCATCACTTTTAACTAAACCATGACTTTAAACCAGTGAGAAGAAGAGAGAGAGAGAGAGAGAGAAAATCTCAAATGTAGGGTTGAATGTAGTTAGTTACCAAAACTATTCTATGACTTACTATTAGTGTATAGTGTGTTCATCATGTTGTATTAAAACAACCAGGAAAACATATAGTAATACATACATATGATTATTATAAACATTACTTATGACTTACTTATGGACTAAATATACCATAATCACAATAATATTGTAATAAAAACTACGGTGAACCAAAATAGATGAAATACAACAGCAGAGCATGAAAATGTGGAAAAGATTATTTAAAAAAAATGCAATGCCCTTATATTTGAATGTGTTTGACGTTATCATAAGTTGGAGCTCATAGGGAGCTCCTGAACGCAGCAGTAGTGTGTAGTGTGTAGTGTGTGTGTGTGTGTGTGTGTAGAGGAAGTGGCGGCTGATCTGGGTCCGCACCTTTTCCGGTAACACAGCCCCGCCGCCGCTGTGTGACTGAACGGCTGGGAGAGAGAGAGAGAGAGAGAGAGAGAGGGAGAGCGAGGAAGAGATACATAGAGCGGCAAGAGAGGGGAGAAACGGCGCGGGGACTGGGGGATGATTGCCGCAGACGTAGGTATGTATGCCGCTCTCTGTGTTCTTTGTGTTTGTTAGGCTTTTCTATCCGCATAGACGAGATTTATTCGGATCCAAAGTTGTCCTCTGTACTAACACCCCTCCCTTCTCTGGACCGCTCTTGTGTCACAGGGGGAAGACAAGAAAGTCGGATGAATCAATGACCTTTTGAACGCTCTTCCTCTGGATGTCCCGGTGCAGAAACGGGCCGGTGAGCTTATATTCAGGCAAGAAGGACTTGAAATGTGGATTTTGAAGGAAGTCTGTGCTCAACGGCGAGTTTGAAACAAGGGGATGTCATTTTTTCTTCTTACATCGGAGGGCAGTGGATCATGAAAATATATCCCCACCCAACTGTGCGAGGGCTACACACATACTGCTCCCATTGAATGCTCTCAGGTCAGATCCCCACCGTCCAGCTAATTGTATTGGTCTGTTATCCAACGGTACACACTTGAAAGTAGCCGCCTTCAGAATATCGACACTGGTGTCAGCCCACCGCTGCCATCACGTGGAGGGCTCTCAGCACACACTGAAACTCTAACTTCTCAGTTGTATTGAAAACCACTTCTAGTTTCTCTCATAAGAGAAGTCTTGTTTTCTTCTTCTAATAAAGTATTTATGCACAGCAAACAAGATGGGGAAAATGCTCTCGAAGATCTTTGGCAACAAGGAGATGAGAATATTGATGCTTGGACTTGATGCTGCTGGTAAAACTACCATCCTGTACAAGCTGAAGCTGGGACAGTCGGTCACCACCATCCCCACCGTTGGCTTCAACGTGGAGACTGTCACCTATAAGAATGTGAAGTTCAATGTGTGGGATGTGGGGGGGCAGGACAAGATCAGGCCACTTTGGAGACATTACTACACAGGCACCCAGGGCCTGATTTTCGTGGTGGACTGTGCCGACAGGGACAGGATCGATGAGGCGAAGCAGGAGCTCCACCGAATCATCAACGACCGGGAGATGAGGGACGCCATCATCCTGATCTTCGCTAACAAACAGGACCTGCCAGATGCCATGAAACCCCACGAGATCCAGGAGAAGCTAGGCCTGACCCGGATCAGAGATAGGAATTGGTACGTTCAACCCTCGTGTGCGACATCGGGGGATGGACTATACGAGGGCTTGACCTGGCTTACCTCAAATTACAAATCTTAATGTTTCTCACCTCACCAGCCTGGACACTTGGAGACAAAAAAGTAGCTGAGAATTAAAAAAAAAAAAAAAAAAATGCAATCTGAAGCAATTAATACCACGACCTCTCTGATGAGTGTATGTCGAAGAGAGTAAAAATTCTATTTTGTTTTCTTTTTCCTTTTTGATAATGACTTCAGTATATCCCCAGATTTCATTTATACAAAATACAATTTATTTTTTTGGCTGGCTTACTTTTTTAGTCGTTTGCTTTGGTTCACATTCTGTATATTCAGTACTGTTTAAATATACGATACTCTTACTTTTGAGCTCTTCTTTTGTTTTCCTCCTTTTTGTATAATTTCTTTGAGGGGACTTTGGGGACACACACTTGTACTTTTGCCCCCTGCTTAGCTTTCATTCAGTATTCTCATGACCCAGCTACATACCCAAAGGATGGGAAAGTCCAGAAACCATTGCCTACATCAGCATATCAATTTCATGACTCAAACTGCCTCGGTAATTTGTAAGAATTTGTATTATGGATGTGTTAGGACCTTTGGAGAGAAAAAAAATAGCTGTTTTCTTAATTGATTGTACTGGGGTGGTTGAGGAAATGTGTCCATACCTGTTTCCTTTGCAGTGATCACATCCATCATGTCTGCTGTGGCAGTTTGTTTGAAAGACACTATGTGGACGCTGGATATTCACAGACACTGTGATATGGATATATATTTTTGTTGTTTCAGGTTCTGAATCCGTTACCACCAGTCCTATGATAGCCTCTTTTGTTTTTCCCAGAGCTTCCGTTACTGTTGAGTATTTGTAGTTTTCAGCTGCCTTAGGAGGGACTAGGGTTGCAGGTGCCCCAAAATCAAGACAGTTACTGCAGCAGAAGATATTCTCAACTGCTGAGTTAGCACTTTGGGAGAGAGAGGGTGGTTACCAACCAGCTGGCTGTGCACATTTAGATTTTCTGACTGACTTTTGGACCCCAGCAAATGTTTACGAAATACCCAACCCCCCACCATCTCCCATGTAGGTGCTTCTTCTTTTCTTTTTCTTTTTCACGTCCTCGTCATCTACCTGTACTGTTAAGATCCTGCCGACACACACCAACTCTCTGTTTATAGTTAATAGATACTGCAGTGTCCTATTTTTTGTTCCCTTTTCTTTTGCTATGCTGATGAAATAATAAAAAAATATATCCAGATCAGTACGGAAGTGACGCCTTTTCAATGAGCAACCATTAGAAGAGTAGCAAAAGTAATATTTCACTTCTGAAAAAGTCCAGCTCATAAAGGAGGAAGTGAGACTTGGAACAAACTGTGAAGTGAGGGGAGCTTTGGCCTGTTTTGAGTCATTGGCTGTGAATAAATGATGAGATCTCTAGTTTCAGTGTAGTGATTGTTAGGTAAAACGCGCTCTGCTGCCGGTCTTAAAGTATCACTTTTTGGATCCAGGAGCCGACTCCTCAGATGCGTTTTGACATTTTCAAACAAGAGAAGCAAATTAAGAGGTATTGTGGAGTTGTCCAAAAGTCAACAAGCTTAAGCTTTTAAATAGGGTATAGAATGTCATGGTGATGCCAAGTCTATATCTCAACATGGGTGCTGTTAAAAGTTTCAAGAGCAAGAAATGAAATTTCTCATAAACAGATTTATATTGTCCTCATGATAAAAGTATTACATTCGTGTGAGATGAGATCCTAAAAAGAGAGTGAATCTGGGTCACTGAGAACTTGATGAGAGCAGTGTCTTACTTCATGCTTGTGTAACTCCTGAGGTTAGGGTGACAGCCTGGGGAAAAGGTCTGTACCAGCCCGGTGTTTTGCCCTGGGATCAGGCCACGTTTTTGAAGCCATTCATTTGTTTTCTTCTATTTGTTCGAACCACTTAATGTGTAGTTTGACGTGATCCTAAGGAAGGAAAAGAGCAGTGTGTCTAAGGTCAGCTTCTCCTCATGCATCTGAAGAGGCTGGTGTGAACTGGCGGTCATGACATCATGTATGCAGTTAACCCTCCTGTTATCCTCGAGGTAAATCTGACCCTTTTAAAAAAATGTCTATATCTGAAATATGGGTTTCTTTTTAACCAAATTACCACAAAAATGGATTGGATTTCTTACAACGCTCTTTGGAAATACAACTGATCACTTTAATTCCCGACTAATTTCATCTGTAGGGTCCTCTTAGCTTAACTATTAGTCAAAATAATTCATAATTTCTGTTTATTTTAACTCAAATATTAGGTCCAATTCTATTTAAATGAGGGTTATTGACCATGAATTCCAAAAAGTAGTAAAACTAGTAAGGTGGTGTTAGTGAAAACTAAAAAAAAGTCTGAAAAAGGGACAAAAATGTTAAATTTCTGTCCGTTTTTGACCCGGGAGGACAACACATGTGTTAAGAGACAAACAAACTAGTGCCTGTCGGGGAGCAGAGACAGTAACAGTAAGTGTCAGGTTGAACTGTAAACATAGACAGGTGAAATACTGAATCCAGTGCATGTTTTGTCTATTTCTGAACGTGCTATGTCAGTAGGTAGCATTCTTATCACTCTCAAATATCCTCATAATGTTACACTTTCAAGATATTACATTTTATTTCCTGATATTTTACTGTAGCAATGTTCAGGATAGTCACAGGCCCGGGATTCCTGTACAGGAATGCTTGCTCCCTCTATCTCTGTATTTGCTCGGTTTGCTCATGCAGTGTTTGTTCTGCAGCTGAATTTGAAGTTTGACCTGTTGCTCGGTTGAAAACAGCACAGTTAAAGTGACGTGTCCTTGAAGGACAGGGACAGGCAGTTGAACTGAGATAGGCGCACTAATGCCACAGTCTACAGTCTCTCCTGAAACTGCTCACTTTCCAGTAATGGGGAGAAGTGGCACTTACAGGAATATTGTGCATTTTCACAGCACACTTTTGTAATGACGCTGCTTTATTTGAACAGTTGAGGGCAGTGCCTCTACTGGGTCAAGTATGATCTTGTTTCCATTCATGATTTCCACTGTGGATGTGGAAATCCAAAATACATTTACCGCTACAAATGCTCTTTCTTTTCTCAGGAAAGGAAATCCAAAACAGCTCCTGGTGTTACATGTAGCTGAGGACTGTATTATCTGTTGAACTTGCATTACGTCACACAGAGCCAGTGGTTCATGTTGCTCAACACATGTCAGGGGCCTTTTGTACAGCTGTCACTGTACTCAGCAGCAGATGCACTGCACACATTGGCTGGTGTCTAATGCTGTCACACTCACCTGTGGCCCTCAGTTAAAGGGCACAATTCCAGAGTTTCCTTTCTCTTCTCTCCTCTTATAACCAGGTAGAATTTACAAATTCAACAGCATTTTTGTCAAGAAAACCCAGAGTGTCGGCTGCTAGTGGAGAAGTAGCTGACACTAATCCGCTCTGATGGTGTTCACAGTTACCCTGCAACCTCATAGATACACTGAGCCATTTCTTTCAGTTCCTTCTCCTTGTCGTCATCACTCAAATCAGGAGTTCAGATGTGATTCTTATAAAATGTGTTTCCGGTGACCAGTCTCTCAGTGAAAGCTCACTACGGAAGTGTGGATGTGAATGAAAGCCCGAGCAGACCTGCTCCGCTGTCTTTCACATTCAGCTTTAGCCTCGAGCGCTGCCATTGTATGTTGCTGGGTGGGGGTGGACTAAACTATTGTACGCCCTTTGAAGAGGGTGGTTTCAAACAATACTTTTAAATGACGCTCACTGGCAGTTCCTCTGTCACTTGTTTACTCAGGCGTTCCTCTTTGATTTTAATCTCATTTTTTCATCC
Source organism: Etheostoma perlongum (assembly GCA_026937815.1). NCBI lineage: Eukaryota > Metazoa > Chordata > Actinopteri > Perciformes > Percidae > Etheostoma > Etheostoma perlongum. The sequence continues at coordinate 19,313,009 of CM049388.1, forward strand.
AGCAATCCAGGAAACTGTCATAGACAATGCACATTTCAACATGAGAGAGCCAGTTGCTCATGAAATTGTGTTTTATGAAATATGACACACACAAAAAACCTCAGACATGCTTTCAGGGAAATATTCACCTGTTAAGGACGTGTGTCAAGTGTAAATCTTAATCTACGCTCTAAAAGCATGGGATGTGTTTCTGTTAACTTCAACCACGCATACACTACACAGTGAGATCTCGAGTTGAATATACACACTTATTATCGCTGTTGTGTTCTACCCACGGTGGTTTCCATAGAGCTGGGGATTTCAGAGATGGTATGCTCTTTTTATTTAACCCTCGTGTTGTCATCCCGCCGACCTACAAACTTTTGTTTTTCTGAGTCAAAATTTCAAATAAAAAACCTTTTTTAATGTTTGTCGACTTTTTCTGAGCCTTTTGAAATTGTTGTGGTTTTTTTCTCCAAATGTTTAAAGCTTTTTTTTTTTTACATTTGGTCCTTTTTTGACATTTGTGTCACTTGGTTCAGCATTTTTTTCACATTTTTGTGACTTTTTTTATAAATCTTTTCACATTTTAGTCACTTTTATTGACATTTGTCACACACAAGTTCTTTTATCAATTATTCTTTTCTCCAAATGCTATAAAATTGACACCCAAATTCAATAAAAGTAGTGCAGTGATTATTTTTCTAACTTGTGAGGAGCGTTGTTGGGGACCAGCCACGTTACGTTTTTGGTCAATTTGTTTGAAAGAAACCCAAATTTCTGATATAGAGACTTTTTGAAAAAGGCGTCAAATTTGACCCAAAGACACCAGGAGGGTTAAATAGTCACTGGCCAAGCGAAGCACTCAGCGAGAGTTCCAACCTCAAGCTTTCTCCCATCATGTTTGTACAAATGTGTTTATGTGTTAAAGTGTTAGTCCGATAGGCTGCTGTAGATATGTAAGCCTACACAATCTGTGGAATGAAAAGTGAAGGGATACAGACATTTAGACGACATTTAGAAAACCATTGCAGAGCACGGACTGCCGACAATGAAGATCAAGATTCAAGATTTCTTTATTTGTCATTCCACAGTACACTGTAGTACAAAATGACGTGCAAAGTTCACAGCTTAAAAAAAATCATGAAATCACAGAAACAATTAAAAACACTGTAGAAAAGTCAAGATATTAGATATATATATATGAAATATATATATGAAAATAAATAAATGCTTATATGGGTGTGCAGAGCCTGAGAGTGATAAATATAAATATACCAAGTCTAACAAAACTGGAAAATAGAAATATATATATACAGTATACATATATATACAGTTGGGAGTATAAATATCCATATTTAAAGTAGTGTGGTAGAGAAAATAAGGTGCAGTCAGTCATATATATATAATATATATATATATATATATATATATATATATATATATATTATATATTACAGTTTTGAATGTTGGCAGAGGTCTATAAATATCCATATTTAGAAAGATATGCTAATGGTTGCCAATTTTATTACCTTTGGACAGAACCAGGCTAGCTCAGAACTTACAGTCTTTGTGCAGTCAGTAACAGGTTGGGGTTTTATTACAGCTGATAGCTTTCTTTTTTCTTTAGATAATATATTTTAGGCATTTATTTTTGGGACAGCTTTTGAATGTTGGCAGCAAAGGGCCACAGCATCGAGGAGTAAACCTCTATAATGGGGCGCCCGCTCTACCAGGTCTAGTTGTAACAGGTTGTTGGCTTATTATATTAGAAAGATGGATGTCTTATCATCTATCTTTTTTGCCAAAAAAATGGTCACTGAACATCAACAGGTGTATTTTTTTTAAATCTTGTAACAAGATTAATTAGAGAAATTATCATAATCTAAAGTCTTTGAAGTCTTGTTTATCAGTTACTGTTGGCATTTGGCATGAACCTCATCAGTTTTGAGAGGAGCATGTAAAGACTGCAGCCATGAGCCATGGGTTTATCTAAGTGGAATTTCATAGGAAAAGTGTCTATTAAGTAGTTCATTAGAAAATCTTCTATGCATGATCAAACTAGTCCCTCTAACACACCCCTCTGCTAATCTTTATCAAACCAGTTCTTCTTCAGCTTGTCAAGGATACAATGCACCCTGGGATTGCTTTTGTTTTCCCGTGTTATTCAAAAAAACACTGTCTTTCTTAATTGTCCAACAACATCCAATACAGACACACACAAAGGGACTTTAGGGCTGGCTAGATGGGCCGGAGCTACAGCTCAGAAAGTCTCAATGTCTCAGTTGTCATGGAGCCCGTTTAAACAGTGTCGTAAAAGCAGCATGCAGAGTGACATTCAGCTTCCAGGCAGTTGTAAGCTCCTCCGAATCTGTCGCACATTGCGTTTCCCTCGGCCTTGGACAATGTGCTAATAATTACAAGGAGCCTGAGGCCTGTGTTTGCATTTGGCGGAGTAGTTGCGCAGTGGGAGGGATTTGTGCAGTAATGATTCAGGCTCACAGATGTAATTAATGGCTTTTTCACATCCTCCAGAGCAGAATCGGATTTGTTCACTGTCTTCTAAAATGTAAAAGAAGAGCAGGTGGAAACTCCTTGTGTCTGCATAAAACAGTGAAACTAAATAAAATCAGGCCTGGTACACAGATTTTCACTTTGCTTGCCTGAGGTTTCGCTCGAAATGTATTTAAACTTCACTTTAAATTAAATGAATGCCGTTGTGATCAGTATCCTTTTTTTTACACCAATAAATTGTGGGCTAAACTGTAATGTGAACAGGAATTTAACACTAAGACAAATCTTTCAGTGAAAAGATGACTTTTAGCCATGTCACTTCAGTAGAAAAAATAAGTAAATAACAGGAAGCTACATGCTTTTCTAATTACAGAAAGACTTCCTCTATAGATAAAGACCTAAACTGATGGGTAAATGAGTTGCGCTTTCGTTTGTTACAGGAAGTGACATACACTGCAACCTTCCTGTGTGACACATGGCACACCACAGCAACCGAGAACAAAAAACGATTAACAGGATGGGATAGAGAAGTAATAGCGATGTGTCTGGGTCTAAAACAGAACATATAACATATAATCCAATATGGATGCAGAAACCTTGAGTGCTTTTAATATAAGTTTGGCCAACAAATGGAATGAACATCATTTACTGTATATCTTAGTTTATCTCTAAGTTAATTTCCTTCTGCTCATCTCAAGTGACAATAAAACAACCAAGAAGTGTGTGTATGTCTTTACACATTCTTTAAAAGCTGTGGTAATGAAATCTTTTGAACCCAGGTCAAAGGCTGCCATTCACACCTTGTGTAATTATTAATAGGTTGGCTGTGGAATATTGTCAGACTAAACAGGGAGCCAATCATCGCTTTCTCTCTCATTCTCGCTCTCTGGTGCCTGTTGGCAACCTCCCACTAACACACAGAAATAGAGTCACCAATACAACTTTCATCCCTAAATAACACACAACACTAAATCCAATAATAACCCACCACACACAGTCTTCCCACCGGCTCCTATTAATGACCCCTCTGAGGAGCCATCTGCTTTCCTTTTAGCCCCTCACACTCAGCAGCTGTGTGTGTAGCCTGTGTGCTCGGGTCTTGTACATGTATGGCAGGTTGTTGGCAGGTGCTCCACGGAGCTCAATGATTTGTGAACGTCTCGGCTCACTAGTCAGTGTTTAAGTGCAGTTTCAAATCCCACGCTGGAACAATGTTTCCTGTTTCTCTAAAGATTACAGGTTGTAAGTGTACCACAGTAGTTTTAGGAATTAAGGTGTAATGATGGTTCTCTTTGCATGTGTTGCAGTTATTCAGATCTTTTTTTGTATACTGTGATGGGACCAAATCAATAACTAATTTAAGCAGAAACACTGGAATACATAAAGTGTACTGCAGAACCAACTGACAACCAAGGTTAATCTTTCACATGTGCAGCAGATTTACGTGTATTTGGTCCATATCGGACCAAATTTGGCTCAAATGTTGTTTCTATCAGGTTATTGAATTACTTATCCCCTGCTTCTCACATGATTTTTTCTTATCTTATGCTAAATCTAACAATATCATTATGTGTAATCAAAGGTCCCCATAATCTGGCGCCCCGGTAAGTCACAGGGTTGGACGCGTGCAGTTAAGGGTGAGTCCTTACCGGCCCAGGGCTCTATGCTGCAGGCCTTCTCCTTTCCTCTCTGTCACTATCTTAATAAATCATAAAAAGTGCCCCAAAATCAGCATATATTTAAAAACTATTGATATAAAAGCTATTTACTGATTATACTTGATGTGACTGTGTACAGTGGTTTGTTAAATCTATTGTGTACAGTATATACAAGCAGTTTTAATGCCTTAATTTTCAGTGTTTTGCAACAAACCTGCTTGTGTCTGCAATTAAGTCGCATCGCAGGGAGCCAAAAATCTCTAGCAGGGCCTGTTGTGTCTGAGAATAGAAATATGCTGAGCCATCTGCAGTATCATGCCAGCTCTATGCCGGAGTCTGCTGTCTCCTCAACTATAGGGAGTATGGTGGCTCACACACACACACACACACACACACACACACAGAGACACACAGACACACACACAGACAGGCATGTGTGCACTTGTGCATCACAGGTAGGACACTTATGTCTTTTATGTTACAAACATGGCCTCATGCACTTACACAAGCATACTGTGATGTTTACATGTGAGATCATGACATGATTCTATTAAAGTGATAAATCTTGTTGGCCTATTTGGTATGTATTATATCCAGAATTCTAAGGTTTTGCTACAAACAGGGGAGACAGGGTTGCTAAATGACAGAAATACCTTTTTTGTTTGCTCTTGTCCCTATGGCAACATTGACAAAGACTCAGCAGCAGATGGCTGAAGCCCATCTAAAGAACCTGACAGGCTTGAGTCTCATCCCTTACTTACCATTCTTCAAATATCTATCTATTAAAGCAACTAGATCCAGATCAAGGAAGTCGGTCCGGAGCCATCTTTTGATGCACTGACGTTATGGGTATATATCAGACAAAATCCAGCAGTCCCATTCATCATGAACTCTGTCTCATGGCGCAGGCCTACAGTATGTGAAAGCCAAAATACCAAAGCATTAGTGGGATCATGCAGTTATAGGCATATAGCGTGAAGAGAAATGTTTCATTTCCATTCCATTCATTTTATTACATGTATATATATATGAACATGTGGCGATATTTGTGTATATCAATCTGTTATACAGAACATTTGAGTGTAGAGTTATTCCAAAAAGGTCCTTATTTGTGTACATTCTGCATGAGCACACTTAAAAATGATTGGTGGCTGCTCTATGTTTTGCTTGAGTTGAAATGCAGCCTTCCAAAAGCTGTATAATGATAGCAGAGGTAATGCATTCCACATGTTCACAATTAGGCATACAATCTCATCTGTGATTTGCTCACCAAATATGGTTTTCAGATAACTTGTGTGATGCAACATGGTTCGTTGTGGTCCAAAGTAGACTACACATTCCTTTCCAATTTGGCTGGTTAGATCCCTTTGATTCATGCTGGTTAACATCAGATCAAGCTGCCATACATGGAATTGTTTTAATTGTTATGTATTGCTGATTTGATGGAAACTGTCAGCATTTTATGCCAGCAGTGTATTTTGTGAACTGTGAATATTAATAATATAAGCTACAGTAGCAGGACATGCAAGCCGGCCGAGACCTCGCATTGTGATCAACTCATGAGAATCAGAAAGTGGCTATCAATCAAAATGTCCTTTTTTTAATTAAATACATCTGCTTCTCTTTATCACTTTAACTACCAGAGGGTCTATTATGACATCATGGAAAGACAGTTTCTATATACTGTATATATACTATATAAACAGTTTCCTTGTCTATTTGTGGAAGTGGGGCGATGTTGTGAATGGAAAGACAGTTTGTCCGCACAAAGTCAACTCTGCAATGACAAGCCTCTACCGTACTAAGTATCCTTTAGCAGGTAGAGCAATCTCTCCCACTGTTCTATGATGTCAGTGGAGAACTAAAAGAGAAATTCTCTTCTGGACATTAATAAATCACCATATAATTTATCAAATATATAGAGTGGATTCTATTCACTCACAGCGTTCTTCACGTTGCAAATTCCTGGTTAGGCGGAGTAAGTAATTCCCACAGCGCACAGTGGATCCTTGGCCTGTTGATTGATTATTATGGCCATAAACAATGTAAATTAAGGGGAGCAGCAAAGATTCCAGCAAGGATGGAGGGCAACAGGCACCCAGATAACAGAGTTGGTGCCCAGATGGCTCAGCTGGTAGAGCAGGTGCCCATATACAGAGGTTTAGTCCTCAATGCAGTGGGCCGGGGTTCGACTCCGACCTGTGGCCCTTTGCTGCATGTCATTCCCTCTCTCTCTCCCCCCTTTCATCTGTCCTGCCAAAAATAAAAGCTAAATATAAGCTTTAAAAAAAGGATGGAGGACAACAATGTTTTATGGTTTAATTGGATTAGATTAGATTAGATAATACTTTATTCATCCCACAGCGGGGAAATTCCCTTGTTAAGCCAGAAAGTAGAGGAAAGTGACAGAGAAAATGGGAAGGATAGAGGCAGAGAGAGAGATTGAGAGAGTGAGGAGGGTGGTACCTTAATACCAAAATGGGAAGGAAAGAAGAAGAACACACTAGAGCTAGAACACGCACACACATATATACACACACACACACACACACACAAACATCTGGTCCCTCCAGTTTCCCTCCTGTTTCAACTCTACTCAGGTGAAAAGTATGTGAGAGGTTAAACTTCTGATTCACAGTGAAGCTTGCATACTACTCTATACGCTTTTAAGTTGAGTAAGCACCAGTCAGTTGGTTGTACAGTTTTTTTTTTTAAGTGGGCAGTCATTCATAGATTAAAGGTGTGGTTGTTTGGTTTGGTTTATAATGAAACTCATTCATGAGTCATCACTGCTTCCAGTGTCAACTGTCTCTCTGTAGTTGCAGCAATGTGTGAGGGAGGGCATGGCCATTTCCATTTTGAATTTGTTTTCATATCACTCAGGTAACATCTGTAGGCCTACATTTGCAAAGATAAATGTTTTAATGACACCGGCCTACCTGAGAGCAGTAAGGGCCATTGTCATAAAATGCAGAATACTGCATGGCGCCTCTGTGTCCTGCGTGCAAGCCACTACATGTTATCCAGCCTGCCTTGATCATGAAGAGGCTAATGGTCTAGATAGAAGGCAGCCATGCTGCTGTGGAGACTGCACAGATTCTGTTACAGCTCTGCGTTCTGTTCCAAAAAGCCTGCAGCAAAGGCTTTGCTTTCTATCTCATCAAATAACAATGAACAGCAACCACCTTGTTGGAGGAAAATGGGCCTAGTAGCCTATGTGACAAGACGGCTGTATCTGACCCAACTGCATCCCATTCAATCTTATTACTCCAAACATCTGAATCCCTAGCGTTATCCTTACAAATACACACACATGGTGGAATGCAGTGGGTGGTAATGGTCCAGTGCAAAGGTATAACAGAGGATTAGACACATACATGTAAATAGTTACAGTTTACTAACTTCATAAACTGGAAAATTGTACTTTGCAACTGAGGTGCACTGCCCTCATGTGGTCACAGTATTATGAGTAAGCCAAGTGCACTACTCTTTTGTGTGTGTGTGAGTGAATAAGAGAGAGAGAGAGAGAGAGAGAGAGAGAGAGAGAGAGAGAGAGAGAGAGAGAGAGAGAGAGGAAGTGTAGGCTCCTATATCTGTCTCACAACTCCCACATGAAATTGCAGACAAAAAAAGGTGTCTTGTCTGGGGCGCAATGGTGACCCACATCCTAGCTGCACCACACCCCCCCGAAGCATCTCATTACGTCAGACTCCATAATGACCCACGAGATAAGAGCAACATGATTTCCACACATAGCATGAAATAGCCCGGTCTTTAACTTTAAGTGTGCCGGTACGCCTCTACATGCCAGGGAGGTGGGCACTTCCTCTGGATTTCGAAATGCCTCATTTTTATCATCTGTGGGAGCCAGCTTCTCACCAAGGCTGCATCCATTTCATGTTCCTTAGGAGGATTCATGCTTAAGTGCATTTGTATATTTAATAATTGATGCATGTCATTCTTTTAATCACCTGTACAGTCTTCCTGACCTTTAAATCCGCCGACAAGCACGCATTTCTCCGGGTAGAGGTAATTTTGTCAACTACTTTGAGAAACATTTTGAACGACCACCCCTACAAAATATGGTACGCCCCACTCCTTGCCGTTAGCCGTCGTTGTATCCTATGCTACTGAACAGATATGTTGCGGTACTAGCTACACACTAGCATTAAAGCCACGAAAAGATGCGCCTTTACGGGATTAAAACAATAAAACAAACAACGAGAAGTCTGGAAAAACTTTGCCCAACTGTGCCCAAACTTTGATAGGCTACAACACAAATCACTTCCCTCCAGTTTCGAGTGTGTTAGCATTGTTTTATCTCACCATTATTGCCATTGGACGCGTTTTTTTTCTTCTGGAGCAGTCTAATCTGATGAATTCACCGAAAAAAGACGGAGATGATGATGTGCCCGTTAAAGACCCGGTAAAATACGGCGAATTGGTCATTTTGGGGTAAGTCTCTTAAAACCCGATAGTAAAATTGTGTAGGACGGAGAAACGCTCCAGAGGCGTTCATGTCTAACCCACTGCTCTTATCAAAGATACCCTCTTCTACTCGTTTTTCGGATAGTAAATCCGTCATAGTAACACATTTTAGCTCATTTATTGCATATTGCCGTCGTATACCGCCAGTCTATAGCGGTGTAGTAATGTTACAAACTAACTTTATGTTACAAATGAAAGCACAATCTCTGGAACTGTGCAGCCGTATTGTTTCCACATCACGTATGGTGCGTTTGAGTGTAAAATGTGCTACATTTGCTGTAGCCTTAGCACCTACGGACGTAGCCGCTTTTTCATCAATGGTTGTAGTGGGGGGTAAGCAGCGCTGGATGGCTCAGGCTGAAAATCCCTATGATGTCATACTATGCTAGATGTGGGATTGCTAACAGTAGGACTAACAGGGGGGTGGTATCATTGTTTGAAAAATACATAAACCTTGCTCATTTTATCAAGTCATTAAATCTCTTTTATTACTAATTAATAAACGGCGCAGCCAGGATGACCACCCATGAGGAGAGGAGGAGGAGAAAAGACCCTTTACATCACCAGCACACAGTAGGCAGGATGTGCTGATGACAGCCACCCGCTTCCACAGCATTTCCACCCCTACAGCTTTGTGCAGGGTCTGCAGAGACCATAAATGCCACAACACACACACACACACACACACACACACACAAACACACACATGCACACACAGTCATATCCAGGCTTACACAGGCCTCACCCTTGCCCTGCAGAGCTTCCTGTGTATGCCAAAGATAACTGACCTAATGGCCTATCTCTCCCCCTCCGGCTGAACATAGAGTGAGGAGGCTGTAGTCCGCCTGTATCAGAATACTGATTAGTTGTCCTCGCCGTCATCTGACTGTTTGAACAGAGCAGTCCTTTTACATCCTCAGACTAGAATAAGGAACTTAAACACAAGTGCAGTCTGTGGTGTGCACCACAGTGCTTAATGTGCCTCATCAAGGGATGAAAATGCATTGTACTGCATGTATTATTTTGAAACTGCAGTGATTGTTTGGTTTGACTTTGTGTTGTCAGGGTGATGGCCACAAGCTTACAGGCTATTATAGGTATCATCTCTGTGGTTATGAACCAGGCTTGCGTGTTATGGGACAAATAGATTTACCTAACTTATACCGTCTTCTGTTATTGTTGTTATTAGGGCTGTCCCCTCTTAGTCGATTAGTCGACTAATCTGTGGTTTTGGTCCTAGTCGACTAAGATTTCTTTAGTTGATAAGTCATTTTTCATGCTTCTTCATGCTTAATTACTCCTTTCCAAGAAACTTAGGAGCACATTTCTGGTGAACACCAGATTTAAAATGGTGCTTTTGCAGGATTAATTGTATAGAAACTCAGTTTTACAGATGGTTAATTAACTACATTTATATTATGCTTTTTTAGTCTTAACCACCTCTCAAAGCGCACAGCTCTGTCGATTAAATCAACTAATCGATTAGTCGACAAAATTATGTAAGTGGTAGTCAACTAAGAATTTCTTTAGTAGGCAGGCCTAGTTGTTATTTTGTTATGTCACATAACTGTCACAGTGGTACACAATACACTATTAATGTCAATATTAACGTTATTACATAGGTGATCCCATATGCAAATCAGTGGGATGTATTGTGGTTCAGACCCGGTTTGTCTGTCCCCAAACATACAGCAGGTAACTTTGACAGCAGACACCCGGTGTCAGAACTGGCTGTTCCTTCTACTGCTTCCTGTCAGATATCATATTTCCCCAGGCCTGTTTTGTGCAAGTGTGGTTTGACTTTGCATCTGTCAGCCTTGATGATCACATGCCCGTGTGGTCGATGCCTGCTTCACTGCAGGCCTTGTGATCTTTGCAGTGGCTGTCTGCCATCGCTCATTAGCCTGGACGCCATGTACAGCGCTGCCCTGTCCGGCAGCCCATTAAAGCTCAACCCACTAATAACACACTCCCATCATCTCTATGCAAACACCCTCATGTTCTTTGCAGTTATCTCTCGCACACCTTTTTATCTCACCCCTCTTAACACTGTCTCTGTTGCATTCCTCCATGTCTCGCCCAGTCCCTTCTGTGCCAGCCTCTGGTTTTGCTGAGTGCTGACTGTCACACAGCTCGCCCTCAACGAAAATAAACTCCGCGTCGAGGGGCAGAAGGAGTGAATATTTCATATTGTGCCTTATGATGTGCGCACATGCTTGATGTAGGCCAGAACTGCCCAGGCAAATCTTACCTCGTGGAGCTGCTCTTTCACTGGCCTTTACCCTCGACCCCTCAGCCTCCCCCTTGCCCCTCAGCCTCCCCCTTGTCTCCCTGCACCCTGCCATTTGCTTCATTTAGTTTCTGTCTTCACTACAATAGCTTCTGACTTTGTTTCTGTCTTTTCCTGTCAAGGCGCTGCCTACCTTTTCTCTTTCTATAAGTTGATTTACTCTCCTGTTTCCTCTTATCCTTTGTCCCTTTTCATATCTTCTGCCTTTTAACCAGACCCCTCAGAAGCGTATCCTTATGTGTCTTCTTTTCCTGACCCAGACCTTTTTGTGGGCAGCCTGAGTCCAGTTCAAACTGACAGGCGGGGCCGTATAGGTAGCACTGTGTCATCTTCTGTGATTATTACAAGTAGATATGGCTCGTTTGAAGGTTTTTCCAGGGTTGCTATCCACAGAAATACATTTTGGTCATGAAAGTACAGCTCATTTAAAAATGCATAATGTAAAGAAACTTCCCTTAGAGACACAGAAATTGATCCACCAAAAAACAATTTATGGATTTTCCTAACAAAGTGAACTGCTATGCTTATAATAAATAAATACATTTAAACAAGGTAATATGAGAGAGGTGAATATAGGCAGGAGTTGCAATCCACTGTGATTTTTTTTCTTTCACTGCTACAAGTCAGATAAAAGATGTTGATGATTAACTGGGTTTCTATCTTAATTCCCTGCCATCTGCTCAGTTTGTCTTATCTGGTTAGATTTGGAAACAAGGTATTATTTTTACAATGTTATCTCAGGAAAATGTTAAAATAAGCCAGTCTCTTTGTCCTTGTGAAGTGAATGGAGAAACTGTGATTCTACTCTCAAAATGACTCACTCACTTTATCAAAACCAAAGTTTTAAATAGCAAATCTTCTAAATGTTCAAAATATTCTTGCAAGTAACAGTTATGTTCAGCATTGATTAGTCTGCAGGTTATTTGCACGGTTAATTGATTAACCATTTGGTCTGTAACATTTCAGCAAAAAAAGTTCTCATACTAAAACTTCCAAATTAAAACGTCTTATTTTGTGCAACTGACATAATCATCAGTAATGTGGATATAATGACTAAGTGGGTAAAGGCTAATAATAGAACAGTTACACCAGTCTGGTAGGTTCAGAAAATGACATCACGTTCCTGTAATATAGCCTTTATACCAGGAAAATACACCACTTATGCCATATTACAATATCCAAAATCTAAGACAATATCTAGTCTCATATCTTGATATCGCTATAATATTTATATAATATTGCCCAGCTCTAGTCCAAACCCTAAAGGTATCCAGTCCACCATCATATAAGACACATAAAACTGTCAAACAATAACTTGTTTTGTATTTTAGCTTAAAACAAGTACTTGTTACCAATTCACTTTCTGCTGATTGAGTGAGTGATTATTTTTTATGTTTTTATTATTATTTTATTAATTCTGTTACTATTTTGTTTAATTCATTATCAATCATTCTGTTGATTGGGCTGTCAGAAGATCAAATAGTCTATGTCCACTACAAGTCACCAAAAGGGACGTCTTAAAACTGTTAACACAGTCAGACAGCATCAAAAACCCAAAGTATTCAATCCGTAATGATATGCGATGAAGAAATCCAAGCGTTTGATGTATTAATTACTTATTCAATTTTCAAAATTGTCATTGATTCATTTTCTTATGAGAAAGTGCTTGATGAAACTATCAAAGCTTCTAGCAGAGCGTGGTTTCTCCAGCCCACAACGCGAGGCCGCCGTGACACGGAACAGAGCCAGACCAGATGCCCTCTGATCTGATCAAGTCTGAAGGCCAGTAAAGACTGTTAGTGTCCCTCTTAGTCTTCCTGCCCGCTGGGCATCCCCTGAATACCCACAGTATGGTTTACCATGGACCATGCCCTGCTGATTAGTTAAAAGCCTGAAACCAGCATTCTACCTTTGTGAACTCAAGCTGTGAGAAGGATGTTCCACTCTGCTGCAAAAGAAATTGAGGACAAAGACATCATTTGAATCAGCACCAGAAAGGTTTCAACATCCTGCCTCACTCCTTTTCATTAAAACATCAAATCTGACATCATTTTTTTCAGAAAAGGGTTGATAGAATACGTTATTTTTCCACTCTCGTGAGAAGAATCTGAATGTTCATGTCTGTTTCTATTAATGAACACAAACCTTATTCAGCATACTAACTGGAGCACTCTGAAGGCTGAATGGTTAATGGATTGTCCAGCTGAAAATGCTTTTTATTATAACAAAAAAAGAAAGAATGAAAAAGAGGTTAGGTAAAGAGCGAAGCGCCGCTTCAGTAAGTATGAGCATGAAGTACAAGCTGAGTGAGTGAGATCAAGTGCTAGTTGTCCTTTTTTCATCGGGGTTCAGCAGTCTAATATGAATCCTGAGTGTGATGCTTTTTCAAAAGAAATCATCAAAAAATCATTGGAGCCTGCACTCTAATTGCAGTTATTTATTCAGACATCTTGGCACCATTGGAGTCATTTTAGTTACAGCTTTAGTTTTCCCACAAGTGATGACAGATCATAAATACAGTACACAAACGAGAAAGCAGTGTTCCTCCCATCATTAGGCTTTCTCAATGAAGCTAGATGAACTGGAATGATGTGCAAGCTTGTCGTCTTTGAGTCTGAGTTGTATTCTAGTCTGATCTAGATTAGCTGAACGTAATGTGCTTGTGTCATTCATTTTCTTCCAGGTACAATGGCTCTCTTCCCAGCGGAGACCGTGGGCGTAGAAAGAGCCGCTTCGCCCTGTATCGAAGGGCCAAGGCCAACGGTGTCAAACCAAGTGCTGTGCACATCCTCAACACACCACAGGACAGCAAGGTACGTGTGTGTGTGTATGTGTGTATGTACAGTGCCTTGCGAAAGTATTCAGCCCCCTTGAAGTTTTCAACCTTTTGACACATTTCAGGCTTCAAACAAAAAGATATAACATTTTTATTTTTTGTGAAGAATCACCAACAAGTGGGACACAATTGTGAAGTGGAACGAAATCTATTGGATATTTTAAACTTTTTTTAGCAAATAAAAAACTGAAAAGTGCTGCGTGCAAAATTATTGGGCCCCTTTACTTTCAGTGCAGCAAACTCACTCCAGAAGTTCAGCGAGGATCTCTGAATTATCCAATGTTGTCCTAAATGACTGATGGTGATAAATAGAATCCACCTGTGTGTGATCAAGTCTCTGTATGAATGCACCTGCTCTGTGATAGTCTCAGGGTTCTGTTGAAAGCGCAGAGAGCATCATGAAGACCAAGGAACACACCAGGCAGGTCCGTAATACTGTTGTGGAGAAGTGTAAAGCCGGATTTGGATACAAAAAGATTTCCCAAGCTTTAAACATCCCAAGGAGCACTGTGCAAGCGATCATTTTGAAATGGAAGGAGTATCAGACCACTGCAAATCTACCAAGACCTGTCCCTCTAAACTTTCAGCTCAGACAAGGAGAAGACTGATCAGAGATGCAGCCAAGAGGCCCATGATCACTCTGGATGAACTGCAGAGAACTACAGCTGAGGTGGGAGAGTCTGTCCATAGGACAACAATCAGTCATACACTGCACAAATCTGGGCTTTATGGAAGAGTGGCAAGAAGAAAGCCATTTCTCAAAGATATCCATAAAAAGTCTTGTCTAAAGTTTGTCACAAGCCACCTGGGAGACACACCAAACATGTGGAAGAAGGTGCTCTGGTCAGATGAAACCAAAATCAAACTTTTTTGGCCACAATGCAAAACGATATGTTTGGCGTAAAAGCAACACAGCTCATCACCCTCAACACACCATCCCCACTGTCAAACATGGTGGTGGCAGCATCATGGTTTGGGCCTGCTTTTCTTCAGCAGGGACAGGGAAGATGGTTAAAATTGAGGGAAGATGGATGCAGCCAAATACAGGACCATTCTGGATGAAAACCTGTTGGAGTCTGCAAAAGACCTGAAACTGGGACGGAGATTTATCTTCCAACAAGACAATGATCCCAAACATACAGCAAAATCTACAAAGGAATGGTTCACAAATAAACATATCCAGGTGTTAGAATGGCCAAGTCAAAGTCCAGACCTGAATCCAATCGAGAATCTGTGGAAAGAGCTGAAAACTGCTGTTCACAAACGCTCTCCATCCAACCTCACTGAGCTCGAGCTGTTTTGCAAGGAAGAATGGGCAAGAATGTCAGTCTCTCGATGTGCAAAACTGATAGAGACATACCCCAAGCGACTTGCAGCTGTAATCGCAGCAAAAGGTGGCTCTACAAAGTATTAATGCAAGGGGGCCCAATAATTTTGCACGCACCACTTTTCAGTTTTTTATTTGCTAAAAAAGTTTAAAATATCCAATAGATTTCGTTCCACTTCACAATTGTGTCCCACTTGTTGGTGATTCTTCCCAAAAAATAAAAATGTTATATCTTTATGTTTGAAGCCTGAAATGTGTCAAACGGTTGAAAACTTCAAGGGGGCCGAATACTTTCGCAAGGCACTGTATATGCTTTGTTTTTTCAGTGTGTAACATTAGTTTCATTCCTGTGACTCCCTGTTGTCTTTTATAAATGAGCGAGAAGGATGACTAAGCATGACGACATGACATACGTGAGCTATCTATCCTGTGTGTGTGTGTGTGTGTGTGTGTGTGTGTGTGTGTGTGTGTGTGTCCGCGTGTGCCTACATACTGATGCATGATTGTTTAAAGACTTGAAAACGGTGATGACATAAAATGAAGATAAAGATTTCAGATCAGGTCAATGTCACATGCTGCTATCACATGTAACATTACAGTATGACATTTTTATTTTACACTTATTAATGTAGGTACGTCTTATGGATTTGTGAGTAACGGTGGGATTCAGTCCGACGTATTTTCTGTCAAGAAATTGAAAGACTTTTCCAGAAGATGAACCCATTTTGCTTGTGGCCCTTGTTGTTGCAGGCTGTCCACAGCAGGGGGC
Source organism: Etheostoma perlongum (assembly GCA_026937815.1). Classification (NCBI taxonomy): domain Eukaryota; kingdom Metazoa; phylum Chordata; class Actinopteri; order Perciformes; family Percidae; genus Etheostoma; species Etheostoma perlongum. Next base: position 19,328,870 of record CM049388.1, read on the forward strand.
AGCACAGCATCTCTTTTACTCTGTCCCGTAACCAGACAGTGGTGGTGGAGTACTGCCATGACAACAACACAGACATGTTCCAGGTAACCACCAAGGAAAATCAAGAAACATACATCCTGCTTTAAATAATGGCCCGTGTTCCAACGCAAATAATCCTAGATTTGGGATCACGTGCAATTTTCTCCCAAAATATGCTGTTATGTAATGCCATCAAAGGAATTTCTACAATAGGTAGATTATTTTGGTCCTATTGTGACTATGACTTGTGTGGAAAATCTCCAAGAAAGTGTATTTTTATACACAAAGTTCTGCTCTCTAATAATAGCATCACAGATGCTTTTGATTTGCAACAAATGATGACGTGTCTTTCACCCACGCTAATAAAAGCCACAGTCACAGGGAATCAAAATTCTTTAGGTTGGGGAAAAATCCAAAACCCCACATTTAAGCTAGTGTTAATTTAAAACTGTGTGTGTGTGTATATATATATATATATATATATATATATATATATATATATATATATTACTTTTGTATATCACTTTGAAAGGCATTTGTTTTTATGAATGGTATCCAGTGACCGCCTCTCCATGCTGTACCCTGCAGATTGGACGCTCCACAGAAAGTCCCATTGACTTTGTGGTGACAGACACCTCCGGAGGGGGGAAGGAGGGGGAGGACCCCTCCATTGCTCCCAGCACCATCTCCCGTTTTGCCTGCAGAGTGGTGTGTGAACGCAACCCACCTTACACTGCACGTATCTACGCCGCCGGCTTTGACTCTTCCAAAAATATCTTCTTAGGGGTGAGTAGTTATAGTAGAGTATATCGTTTTGGAATCAGTATAAAAATAATTAAAACATACTTATAAACCTCATTAATCTCATGTCTTTGCCGCTACAGGAGAAAGCAACAAAATGGAAAAACCCTGATGGGCACATGGACGGCCTGACCACCAACGGGGTGCTAGTGATGCACCCTGAGGGGTTCCCAGAGGACCCCAAGCAGGGTCTGTGGAGGGAGATCTCTGTCTGTGGGGACGTTTATGCCCTGCGGGAGACACGCTCTGGACCCAGCCGGGGCAAACTGGTGAGTTACCGTGTCCACAATACCGCAAGGTTTGTTTTTGGCTGGACTGTAAGCAACGTGTCCGTCTGTGCATCTCTGCAGGCCGAGGGTGAGAGCAGTGCACTACGTGACGGGTCCCTGGTTGACCTGTGCGGTGCCACCCTGCTGTGGCGTACAGGCGAGGGGCTCATGCGTGCTCCCACCCTGCGTCACCTGGAAGCACTTCGCCAGGAGCTCAATGCGTCCCGGCCCCAGTGTCCTGTAGGCCTCAGCACGCTGGCCTTCCCCAGCCTGCCGCGCAGCCACAGGTGGGAGCCCCAATCTGATTCCAAACTACTCATTGTCTTCTGTCAGGATGTTGACCTCGATTCATCTTCATTCGCCTGCCTATAAAGAACATATTGCTGCCTCTACAACGCCAGCGTTCATTAGTTTAAAAACAGAAACTGTTAATCAATTTTAGCACCAGGAGTTCACACAAAGCTGAAAGTACTGACACTCTGTCAATGTCTGTAAGAGAAGCCGACAGTTAATGTCGCACGGGCCACTACAGGAAGTCATTCCTACCACAGGCAATAAAACTATTAACACTTTATCACTTGGTGCTGATAATACCCTGAGACACCTCAATACTGCACTAAATGCAACCTGTACAATTGGTTTATCTATTTATTTATCTATCTATCTATCTGTCTGTCTGTCTGTCTGTCTGTCTGTCTGTCTGTCTATCTATCTACCTATCTATCTACCTATCTATTTATCTTTCTTCAGCCTTGAAGAGCGTCAGCCTTGGGTCTACCTCGCTTGCGGTCATGTCCATGGACGCCACGACTGGGGCCAGAGATCTGAGAGAGTGGAGGTGCCGGGAGAGGGCGAGGGTTCCACAACCCGCCGAGAATGTCCCCTGTGCAGGAGCGTGGGTCCCTATGTGCCCCTGTGGCTGGGCTGCGAGCCTGCTGTGTATGTGGACGCTGGTGCCCCAACTCACGCTTTTGTGCCGTGCGGCCACGTCTGCTCAGAGAGGACAGCCAGGTACTGGGCTGAGACCCCGCTTCCTCACGGGACGCACGCCTTCAGAGCCGTGTGCCCCTTCTGCTCCTCTGCCCTCAGCACCCCCGGCTGGACGCGGCTCATCTTCCAGGGCCCCATCGACTAGTCGCCACTCCTCAGCAACCACTATCACAGTAACAGAACGACGCCTGGGCTTCATTCATGTTGTCGACGTTGGTCAGTGTTCAGGGAGGATAGGTAATTGATTAGGAGTGCATGTGTGCTCTACTCTCAGGCCACACACTGTGTATAACCAACACTGGCCAACGTTGTTACTGAATGGAGCTCAAAGATGAATCCTTCCTGTTCTTTATCCTTCAATTCTTGTTCATTGGTATAAGATCTGGTGAATAAGTGCAAAATAACATAACAGAATAATCAATACTGTCATGTCTCTAAACTCTAACCCTCTGTCAGGCACGCTGTTTTTCATTCCAACCAAGCAAATGCTACACTTTCACTGATTACCTAACCTTCAAGTAAAATTGTATATAGACAGTAGGGCTGTCTCTTCTTAGTCGATTAGTCAACTAATCTGTGGTTTTGGTATTGGTCGACTAAGATTTCTTTAGTTGATAAGTTATTTTGCTTATTCATGCTTAATTACACATTTCCACGAAACTATGAGCACATTTCTGGGGAACACCAGATTTAAAGTGGTGCTTTTGCAGGATTAATTGTGTAGAAACTCAGTTTTACAGATGGTTAATGAACTACATTTATATTGTGCTTTTCTAGTCTTAAACACCTCTCAAAGCGCACAGCTTGGTTGATTAATCAGCTAATCAATTATTCGACAAAATCATGTGTTAGTCCACTAAGAATGTCTTTAGTCGAGGACAGCCCTAATAGACAGGAGCTGCTGGACCCTTTTTAAAAGTTTTACTCCATTATCAAATGACTCAACCTTCCACAAATCTTGAACGATGTCACACAAAACAAGCAGATCCGAACACTTTTATTTGTCTCTTTCAGAAGCCATGTATAAAATGACAAGTAGCTTTTTGCACACACATAAAGTAATGGCCTTTGTTCCTCTGCAGCGTCTTACACGTCTGCAGCGCCTGCGTGTCCTTAACTCGGTGAAATGCCGCCTCTTGCACTTCTCGGCCTGACATCCGACCCCTTCTTCATTTCTAAAACATTGTTACTGTAATTGTTGTGAAATGCTCGCCACTCCTCAAACAACGTAATCCATCTGGTCTCAGCTTCTGCAAAAACCACCTTCACCTGTATTTGAAACCAAGTCTCTTTATAGATCTGCACGCTCACTTTCGTGTCTTCCTGCCCTGAATGACCAGCTGATTTATATTCCTAGCTGTATTCTCAGCAGGCCATATTAACTACGTATGGTAATGTGCTTTACAAGGTGAGATCAGAGGCTTGTGCTTCGATCTAGCTATTCAGGTTCCCAGCGCTTCATGAAAGGGAAATTATTAACCATCATAAAATGAGTATATGCAGTTTTCATCTTTTGTCTTCATGCATCATTTTCAGTGTGAAATCTATGCAGAGAGAGACCCATAAACGAGACCCCCTTGTGTAGTATTAGGTTGGAATGAAAACCGGCAGACTCTTATCTCTGAAGGGAACACTACACACTGTATGATCACACCACAGTATTCACCTCTTAAGGCCAGATCTTATCCTGATTATCAAGCAGACCGAGGATAAGCACAGGCTGGGAGTGAAACTGGGTAAAATCCACTATATAACGCCACAGCAATAATAACACTCCCATATATAAGCTAGATGTATTGCTATGTTTAGCCAAGTGATAGGGCGGCGGTCGCTTTGAACATGGCTGAAATGGTTTCCAGGTTAAGGGCTCAACCAGAGGTGGGTTCAATATCACGATTTATTTCATTGTGGTGTCATTGTGTGTGTGTGTGTGTGTGTGTGTGTGTGTGTGTGTGTGTGTGTGTGTGTGAGTGTGTGTGTGATGTAACCAAAGCACTAGAATTTAAAGACGAGCAACTGGATCAGTGATTAAACACACAACATTTAATTAAATGCTCATTTTAGATGCATTAACAGCCTAAGCATGCTAACAGAGATTAGCATGTTTAGGCTGCAGAGGAATTCATCGATTGTCATAAAAGGCCATATTTTGTCGCTCCTGTTGTGTTAATTTGAACACACTTCTGGTTAATGAATTATGTGAAACAGGGTCCATGTTTGTATGGTGGAGTATCAAAAAGGTATGACCTTGCATAACCTCAAAAGATAACCTTTTTTTGTTTCAAAGAAAACTATTTTGTTAGAAAATGGGGAGGGATTTATTTGGGGGAAGCGGGAGGAATTCTTTTAGATGTTCAGTGTTTAAAAAAAACAACTATTTTTCTAATTGATAATTGGTTTTAGTTAACTAATTGTTTCTCATTGTTAACGAGCTCAGTATGTTTCTGAATATTATGGTGTGGTAGATGTAGGAGAGCTTGTGAGTGAGAAAACATTGCCAACACTGTGTCCAACAAACACACACTCATCACACTGCTACCATAAAAAAACTAACGTTGTCCAGACAATGAATGTAGCCAAATACTCAGGCTATGTTTAGCCTTCCCTGGTGCTCATATTGAATGGTCTATATTGTGATACTATTTTTGTAACTGAATATTATGGTGTAGCTCGGTGAACTAGCTCGATAAAGTCTGATAATTTCACAATAGCCTCAAGTGTGGAAGACGTATAATTGATAATACACACTCACATGGACGTTGTGGTTAGCTTGCATGTGCTGAACGTACACATACAGTATGTACACGACACGTACACATACTCGAAAAACTTTGCACGGTTGATTGCCAACCTGTCATTCCCGCTGAGAGCAAGATGTCTTCCGAGTCTTCAGCTATTAAAACTGCAGCATTTCCAGTTGTTTTTGTTTTGGAAGACCTCTCCAAAAGAAAAAAAAGAAAAGAATAGAGAGAGAGCCTAAAAAAAAAATCCTCATACTTGATAGATGTTTGACGTTTGTGAATGAGACCTATTGAATCCCATTTTGTACTTCTATGCTAATATTTTCAAACTAATTTACTGCAGAAAGATTGTCCACATCGACGATGATCACGGAGCATTTAAAGCGATTGAAAGCCATTCTGCTGGTTTCAAAATGCCGTTTGAAGTCTAAATACAAGATTTAAACTCCCTATAGTGCGGTGGTTATTTGACATGTTGTTGATCATTACTGTAGCTCAGGATTAGTGATTTCAGATTCACAGCCAGATAGAAGACACTTTCTGTCTAGATGTGAAAGTAATCACCTAATGGAAATTCAAAATTGTAGAGTAGATCACCACAGGTCTAGGATCAGTCACATACGGGTCTTTAATAAAAGGGGTCAAGGCACAAACCGGCAATGAAAACATCTCGATCAGCTGCCCTTTACTAAGCACGCCAAATCTTACTTTAGGATATATACAACACATAGGGGAACACCATTGGCATGTGGATGGAAGAACCGCTGCAGCACCCTCATTGGCTCTTAGTTTATAACCTGATCTATTTATTTTTCTCCTTTGTCTTATTCTTCATTTGAACTCTCTTTAGGTTATAGGTGTCCATATGCAATTTCCTCTCCCTTGTTATTTTTAGATTTTAATATCTGACTTTTTAAATACAGTATTTTAGATTGTTAGAAACCACTAGTAACATCCTTAGCAGTCCCCTAACTTTTTTATGCTTTACCTTTACTCCAGATGACAGAACCTCATCAACTTATGAACTCATCTTACTGTAGGTGAGCCAGCACGTGATATACAGCGTAAAACCTCACAGTTAATATTGCATTCCTTTTAATACATCTGTGTTATGTACAGCTATATTTGTATTATTTTATATCATATTCTTCTGTAATCGTCCGGTGCACAGACAATCGCTATACACATGTCAATAAACTGTTAAAAAGTTTAATTTTTTTTGTTCTTGTGACTGTTTTGTAACTTTGGACTATTCCTTCTTTAATAGTTTATTACATAGAATACAGTTCACTAAGGGGCACGTCACATGTGCTGCCACCAGCAGAGGGCGCTCTCTACCAGCTCAAAATCTGACGGCCGGACACACACACACACACACACACACACTCACCCACTGATGAGGTTGCTCTAAGTTGCATCACCTCTTTAAAATAATCAACTGGTTTAATGAGCAGTTTTGGCAGTCATGTTCATCACCACGCAAATGTGATAAGACGCTGCAAATGTCTGCAAAATTACAGACACGCTTGATTTAAAATAGCAATATGAAAAGTTTCTTTGAAAAGAATTCCGGATGTCTGCTGAAAGCCTCCTGAAGACCTGCTGAGAGAGGCGTTATTTAGAAGTTTGTTCAGAAATGATTTCCCTCTTGAACCATGGGGAAGAGGCTTCCTTTTCTCTCCAAAGATTATGAAGCCTATTTCATGGGTCTCTCAGTGCCACAATACATTTAATTTCTTCCAAAGCATGGGATGGAAGAAACCAAAAACTGAAACTATAGACGAAATAGTATGAACAAATTCTGGTACATGTAAGATATTCTGTAATTTTTATATAGTAAGTTGTAATAAGTGATACACATCCTTACTCATGAGTGTAATAACATTTGGTCAAATAGCATTTTATTATACAGTTTGCAAAAACGCTATATTAATTAAAACCTTTTTCCAGTTTTCAGTGAACTCAAAAACTTGAATTATTTTATTTTATATTTTACATTGTAAAAAGGTTTAGGAATTAGTATAATATATGGAGTTTTTGGGACGCCTTCACATTTAAAGCACAGAACTTAAGTCCCAGTTCAAAAGTTGTTTTGCAGCATGTCCTTGAGGCTTTAATGAGGGTGTGTCCTTGTTACTTTAGCCTGGTTCTCACTCAGATGTATTTAATGGGGAAGAACAAGTCACTGGCAAAATATCCCAGTTGTAGATATAGTGACTGATTCTGATGATGATAGTGACCAAAAATTAATCTGTACTGTGCTGTAAGTGAAGACGAGAGAACATGATGGCGTTGGATGCAGGGGAGACTTGACGATTGAATTTTACAGTAAGCGCTAAAGGAAATGTCTGATGTTGTATTGGTGTAATTCTGTTTTGATTTTATGGCTGAATTGCCAACAGGTAAAGTGAAGAACTGACCTAAACTTAAATCCCTGTCTTAAAGAGACAAAATCCAGCTGTAATACTTCTATAATTTAAGATTATATTGTTCCTAAATCCAACATGTTCATAAATGAATTTGTTTTAATGAGATTACCATAGACATGAAGAATCCCATCATTGGAAATACTGTACATACTGCTCAGGGAGGGGGGGGTAAATAGGGGCCGAGCAGTTCTGTCTTGCCCTGAGGCTCCCTTGCAGGATTATTCGGCCATGCTCAATGTGTGTGTGTGTGTGTGTGTGTGCGTGTGTGTGTCATGGGACCTAGCATAGATGATGAAGGCAGGGTTTAGCAATACAGTTCAATTCTCAGTGGAGGGATTTGTAGGTTTTGATCCTAGCTAATTAATGTGAAACCCTCAATGGGATGTAATGGGTATCTGTGGATGGGAAGTTTGAAGGGGACTGTGTGTGTGTGTGAGTGTGTGTGTGGGTACATACGTGTGTGTTTACATGCTTATGTCTGTGTACGTAAATGCACAAACAGTGAATATGCTTGTAACGTGATGTGAAGGCATCTGAGTTAGTGTATGTGCAGGCACGTGTGTGTGTGTGTGAGAGTGAGAGTGAGTGAGTGTTAATCAACGACTCAGAAATCTTCCTCCCTGCGGACTCACTCTGGAGGTAGCAGGGGGCGTTCATGCCATTGTTCCATCAATCACCCATTAACTACAAACACTGGGAAACTTTAATTAAGCTGAGGCCACAGACGATTAATTAACTTTAAGACTTCCACTTCTTTTTTCTTTCCTTCTCCACATTTCACTAAATCACCGAGCCAAAGAAAGTGTTAATTTAGCCACATCATTTACAAATCCAATTAAAGCCAATATTAAGGCATCACAAGCTGCTGTCCTGTGTTCTCCAGTCTTATAAGACTATTCTCTTTTGTGGCTCGACTAGCAGAGAAAGCCAGCACACGTAAGCTGAGCAGAATGTATTAAACCGGGGTTAAGAGTTGTAATAAGTTTGATTATTTGATGGCGTTTCTTATGCTGTGTTATCCTGTTAGGGAGGTGATGTTGTGGCAGTAGCTTGGTAATCCAGACTGTCTCGTGTCTCACCAAGTGGTCTCCCACTCTGCCGCCATGGAGGCTGTCGCCATGGAGCGTAAAGGAAGAAAAGGCCCAACCTGGATGTGACTGGATGTGGCTGCGACAGAGGAGGGAATCTGGTTCAACACCTGTCATACATATACAGAATATAGCACAGAATATAGCACACATAAGCCTTCAGGAATATACTTCCTGACTGCTGAGGATGCCACTTCAGTTTCCAGCTCCAACCACCAAATCCCTCTCGTTTTATATATATAAATATAAACAGTATGTACTGTGTATATGGATATATATATATATATATATATATGGATATATATATATATATATATATATATATATATATATATATGAGGTATAAGGTATAATGATGTATATACAGTATATATACATATATAGACATACACTGTATACATATACATACATATATACAGTACATCCATATATATACAGTATATATATATATCCATATACACACACCTATAGCCATAAATATATATATATATATATACACACATATATATATTTATATATGGGTAAAAGTAAAATGATGTAAATATGTATAAATATATATATATATATATATATATATATATATAAATCCATATACTGTATATACACACCCATACTGTGTATATATGGATATATATGACACTGAGTTGCCGCCATGTGATTGGCTGCTTAGAAATTAAGTGTTAACGAGCAGTTGGACAGGTGTACCTAATAAAGTGGCCGGTGACTGTATATATACACTACCGGTCAAAAGTTTGGGGTCACATAGAAATTCCCATTGCACTCCATTGTAGACAGAATGCCAGCTGAGATCAGTTGCATTGTTTTTTTAACCAGGGCAGCCGTTTTCAGATTACATTAGCGCTTACATAATTGCAAAAGGGTTGTCCAATGTTTTGTTAGTTAGTTTTTTAAAATAATATCAGATTAGTAAACAGAATGCGCCTTTGAAACATTGGATGAATGGTTGCTGATAATGGGAAATGTAGATATTGCATTAAAGATCAGCCCCCCACTCAGATCAGCTGGTATCCTGTTAATATTGGAGTGAAATGGAAATTTGTAAGTGACCCCAAACTTTTGAGTGTATATATACAGTATATATATACAGTATACATGAGGTATAAGGTATGATGATGTATATATATACATATACATACATACAGTACTTATATATATATACTGTACATAAACAGTATGTATCTATATGGGTAAAGGTAAAATGATTTGTATATATGCATATACAATATATATACTGTATATCCATATACTGTATATACACACACATACTGTATATATATATATATATATATATATATACACATCATTTTACCTTTAATTTCTTATAAAGCATTAGTAGAGCGAGGTGATGCTGAGGTAATTTCCTCACTTTACATTCAACGGTAAAACGGTAAAAACAAAACAAACAAAAAACTTACACATGGTGGGTATTTTTTATACTTACACTTGAATATGCGTAGGTTATGAATTAAAGGATTCAGTTTTTCTCCAGGATTCTATTCCTGACAGTGTAGTAAAAGCAACATTAAGACCTCCGTGTGGGAAATTTGACTGAAAGTGTAATATAACGGTTAACAATTATTAAATGTGAAAAATCCAAATAAATAAAAAATGTGACTTTCTTTGTGGTGTCTGGTCAATTTTCTTCTGCATTGGGTGGAGCTGACCTCATGATGTCAATATTTCTAAAATGCTGTCACAGATTCCATTCACCTTCATTGTATTGCAGTGGTATAAATATATATTTAAAAAAAGACAAAGAAAAAAACTGCAAAGCTAGATAATCTTTGGTTTTGTAAAATGTTTTATTTCAACATTTCTTTTACAGATTAGATTGATTATATACAGTAGGGGATTTGAGGAAGGACGGGGTTGGGGGGGGGGTGCCTACCTTGCATGCATAGGCCTACAGTCTGGTTGCACATCAGCTGGAGTCTTCACACAAGTACATGCAAAATATGCAAAATAACATGTCGCCTAAAATAATCAAAATCAGGTTAAAAGCAATGGCCTGTGTTTTAGTGTAATGTTTTACATCAGACAAAGCTATTTAAATGTGTAAAACTAGACCTTCAATAACTTAAATGTACTTTGTTTTTGCTTGGAGACATACAGCATGAATTAAAAATGATAACACAATATGACCATATAAATAACTGAAAGTTGATACAACAGATTGAGTAAAAGCTGAGTGTGGAAAGCCCCCCCGACCTGCTTCACGGCTGAAACCTTCGCCATTTTTGCGGTAAGTAAACCAATATTTTGGTGTTTCAGCATGACCAATATTTCAGTATAACTTTGTATTGTTTTTCTTTACACACTTTAGCAGGTTTTGCTTCTGAAACTAATGAATTCCAAAGAACTAATGTGCCTAAATGAACAGCTAGCTTAACATTTAACTAGCTAGCATTGCTAATAGCTCTTATGGTTATGAGCAGGTTATGAATGAGGCTAGTCATCCTATACGCATTGATTTGGCGTGTTGGGATCTCTGTTACGTTGTCATGGCAGCACAGATATTTTCCATTTATCCTAACTAATGTGACTCACCTTTGTTGTGTCTTTCCCATCCAGTCTAGAGTCTGGAGCTTGGATTTCATTTTTTTTGTTTGAAACTCTACTCGCTACTCTGTCTTTCAATTTCTCTTCCTGTTTGATTTATTTTGTATTTTTCTGTCAAAAACAAAGAAATGTCCAGTAGCTAAGTCTGTAGGGAGCTGGGTTGGGAACCAGAGGGTCTCTGGTTCAGGTCCCCATACGGACAAAGTATAGTGGTGGACTGGTAGCTCTAGAGCAAGGCACCGAACCCCCAACTGCTCAGAGCGCTTTTCCAGCAGCCCCCCCCCACTCTGACATCTCTCCATTAGTACATGTATAGGCACTGAGCATGTGTGTGTAGTTCAGGCCTGTGTGTAATAACAACAGAGTGAATACATTGTAATAATAATAATGTATTATGTATCCTTTACAAGGGGAAATTACAATTTATGCTCTGTTGTTATTACACACATTACACACAGGCCTGAACTACACACACATGCTCAGTACCTGTACATGCACTAATGTCAGTGAGGGGGGGCTGCCCATGGAAAGGCACCCAGGGGGTTCAGTGCCTTGCTCAAGAGCACCTTGGCAGTGACCTGGCACCTCTCCAGCTACTGGTCCACCACCATACTTTGTATCCATATGTGGACTTGAACCAGCGGCCCTCCTATTGTATGGTCCCCTGCAGGATTAATAAAGTATACCTTATTATTATTTTTTTGTGTGTGTTGGCCATTTTGATGAGAGAAGGGCTCCTGCAGTGGCGTGGCTCTGCTGCTGAATGAATATAGGCCAACCACTCCTCTGTTCCCTCATCTTCCCAAAGTTCCTTCTTTTCCTCCCTGACTCTCGCTGCTCGCTCTCAGCGTGACCAATAACAGCCCGAGGAGGCATCGCCATAATTCCCATGTAAATGACAACTAATGAAGATGGTATTTCCTCTCATTACTTTGTGTCTTTGAGGGGGCAGGGCTTTCAGTGGCGTTCCGTTGATGCGAGCATGTGCCACTTTTATTTTACTCTCTGCTATCCACTCATGGTCGGAAAACTAAGTGTTCCTCTTGTCTTTCCCGCTCTCCTCAGCACCGTTCAACAGTCAGGGATAAACACTCTCCTCCTATGGCTGTATCATGCACACACCCAATTACTATCGCATGCTAGGTGAGAGCCATTTTGAAAACCTTTCTCATTACACCTTATCACTGGGACACAGAGGGGGGCAACATGAAGCAAATTAGAGGGGTGAAAGAGAGAGAGGGAGAGCGGAAAAAAGGAGGGAGGGCGGGAAACATCAAAGTGTCCCCGCTCTATTTAAATTGAGTGATCTTGTGCGAAAGAACCCCACTACATAAAGATTAACCCCATCCTCCCTCCCACACACACACAGCTAATATCACACACCCAAACACCCTTGGATTTATGTGTCAAGGGTTAATAACTATGAGGATGAGGACACTGGGGGGGGGGACATGTGTGTGTGTGGGCACATATTATATATTCTGTAGAATATGTATGTATGCATGCAAGGATGTTTGTGTGTGTGAGCAGAGAGGGAGAGTGTATACTGTGGAGATCACACAGCAAGTGTGTGAGAGAGGCTCAGTTTCATCTCAGACCAACGGACTGACATGTTACAAATCCCACGAGCAGCAGCACTGAACAGACCTGCCAACACTTCTCAGGAAGACACACACACACGCACACATGCACACACACACGCCTGTTTTCCACCAGTTTCATCATGTCCTTTAGCTCAATGCAAATTTTGGTCCTTTTCACTACATTGTACAATGTGAGAGTTGAGGTTGTGGCATTTTTTTCTGTGTGTTTAGGAGCCTTTCATTTCATTTTGTGCTGGTAGGTATCTATCTGTGTGTTCCTGAGTGTGTGTCTCTTGTGTCTTCCCCAAGTTGTCTTTCTGTGTGTGTGTGTCTGCTCAATCCCGCCCGGTGGATTAGTGACGTCGACGGAACTCACCCTCTCCCTCTGATAAGGCCACGCGCTGCTGCCTCCCGCGCTCTGCTCCCCGTGCTCAATTTCAGATAGTGCTAATGGAATCTGTCCTGCGCGATTGTAATGTGAGCGAGACTCATTTTCCACGGAGCTTGAAACTGTCAGCTTGGCACGACTGTTGGGGGAGGCGGGGGAGGCTGGGGTTTGAGGAGGAGGAGGAGGGAGAGCAAACGAAGAGAGGGTTGATGGGGGAGAAGAGGAAGGAAAGGCTGATGAGGAGGGTGTGTGAGTGTGTGTTTGTGTGTGTCTGACGTGCGTTATGGAAGGCCTCCTCCCTCCTGTCAGGAAGCTGTAGAGGAGCTTCCCACACATTGGCCATCATGGTGCATTCCTGCGTATACACACACACACACACACACACACACACACACACACATACAGGTGTACACTACAGCATAGATTAAATTGCCATCATTAGTTAAAGGGCCAGTTCCCTCAAAAAGCATATTTGCTCATTTTCTTCTTGTCTAGCCATGCAAGTACTTTTGTTTTGTGTGTCCAGGTTGTGAGATGTCCTTGAAAACTATTCACACTGAGTTCTTCAGATTATCTGGAGTACTGTTGCTGTTTTATTTTTTATAACACATTTTATAACAGATGTTTTGACATGGTAGGAAAAGCATGGGTGTTGCTATTAAGGAATAATGACGGCTCTGTTCTAGGTGTCCCGGTAAGCACAGTGAGCCAGCCTATAATATAGAGGTCAGCCATCATTACTGTACACATGCATTTCTTACTTAGACATCTTAAAATGTCTTCCATGAACATGGCCTGTAACTTCAACAGATACATCATGAGTTTATATAGAAACTGGGATGGATACATTTTTGGTGTACTACTCCAAGGACAATCGCATGTCTGTCATGTTTTTTTAAGTACAGAAAACCTTGTTTGGCATTTCTGTACTGCGAATTCTTGTTAAATTATTGGCCAACATATATACAGGTACACTGATATCAATATATCTGCAACAAGCTAATATTGGTCTGGCTGATTAGTCAGTCTAGCGCTAATTAGTGCATGTATAGGACCTGAGCATGTGTGTGTATTTCAGGCCTGTGTGTAGTGAAATAACAACAGATTGTAAATTGTAATTTCCCCATAGGGGATCAAAAAAGAGTAAAAATTAATAAAAAAAAACTAAAATTAATTGTGACTAATACACAACCAGCACTGTTGGGAGGGGTCAATCCAGTGAGGTCCTATGTCCTGGATGTTGCAATAAGAACTTCCACTGGTTGGGGGAAGAGCGCTCGTGGAGTTATCACAAGCTTCAGTGTGGATTACATGTGGATTATTTTGGCTTGTTATTACAATTTATGTTCAATTACATTTATCAATGCAACCGTCCGAACATTTCAGGGCATACCCTTCTGAAGTGTGACTCCCCTACAGACAAACTGAATTTAATGTTCTTATATGAGATTTTGTTGACATATATTTTGTCCGTACGTGCATGTGTTTGAACCTGTGTGTTTTTTGTGTGCACGTGAATGTGCGTTATGAAGGAGTAGTGTTTTAAAGAGCAGCCTGGGGGGGGCAGTGTGTGCTTGGTGAACAGTGCTGACCACTGGAACTCTTCTCCTCCCCGATCCGTCCTCTGCTCTCCACTTCTGATCATCTACTCTTATTCATCTTTTCTATTTATTTATTACTTACTTAATATCATTAGTTTTCAGAATCCACTGCTCCTTAACCCTTGTGTTGTCCTCCTGGGTCACAAAGGGACAAAAATGGGACATTTTCGTCCCTTTTTCAAACTTTTTTTAGTTTTCACAACCACCACCTTACTAGTTTTACACTACTTTTTGGAATTCATGGTCAATAACCCTCATTTATATAGAATTATATTATGAATTAAAAATTAGAAAGAAATTATGAATTATTTTGACTAATGGTTAAGATCAGAGGAACGTAGAGATGAGTTTAGTCAGGAATGAAAGGAAAAAAAGGAATCCAATCCATTTTTTGTGGTAATTTGGTTAAAAAGAAACCCATATTTCAGATATAGACATTTTTTAAAGGGGTCAGATTTGACCCAAAGACAACAGGAGGGTTAATGAACTTTATTTGTCCGTTAGAATCTTCATTTGCGCAGAACATCAGTGTGTGTGTGTATAGTTCATATCCCCAACAACATAACACAGTTCACATTCACACAGTTCACAGTTTGCATGTACAGTTCACATACTCTGCAACACAAAACAATAAACCACACATATCACATACCAGCAGTCAATAGGTAAAAACTTGAAGACTATGCAATGAAAACATTAAAATAATGTATATATGAATAAATAAATAAAGAGATCAACAATGTATGTAGGTACCGAACATGACGTGGCTCTCTTAGTCCTGAATGAGAGTTACCGGTCCATCTTCATACATGCACTTTTTTTTTTTCTTTTGTGATCACCAACACAACAAATTCCTGAAACTGATTTCTAGTTCTAACTCTTGGCATAAACTTTATTCCTGCAGAGGAATTTACGGAGATATTCAGGCCACTCCAACCATACACAGGGCCGGGGACTTCAGTGAGGTCGGGCCTACACATTCACCCGTTCATTCTCTTCCTGTCCCGGTCTCTGCTCATTCAGTGCTGCTCAATGCAGGGAACGGAGGGAATACCAATTTGGCAGCGCTACATGGATTAAAGTGGTAGTGGACATTTTTAATCTGGGACAGACTGTGTCATTTGCCTGCACTTAAAACTGTCATCAGTCCTGCCCCATCTATCAGCCTGTCACCCCTCCCCCGTCCCATCCTGTTAAGAAAAAAACAACATGAAACACTGCTGGAGCTGATTAGACTCTTAAAAAATAAATAAATAAAATAAACAGCAACCTAAATCTCACAGCCAGGGCTTTACGCAGCAGAGCCCCCATTACTGGTACTCTACCCCCTGGGAAGAGTTTAGTGTCAACAGACCCTCCGCCTCCTGCGGGGCTGGGGAAGGGTCTCCATCATGGACTTGAAATTAAATGTGCAAATGAAGAGAGTATTTTTATATAAAAAAATAATCTGTAGAGAAGTTTATTAAGCCAGACCTGTGCAGGTAAGCCTAATGCATTTGAAGAAAACTGCAAGTTAAAAGAAAACAACCTATTATGGCCTCAAGTACAACGTTATGCAAAGTCTGTGAGGAGACATATATGCTTCTGCACACACACACACACACACACATGCAAAAGAGCATATGCTTAATCACCACTGGAGTTTCCCAGGAAATAAAAAAAAGGCTGGATTAAATCCTGCGAGCTGAACATTAGAGAAGTGCAGAGTTCAGCTCTTGCAGGAAAAAAAGGCAAATCATTATCTTCCAGAGAGAGAGAAGAAGAATCAGAGGTTGAAGGCGGCAGGCTGTGATACTGAGGAAGAAAGGCGTCACGTTGAGAGGAAGACAGACTGATAAAAGAAGGAAGCCATCGGCGGAGGAGGAGAGAAAGGGCCCCACAAATTGGCAAAGGGAAGTCAGGGTCTCTCTGCTTTGCATTTCATTTACATGGCTGGCCGTATCAACCAATCGGATTGGGAGCGGAGCCCGTGGCTTAGGAAGGCGAATAAAGGCTCCAAATGCCTTCACTGCTCTCATCCTTCTCTCTCATAATACCCTGTCTACCCTTCTTTTCACTCGCTCCCTCTCTTTTCTCTCCTCGCTGTCATAATACCCTTTCTCTCCCCATTCTCTGCTCTCTGGCGCAGTACTATAAGTAGACCCTGTCCGATGTGATAGTGGGATGAGGAGAGGGGAGAGAGGGAGGTGAGGAAGAGGAGGAGGAGGAGGAGGAGGAGGAGGAGGGGAGCTTGTATGGATGACTTTTGCTGCCACCCAAAAAAGCTAAATTGTGTATTTATGGGTGCATGTGCCCTTTTTTATGAGAAAACTGACACAAGGCAAAGCACTTCCATCCTATGTTTGTTGCAACCCAGTCTCATGACAGTTTGTCTAAATCTATTATATCGTGATACCATCACCATATTTATAAGATTTTCGTGATGGGGTCACGTTTTTTAAAGTATTAGTAAATAATAAATAGTAAGCTGTCTACAGCTTTGCTATTATTGGTACTTTTAGCCCAATAACTGTTGTTTTGATCAACATTTATTCACATTCAACATTTATCATGGTTTATATGTATTTCTTTTAATGTTTTTATTCTAGTCTTATTGCCACCGAAGCTGGATTGCTTTGTTGTTTATAGATATTTTTAAAGCTACAACGCTGCATCTATCAACATTTATTTAGATGTTGTCATGGTATGCATTTCTTTATTATAATAATAGTATTTTGGTCTTATTACTGGTGAATATTACAGTATGCTGTAAGACAGAACAGTAGCCTATGATAGGAGCCTAGCCAATATCCCACAATGCGATGCAAGCAGTCATATCAGAGAATCTGGCAGCGATCAGCGGGGTTCAATGTACATATTTAATCAGTGGTTTTGTCACAGGCAACAACACGATGCTTAGTGGGTTATGCAACTTAATACCATTTTTAAAAAATCAGCTGAAGACTGACGGCGTTTGATTGCTGCACCTTGTATGTATTTATACAATGAAAATACCAATTAAAAAAAAAGTGTTTTAAGCACTTTAATTTGCCTTGTTGCAGAAAAATACTAATCCTATATAAAAAAAACTTCAGTTCAGTGTTAGGAAATACAGCCTCAGGGCTTGAGAATATGCATTTGTATTTGTAAAACTATTTAGCCCTAGATGTAGCGTTATAGTTCTAAAAATATCACTAAACAACAAAGCAATCTAGCTTCCGTGGCAATAAGACCAAAATAATAACATTAATAGAAATACATATTAACCATGATAAGATCTTGTGAATAAATGTTGATTAAAACAGCGGTTACTGGGCTAAAAGTACCAATAATAGCAAAGTTTCCATCCATCCATTGCCGCGCAAGCACATTCAAACACACACACACCCATAGAAGGCATAATACATGCTAATTCATTTATAAATGCTCTATAATTAATGGTAATAATGTCTCTGTAATTACATATTACACATAGAAGATAATTAACACTGATAGCTATCATGTGGCTTTTTTGATGTACAATCTATGGTGATTTTCCTCAGTGGAATGTATTAGTACACACAAGCACGCACAAAATCAAACACACACACACACACACACACACACACACACAGTCTTGTCTCACTATCTTTATGGGGACAAGTCATTGACATAATGCATTCCCTAGCCCCTTACCCTAACCTTAACCATCAAACCTAAATGCCTAACCCTTACCCTAACCCTAACCCTAACCATAACCTAATTCTAACCCTGATCCTAAAACCAAGTCTTAACCCTCAAACAGCCCTTTAACGTTATGGGGACCAGCATTTTGTCCCCACAAAGCTGTCAGGACCCCATAAGTATACTGTATTTCCAAATTTTGGTCCCCACAAATGTAGTTAAACATGGTACACACACACACACACACACACACACACACACACACACACTCACACACCTTGAAGATATAATGTTGTGCCATATTACAAGAGAGGCCTCCATCTGAGAGTCAAATAATAGTTTTGGAAAAAAGAGGTTGAGACAGGAACTTATTCACTTCTGTCATGGATAATAACTATATGCACCACATTAGTGCAGCAGATTTAGATGTTCTCTTTTATTTTTGCAGTGTTAGTATTGTGATATGTAACTTTATTTTAAATAGCCAGTCCCTCTGGAGATTGTTGCGGCCCAAAATGTCTGATTTTACAGGAGCTTTTGTAAAAAAAATTGAGATAAATGTTGCAATGGTCTTTGTATGTTTGTTGCAATGAAGTTGTGGGAGACAGAGAAAGTAAGCAAAAAGGTTGCAATTTTTTGTTGTTGAATGGTTCTTTAAAAATAAAAAGTAAACTTGTTTCGGGGAGAATAAAACTATTCTGGGTTGATAAATGATTTGTTGGTAAATGTGAGATGTTCGAGTCACACACGTTTCGTCTTCATAGCAGAAACAAGGAAATGAATATGGCCATGTATGTGTGACATCAACCCTCACTCCCGCTTGGTCATTGGCTCTCAGAGTCACATGCTGATGCAAAGTCTAACACATGGGACTGATTGGTTGAAGTTTCGGGAAACTCTGGTTGTTGGTCAAATTTGCCAAAAACTTGCGGTGATTGGTCAAAATTGTGAGTCGCACCAAAGTCACTGTGATTGGTTGAATTAATCGCATTCAGAAGGTCTGTAGTGCATCCTTGATTTTTTTAACCCTTGTGTTGTCTTCCCTTCAAAATTGAAAATCAACATTTTTGTTGACATTTTGTATCAATGTTTTTAACATTTTCTTATGTTTTTGTCCCTTTTTTTACCACTTTTGATATTTTCTTTTTAATATTTGTATTTTTTTATGTTTTCAATGCTATTAACTTCAGTTTTAAAGTTATTTTTGGAATTTATGGTCAATAAACCTCATTTATAGGAAATTATACTTAATGTTTGAGTTAGAAATAAGGAATTATTTAGAATTATTTAGACTAAAATTAAAGGAATGTATGTTAATAAATAATCACAGAATGGAATATATCAACTTTTAGTCAATTTTATTTCCAAACCACTTCAATGTTTTTTTCAAATGCTATAAAATTGAATAAGACGCCCCAAAATTAATGAAAGTAGAGATTTGTACTTGCCAAAGAGCGTTGTGTGGAATCTATCATGTTATTTGGGAAATTAAAAAGAACATTGATATAGGACAAAGGGTCATTTTGACCCGAGGACAACATGAGGGTTAAGCATGTGAGCTCCTGGGACTGGCCCTGAACTGAAGGAAGACAAAGGTTTTCCACCACAAATTACTGCTCTTCCACCTGTAATACCAATCTCAAAGTGCAGACCACGTTCCCTACCTCCACTAAGAAATACATCATCATATCAGCTGTGCCGCTGGGGTCTTTTGTAAAACTCAGGAGTTTATGGACCAAACTGCTTGGTTACAACACAGATGTTCTCCCCACTCTGTATGGAACAGCATTTTTTCTGCATCAGCTGGAAAGGCAAACACAGAAACTACTACTCACGTTTTAACTCCAACTCAGATGGACTGGCTGTGTAAGAAGACCACCAGACTCACATTATACTGTATTCTCAGATCCAGCGGGGGACCTGGGGGTCAGAAAAAGAGGGATAACATCAAGATCAACCTCAAAAGGTTCGATCAATGGCACCAAATAGGAGGACTTTGCTCAAAACAGACAAAAGTGAAGAAATAAAGTCCTTGCAGGAGCTGCAGATTATGAAGAGGATCTCTGTGAGGGGACAAAAGACAAAGGAGACTCCCCACCAAGAAGGGCCCTCCACCTTCCACCACCAGCAGCACCATGCATCCAAGCCCACACTGCAGGTTTGTGGTGTATATATGTATATATGTCTGCAAAGTAACACTAACTACAGATGACAAATTATGGAGCAAAGAAGTAAAATATTTACCTCTGAAATGTAGTGGAGTCGAAATATAAAGTAGTAGAAAATAGAAATACAAGTACCTCAAAACCATTGACTTTCTAATAATAATATACACAAAAAATGTATATTTATATTTTTCTACAATCCTCGCATTCCATCAATTCATATGTAATGTTAAAAAGAAATTGGTACATGACTGGTTTTCCTAAGTAAGAAACACGAATCCCTACACTGCTCACTGCCTTGCTCAACGGCATTTTAGCAACTGGAGGTGTGAAGAGTATCGTCTTCATTAACAAATGCCGCTCCTGTCGTCATTAGTTATCTTCATTACTGCCACTTCCCTCCATGCTGAGGTTAATCTGTGCTAACACCTCACTTGTCATCATCATTCATCACCTA
This sequence comes from Etheostoma perlongum, assembly GCA_026937815.1. Taxonomy (NCBI): domain Eukaryota; kingdom Metazoa; phylum Chordata; class Actinopteri; order Perciformes; family Percidae; genus Etheostoma; species Etheostoma perlongum. The sequence goes on from CM049388.1 coordinate 19,349,622, forward strand.
CATCATCCTCACACACACACACACACACGCACACACACACACACACACACACACACGCACACACACACACACACACACACACACACACACACACACACACACACACAGAGAGAGTCCCCATCATTGTTGTTGATCATCAATAACAATACCTTATTTGTCAGGGAGGAATGTTTACAATGGGACCCCCCCCCCCCCCCCTCCCCCCCCCCCACACACACACCCTACCACCTAAGCATGTGAGCCCCTCCCCCGACATCGCAGTGTGTCAGTGTGCCACCAATTACCGAGCGCAAACTGAATGAGGTCATAACGGGATGGGGTCATTAGCAAAACAAACCCGCAGCCCCCATGGGGCAAAAGGAGGTGAGGAGGATGGGGGAGACAGTGGGGAAGGCAGATACGTGTTTCAGTATCTAAATGATCGTGTCCTGACCCTGGACCTGCTATGGTCCTGAACCTGGACCTGCTATGGTCCTGACCCTGGACATACTTGCTCATGCCATTTTTCATTAATGTCCTGCATTAATATGTACATTTATTTTCTGTTTATTTCCATTGCGTTCTGTAATTTGGATTTTAAGAGGGCGCTTTATTTATAAATTATTGTGGGGAACTGAGTCAAAGCTTTCAACAGGTTTCCCTGTACACAATGATGTAGTATAGTGTTCTATAATATTAATGATCTCTAAGTTTCTGCCTATTGAATGGACTCTTTTTTATTGTTACTCGGAGCATGTGGCCTTTAAATAACACACAAACTGCCAATAGTTGTTGTGAATGACTTATTGGTTGTGTGTTATATTGCCCATGCTACTGCTTTAGATGTTCTGTTTTGATGACCTTTTTGACGTCACAGTGTTTTTATGGTTAAAAAGTAGGACACCGGATCTGTTTTGGGTCACACGCGCGCACAAAGTGTGTTAAGACCTATTGAAACAACAAGTCCAACGAATGATGTAACAAGCAATAATAATCCTCAATGAAAACATACAATAATGAATCCACAGAAAATATCCACAGTTTAAATCTCTCCTGCTGTACCTAAAAGCATCAGTCAACACAAACATAAAAATAATCTGCCATGCCGTGCACTGCATCCAGAGAAAATATTGAAGATGCTATAAGTGATTAGCGACGAGGCTGTCCGGTGTGTGTTTGTATCCTTTTGTTGGCCAAGGGCATATTTGTGTTTGTGTATCTTCATTGTGACGCGTGTAATCCGCATGCTCTCTAATCCCAGAGCAGGTGGCCAGGCGTGTGGTGGCTGTGGGGGGGCAGTGTGGGCACACGCCTCCTGCTCCCCTAAACACACACACGCTAATACACATATGATTGATCCACGCTTGCACCGCACTCTGTGTTTTTTATTAACGCAAGAGAGAGGAAACACGGACACCTGTGTTTATTCACCCAACTAATGTTGCACACACAAACACCACACACCCTGTTACAAGATGTGTAACTGGAGAAAGATCTCCACAGAGGAGCACGTGCCAGCATTCCCAGTCCCCCCCCTCCCCGGCCACCTCCTCCTGGCGTGCGTCCACAACAGACACGCTCGCCTCCAGGAGCTCACTGCTGCCATTAACAGGTGGGCCGAGAGAGGCATCTGTCAACAAACTCTGCATCCATCCATCCTACTGTACTACCTCTCCATCTGTCCAGAGTGAGACAGGGTGAGAAAGGGTGAGACAGGGTGAGACAGGGTGAGGAGGTAGGTCAGTGATGCAATGGAAATGTGGGAACTGCAATCACCAGGCCTGTCCTCAAGCTTACACGTTTTGAGTTATCTTTGAGAAACATATCTTACTTCCATCATCTGTAATTGCATTAACAGGGAGTTGTATGTTGTTTAGTGAGATTTTCTATACTGTACGTTTTTCTCACAAGCAATGGGAGGCCCCTTGACCTTTGACCTCTGTATTACAATGGCAGTGAAGAATGGTTTGGCAGTTGAGGTTGCTGTGTATAGTAAGTTGTCCACTTAGTGATCTGTTGGCCCTGAGGGCATTCTCACTGGGTTTTGGCCAGTTTGGGGTTAAAGTAAATTAATCATTTCACATTATTTAAGAGTGAACGTCTGTAATTGGGAGCTTGACAACTGAGCAAACTCTATAGATTATGTTGAAAAAAAGCAGTTAAAAGCTCTAGAAAAAAGCTCCTGATATTATCTGTCGTGTGTCATCTTTTTCGTATCACTCATTGTTCGTAAAGAACAGCAACCTGTCAGCTTGAATTCATTGAAGTTACAAAAACAAAGAGCATGCCCATTGAAACATCTCAAACCAATCCTGAAGCATAATCATATTCTTTGCTAGATAGCACGGATACATGTTCAACTAACGTGACCGAAGCTATCCAGTACAGCTGAAGTCCAGTCTGTACATATCATATAAATGATGGCTTTCCTTTTTGGATTAATACGTGCAATGTTTCCATGTAAAGAGGCTCAAATGTGGTGTCTGAGATTGATCCTCTTGCCGTGTTGCATCAGGAACAGTGTGTAGAATATTTCCAAGTGTAATGATTTTAGCAGCAAGCTCCACGCTGTAGCCCAGGGTTTGACAGACAGTTGGAGATTGCCAGTTTCCATCAAATTTTGAGGAATAAACTGGCAACAATAACCGGCAGGTATGTTTTTGAATTCATTATTGGTTTATCTGCCCACCCTGCCTCCTTCTCTTCATCATTTGTTTTCATCAAATGCTTTTAGCTTCAGCATATGGATGTAAATTTGGCCAGTACATGCATTTAATCTGTTATTACGACGTTTCTCTTTTGCTCTTATAAGAAGCTTTATGATCCCGCCCCACTAATGGTCTGTTATCATAAGGGCCGGAGTGCTTTGTTGGCTATGTCTCCACTGTCAACATAATCCAGGGTCGTAAGGTCCTGATGCTAAATGGATGCTTCAGAAAAAAAAGAGAAAGAAACATTAACTAGGCATTAACTTCATTTTTTCACATATGCTGGATTTTCGTTAAACCTGTAATCAGCTTTCTGCTTCGTGTCTGTGTGTGTGTGTGTGTGCGCACCATGTGTGTCTTATCAGTGCTATATTTCCTCAAATGACAATATCTCAGTATTAATATTTTTTAGCTCGCATGGAGACGCCCATCAGCTCAAATCCTAGCCCCAATCAAAAGTCCTTTAAACATGTCACTAATGTCGTCTTCATAAGAGGTTTGCATACATTCATAACAGGCTCAAGTCTTGAAAATCTGTTAATTCTGCAGAAATTGAGTTATCATTCGGTGAGATAAATGTACAGATTATGATACAAATCAGATACAATTATATGATTTCAGCTCACCCTTGAACCTTTTAAGGGTTTTCTTAGCCTGCATGGTTGTTCTACTAAAAAAAAAAGGACTAAGAGAAATCAAACAGCATTTAATTGATTTAAAATGGACATTTCAGCCTTTGGCCTTTATCAGTGCACAGTGCTCTGATCATCAGATGCTCAGAAAAGCTATAAAAGCTTGATCATTTTCTATTGTATATATAAGAATGCTTTTGTGCTTTTGCAGTGTACCTTGGTTGGGATACAAAGAAAGCAGCAACGGAAGGTAAAGGCAGCTATTATGATTGGAGAAGCACTCAGGAGGTCCAGTTAGTAGGCACTTTCTGCAGCTATTTCCATCGTAAATTGGAAAAGAGCCCAACAATCCTTGTAATCAACACGCTACACTGCGCTGTGATCCTAATTTAATGCACGATAACACCACACTCTCCATGGGCACCTGACAAAATCTGGCACAGTCAATATTGGCCAACAGTGTTTTATAGGTCATATACTTGAGACTAACATCAACGTTCATTGTGTTAAACAAGAAACACCATGGCTTACATGCAGTATCACATATAGTCTAATACTGATTATTAAAATGACACATGAATTACTTGGTATTGACTGTATTGAATGTAACTAAGTACATTGACTCAAGAGCCGTTTGAAGTTATTGTACTTGAGTATTTGCATTATATGCTACCTATAAGACTACTTCACTCCATGTCAGAGAGAATTATTGTACCTTTTACTCCACTGCTGTTTTTACTCGTTACTTTTTAAGGTTTTAATATTACATTAAAAGCCTATGATAAGCTATACAATGCATTGTTAAAACTAAACTAGTGGTTCCCAATGTCTCTGGCTTGTGGCCCTTTGTTAAAAAGCATTGTCCTGCTGGGGGCCCTTGTCAGGTTTCAGGTTCGCAGTGCCACCAAAGAGACAATACAGAGGTAAAAGTATCAAATATATTACAAAAAAAGTTTACAGATTACAGAAGATTACAGAAAGCAAAAAAACTTCTTCTCACATAGTTTCACAACCCTTCAGATTTATGTGACCCTGTGGGGGGGACCAGATCTTTATGTTGGGTATCACTGGACCAAACAAACTCTTCACGTTGAGACAGTAAAATGTTACGTACGTATTGATGCAAGAGTATAGCAATCTCATAAAGTAATACATATAATATATCAATTACAGGGGGCTATGATACTGTGAGTACATTTATACTGACAATACTTCAGTAGGATGTTAAATGCAGGGATTTTGTCCATCAATACAGACTTTTGCATTGTTGCATACTTTTACTTAAGTATAGGAGCTTACTACTTCTTCCACCACTGCTGAGCTTTGAAAGCAACAGTGACTTTAACAGTTTTAGGAGCTTCAGAAACACTTTCCCCTACAGCTCTGCTTCCATTTCTGTGCCTCTTTTTCAAGAAACAATTTCTAAATGTGCAAAACAATGTTTTACAATAGAGCCAAATGAGTTCTCTTTGAGCAACAGCCCCGTGGCATTCCTGGATTCCAATTAAAAGAACATTTTGCGCTGCTTTCGGTCCCATTATAACATCACATGGCAACATTTACTGTGTGCATCTGATAGAATTGAGTTTAATCTCATCAAATTGTGTAATCCATGAGATGAAATCACTCTTAACATGACGTGGTTTAACACAGATGGAGAAGGTCATAAACAGTTAAGGCTGTGCACTTTTAACCATTTACCATATTCTTCAACCGCGGTCAGACAGGAGTACAGAAACACTATTGTTTCATTCATTTAAATGAGATGTTATTGTTGCGGATGAATTATGTATGTGTTGCTGTGTTGATATGCGATAGACATCGTCTCTCTGGGAATGTAGGACACATGCTTATGCATAACAATAGTCTTCAGTTCATTTCTCACCAACAAAATTGGCCGTTTATCCCTTATTTTCTTCATAAAGGAACCTACATTTGGCCCATCTTGTGCTTATTTTAACTGCTGTCCTTATCCCACTTTACTAAATAGCTGCTACTGTATTCAAATATGCAGGATTGTTGCCCTGCTGCCCCAGTACTTTTACTAATTCGTTATTTTTAAAAACAAACAAAGTTGTATGCCTGTCAGGCCTGCTGTCAGTGACATTGTAAAGCTGATAATAGCATAGCCTATTTAAAATTACCTCCGATAGGCTTGTTTAAATCATGGATTGTTCATCATAAACGTTTCTTGATGTGTTATGTCATGCCTTCCCTCTCTCCAGACAATAACTGACATATTGGTTTGTTCCCAATAGGCCCGTTATATTGGTCTGATGAAAAAACAATCAGTCCGTGTACAAAAAGAGCAGCAAAAACAGGATTTGTGATGTGGTTTTTCAAAGCTGATACAAAGCCAATCTGAAATATTTTTACATCTAAATCAGCCATTACTAATGTGGATTTAGTTGGATTCAGATGCAAAACAGGTGGAACTTTTGAGACATGCCTGTGGTTTTAAAAAAGGATTTTGTGATTCTATTCACTTGCTAATTTGACATATAAGTGATGTAATAGTGATAGGGTCTAAAAATATCCCAAAAATCCAAATTCTATATTGACAGAAAAACTATGTGGGGTAATGCTAATGCAAGACTTTATTGGCTGCACCTGTACTGATAGACAGATCAAATCAGGCATATTTCAAAGCAAAAATGATCTTATGATTATTATTGTAATTATTATAGCTTAAATATATCCTATAGTACATAGATAGCCTGCAATAGAATATTAAATGACGCCAAATGCAAGAATTAGATTATCTCCTCTTTATGCCTCCTTTACAATGTAAATCTTGATTTATCTTTAAGAATCATGGTCTTTGATCTTTATTAAAACCTGTGGGAAAATGCAGTGTTGAAACTGTCAAATTATAAAGCAAATTAGGAAAAGAAAGCAAAACACACAAAAAGTCATAAAAATAAATATTTAATAACTCAAAAGCTGACTATAGAGACTGAACAAAACTAGGACCTTATTATACCCTATTATACTAGGCCAACAGTACACTGTACAGTAGCCTATATTATTGGCCCATTCAAAAATAAAACCCATATACGGCTGTCAATGTCTCACAGAAACTCCAAGGCTATTTCAGAATATTTGGGAACCGGAGGGTCGCTGGTTCAAGTCCCCATACGGACCAAACTGTGGTGGTGGACTGGTAGCTGGAGAGGTGCCTGGGCACTGCCAATGTGCTCTTGAGCAAGGCACCAAGCCCCCAACTGCTCGGGGCGCCTTTCCATGACATCACTCCATTAGTGCATGCATAGGACCTAAGCATGTGTGTGTAGTTCAGGCCTGTGTGTAATGTGTGTATTAACAGAGTGTAAATTGCAATTTCCCCTTGTGGGACTGATAAAGGATACATTATTATTATTATTATTATTATTATTATATTATTGTTATGGCTAGATATAGGATCCATCACTTCATGTCCGGCACATATTGCAGAATTGACAATATAGTGACTTGTTTATGAACAAATGTCACTAATACAGAAGGATGCTTTTTCAAATTATAAGTATCTTAATCTCTATTTATCTGCTTGTGTTACATTATTTTTGTCATCTGTAAAAAAGGGAGTGAAGTATTGTAGTTTTGAGGCCCAGCGGTGCTGTGGAGCCAGATCGAGAAGCCCCTCCAGCGTGGGTCGGACCCACTCTCCCCCGGAGGGGGAACCTGGAAATCCCCGGCCGAGGTGAAGTGGTGCGCTTTGGGGAAGCCTTGCCTCTGGGCGACGATCGACAAAATGTGCGGTCGCTTCAGCCAAGAAGAGGCTTCCGAGGCTCTTTTTTATTGTTTAACATCCTCAAATGCGATGAGAGGATTAAAGCAGCGCGTCTGCCGGACCCATATGTCCCCTTCAGTGGCGCTTGTGCTTAATTAAAACCGAATGGATACTCGGGGGCCCTGGGGCCCCTGGTCCTCCTGCTGCTGGAAGACTGACTGACTTACTGCTGTCTGCTGACATTTAATGAACCTGTTGAAGCTTTGAATGGGACATCCAAAAACATATTTCTAACACTGTAGCCAGCAAAAAATGTGACAAAAATACGTAGTTCAGTTTCAGATTTATTTGTAATGTTTTATCACAGCACTTGTCACAAATAAAATGCAAGAGCTCTAATCTTAATGGACATGGATTATATTGTTTTATTAATCTGGAACAACTAGATTGGACTGCCCCCCCCTTCCCTCCCGTAAATTAACCTATGGCCATATGGCTCAATTATATCAGTAGGAAATTGTTTTTCCTATTTTTTCATATGAAGTATTATTTTCTTCCTCACCTATACACATGACCTTTGCAGCTGTTTTTTTTGTTTTGTTTTATAGATGTAGGCCTATTTGTCATAATTAATTTTACAATAAAGGCTTTATTTAGGTCAAGATTTTAGGTTCTTAACGTCAACAAACATGTTAATGCTTGTGCCAACTTTAAATCCTTTGTGAATGCAAATGCAACCGATGAAAACATATTATCCAGTTTCTTCCATAAACCAAAAATCGAATAGAATATTTACAATAATGTTAGAGTGCACGCTGTCGCTCTGTAATTGTGTGCGTAATTCTCAAATAGAAAACAAAGCACTTCAACGGGAGCAAAAAGTCACGCCAGAGTTATGAGAAGCCTCTCCTGTCACATCCTAATTAGACCGATAGCACGAGCCTTCTTTAATCCATGCACGAGCCTCTGGACCTGCTCGCTCACATGCTCTCTCTCCCTGAAACCCCAAAGAGGCTGTCTGCGTTATGCTCACACTACTCCATATGTGCAAAAGGTGAAAAGCAGAAACTTTTTAGTTTTTTTTAGTTAGTTTAGTTGATGATTTTGATATTAGCCAAGAATATACAAGATATCTGAGAATTTAAGTTTTAGCTCAATCACCCATCTGCAAATTGATTTTGTGATGTATTTTTCTGAACATGTACTGCAGGTGTAATTAGCCTAAATGTTACCCAATTTACTGTCGTTAGCATTACAAATTGAGTTATTGTTTGAAGCCTTAACATCCACGTTTTCTGCTCTTTTCTTTGATGTGTAACTTGTCTTGAAACGCGTTTTTGCCCCTAGACTGAGCACCAGAACTCTTCACATTTCTCCGTGTGAACTGGCCAGCGGTGCGCCCTGAACCAAAGAGCAGCCGTCAATAAAAATGTTGGATTATCCTCTTTATGTGACGGGATTAACATAGCTCTCACATAATTCACATTCCTCCCAGCCTGGACAAAAATCACAGACTCTAGTGATGTAGAAATATCAAAAGTGGGTAACTTATAATGACATTTGTGATCAAGGATAAAATATGGATGGATGAAAGGATGAAATTTGGTCACTTCTGGCACTTTAATCTAATTTATTTATACCCAAAAGTGTAATAGCCTAATTTAACATATGGGTAAAATGAGATGGAGCTTTCTCCTCAGGCTTCTTGTGGTGTGTTGTGTGCAGAAACAGGTGATACAAACAGGAAGAAACACGGAAGATGGATTTACGCATGCAGGCACAGTGTTGGGTCAGGTCAAGTGGTCTTTATTGTTGTTTAGTGTGTTTGTGGCCTTCTCGCATCACTTTACAGCTCAAGTGGACCTTGCTGTCTGCTGGCCTGATTGACTCTGCAGTCCCCATTTAATTCACCTAACAGGTCCTAATAATAATTTATCATTCAACACTCGAGACATGGAAATAAATCTATCAGATTCACAGCTGGGTTTGTGGCGCATTTATGGCGCAAAGCAAAACTGCATATACAGGTACAAAGAATCACATTTAAAAAAAAAAAGAAATCTAACACATGGGGGAAATAATTCAAAAACACATTAGGGACATTTATGAGCACACGCAAACGGATTGATTGTCTCTTAAAACTAGTTTTAAACATTTCTTATAAATTAATAGTGCATCCAGGTTCATGTCAGAGCCTCTCTCTCACACACACTCATTCTCTACAACACACACACACAACGCTTTGATCAAAGGGGCCCTTCAGCGTGCCAACAGAATAAGAAGAAAAGACAAGAGAGGGGAGCTTAGAAAAAAATGGTACTATTCCTCCAACTCAACCAATTCAGGCTTGGATCTTTCGCTCTTTTGATCAGTTTTTTCCTTTTGGTCAACACATTTGTTCCATGTCCTTGATCAAAGTTGGGGAGAAGTCTGAATGTTCAATAAATTAACCCAACATGTGAGACAACCGGCTGGCACTCCTGCTCTGCTCTGCCCGAGGTAGAAGTTGGGGCCTGTGGTGGAAACACGCCGCACGTTCTGCTCCAAGCTTGGGTTACTTTTAATTTGCCTGTATAGTCTGCAGTTTGTGAAAATTGTCACTTTTAATTCTCTCCTCTCACAATACTTGGAATTTCCACGCTGCCTGGTCTTTGTAATCCAAACAGTCCGCGTTGAAATTGAGCTTCCACGAGGAGGCTGTTTGGTCCTTATAGTCCAGGCAGTCTGCGGCGCCGCTGAAGCCCAGCCCCGCCGCGCCGTACGCCGACGCGGACAGGGAGGACGCGTTGCTCAGGTGGCTGGACACCCCGTTGCTGCCCATGGGACTCATGGTGGAGCCCGCGACGGGTAGCTGATGGTGCATAGGCGAAAGGTAGGAGCCGCAGTCCATCCCGGTGAAGTAGGACGAGGAGCTGGTGTAGCCCTGGTTGTAGCCCGTGGCCTGGGTGTAGGCCATGGGATATGAGCGCTGCATGCAGGAGGAGGAGGAGGTAGACAGCGGGTCGGACAGCGGGGAGATGGAGGCCGGGCTCCAGATAGATACCGGGGGTGCCGCGCTGCTGTTCACAGCCGGGTGGGAGGTCGTCGAGGGCGGCGTGAACTGCCCGCTGGCCCCGCTCTCTGAGCTGGCCTCTCTGACCGGAGAGCTTTTCTTTTTCACCGGCTTGCTGACTGCCTTGTTCTGCACTCCACCTTGGGTTTGCTGGGCCTGTTGGCGATGTTTGGCTCGTCGATTTTTGAACCATACCTGAAAGATAAATGCGTTTAAATGAATTTAATGTAGCTATAACAACGCCTTTTCTTTTCAAGGCTATGCTTCCAGGATGAAGATCCCTCGAACTCTGCAGTGTGGACTAATGTAAAATTGTAAGTTACATTTAAAGTGATCACAAAGCCACGTCAAAAAATTATTGTAATCAAGCAACATCTTAGAAAATTATTTTTCCAAACTTTTCATTTATATTTTTCAATAGGTTTTCAGTTTTACAGGCTTTATATTATGTCATGTGCCTATATGTCTATATGCACTTTATTTAAAAAAAGGGTTTAGCTACTTATAAAGGGATTTTATATATTACAAATATGCCTAGAGAAAAAGACAAAATTGCACCAAGAAGTGACTGTTATCAAGCACTTCTCTAACAATGAAGAGGACACTTGGATGAAGTGGCGCGTCAGACCATGCCCAGTTATCGAGCTTTCATAGACTGTGTGTGTGTGTGGTTTGAGGTATTTTGTGTTGGAGACCCACCTGCACTCGGGACTCTGGCAGGTTGATCTTTAAGGCCATCTCCTCTCTCATGAAGATGTCCGGGTACCGAGTCTTGTTAAACAGACTCTCCAGCAGGTCGAGCTGGGCCCGGGTGAAGGTCGTCCTCTCTCTCCTCTGTTTGCGAGGGGTTCCTGCAAGAAGGAGGGGGGGGGCACACAGTGGGAATAAGAAACGAAATAACACAGCCTGGGACACTGCAATATCAAACTTCAAACTTCTGTGGCTTGATTATTTGACTCAGATGTTAATATAAATAAAAGGCCTATAGGTTAATCTATGTTGATCATTACAAATGACTGCATTAAAATTTGGAAATGTAATAGGACGCGGAATGGAAGTCTTATTTTCTTAATTTCTTAAGGATATTACCTTGGTATCCCACTGAAGGATGCAGCAGGTCCACTCCTGAGGATAAACTCAGTCCGTTCACTGTGTACGGCGGCTGCTTCAAATAGGACATCATGCTGGCGGCCGGCCGAAGGGCACCAAAGAGAAGAAATGAGGAAAAAATAGGGTGCAAAATAGTGTTTCTAATCCTCTTGCGTCTCCGTTTGGTCTTTCACGTCTTCCAGAACCTGAAGAAGGACACAAAACAGGAAGGTTTTGAGATTGTTGAGATTCGGTTGCGTCCGCGGAGTTTTACGCACAGCCTTTACGCACCGATGTGGGCTTTAAAGAAGTGGGCGTCCTCGGACTCGCAGGGCTCTTAAAAGGCGAGTGGAGACCCCCAGCTGTCCCTGCTGGACTGAGGATGCTCTGTCTGGCTGACATGCGTTTACGCCAACACCCCCCCCACACACACACACACTAACTGCTATTATAACCCCGCCTCCTGCCACCCCCTCCAAACACACTCCTCTCCTCCTCTCCTAGGTCCACCAAAACAAAACATTGTCGTTAAAATGCGCACACTCGTTGGGCCCCAACCGGGCTCTCAATTAGCATTTACCCACAGGTTAGGCGAAGCTAAACAGACAGCTGATTGGGGGGCCATTTGCAGAAACAAAGCCCACTGTTGACCGATAAGTAATGCTGATAACAAAAGACTTTAAGGAACAAACAAAGAAGCCAATACTGCAAACTGAGCGCTCATTCAAATACAGCTGAGCATCTTCATTTCTATATCTCGGGCCCATTGTTGGTTTCCACTAAAACCCTTGTACATTTAAATGTAACGAAATTAAAATACGAAGGACAACTTTAGCAAATAATTAGAAACATGGAGGCATTCCCCAAAGTGAATTCTGACATATTATTGACACTCCTCGCGGCGATTCCCCCTCCTTTCCTAATGAATTGCTCCCGGTAATTAGATTTGGAAGGTGAGACTCTGGAGAAGTGTTGATTAGAGAGGAGCACTTAATCTTAATCTAAACAAACAAGGAGATGGCCCCGAAATGTGTCTCAGGTATTGTGGAAATAAAGTTTTACAGCAAAAACGTTCATTTCCGTCTCATATTTTAATTTAAAAAAAATAATATACCCCTTTATTCTAACGAGCTCTATTAACATCTTATTCAAATAACCACAACACTCCTTTTATAAAATCTTTTACAAAGAAAAAAAAAGAGAAAAAAATGTATCCTGGGGGAATATTTACAAGGATACTCCGCAATATTCGGACTTTATAGGAATAGCCTCTAGAAATTAATAAATTTAAATATAATAGGGTCACTACATGAATTAAACATATGCATATTTTTATTTAGAAATAGTATACGTCTAGCAAAGGTGATTAAATGTGTAATTAATTTGACTATTAGATATATAATCTACTTGGCTACCTAAGAAGTATAATGCAATATTAAATCTATTATAGATGTACATATATATTATATATATTTCCCATGGGTAGCCTACTAAGGCTGTTATTTGGCCTAAAGGAGAAACCCCCAAAATCCAATTTTTAATATTTTCTTTTTTAGTAAAAGCTAATTAGTCCATATCTGCTGCTGTCTCGTAACGCTTCCAGTGACACCTACCTGTAGAATAAAGTTCCCAGGACCCCAGGGTGCTCCTCTCTAGCCGGACCCCTCGTTTTTATAGAGCCAATAACGGCCACTCCTATACTCAATCTGTCGCTTCTTTCACCACCACGGTTCAATAATAAATACCCTGCCCAGCGATTAATTATTATTGGCTACAAGACATTTTTTTCTGTAAGAAATTAACGAGATAATCCGGACGGCACGCGCTGGCCTGATTACAGGACGCCAGCCACGACTCCGCATTCAGGCCTCCTTCATTTTCTGCGTCACGAAAATAAAACAAAGACTGGCATTGTATTTATCAAACCAGCTGACTGCCAGACAACCGACCCCCCCCCCCCCAACCCCAGCACAACCCACTACAACTCACTTTCCCAAACTGACACATGCACGTTCATACGGACCTTTTCATTTATAATAATTAAATGTATACTCTTTATTGATCCCCTATGGGGAATTACAATTTACACTCAGGCCTGAAATACACACACAAATTGGTATTATTATGGTTATTATAATTAATAATAATTTTATGATTATTGCTTCGGTCCAGGGACCTCCTGTATGTTTGCATTGCATTCACATTTTTCGTATTGTTAAGCAACATTTAGCAAAAAAAGTTGTAATTGTTATTATGCAAATTCAACATTGAGCGTTATTTTCTAAATGAACGCGTTTTTCGTTTAAAGACTTTTCATAGCTGATGTTAAAGTGAAACATTTGAATGAATTTAATAGAGTATTTTATTTATGATTTATCCCATTTTGTCCGCCTACAACTTGACTGTAATGGTTGCAGCCTCCTCAAACACCCAACAGTTGGAGTGTATTATCTGAAGTCGTGGCCTGCATTAATCGGTTGAATGCCCCTTTACTCCGAGCATGCAGCCCACGGAGGGAGAGAAGTTTCCTTAAAACACGCCTACCCAATTATCTCTCTGGCTGCTGTCTGGATTCCTATCGCACTCCCTGGAGAATAACAGAAAAAGACTCCTCACTTCAATAAATTGGAACTAAAATATTACTTACTAATTACTTAAGTCACTTACTTCAGTTGGTTTTTAAGAGATCTTTTTCTAAATGCCTCTCCAGGCAGAGTGGTTAGTTTCCTCCCGGGTAAGCTTGTTGGATGCGGATGATACTACCAGATGCTCAGTATTTATTGAGAGAGAGAGAGAGAGAGAGATAGATAGAGAGAGAGAGAGAGAGAGAGAGAGAGAGACTGGAGGATTTTTGCAGCCAATGGAAATGATAGAAATATGATGTGCAGAGGTGTGAAAGGATGCAGCAGCTGGAGTAAAAGGGCCAGCTGATGGTGTCAACATCAGCTCCAAAGCATTCTCATTTGAAAACATTACAGAGTAATAATCAATAATCAATAGAGTGTAAGTTGTAATTTCTCCAGAGGGGACCAATAAAGAGTATAAATAAAATGAAATAAAATTACGTTTTATTTCCTGCAGGAGACCCAGTATTTAACTCTAGAGGGGCCAATAGCCTATAGGTATGGTGCATTGACCAAGAGCAACCAATCAGAGCCGACCAACTGCAATGGAGCTGAAATGCGGTTATAAATAAAGAAAACTTATAGCTATATATCCTAGCCCCGTGCTCATAGTTAGAACTGGACGTTTTAAGCTGCAGCTTGCAGACTTAATTGTCAAAATAAGCTGAGTAAGAAAAACTCACGTTAAAAATAACTTCCCGGGGATCTGTCACGGTTAGATTCTGTGTAACGAGATTTAAGGAGGGGGGGGGGGGGGGGGGGGGGGGGTGAAATGGTGGCCCGTAAAGCTGTAGCTACACCACCATCACTACCAATTCTGTGTTCTTCTTTTTCTCTTTTATAAAAAACAGCAGCCTAAATGATGTGTTGCTTATCACATTTTCTGGGTTAAACCATGAACCAAAAATCATTTCAGGCTTAAGTAAACCACTCTCTGTCACCCCGACCTACATGCATACACACACTATACATACACCAAGACCTGGAACGGCATCCCACATCACATCAGGACATTATCATCCATCACATATTTCAAAAAGGCACAAACAGCTCCTTCTTAACAGTTACACTTGCACACATTAATTCTCATGTGTTGTCCAAGCTGTATTTGTCTCGCCCAGCTGATGTCTTGTATAAATGTCTTTGTCCTTATGTAACTGTATTGTTGTTTTAGTTGTCCAAGTTTGTCTACACTGTAACAAATTGCTGTAAAAATACTGGATATTTTGCACAGCAATGTACTGTTTTCCATTAATACAGTTGATTACTGTAAATTCTGATGTCTTTGAGCAACAAAATATTAACAGCAAGTTCCTGTAAAATCATACAGTAAAAAGCAGTCTTTATTTTTTGCAGCAAGCTACCTAGAATGTTAAGGTGTAATATAGTATTTTTTTTCAGTTAACTTTAAATCAGTCCATTTTATCGTTAATTTGAGCAAAATCAAAAATTAAATGAAATTAAAAATAGGCCTACACATCAGTGTTTTTATGTGAGATTGAGGACATAATAACAAGAAGACGAAGAATTAGTTTTCATCCGGACTTTTAAAGTAAGTTGTTGATGGAGAATACTGTAGTAAATAACAGTATAATTGCAACCAAAGAGCTGACATATAATACTGTCATTTTTATTTTCCATACAGCACAGTACTGTAATATTTTTACAGTAAACTGTTGTTGTAGAGCATAGTAGGTACACTGTAGAATAACAACTATAGCTGCCAGTAGTTTACTGTGATTTTACAGGAAGTCTTCTCACAGTGTAGTCCATATCGATGTCCTGTACAAATGTCTGTCCCGACGTGCTGTAACCAGGTTTTATGTTCCTGCACAACAGGAACCTGAGTCAGGCCCGTTTATATTGTAATGTAATGTTACTTTTAACTTCCCTGTATAATAATTATATGAATGAATGAATGAATGAATACCTAAAACCACTTTATGTCCATGTGAGCTCCAGCTGGATGTGTTTTTAAACTGGTTTCCTTCCGTTTTGGCCCTTGGTTTTGATTGATGCTCCCAAACAAGTCGCAGGTTAGAGAACTGATTAGGAGTGGACAGGTAGGGAGTGGACATGTTAGGGAGTGGACAGGTAGGGAGTGGACATGTTAGGGAGTGGACAGGTTAGAGAACTAATTAGGAGTGGACAGGTTAGAGAACTGATTAGGAGTGGACAGGTTAGAGAACTAATTAGAAGTGGACATGCTTGATGAACAGACTGTGAGGCGGCTGGCTTGTTAGACAACACTAAAATCAATACTTCTTAACCAAAGACTACAGCTGGACTATTGACAGTAGGCCCATGACTCATTGTTTATGATTTAGTGCAATTATAAAGTCAATGTCAATAAAGATCACATTAGAGACTTGGACTTCTCTTTATTAATCCGTTTGGCACGACTCCTGCAAGGAAATTCAAATTTCCAGCAGCAGTTTTCTGCAAGAAAAAGAAAAAAATACAGTATAGAGAGAAAAGCAGACATTATAAAGATAGCAATAATAATAATAACAACAAAACTCTAAAAAGACATTTACTATAAATTATCAGTCAAGTGTCAAGTGTCAAGTCAGGTATTAATGTGTGTGTATGTGCTGTCCTCTTTACCATATTTTTTACCATCTTTTTATGTCTTTTTATTGACGAATGTGCTTATTGTTATTATTATTATTATTAATACTGTTATTTTTGTTATTTTTATACTGTCTTTTTTTCTTGCTAAAACGGATGCTGGAAATTTCAATTTCCTTGCTGTAGTCATCCCAAAAGAAGAAAAAAAAATAAAAAAAATAAAGAGAAGTCTAAGTCTAAGTCTAAGTCTATATTTACCCTGATTCCCTATTTATTGCCCTAGTTGTAGAGTGTAATGGCATGAGGGACAAAGGAGTCCTTGAGATTAAATTAAGATAAAGTTGGCATTTTGTTAATATTGTGATTTGGTTATTTGTGGTGTAGATGTGTTTTTACTGTAGGTGGAGGTTTCCCATATTCCTACTAAAACAAACAGCCTAACAGGGCTTAAGTAGCCTATCTGGTCCGCTTGTTGTCCCACAGCTATGTTCTTGGCTCACACAGAGCCCTTTCATCTTCAGCTCTGATATATAATTCATCGGAAAATATCTAATAGCCCTGGGGAGCGTTTCAGCTAAACGGTGCCGTGGTTGTAAAAAGGTGAAGCCGCTTGTTAATGTCTGTGGCAATATGCCCTGCCCCTGTCTCCGGGCAAATTGACGAAGTCACGGCTTCTCCTGCTGTTAGGGAGACGAATTGAAGGCTAAGAATCGTGGGACTGAGATAGGCCTAGCGCTGTCTCACAGTGGGCTGGATGATATGCCTGGCATGAGGAAAGTCTCCTATAGTCAGGCAACACAACTCATAGAGGAAAACACAATATGTATCATTCCCTTTAAGCAGTTGCACATTTTTGTATATTCCCAACTTGTATATATTCATATATTGTTCTTGCATTTTATCCTATTATTATTTCATGTATATTGTATGTATGTGTATTGTATGTTTCATTTATATTCTGTGCTGTGTCTGATTTTTCTGCTGCAACACTGTAATTTCCCATTTTATTGGGATCATTAAATATCTATCTATCTATCTATCTATCTATCTATCTATCTATCTATCTATCTATCTATCTATCTATCTATCTATCTATCTATCTATCTGTCTATCTATATATCTAAATTTGTTCTATTGATAGATTCTTGTTTTAAGTATTTTCACTACAGTTAAAAAACTGAAGTCAAGCACAAAATTTTTGTTTTAAGCTAAATTGATATCAGCCTTAAAATAAAGATTGTCTCAGATTTTATGAGTTAAATAATTTTTTGAGTGAATCTAAATCAAGTGACTGCAAACCTTTATGCTACTTCAAAAGCTCAGAACAACCAAAAACAACCAAACAGGAACGTTGTGTGTTGGTTCTCTTAACGTTTAGGGAACGTTCTAACCCGGAGGGAACGTGTTAGTGGGGATTATAGCTCTGGGATTTGATCTCTTAAATATTCTTCTCAATTGAAATTTGGAATACAATATTTAAGATGTATTTATTGAATACCTTCATTATTAAAGCCTATAGGTCTTTTATTTTTCCATAACCCTTTTATATTCAATATTTTAAAGGGGAATTTTGGTTGTTAAGTTTCATACTTGGCATAAAGTTGGGCCCTTGCAAGATGCAAACTTTTTAATTTGATCTATTCATCCATCTTTTAATATTAGTGCTCAATATAATTGCTATTTAATTATTAACATTGTTTTTTTGCATCAACCATTTCTGTTCACTTCAGCTGTCAATCTAAAGGTCGAATCAATGACTTGGCCCACTCAACCAACCCCATCTGTCACACACACACACACACACACACACACACACACACACACACACACACACACACACACACACACACACACACACACACAGAGTGAACTATACTGAACTGTAGTGGACATTATGACTGCTTGCTTCTTGCCATCTGCACTGTAGAACTCCCATTGACTGATTTATTGATAGGAGGCAATATGTAGCCTATTGGTGATTCTACAAAAAAACAAAACGAGCGTCCTTGGATATTGAACTACTGACGAGTCTACAGACAGCAGGTGTTTCTGACGAAAACAACACAGACATAACTGGCTGGCATTTTTTCAAAATGTCAGTTTGAAGGTCACTCACACATGCTAGAGACTTGGTGACATGGAGACTAGTTGCAGGGCACACGCTAGCATGCCAGGAACATGCTAGCCGAGATTGTTCTCCCCCGAAAAACGCTCCTATAGGTTATTTGTTTAAGTAGCAATTATGACTCATATCAACGGTTATTGTTGCAGTGCCCTCTAGTGGCCGCATTCATTGTTACGGGAGCAAAGCAAAATAGCTTTGTGACTAATGGCGTTTTTCCATTAATGGTACCTACTCGACTCGACTCAGCCGCGGTGCCCGTCCTCCTTGTTCCATTGCAGATGAGGACCGCCTCATGAGGCGAGCCGTGGTTGGTCGTCATAGTAGCAAACTGCCGTAACCTAACGCAACACACACACAGAACGTCTTAGGTGTGTTTTTGATTCTCGGCGTGTTGCCACAGCCAGAAGGCAAATTAGGTCTGTCGCTAGCAATGATGACGCAGTGAAAAGTGAAGATTCTCTCCGACCAATCAGCAGTCTGCAGATTTTCACGTCACCTTTTGGTATCGCCTCAGCCCGCTTGGAACCTCGACGGAGGTAGTACTACAAAAAGTACCTGTTAGCAGGTACCAGAGACTTTTTTTGTAAAGGAAAAAAAAAAAGGCGAGTAGAGTCGAGGCGAGTCGAGTAGATACATGCAGTGGAATAAGAGTTTTAAATTTCGGAAACAAACCGAGCTTTGATGTCATGCTTTTTTCTACTACGTAGTTTGGGTGCCTAAATATAACTTTGCTCCATAATTGTGCGACTCCCAATAGCTCTCCAAGCTCTTGCCTATTTTCCCTGTACTAGGCTGTACATATCCCATAGCTATTTTGTTCTCAGAGCTGTACATCTTTTCTAACATGCTAGCACTAGTCAATGCCAAAAGCTCTCCAAACCTTTTTCTGTATTTGTCAGTACTGTGCCTTTTACTCCCTCCTGGCATTTTGTTCGCAGAAATCCTTTCAGTCAATAAACAGGCAAAAAAGCTCCTGGAGCCATCTAGGACATTGATCACTGTCACCTAACTGTCTAAAAGTCATGTTTTTTAGTGTTTTAGAGGAGAATTAATTGATGTTCTCATTTTAAATGCTGGTGTAACTGTGCCAAAGAATTTCCTCTGGTTAGCTGAGAGACACTGCTAAAAATCTTGCACCTGCAGTATTTCTACCATTTAACCCTCAGCCACATGGCCTTCATCATATCATATTCATGCCCTTCATTGAGATACATCCACCACTTGTGGTTTGCCCATGGGAGGGTTGAATATCTTGTCCCTGCTGGCACCTCGTTAACCTCCCGCGGCCTGTGGCTAGTGTTAGCTAAACTGAGAGGCCTCATACCTGGGTATTGGTCAGCAGGGACTGACCCCGGGAGCCCTGGACCCCCCACTGGGCAAGGGGAGGGAGGCAGGCGGGACAGAGGAGGGCCAAACAAAAACACAACCTGGCATCCCCACGGCAAACAGCCCACCTACTGTCAGCCAGCATCTGGGGCACAGCACACAGCCTCTCTATTCACATTCTGATGACGGCAAATACTTAGGAACACACACACACACCGACAAACACACACTGGTGTAAGTAGCTGAGCTCATTCGCCAAAATGTCACCTACATATAATTTCACTTTTCACAAATCTGCAACAGAATGGAAACTTGTCTGGTTTTAGTGTCTGGCGTTCGCTGAGAAGAACTGAAAATTACTTTTGAAAGAACTTAGATATCTGAAGATGTGACCATTCAAGGTTTTGAAAGAGATTACCCCCCAAAACATATATGCTTTTTTATTTTAGCTACATGCTTTGAATGCATTGTTTAACTGTACTTTCAAGAGAATAAAGAGCATGTGGAGAACAAAGTTTGGATATTTCCAGATAGAAATAAGGACAGACAGAGATTGGGGAAGAGAGTGACAGAGAGAAATAGGGAGGAGGAGTGTTAAGTTAATCCAGTCTGAATCGATGGGCCCGGCTGCAGGAGTGACACTGAAAACAGTTATTCTTTTCTTTCTTTCTCTGTAAATTTGCTCTCCCCTCTCCCTCGCTCTTTGCTTCCTCCCGTGCCTCTCGCTATTTTTCTGCCTTCTTATCCCTTTTAATTAGAGGGGCTATTCTACTTCACAGAGGACCTTAATCCCCAACTGACCAACAATGCAAAAAGCCAGCCTTTGAACAGCCGACCTGCACCCCTCTTGGCCCCCAAACCTCCCCGCCACCAACCACTGCGCCGCCCAAACACTCCACAGCTCCCATCGTTGGGAAAACCAGACTCTTTCCCTTCTTCATCTTTTCCAGCATCTTGGACAAAGCACTCAGGGCATTTCAATATCCGCCAAGGTTTTCAAAAAGCTTTGGTTTGGTACTGGGACAAGGCTGAGGTCAAATGGCAGGTGACTCTGAATGAAGAAAAGTTACTAAACTATCCTGCTAACATCTGAAGTGTAAGAAAAAGAGCTCCCGTTTACAAAGGAGGCATTATAA
The DNA here is from genome assembly GCA_026937815.1 of Etheostoma perlongum. NCBI lineage: Eukaryota > Metazoa > Chordata > Actinopteri > Perciformes > Percidae > Etheostoma > Etheostoma perlongum. Next base: position 19,370,594 of record CM049388.1, read on the forward strand.
TAGAAAAGAATCAGCAAAAGGGGAAAGATTGCAGCTGCTAAGTGTCAGAGAATCAAATCACATCTTTAAAGATTCTTTGTTGTGTGGCTTTTTCTTGACTTTTTAACTTTTACTTTGTCGTTATCCACTTATTTTGATTGTTGTTTTCTGTCCCATCTTTTCTTTCTGTGAAACACTTTGTAACTGTATAGAAATGTTCTGTAGAAATTAAGTTAAGTTGCTACGGTTTTTAACAATCTCCTGTACAGTAAATGCACATTTTTCGAGAGGATTGTTTTTACTTCTTCTCCTAATAAAAGAAGAGAATAAAGTGACAGAGGGGTTAAATTAGCCGTGTCTCCATCAAAACTGAAAAATATCTTTTGTAAGAGTAATTCTTCAGAAAGCAAGCAGGTTAGAGGGGGAAGCTAAAGCACATTCCCCCACTGTGTCTCATTTCCATATGTATATGCATCTCAAGATGGAGTCCATTAAGACTAACCCTTGTTGTCTTGTTAGATGATTATGTGCACCCATAATTAGTACATTACCTACAGATTATGATAATAAGTCAGGGTCAGGGAGGAGTGAGGGTTTTAGTCATCATAGTTAAAAACACAATACCTGGGTAATAAATTCATCAAGCAATCATTTGATCACACTGTTTGTTTTTTCTTTGTTAACTCCAGTCGACAGTTAGTAGTCCAGACTGGTGGTCCCCACATTTAAACTATACAGGGGTAAAATAATTAGTCTGTCAATGCTAATGATAACAATACACCAACTCTCCCTAAAAGAAACTGAACTAATTTTCCTGTAATTTAGTTCAAGCGGATTTTCTTTCAACATTTTGCCAACATAGCAGTCTGACTAATTGCCACTGGAGCACAATGACACTTTCAACCCTGCTGCGCATGTGAATGACAGAAAAATGAATTTCCTTTCACTGCCGCAGTTTCCTATTTTTACGCCCGGCGTGCTGGCTCGACACTCCCTCATACAGACAGGGAAAAGCACAGACCAGCCAAACCCTCTGCCTGGCTAATCACAGGCCCAATATTTCCATAGCAGGCAATTAGCATCTTGCTTTTATGTGTGAAATGGCTAAGGCGAGAGAAGGCGCGAGTCGGGGAGAGAGGCACGGCGAAAACAGAGAGCGAATAAAAGAGCAATTAAGATGTTGGGTGAGCGGAGGACAGAGACAGGCAGTCTGCTGCGGTGTGATTTGAGGCTTGCAGGCCCAGTAATTAGCCCTTCATTGTGAGATAATGGACTTGGCCGGTCTTCCTGGTTCCCCATGCTGCCCAGGCCAACTCGACCCATGGAAGGTCAAAGGGCACAATGTGCAGTTTGGCTCCTATATGTTTGTGTGTGCATGTGCATGCGGATGTGTGTGTGTGTGTGTGTGTGTGTGTGTGTGTGTGTGTGTGTGTGTGTGTGTGTGTGTGTGTGAGACTGTAAATGTGTAAACCATCCTTCAAGCATCATCTAATATTGAAGTCAGAAAAGCAAAGGACAATATAAGAACAGAAGTCTTTGCATTCAGGTAAATTAATAATCTCTCTAAATCAGCATGGGTTTGTGGGTAAATCTTTTGGTCTGCATTAGTCTTTTGGGGGAAAGAGTGTGCCAGCAGCGCCCGGCTTTGAAGCGATGGAGTCAACACTCTCCTGGCCTATCACGCCTTTCTCCCGCCATCTTTAGAAGAGCAGTAATCTGTGAACCCTGAATCATAAGCTTTGGGTAAATCTATGTAATACGGGTAATTCGATGAAGCAGTATTTTCCTGGTGAGAGGCAAAATCCTGTTGACTATTCAAGGATTGAATCCTCCAACAGTAATGCCATTAGACCAGTGCCACGGATTCTTCGGAAAATGCTGTTTAATTGCCAGTAACCAGCCATTGTTTGGTGACGGGTAAACACTAGCCGAGAGGGAGTGGGGGGGGCGAGTGAGGAAGCGTGTGAAAAAGATGGCCCCTTCGCCTTCAGCCAATCGCCATTGAGAGATGGATTTATCCAGGCTGGATGAAGCCTGTGCTGCAGAGTGGCAGAGGCACTGGCTTAACTAAAGTCTTCAGGAGTATAAATGCAGAGTAACTCTTTCCATTTAATACAGGATTTGCTCAACAATGCGATTTAGGGGGGTGTCTATTCAAGATAGACATTTTTTTTTTTTGAGTGGCGAGGTTTTTAAGGATCAAGCCTTGTTGCTCACGTTTATTAGCGCGGGACTTCACAGCTCAGGGATTGTTGGTCGTTGTAATCGTGGAGCAGTTTATCCATGTTTGTGTTTGGCTTTACATCTATGCACCCTGACACTAAGTCCCATTCTTTCCACCTGCGTTGGAAATCTTTAAGAACAATAACCCATACCTACACCCAGTCGCTGATCCTAAGCCACACTTCCTCACAATGAAAACTGATAATAACTGTCCAAATCAACATGAACTGAGAAAAAAAGCTACTTGAGGAGTGTTTTACTTTTACTTGTTAATCCAATTCTCAGCACACATTGATTTTGTTATGAGAATTTGAACATTTGAGGTGCATTGTTGTCCCGCCGCAGCCCCCGTCTCGCAGGCCTGCCCTGGAGGATGCAGATTGGAAGTGAGAGGTGTGGCGGCCGAGGCTGGACTCCATTGTGAGCCGGTGCCTGGGAGACGAGCAGCGCTGCCAGACCAGACACTGATTGGGTTTGACACTGCGTCCAGGAGGCGAGAAGAAGCCTTTCTTCTGCTCTTTTTTTTCCTTCTATAAGTAAAAGAGAGGCTTTTTTGTATGAAAGGCCCCTCCTCTGCTCTCCTCTCTCCTCTAACTCCCCCTGGTTCTGTTGTGCTCCTCGCCCTCCTCCTCGGTTCTCCCTTTCTCTCCTCTCTTTAAGTTCTTATACTGACTCCCTTGTTTTTTTTCTCTCCCTCAGATTAAAACCAGTGGACTTCTATTTCTTTTGTCTTCGTCTTTTATTGTCCCTCTCACTTGGATGTTGACCAGTAATTTTGATCCTCAGCATCACAACATCACAAATGTACTTTTTGTCCTCTTTCCCTATAAGCAACAGTATTTGTTACAGTAATTGTAATTGCAAACATTGAGGGAAACCAAATCCATCCCCTTCCCTAAGCCTGGAACTCTGCCACATGCTGAGCCCACTAGCATGTTAGGGTGGACACTTTGCCACATAGGGGTCTTTAATCAGCATGCCTCAGGCTATGCTCTCACACTGCTCAACACCGAGCTTTTACACAGGATTTATCTTTCAATTCACTTAGCTTGGGGCACTTTTTTGTCCACAAAGTGCCCAAGTGATTCATTCTTGCCGCTAAAATGTAATTTTGATGGAATAGTTTGGGAAATAGCCCAGGTGATACTTAGCATAAAGACAAACAGCTAAACTGTCTGATGGTAACAAAATCAGCCTAAAGCCCACCAATTAAAAGAATAGTTTAACATTTGGAGATGATTGATTGCATATTGGTAAATATGAAGTTCTGAAGCTACAGCCATCAACCAGGTAGCTAAACAAAAGAACAAATACTGACAAGAGGGGAATCGGGCTCCAAGCACCTAAAACTCAAAAATAGATAGATAGATAGATAGATAGATAGATAGATAGATAGATAGATATTGATTCCAATTGAATGGGAAATTATATTGTTACAGCAGCAAAATCAGTCACACGGCACAGAACATAAATAGTAATGAAATACTAGGATACAATATACATACATACAATATACATGAAATAATACTAGGATACAATATACATACATACAATATACATGAAATAATAATAGGAATAAAATACAAGAACAAATATTTGAATGTATACAAGTTGGGAATGCAAAAATGTGCAACTGCTTAAATAGTATGATAAATATGTAAATACACCTATTGTGCAGTATATAGCTCACCAAAAGTAAAGTGTAAAAGCGACACAATGTGAGTCCAGCTCTTCACCCAACGTCTCACTTTTACTCCTCCAACAAGGTACAAGTCGCCTTTAGACAGAGCCCGCCTAGCTGTTTTGTTTTTTGTCTTTATGCTAAGCTAAGCTAATGACTCCTGGCTGGAGCTTCACATGTACTACAAACAATAGAGAATTATCAATCTTCTTATCTAAGTATCTAAGACATATTTCCCAAATGTCAAACTATTCCTTTAACGTAAACTATAAATAGGAACCGAGTCATAGTTTCAACCTTGAGGATTATGGGTGAGTGAGCTTAAATATTAAAATATATTAACTACAGTACAAGCACTGAAATGGGGGAATGTGGGAAGGTGGCGTTTTATTGGTATTGATTAATCTTCCGTGCAGATCACCAGAGAGCACAACCCTCTCGATCCGCTTAATAGAGGCACTAATGACGAGCTCCATTAGTTTAATATATGCTTTTATCGCTGCGCCCTTAGATGACTGTAGCGTTTCATTAGACATGTCTGCCTCATATCTCACTTTGCACCCAGAGGAAACTGTGAAAGGATTAATTTTATGATGGACCCCCTGCCTCCTCCTGCCTCCCTCCTCCTCCTCTCTACTCCTTCCCTCCTTCCCTCCTTCCCTCCCTCCTCGTCTCAGCTCAGCTCCCAGCCACAGCCAGGGGACCCAGGAGGAATAGTGTCTTTGTCGTCCTGCCGTTTTTCAGAGTTGAGGAACAAGAGGAGTTTAATCCTCATTGTCCAGGAGACTGCAGAGGGTGAGGGCGGGGGGTGTGGGGGTCCTCCGGCTGTAAAATGATCCAACTGGCCTCAGCTAATCCCCTCCTAACCCCCACTCCCGGGCCTGACCCCCCTCCCGGCCTTAATTCATGCCCCCGTACTACCACCGTATCACACTATAAACACAAACACACATGATCCAAAATGTTGAGCTGGGATTGGATGTACGGGATTGAATGTATTGGATCTTAAAAATACAAAATTGGGATGACACAAATCACCTGATATTGATTGTTAAACTATTCTCTCACTTTCTCTCACACGTGCAGGATAATAATGTCATTCATAGTTATGCAAAGTGGTTAAGAAGGGGGATTTAACTTAATCACCTGCACATAGGCTTAATCAACTAGGAAACTATCTTCCACTCTGGGGATCCTCACCAACAGTACAGGTGTCTAATCAACTGAGACAACCCCCCACACACGCTGGTTTAGCCATTATAGTGTGTGTCTGTGTGTCTGTGTGTGTGTGTGTGTATGTGTGTGTGTGTGCGTGTGTTGTGAATTATAGAGTTATTTGAGGGAAATGAAAACAGTAAACGGCCTGATTTTGTACTTTGACAGTAAATGAACAACAAACAGCCTCATGTCATCAGCAGCATGACTGGGAGAGATGATCTGAGTGGATGTGTGTGTCTGTGCAAGAGTGTGTGTATATGTGTGTGTGTGGAGGGGTTGACAGAAATAAAAACCAATAAACAGCCTAATTTTATTGTTCTTCTCATTAGCTGAAGGATTATTTTAAGATTAGGCAGGACAGGGCTGGACGTCGATTTGACACTAAGTCTTTCTTTAACAGACGGCTGCTCTCCAGTCTGCACATATCTTCTCCTTTGAATTTTCCTACCTTGCGCAGACCCCTCCCTTCATCCCTGCCTCTCGATCTCTCTTCCGCTCCGTCTTTATTTCTCTTCTGTTTCTCTCTCCCCTCCTCTCTTTCTTTTTCTGCGCTCCTCCCTGAGTGACAGCTCAATACCCAGCTCTCCCAGGCTTATCTAGCCTCAGCAGATGGTTGACTTGGATCACTGTTCATACGCCACGATCTGGGCTGGTGATAAAGACTGTTACAGAGGGAATATATGCTATCTCTCTCTAGCTTTCTCTTTCTTCCTTTTACTCCATCTCCTCTCACCTCCTCTTCATCTACGCTGTCGTTTTCTTCCCTCTCTCTCTCTCTCTCTCCATTCAATCTCTTTTCAACTAATCTCTCGTATTTGCCAGATCTTTCCATCTCCACCTGGACATGTCTGCTCTTCTCCTTGTCGTGTCCTCCACTTTGTCCAAGCATCCACCCCCCTCAATCCTCTCCTCCGCTTCTCCTCATCTCCCTCCATCCCGCCATCTCTGTGCATTGATTCTGGTGCTGTGTGATTGTCTCTGCCTCCCTGCTGGGTTGGCGCCTGTCTAAAGGGCCCCAGGATCCTCACACACTGAGGGGCTCCAGCCATGCCAGAGATGCCCTCTCTCTCCTCTCCTCTTCCTCTCTCTCCTCTCGTATCAGTTCATCTGGTCCCTCTTCATCTCCACAGGACAGGAGAAAAGGTCAAATTGTGTCTCTTTCAACTCATTCGCTCTTCTCTACAAGCAAAGTTACGCATAAGCATGTCATGTACATCTATTAATAAAAATCTCCAGTCTGCCCTTTTAATATTTTTCAAAATTGTAAACAGGTACCTTCAAAGTGCTGCAACTTGAAGCTTTTCTACACTCATATCTACTGTTTTCATTTGTTTCATTTACATGATCACTGCATTTAAACAACAGATGTACACTTCACAGGCTTGAATTGCCATTTTATGTACACTTCACTTGCCTTGATTGGTCATTTGATGTCCTCCTCACATGTTTCTCATTCTACACAGCCAACCAACAATGCAAAAAGGAAAGTGGCACTCGTAGATGAAAAAAGGCACTGGGTGCTAGGGGCGATATGAGAGTGAACATACAGCACAGCACCTTGCAACAGACTGGCAAAGACATCACTTGCACACACCATACATTAGATCAGCTCTGTGTGATGTGTGCCAGTGTAATATGAGAGGGAAAAGGACATGAAAGTACGCTGAAATCACATGAATATAAAGCAGTCTTCAGAAAATCCAAAGAAAAGACGTTATAATGTATCAGATATTATACACAATGATGCCAGCATGATGCTGTATAAGGAGCTGCCATCCCATATGTGGTGAAAAAACTCCCCTGCGATTCACCGGTGTGTGTCTCCCCCCCCCCAAATACTCCAGACAATGTACAGCCATCTTAATCTGAACGGTGGAATCTGGCAACCACATTCGAGCACCTGCATCCGTCCAGCCTGACCCGCTTTTGTTCTGGTTCGACCCCCTAACTTTAGCCCCTAATTAACCCTACAGAAACTAATTAAATACAGCTCTAGTGGACCAGACGCCAGACAGAAAAAACCAGAAGGAGGAGGAGGACACAGGGAACGGAGCGGAGTAAGGGGAGCGAGCCAACGGGACAGGCAGGAGTAGGAGAGAGGGGAGAAAAAGTTTGGCCTCCAGCCCTTGAGACCGGTTCAGACGCACAGAAAGACGGAGAGAGTGTTGTAGGAGAGGGGTGTTTGGGTGTCATTGTCAGCCTGGGTTGTCCTGAGCTGCATACTGACCGTATACTCCTTTACATGCTGTTGTTTTATGAGGTATTTTGGATTCTTCCTCACAGATGAGTATGGTTGCCAACTGCTGTAATCACAAGCGCACCAGTCACATGATGCAACTGATGCCCTGAAGATATTTGGGAAAGGGTACAGACAGGATGGGGAGAGCCACGGAGAGACAAGAGCAGCGTAGAATGAAAGCAGGAGGAGGAGGGAGGAGAAAAGGAAAGTACGGGACAGGATTGTAAGAAAGAAGATATATAAATATGGGTTCAAACCAGCCAAGTGTCTTTGGCAAGACGCTGCTGCTCCTAGTCCCAGGCACAGCTTGCTAAGTGATAGAGAAAGTAATTAAGAGAAGCCTGTTCAAGTAGATAGGCCTGTAAAGGAGATTTGAAGAGGGGAACTGATTGTGCATGTCTGATTCCAGCTCTTCAGAGAGTTCTCAGCCCCAAGGCTTAGCTTTCAAAGGGCCGTCTCTCTCCCTGTCTGTCTCTCCGTCTCTTTCCCTGTAACATACAAACAAAATATGACTCCCTCTTTCCACACATCAAGCACACACATGTTCATAATAACTGAATATAGGACATAGATCTATCTATCTATCGATATATCTATGGCTCAATAGAAGCATATTATTCTCTTACTTTGCATAGGAAATACTGCAGTACTATTGGACTTTTGAAGTTCACACAATGTTATTTTGCACAATGTTATTTTCCGAATCCACCTCCACTAGGACACAATAGAGCAACACTGCCACCTAGAAGACGGAGGAAGGTATACTTTGTTAATCCTGCAAGGGTAAAGTCAATTTCTTTTTCAGGAGGCAAACGGGCACCTCTCAAGCTACCAGTCCACACTCTGTTCCCGGTCCATGATGGGACTTGAACATCCTTTACTAGAGGCTACACCACCCTGCAGATAGCTTGGATTAGTGTGTGTCTCAGTCTTTGAGGCTATTGCTTAAGTCTGACTTCAGTTGCATACTTTGAAAAATGTGTTTGATTAAAAGTTTACTTTTGACTTGAATTATGACTTGTTTTTTAGTTTCTTTATGTTTTTGTTCATGTTTCTGTTTTTTTTTTAAGGAGGGTTCTCTTTTTCAAACCTCTTACATTGTTGAATATCAACAGAAAAGTACTTCTTCTTTCCTCTCCTGTTGAGTATTAAGAGACATCTCACATTAAATGGCGTTTTATTAAATTTTACAACATACTAGTAACATATTGTCTTTGGCTACCATGCTACGGACATTTTTAGTCTGAAAAAAATACATTCAGATTGTACTGGACGGTTTAATTGATAACTCATTCCTAAAATGGATCCTTTGAAAAACAGATGTTATGATGATTATAACAGTCTAAAATATGATCTTTCAGAGATTATAAACATGTCAGGGGCAAATGGAGCATGTACATTTGTACTTGTTGTTTTAACTCAAAATATAATATATGCTCTGCCCATAATGTGGAAAAAGAAACTTGCAGTGATTTAGTCAGAAACCTTGTTAACAGTTATTTCAGTCTCCGTTCACTCACTGTAAAGGAAAATGCAAAGCATGGTTTTAAATGGCATGACTATTGTAGTGTTGAATACATAATTTTGTCTACAGAAAGTGGTGAAGTGAAAAGTACAATATTATACTTAACTCCAGAAAGTAATGATGTGAATTTATTAGATATTACTGGATATAAACGCATATAGGCTGCCTCAAAACAAATGTATAGCAAACAGGTAAGAAAAGGCCAATGAAATGTATCTACTGGTGACATCTACTGGAGAAACTGAAAAATATATATATATTTAAATAAATCCTCATCTTGGCGTCCTCTGCTGGTAAAAGACATTCTTTCATTGTTGAGACAATTTCCCAATGTAAAGTGTACCAACGTCTATAACCTACACATTCAAATAGGTACGGTCCCATTACATAAAGTTTATTATTTGTCAATAATTACATTTAATTCAATTTCGCTGAGTGAAATCCTGTGAAGAAAAAAAAGAACATTTGGCACTTTTTTCAGGGTTTCAAATACAGTTGAGATTACTTTAGAGATTGTGTTCACATCCTAAAAATGCAAATAATAAATAAAAATCAATCAAACTAAACAACCAAAGAGAGGAAATTACTTTATTTAAGTGCACATTACATTAGCTAATTTGCCCTGGTGTCTGAAAAAAACTCCATCTGTCATGAGTTACACCACTGTCGTAAAACGTCTCTTTCTGCTGTGGTTGCAATGGCGTTTGCTGCGACAGCACTTTCCGGCAGCAGGGAAATCGAGGAGAAAGCAGCGACAAACGTCGCCAGCGGATACGTGATCGCCTCAAAATCCTTGGATTTATGCGATATTCGGTGAACTAACTCTTATATTGGTTGTAGAGCCCTTCGCCTTGTGGATGAGCTTGTGTTCAACGTTTTCCAAGCGTGAATCTCCACCTTAATGCGGTGGGATGGCCACAGTGCCGCCTGGGCCTAGTAGCGCACTACCTTCATCCCCGGCTGAAGTTCCTCCTTTCCCCGGGGCTGGGAGCGCGGAGCCGGCAGTGGAAGACGGAGAGCCGGCTTGTCACAGAGAGGACTGTGTACCCGCCGGTACAGGGAAGGCGTCGGAGCCGGTAAGCGAAGTCAATAGGTCGGTTAATAAGAAGCAAAAAAACATGCTAGCGCGAGCTAGCCCGGCGGCGCTGCACCTTAAAATGCAAGCCCGGGAGCAGCAGCAGCTAAACGGCTTGGCCTGCCCCTTAGAGGACGCTGACAGCCACCAACACACAGGAAACCGGCCTGACAACCCGAGACCGTCCGCGGACAACTGTGACAGCAGTAGCAGCAGCAGCAGCGGCAGCAATGAGGATGCTCCAGCCGATAGACACAATAGTGAGCATTGCCAACATGGAGGCCACAGCCCCTTTTCCAAAAACGGCAGTCACTCTCCCCTAGTTAACAATAGCATGAACGGGATGCCGGGGTTTACAAGAACTGAGGCGGCCTACAGCCACCTCGGGGACGAAGGGAAAGAGGGGTTTGACCTTAGGGAGCCACCGAGACCGCCCACCATCGAGCCGCCGGATGCCGGGCCCGGCGGAGAGGAGAGCCTCGCTGACCCGCAGCAGCAGCCGCCCGCCGCGGAGCTGGCCCGGCTCGACCTGAGCAGCTCTCCCGGCCGAGCGGAAGAGGACAGCCACGGCATTCGCTATGTCCGCTACGAGTCCGAGCTCCAAATGCCGTGGATCATGAGACTGATCACCAAGGACTTGTCTGAGCCTTATTCAATTTACACCTACAGGTACTTCATCCACAACTGGCCGCAGCTCTGCTTTCTGGTGAGTGTGACACTGAAACCATCACAATGTAAAGGAAATACTTGTATTCACTCTTTAACTTGTGCCTATCAAGTCAAACTAAAGTGTGAGCTGCCCTCGTGGCCTATGGACTTTGGTTACAAACGCATATCATTATTGGGGCAAGGTGTGACTGCATACTTGTGGCTTTGCGACAGACAGACAGACAGACAGACAGATTACACAGCCTATGTGAATTTGTCACTGAGCACGTTGGTTTGGAAATTGTATTGTATCTGTTGGTAGCTTCAATACCCACTTTTCTATCACAAAGCCTTGATCCTTGTTAGTTTATGTAATTTCAGTCGGAATTAATAGCTGTCAAATCAAGAAAAGTTGAACTGACATGGCACTATCCCTTTATAGTTCATCACTAATGTAAGGGTAAGGGGATGTAGCAGCAAGCCAAGGTTTAAAACCCTTACTTTCCAGTTTAAGTAGAGACTAATGTGCTTTCTGCAGATGTTTCCTCTTGCACTAACAGTGTCCAGTCAGTGATTTCTACTTTGACAACCTCCTTTCTTTGCATATCCTTTGAGCCTCAATGTTGTAAACTTCCCAGTTCCTGTTTGTCTGGAACGACTGCATATAAGTAAGAGGAAGCGCCATAAAATAAAGATCAGAGGTCAGCTCAGAGATGACAGGAGCTGGTGGCTTTCAGCAACCACCCCAGTAGACACACAGAGGACCTAACTGTTGTGTGTCTGTCACAGGCCATGGTGGAGCAGGAGTGTGTCGGGGCCATCGTATGTAAGCTTGACATGCACAAGAAGATGTTCCGTCGTGGCTACATCGCCATGCTGGCCGTGGACTCAAAACACAGAAGGAAAAGCATCGGTGAGATCTGGACTCTGGGTGTAACTAACAGAATACACACGAAACTCTGTCCTTTCACAATGTGGAGCCGAGACTCAGTTGTGCAACAGCGTTTTTTTCTGCATACTGCAACCAAATCTTTTAATGCAAATGCAGTATTTAGATAAGTTATCCACTCTGAGTGGATTTGTAACACTATACTTTAACCTTTAGTGGCATTGTTTACCTTTTGCCTTTCTTATACTACCAGACATCAAGCCAGACAAATACAAAGTCAATTGGAATTTTCTAAAAAAGATTTTTTTGCTTTCCATTACTGACTAATACTCTTTTGTCATAGGTACTAATCTGGTGAAGAAGGCCATCTATGCCATGGTGGAGGGTGACTGTGATGAGGTAAGATACGTAGATCATTTCTCCAACCAGGCTTTAGTAAATTCAGAGAATATTGAAGTTTCTGAGAAAAGGGATGCAATATTGCATATGGGATGATGCAATATTGCATATGGGATGATGCAAACATGCACAAGCTTTGAGCCGGCATTGGCATATATTCATAAGCTGTTATTCATGTTCCAGTGTATTCACTCACAATGCTAGAGTATGCAGTGGACTTGAGGTCAGTCTTGCATTTACCAAACCAAATTGTACAGAAAAAGAGGAATAACTCAAAAACATGGCTAATACATTACAACACACAGAGAAATGATTCATTCATGCATTCATATTTATTATACAGGAAAGTTAAAACATTACATTACAATATAAACGGGGCTGACTCAGTTTAAAAACTGGTTTTCAGCAGGTTCCTGTTCTGATTGAAATAAACCATCTGTGTACATTTGGTTCTTGGTTTTAGTGTGGTGTTGTACCAACACCATCTAACATTTGTGTGTGCATCAACCAAAATAAAATCAACTGCTAGTAGTATTTCAAGGACCAGTTTTCTTTGCCAGCCTTCACTTATCTAAGTTTTCTGGTAACCTTGGTTTGAATTTCAGCTGCTCTGAGCCAGTTTCTTCCCTCTATTACAGACTACTTGGCAGATGTTTGAGGTGGAAATGAGATTCTGTAACTGTGTTGCAAGTTGCATTATTTCCATCTCTGGTGCCTGTGTATAAGGCAGCATGCATTGTTTTGTGTGGATTGCAACACAACGTTATAACCTGACACACAGGTATTGATGGTTTTACAGGTTTCCTTAGTCCCAATACACATGCATTATTTCATACTCCTGCCTGCATCCCATACATTGTTAAAGACGGATGTTCTTATCTTCCAGGCCCAATTAGTTTGCAGCTTTTTTGGTATTCTCAAACGCTCATATGCAAATATTCCAGACTACCGGCTTATAAAGGCAACGCCTGTCGATGGCAAACCTTTCCAACTAGATTATACCTCAGTCTATTTTCTAGTTTCATAACGTCCGTTACAATCAAGCCATTGCCCGATGAGTCGATACAAAGCTAATTAAGACTATCAGCTCCCCAAAAGCTCTGTATTTCTCAGTATGCCTATGTTTACAAAATGGTGTAGTCCGATGACTTTCGCACGCAGAAGCTGAAGTGATGCTTTTTACAGTACGTCGACGCTGAGAAAGGACAACAGCAACTAGAGATGTTCTGCCTCCGATGCTGCCTAAAACCCTGGTATCGGGAAGTACTGGAGTTTATGCACCGATCTGATACCACGTAATAAAGCCCTAAAGAAAATCAACGTTAAAGTAGCTTATTTATGTTCCGTTATAACTGACTATCAAACTGGATAATAAAAGAAATTTCTGTGGCGTTCATTGTTTGTGAATCATGAATACAAAGTTTAACCTGAGCCAGACCGACAACAAAGATAGAAATCATATCCCATTCATACAGGGATAGTAGTACACCGTTGTTAAAATTAAAAATAATTGCCTCTTCTGAAGAGTTCATTTTTTTCTTTTTTTTAATTTCCTCCTTGTTTGACTAGTTACACACTACTAGCAACTGCGTGGAGGTGGGGTTGGTGCGTGATAGGCTTGAGCCATCTCTAATATTTTCAAATCATCCAATCGTGGTTACTAGAGATCGCTGAGAGGTTGGTTAGTTGTTAAAAACGGGCATGATGAAAATAATACAGGCTAAAATACAATAATATAACAATACAACAATAAAAGTTACAGTGAGTAAGAAATTAATAATTATTCAATTTACTAGGTTGTAGGGACGGGTTTGGGAGGAGAGAGAAAGGGGACAACATAATGTTCTAAGTCATAATGTTCAATGATTCATTTTTCTTTTAATATGCTAAACATGCAAAACTACCTTCCAGAACAACCACATATAATGCAACTATATCTGTGTGTCCCCAGGTTGTATTGGAGACTGAAATCACCAACAAATCAGCCCTGAAGCTGTACGAGAACTTGGGTTTTGTCAGAGACAAGCGGCTGTTCAGATACTACCTAAACGGAGTGGACGCGCTGCGGCTCAAACTGTGGCTCCGCTAGAGGAAAGAAGAGGGGACGGGGGAAGACGGACAGCGGGTGCTGTTCACTTTGTACGCTATCGGCTTGACAGCCTCAGCTCTGCCCTGGTCATTTCACTCTTATATATATATATATATATATACACACACACACTCAATCTCACACACACACACAATCTCACACACACACACACACCCGTCTACACACTAAAGGAGTATGCATATAGGGATGCATAGACACACACACACCCTCTTTTTGTCCGTGGCCTCTAAACAACTGTTGTTTAGGCAGAAACGAACTGACATCCCACCTGATGTTCTCATGAAGGCGCCCCTGATACTGTCTGTGATGGGAGGGGGGGGGTGTGCGAGTGTGGCCCCACATTGAACCGGGACATTAGGTGTGTGGCAGCTTAAGTGAGAACGTGCGTCCGAATCCCCCAGAGGACACGGCACCACACCAAATCTTCTTTGGAACACAGGGGGGAGAAAAACCAACAACCAACAACCCGTGAACCAAGGCAGCGGGGCAGTAAACAAACAGACTGGGGAGAAAAATAGTTGTTTATTTTTGTGTTTCTTTTTTAACCTTGTGAGTTGGACGTGGGGATGGAAAAAGCTATAGTATGACTGTGTTTGTAACGCCTCATGTTCTTATTTGTTTTTTGGCTTGTTTTTGTGTGCATGTGTACGTGGCGTGGGTGGTTTCACTGTGACTGCGCGGGGTCGTGCTTGGTGGGAATTGTGCGTACTGTTTGTATGTTGGCGTTTTCCTTCCTGTCGAATGGCGTGGCAGCTCCCCTGCCTCCGCCTCCAGGACTGAAGCCTGTAAAGATATGCATGCATTTATTTTAATGTGAGTGCGGGGGAAAGAGTGACGAGTGTGTGTGATTATCCCAGTCTGAGGCTAACCCCTCCGAACCCCTTCCTGTGTTCGGTGTAAGCAAGTTGGTGCAGAGCAGGTGATCGAAAACGCATCACTCCATTAGCACCTGAACTATGCCCAACTAGTGGATCTTTTTGCTACAGTGTCCTTCAGTAATCCCTCACCATCAAACCCTGACAGTATGGGTGAGGACTTGAATTTTTTCCCCTTCCTATTATTGCAGATCAGAACTAGTTTTCCTCCGAGTGCACTGCCAGCCGCTGCAAAATTCCCCCAAAAAAGGAGAACATTGACTCTTTCAAAGAGACTCCTTGCCAATGATGGTGTGGTCAAATGTGTCCTAGCCGTCTCAGTTTACTCCTTTTTTAGATTATGCGTCTGTTTCTCCTTGTTGCAAGTGCCACTCAATCCATCAGCGCTCTCAGCCACAACTGCAGTGACGAGCCCGCTAATGGGCGTCGCACGGTAGCCTCAGCACCAGACCAGAGGCAAAGTGTTATATATGCTGGAATGCTGTTTAAGTATGCTGTGTGTGTGTGTGTGTGTGTGTGTGTGTGTGTGTGTGTGTGTGTGTGTGTGTGCGCGTGTTTATCTCTTGATAAAAAAAAAAAAGGAAAATAGACTCTTAGCATATTATATTCTTTTGTTCTCTTTCAGTTTTAGATTTTCTAATATACACCTGTATAACCTCATGCTGCTCATAAGCCGGCTGAGTCCACAATGCACTTCCCACGGGCCCTAACTCGATGCACAACCAACCTCGCTAACATTTTAAGATCTCAAACATGGTCCAGTCCACACTTAATATGGCAAAGAATGTTTGCTTCAACCGGGGTTTTTTTTTCTCTTGAAAGTAATATGAACAAAGGTCAGATGCACTTCTTTGGAAACTGCTGCTGTGTGTGTGTGTATGTGTGTGTGTACGTATGAATGTGCCCGTGCGTGTCCTGTTATTAAGACAATGGTGTGGATCTGTTAGACTTCTATTTCTCTATTTAGAGACACCCGCACAGGAAAATCTTAGCCTTTTGAGGTGCTGTGTTTTGTTCCATCCTTATGAGGACAACAGGAGGGAACAAATCACACACTTTTCTTAAAGCTTTCCAGGGTTCGAGTTAGTGCTATGATCGAACTAAACTTCAGATTATGCAATTGGACTTTTGCATGCTTATATTCTGCCCCCAGTATTCAGAGTAGAAAGCACTGCAGGATACTGCCATGTGGCACAAACAGAGTCAATTCTGCTCTAAAATATTGACCAGCGAACAAACAGAAGTCTCCAGCAACCATTCATGGAAGTCAAACGTTTCAGTGATTTAGGGACTGATGATCTAGTCTCCATTAATAACACTACAGGACCTTGTTCATGTGTTGGGTTTGTTTCCCCGTACAGCAGTCCAGCTCACATCTTTCATCCCAGAACTGAAGGGGAGAGTAGAGGTCTACAGCCTGTGTATGTACGTTTGAGTCTGTGTGCATTTAGAACAATGGTGATCACACGACCTTTCTTTCAGATTTGTATACGAGTGTTGTTCTATTCTACGGATATATTGAGAGAATGTATTTTTTTTTTTGGTGAATCATCTTTTGGGAAGTTGGCAGTTTGGGTTGATTTATCAGATTTGGTTTTAATTTTAATTTCTGTGCTACTTAAGCCCATCCAGGGGTGTAACAATAATTATGAGCGCTTCATAGTGGGCATACGGACTCTCTAGACCCTGAACACCAACTATTATCTCTATTGCTCATCTGACACTCTTTAGATTTCAGTTGTCACCCCGTGTAAACTCCTGGTTTATTTTGGAGGTTTAAAAACATCTGTCCTCTTGTGTCTCTCTTTTTTTTCAGTGACTGCTGATGGACAGGCAACCCCTTACAAAATGAACATTACTCGTTCTTTCAAACCAGCTGTCGGTATAAAGAAGTGTTTTAGATTTTTGAAGGAAAAGTGTCTGTTAATTTCTGGGATTTTTTTTTGTTGTTGTTGGTATTCCTGTGAAACTGTGGCAGTTCCATACGGGCATTACAGCCTGTCACAAAGAGCTGAAGGGCTCTGTTTAGCTCATGATCACAGACTGAAGGGCTTCGTCATCAATATCAGTTCATAGCCACGGCCCGTGGTCTTGTTTTACCCAGCTCTCTATCTCTCTGACAATGCATTTGTAATAAGTTCTGACTTGACATGCCAGTTCAGTGTTCACAGATGTCAGAGGCAGTTTCATCCCCCCCCCCCCCCCTGAATGTCCCACTGTGCTATCCAGGTATCTTATTCTAACAATCGCGCTCCCCACTTCTCTGTCCTCACCTGGGGTGACATCTGCCATCCCACATTTCTAGTGTTACAATTATAAATTCCCCAGAAACCAGTTTGCATTCGGCTTGGCTGTCATGCTGCACTACAAAGAGCTGTGGTCCCTACCAACCACCAACCACGGGGGCTTCCTGCAGTCTTTTTGGGGTGGCCAGCACCACCATCCACAAAGTGTGCAAAAGGGAGAGCAAAGGTTTTTCTGCATGTCAGATTTCTGTTTTCCCTGTCCCCTCTTGATTTTGATCTGGAAATGTCCGAAAGCTTTTATTTAATGTGGAAAAAGAACACAGAAATAAATTATTTGATTTTTTTTAATGTTGTAAACTGGGTTATCTTGTCTGCTGTCTGGAGTGGTTTTCATTTCAAACATAATGCACACTTCAACTGTAATATAACACTCACAATCGGACATCTTAAAGAATTATTTATTAGATCACATGTTTCTTATCTACATAAAGAGACAAAAGTGTCCTATTTTACATTACACTTACCCTAAAACAGTATTATTGCATATTAACAGGCAGTACAATACATTTCCGTATCCAATGGCGATGAAGTTACAGGAAATATGTTTTCTTTAAACAAAAGACACTACTTTTGTGGTGTTCAAATATTCCTTGTATCTTTTTATCTACTACAGTAGATTTTATGAATTGATTCTTCGTCAAACTTGAGGACTTGATTGGACTACATATTACATCTCAACAATGTGACGTTGGGCTGGGCGTGTTTGAACCAGATTAACACACAAAAGACAACTTGTGGAAATATGAATTTGTCTTTGATGTTTGTGCTTCTTCAGCCAACGTAAACCCTGCATTCATCAGGAAGACGTCTGCAACGGGCGTGTGTAGTCTTAGTGGGAATAGACTCCGTAGTCATGCACTTAAAGGGGCAAAAGAATGAATTCATATTTGTTATATTGTACATCAAAATCTGTTTTATGCTACATACTTTTGTAGGATTATGGTATTTTTCATGTGCGTCTCACAGTAACTTTTATGAACAAATGCCTTTGAATAAAACATTTACATTTCCACAGAATTCACATTTAAACGACGCATTAGTTGAAATGAATTGTATGGGAAGGTTTCTGAAGTGTGAGGAAATCTTGCTCTTCAAATTTCTTGAAGATAATCTCATCTTGCTCTGTGTATTTACATTGCTGTAACTCTTCTAAAGCTCCTTTTTATTACCTGACAGAACACCCACTGGTCCAACAGTTTACCAGCAGCACTCTCATCCAATGCCCTGCTAATGCTTCTTTTTTTTTTATAAAAGCATTCATATCAATTTTTATGTCAGAGTTTATCACGCCAGCCCTGCCAAGCCATTAGAGTCACCTGACGACATTCAGAAAAGTGCTCACATTGGTACTTTTAGAAAGTGGGGGGGGGTATACAAAGCCGACCTTTGTGCAGCCTTTGCAAATTGTGCCCTTCTCTCAGACGCACTCTGTGGATCAGATGAGTCATAGCCAAACAGCCCAGGGTGATGGGAGATGCGGTAGTCATAGCGATGGCGGTGTTTTCCGACCCTCCTTTTACAGGAGCATCAGTCGTTGGTCACTGACAAAAGGAGCCCGAAAGGGTCTCATCAGAACTCATCCTCAGAGCTGTCAGCTAGCAGCATGGCCTGGTCCTGACGGCTGGTCCCGGGCTCTCGAGGTTGCTGGGGGGGGGAGTATAAATTTACTGTAATACCTAATACAAGGTTGATCCTCAAGAACAAGTGCAAAAAGTCATATGTAATAAATACAACTGGGTTATTGACCTCTGGCTGCCTGACCTTCCTCCTCTGGTGTTTGAAGCTGTTCCTCCTCTTGCGGTGAATCATCCTGATGCTGTAGAGGGCCCCAACGATCAGCAGGGCCCCAGTGATGCCGATGCCCACAGGGGCCAACATCCCAGACACATAACCCGCCTGCCAAGGGGGGAAACACAGAGGTCTGAACGGAGCAGGGTCGTAGAAACAAATTTAATCCAAGTAATCTTTCTTCTACTCCAAATGATCACAAATACCACGGTAACACTTTTCAATAAGGTACACAAAAAGGGTAGTTAATGATTAGTTACTGTTTCTGAAAGGGTAACTACCCTTGATTTGATTTGATTTGATTTATTTTATTTTCACAACAAAAACAATAAAACTGTGTAAAAAAGATGTGATGGACAATTGCTGAAAAATCCTCAAGGGGCTTATTAAGTGGCAATCTCCATAGAAACAATTATATTTAACAATTAAAAAAAACATTTATATATTATTTTGCATTTAGAACACAAACTCATATGGAAAATTCAGACAACTTGGGAGCAACAAGGGTAACTACCCTTCTGAAAAAGGGTAACTAATCATTAACTACCCTTTTTGTGTACCTTATTGTAAAGTGTTACCGAGATTATTGCCAGGACAGTTTAGACATGAAAGGGGAGAGAGGGATGACATGCAGCAAAGGGCCACAGGTGGGAACCAAACCCGTGTCTGCTGCGTCGAGGACTAGGCCTCTGTATATGGGCGCGCGCTCTACCAGGTGAGCTAACCAGGCGCAGTGATTATTTCCAGTGTTATCTATAATACTACTTAAGGGAGTGAAGTAAGTATGTTTTTGATGGCCAACCAAGACTTGTAAAGGGCAGCAGGGGGCAGTCTTACCTTTTCTCTGATCAGCTCAACCCAGCTCCGCACTGCAAAAAAGAGATACTGATTTAACTATTTCTCTCTCATACTGGTAGTGGTTTAAATGTTTCTGGTTTCTTTCATTATGACAGCAAGTGATGGTATGAGCATTAAATTCCAAGGCTATAAAAAGATGATTGAGTCCTCATACTCAGCCCCTGGTTGCGTTGAACCCAAACAGGAGGTGGAGGGATGGGGCTGTAAGGAGGCTGCGTTGAGAATGTTTTAGGTGTTTCTGTCAGGTCCTCCTCGCTCTCATCCTCCACCGACTCCTCAGAGTTCTCATCTGGCTCCTCTGTGGGGAACCAAATCAAACTGATACTCCAGCCAAGTATCCCTATTTATGAATACATTTTGTTTTAAATTAAGATGAAATCATTTCGTCTTACCCTCAGACTCCATCTCCTCCAACCCTGATCTGGATCTGTGTGCCGTGTGATGGGTTGCCACGGTTACCGTTGTCATAGAATGCTGGAAGGAGGAGAAGGAGGGGCCAACGGTGGGCAAGTTCTCTTCAAGGTTTGGCGTCCTAGCAGCACCTGCACGTAGCAAATCGCAAGGAGACAGCAAGAGCAGAGGAGGTTTTTACACACTGCAGCTGCAACTCACAGCTCATTTCAACATCTAAGAATGTGTCTCCAACGACAAGATGCACTGTGACAAATTTAACGTATAATTTACAGTAACTTACTGGCAACAGTAAAGGTACCCTACTTCTATTTACAGTATTTCATGTATTCACTGTAAAATACAAAACTATTAAACACAACAAAAGATAAAAAAGTAAAAATACAGTAGTTTACTATTATAGTACTATAGTGGCTATATTGTGATTGTTTTTTTTTTTACTGTAATACTTAGACTACTGGGATTTTGTCATGGCGAAAAGGTTGTAATGTAAACTTTACATCATATACAGTAGTGTTACTGTGAAACCTAAAGGAAATAACTGTGGATTTCACAGACATTATTTACAGTGTGGCTAATCAGACTTTGGGTGAACTTGTGTTGCATGTATTTGTTGTGTTTTAGTAGTTTAAGAAAATCTCAGATGGATTCATTCTCAAGCAACCTTCAAGTCTCTACAAGTTAACATTAATTCTGAAGTGACATTAAATCCAACCAGAGGCTGCCTGGAGGGAAACATCTTTTATCAAATTATGACTATGGTACTTTTTTCTGGTACACTATAATTCTATAATTTTAAATGTGTCTTCTCATACAGATTTAGCATACAGTAAACTAATTATCTTCCTGAAATTGGTAACTCCATCACACTCATAAATTATGACCCCTATGTTTTGAAAGATGGCTGGCAGTAATGAGAAATACATATGACTTGTAGAAAAAAAGGCTTAATCATGCCAAAAACAGCATTATGGTATATGAAGTCATTGTTCCACAGAGCATTATGTTGACATTGCGAGACATTGTCCTGCCACTTCACCTCTCTCAGAGTGGTCCTCCGGCTCAGTCGTTGCTTGCTGCTGTGAAACCGATGGACGTAAGGAGCTGATTGGCTCCAGGAGCTCCCCGCCAGACGTCTGCCAAGGGAGCGTCCAGTCTGGCATCAGCAGGGGTAGGGCATGCGAGGGACCGTCGCTGTCTGTCTCCACGGTGACCAGTTGGTCCAAATACACCTCTGACTGAGGCATTTCTCTGGTCGCCATGGCAGCAGGAGGCTGAGCGCTGCCGGGCACCAGCGTGACCGCTGCCACCGCTGCCCCCTCCGGAGTGACATCTTCGAAAGGCTCAAAGATGAGAGGGAGAGCCTCTGACGACATGGTGCCCTCTGTGGCTTCATCCTGAGACGGCGGGACCACAGTGTCCACTGGAACTGTGTCAACACAAGCACAGAGACAGAATGAGGGTCAGGGTATGTAGCATGCAATTTGCAAAGGGCAGAATTGCTTGGACCTTGTGGTAAAAGTTATTAAAATACTGCAGTCTGAAAATGATGTTTTTTTCTGATGGTGCTCAGTTCAGTGAGTAAACTAGGGCAAATGAATCTCTGCTGAAACTGTATTCAGGATATAAAGCATCGAAGTATTTCTGGCAGAATGCAGCTTTTTGAAGGAGGTACCTCTTTGGACATGCAGTCTTGCAGAAGCCGAGTTCACAGTGCAGCTAAGACACATGAAAGAAGGAATGTTTGAAAAATGGTTCTTTCTTAGATAAGAGGCGATCACAGAGGGGCTGTCACAGGAGAAGCTGCCACTGCATATCGCTCTGGCATTTCCTTTAGTCCAAAGCATTTCTGAAATAGGCTGAAAAATGCTTATAAAGACTGCAATCCTTTTACATAATACTGTTTGGGGAATTGAGTTTTTTTTCCTTTCTGTTGGGAGGAAGCTTCATCAAACAGACAATCCCCAAATTGACAGCAGGAACACATATTGGCTCAGACAGACTCCTTTAATCTATTTCCCTCTCCTGCTTCACTGAATAATAACCTGTAAAATAGTCTGGATGGGGAGTGGGAAGGGTGGGAAAGAAAGAGAGGAGGTTTAAGGGGGGTATGTAGATAGAGAGAAAGGCGAGTTGAATCCTCTAACGACATGTATAACACACCCTGCCACCAGACCTTTCCTAGAAATTGTGTGTGTTCTCTCTTTTTTTGTCCAGGCTCGAGTCAGGAATAGAAAGTAATTAGACTGCCACGGGTCCCAGCTGGGGTTCAAAGTGGAGTGTGGAAAAGCGGGCGCCTTTCTTTGCCAATCATCAAAGGCAATCTCTGCCGCGAGACGTTGCGTTTTCATTTCCGCCTCACTTTTTAATGAAGCCTCTTGAAACCCTGCAAACTCTAGCAAGCCAGAAAATAAAGCTTGTTGTGGAAGGAAGTCTTATAGGGTGACAATGACTGCAGAGCATTACCTCTCACCAGGGATTTGGTGTGTCTTAAGTTTGAATAAGGCAATACGGAAAGACTATTTTCCATCAACATTAATTTCAATCTTTCTGACTTACCACCACTGGGCCTCGCCGCCTCAGTCCACAAGCTTTCCGGTCCATCCTCTCTGGGCATCAGGTTTAGTCCGATTTCAGGTAACAAAGGGTCTGTGAGGGAGGACATTGTAGCTCCATCATTGCCCCAAATTGGCAAATGTGTAGAGGTCAGAGGGGAGGCAAAAACCGAGGGATGGGTGGGACTGTGGGAGGTCAGTTTTTGGATCCATTCTCCAGTATTTGGTTCTGCAGAGGATGGCAAGCTTGTTTCTAGATCTTTATCCTGGAGAGAATCACCATAACCGGGCAGTTTTGCTTGCTCATCTTGGTCTTTGCCCTCCCTGGCGGTGATGCTCAGCTGTGGTGGCACTCTTGAGGAGGCTAAATATCCATCTGGAGTAAACCCTGTGGTACTCCCGGCTGTGTCCAACTGCTTTCTCCCACGTGTGGGACTTAACGCAGGCTTGATGACAGGTATGTCCTCCTTATCTTCTGGATCAACAGACAGCACTAAAGCTGACTCTGACTGAGCGTCTCCCATCTCTGACGAGCTCCCGACCTTCTTTACCACGCTCCTTTGGCTCCATGCTTCTCCGCCAGCATCACTCGACCCAAATCTTCCATCAAGGCTGTCCCCATTTTCAGTCTGCGTCACTGGATCTATCCCCTCAGGACGTCCAAGTGGGCCAGCCCCTCCTTCTGCACCTGCATTCAATATCAGGTCGTTCACATGTTCTGAATCTGAGGGTTCAGACTTTACATCTGTAGTGTGCGTTGACCCAACAGTTGTCACTGAGCTGGCACACTGCCCATCACAGTGACTGTCCTGTGTGGGGTTGAAGTTTGGAAGGTGGACAGGGGTTCCATAGACACAGAGACATGTCCCAGCCAGGAGGAGGCGATGGAGCGTCCCAGACATCTCTGTCTCGTCTCAGTGCCTGCTGAGAGTGGACACAAATGATAAATGCTAATAGGCTTATCTGATGTGTGGACAGTCCCTCAACGCTTTGCCACCAAGCAGCAGAGGTGTGTGGGGAGGAAGATAGGTTGACAGGGCACATTGAAAAAAGTGTGAACCTGCAGATGAAAGGGTCGGAATGCAAAGGGTATTTCATTTCATTTTCATTTTTTAGAAAATCATATAGCCTGTGATAACCACAGATAACAGGATTAACTGGGTATGTCTGCCTGCATTTGCTTTGATGCTGCTAGTAGCACCGTTTAGGATGAAATTCCTTTTCATCTCTTCAGTTGATTTTGTATTTGAAAGCAATGCTGGGCACACACACACACACACACACACGCACAGACATAGGGAGAGTGACAGAGGGAGAGAGAGAGAGAGAGCGAGAGAGAGAGAGGGAGGGAATCTGACACAGCAATCCTTAGCACCCCTCCGCACTTCAACTATAAATAGCACCAGTTTTCATCCATCCTCTGGATACTCTACAGATTTGCTGTATGCAAAATGAAACAGAGCTGATTCTCTTTGAAAACAGGGCAATTGCCAAACGTACATTATAAAATGCTTCATCGGAATTAAAACAAAGCCAACAACTACGCACAGCGCAGGTGTTGCTTTACATGACTTGACAGCAACAACCACCTACTAATAAATCACTGCTGACACGTCTGGTGTTTACAGGGTGAACCCCTTTAATATGACCTGAGTCAGACAACCGTGTGAGAGAAATCATCACCCAGCCCTGAAGATGTCCAACAATGTCACAATACAACCCTCTTCTCGGTCAGCGCGCACCATCCCCCCCCGTGAATGGTCGTGCAATCCACACCAGACAACATAAAAGCCCGAGCATTTGGACTGTAAACTAATGCGGTGTTGAATACTGGAGCTAATCATAGCCTCACAGAGACTACAATGCATTCCCTTAAAAATCGCATCACCCATCATATTCCGGCAATAAGAGCGAAATGAAATAAATAAATAAATAAATACCTTCCAGAGTTCATGACAGATCGCTGTGCCTGGGATACAGAGTTGGCTTTGCAGTGTGCAAATTCGGACCCAAATTCAGGAGTGTGGAAAGCAGGCTGAAGGAGAGGCTTGTTGTTGTGCAGCTCGGCGTCACTGACTGGAAGTCTCAATCTTCTCTACGTATGTGCGCCTGCTGCTTCAGAAGTGCTGCCACCAAATCTGCAGGATTTATGCAAACAGACGGCGTTGGCATCTGCTTTATGATATCCGCGCTATTGCCATCAAGTGCATCTATTTCTTGTTGTATAATCTCCATTAAATGGGTTTATTGTCTTTCCCATAAGGGTTATATGAGGCTCCTGGTGGTGCTGAATGGACAGCTCTGTATATAAGGTCGCTACTTAAAGAGAGCAGAAGAAAACTTCCTTACGCTCCAACCTTTACAGAAATATTAGGCTATAATAACAGTTGTGTTTTAAATGAACAGATTGCTGGGTTTAAAATAAGCTTAATGCATAATGCAAACATATTCTTAATGCATAAATTAAATTAAAAGCAGTGAGTTGTTGGTGAATCAATACTAGCCTACAGTGGCTTGAATAAGTTTACACACCCGTGCTAAAGTTGATTAAAAAGGGGAATAAAAAAAACATCTTTTGGAAATTGATCTTAATGCCTCAATTAAAAAAAAAAAAAATAGGAAAATCCAACCTTTTAAGCACACCAATTTTCTTTGTGAATAAATAATGTATTGTAAATAAATTAATGTACTTCCTTAAAATACAGGGGGCATAAGTATACACCCCCCTATGTTAAAATACAGGGGGCATAAGTATACACCCCCCTATGTTAAAATACAGGGGGCATAAGTATACACCCCTATGTTAATATACAAGGGCATAAGTATACACCCCCCTATGTTAAAATACAGGGGGCATAAGTATACACCCCCTATGTTAAAATACAGGGGGCATAAGTATACACCCCCTATGTTAAAATACAGGGGGATAAGTATACACCCCCTATGTTAAAATACAGGGGGCATAAGTATACAACCCCCTATGTTAAAATACAGGGGGCATAAGTATACACCCCTATGTTAAAATACAGGGGCATAAGTATACACCCCCCTATGTTAAAATACAGGGGTATAAGTATACACCCCCTATGTTAAAATACAGGGGCATAAGTATACACCCCTATGTTAAAATACAGGGGGATAAGTATACACCCTCCTATGTTAAAATACAGGGGGCATAAGTATACACCTCCCTATGTTAAAATACAGGGGGCATAAGTATACACCCCCTATGTTAAAATACTGGGGGTATAAGTATACACCCCCCTATGTTAAAATACAAGGGGCATAAGTATACACCCCCTATGTTAAAATACTGGGGGTATAAGTATACACCCCCCTATGTTAAAATACAAGGGCATAAGTATACACCCCCCTATGTTAAAATACAGGGGCATAAGTATACACCCCCCTATGTTAAAATACAGGCGCATAAGTATACACCCTCCTATGTTAAAATACAGGGGGCATAAGTATACACCCCTATGTTAAAATACAGGGGGCATAAGTATACACCCCTATGTTAAAATACTGGGGTATAAGTATACACCCCTATGTTAAAATACTGGGGGCATAAGTATACACCCCTATGTTAAAATACTGGGGGTATAAGTATACACCCCCCTATGTTAAAATACAAGGGCATAAGTATACACCCCCTATGTTAAAATACAGGGGCATAAGTATACACCCCCCTATGTTAAAATACAGGCGCATAAGTATACACCCTCCTATGTTAAAATACAGGGGGCATAAGTATACACCCCCCTATGTTAAAATACAGGGGGCATAAGTATACACCCCCTATGTTAAAATACAGGGGGGATAAGTATACACCCTCCTATGTTAAAATACAGGGGGCATAAGTATACACCCCCCTATGTTAAAATACAGGTGGTATAAGTATACACCCCCTATGTTAAAATACAGGGGGCATAAGTATACACCCCCTATGTTAAAAAATACAGGGGGCATAAGTATACACCCCCCTATGTTAAAATACAGGTGGCATAAGTATACACCCCCTATGTTAAAAATACAGGTGGCATAAGTATACACCCCCCTATGTTAAAATACAGGTGGTATAAGTATACACCCCCCCTATGTTAAAATACAGGGGGCATAAGTATACACCCCCCTATGTTAAAATACAGGTGGCATAAGTATACACCCCCTATGTTAAAATACAGGTGGCATAAGTATACACCCCCCTATGTTATTTCCCATAGAGGCAGGCCCATTTTTATTTTTAAAGGCCAGTTATTTCATGGATACTATGCATCCTGATAAAGTTCCGTTGGCCTTTAGAATTAAAATAGCCCCCTTCCCCCACGCCACATCATCAAATGGCCTTCACCATACCTAGAGACTGCATGGTGTTATTTCAGTTATCCTAATAGCTGGTTTGATTTGCATTGAGAGATGATCTTATGAAAGTTCCATGTGTAAACTTATGCAAGCCACTGTATAAACAGTATATACATATACTGTATAAATAAATATATATATATATATGGCTATGTACAATAATCCCGATACCTTTACGCGAGTAAAGGTATCGTGACTTAAAGGATGGCTTGCAGCTGCACATGCAAACCTTGATTTCAATGTCATATCTCATATTTTCCGATTTGAAAAATACACAGTTAATTATAATTAAAGTGAACTTTAACAGAATGAGTCTACATGGGATATGGTTAAGATATTGTGGTTTGTTTGGTGTAAAAGAGCTCTGTTAGAAAACAAGAAGTGAACACAAAAGGTATTATGCACATGTTCTTACATTATTATTATTATGAACACCCTTTTACCACATTCTATTAGATTGTGAGCAAATATGCTCTTGTGCTAAATAAATCATTTTTGTGAACTGCAGATTTATTTCTGTGTGACCACCCGGGCCCTTTCAATTAGCACAGTTAATCCAAAATAGCACAGCATATGCAAGCAGGTGCATGGAGAGCATGAGGTACTAGGTAGAAAATGAGTGAAACACCAAATACAGTTAATGATATGGGAATGTGTAATGGTTATTGTATTAAAAATGGTATGATGATTTGCTTGTATTTCCACCAGAGAATCCTGTAGGGATAGCGACACAATATTAGAAAATATGGATCATCATCATCATCATCATCCATGGGTTACATCAATAGTTAGAGGGACAATCAATAGAACTTTTTAAGAAACTTTTTTAACCATTTATAATACTTTATTATTGCCAGCTTTGACAACAGTTCCCTGCCCCCCCTAAAATACTGTTTTTTTTCTTCCAATGCCTTAAAGAAGCCTATGCAATAGCTACACAACACAACATAACAAAGACATCACAATACGTACATATCATATGAACTTGTCTGTAATTTAATTTGTTTGTATTTTTAAAGTTTATTAATGTTTTACTTTTTGTATTTAAAAAGTTTGCATTTGATTGCTTCATCTGAAACGTATTTGGTAAAAACTACATTTTCATCATTTTGAGCATATTTTGATCAGGCAATCGGCGTGACGTCATCGCGTTTCTGACGCCCCAACCCAACCCAACCGGAAGACAACAGTTTTTGTCCATCCTTTTTGCTCAATGCGATGCAAATTTGCTGCTGTCAAAGCTAAGCGCTGACATTCTTCATTCAAATAATAAAATGCCCTTATTTGATGGGTTGGGAAGTGGGGGAGAGAAGACTGCGATCGTTATAGACTTAGGAGCAGCGTACACAAAGTGAGTAACGTCACCAGCCGTTGGCACGTCTGGTTAACGTAGCTAGCCCTTCGGTTAGCATTAGAAGCTAATGTATATTTGTTTACTGAACTAGCTAACTTTACGTTAACCTCCCGTGTCTTGGCACTTTAGTCAGGTCTAAAAAAAACACATGTACATATACATAATTGTATACCGGTAGTAAATTCTGTAGCGTTAGCTAGATAGCGGACAGTCAATGCTAGTTAGCTAGCTAGCAAACTAACTGACGTTAGACATGTCAGTATTTAGAGTTAGCTTGTGTGTTAGCTAATGCCAAATTAAAGCTAAGATAAAATCCAATAAGTAAAGAGAGACGACTGTAATGGACGCCAATAGCCTCTTATAGTCCGCTGCATTGCCAATTATAGTTTTTCAATACGCTACATTTTCGAATTTGGGTCAACTTCTGACAATGAGTCCATTTAATGCTGTAGCTAAACTTTGTCAAAAGACTTTAGCTAACTAGACATGCAGGTATTAGGAAGCTTTTAGATGTAGCTAATTGACCAACATCATCAGTCCAGACAAGCGTCTAACTAATTACTAACCCCATGGTGACTGTTATTTGAGTGACCTAGCTCTATCTGATAGCTGTCTGATACTAAAAGTTACTTCACCCACCCTTATATTTTACACATCTCCCAGCATTTAGGGTATTTACAATAAGCTTATTACTGGAGATTTACCAAAAATGCTACAATACAATTTCGTTGACAGTGTATATGGCTTCAGTACTTTATAATCCATGTTGCTGTCATTTTAATTTTAGGCAAATTGATTATGTTATAAAGATGAGAAACTGCCCTGAGGCAAGTCACATGCAGATCATGAGGACTGTTCTCTTTTTATAAAGATTTCTTTGTCTACAGTTACTGTCTAAACACATTTGACACAGAGCTGCGCTGTTATTATATTTATTATTATTGTATAGCCCTTTGAGCCAAGTCTTTGTATGCAGTTTTGCTTGTGTTCTACAATGTGTACAAGCCTGAAAAAGGTTAGTGATTGCATTATTCTTGCTAGTTATATTATTAAACTATAAGTATAAGTCTTCATCTTTTCTGCACGGCCTCTTGCAGCTCAGCTGGTAGTTTTCGTTTCTTACAGATGTGGCTTTGCAGGGGAAACGGGGCCCAGGTTCATAATTCCGAGCGAGATCCGGAAACCGGGACAGCAGCAGGTCAGACACCGCTGTATTTTGCTGAGTGTAATCATTTGGAATGATGTTCGGAAATTGCAAAATGGATGTTATTGTGGTGTCTCACTTTCAGGCCATCAAAGTGGTTCAGTACAACATCAATACAGAAGAGCTTTATGTCGTCCTCAAAGAGTTTATCCATTTACTGTACTTCAGGTGAGACTCTGCTGCATTAGTTATTCATTCTAAGTGTTAACCATCCCTTATGAATAACATGTGCCGTGGTCCTGCCTCATCATATCAAAGTTTGTCTTCCCATTTGTCTCAATCAGGCACCTGCTAGTGAACCCCCGCGACAGAAGGGTGGTCATCATCGAGTCCATCCTCTGCCCGTCTCACTTCAGGGAGACACTCACCAAGGTTTTCTTTAAACAGTTTGAGGTATGGAAACCAACCAGAGAGGTGTTTTATAGCTGCAGAAATGTTAGGCAAAAAGTGTTGATGTGGAACATGCGTGTCACCGATGTACTTATGGAAATATACTTCATTTATGCTCCAAAATGGGATTCCCAAATCAATTTGAAAAGTATAGGGACTGCAGTGTGACTGCAGTAAAGAAAGTTGAAAATCAACACTTTTGTTGTTTAAACTTTTTTTTTTGTTTAAATGTTTTTGTCCCCTTTTCAACACTTTTGATGTATTTTTCAATGTTTGTCACGTTTTTTGAAGTTTTCAACACAACACAGATCTTTTTGGAATTTATGGTCAATAAACCTCATTTATAAGATATTATACCTAATGTTTGAGTTAGAAACGCAGAAATTAGGAATTATTGAGACTAAAATTAAAGGAATGGATGTTGATATCACAGACTGGAATATGTTTTCATAAAATAACTTTTACTCAATAATATTTGGAAACCACTTTAATTTTTTTTCAAATGCTATAAAATTGAATAAGATGCTCCAAAATGAATGAAAGTAGAGATTTGCACTTGCCATAGAGCATTGTGTGGAATCAATCATGTTATTTTGGGGAATTAAAAAGAACATTGATATATGTGACAAAGGGTTAATTTGACCCGAGGACAGCATGAGGGTTAACTTTACTGACAACCTTGATGGTAAGTGTAAGCTACTGTGTGTGTGTGTGTGTTTTTTTTTAAAGTGTTATTCTTTGATGGTGTTTTCCAGGTGCCCTCTGTGTTGTTTGCTCCAAGCCACCTCATGGCCATCATGACATTGGGAATCAACTCGGCTCTGGTGATGGACTGTGGCCACACAGAGACGCTGGTGCTACCTGTATCCTTTTTCCTGTCATCTTGGAGTCTTTGACCATTAAAGGTACACTCACAACTGGGTAACAGTAATCAGGATAGAAGATTAGTATGAGTTTAGTCTCCGTTTGTCCATTCGAGAGAGTGGTCCAGGACACATTTAGCTTAGTCCAGTGCAAAAACTGGAAGCAGAGGGCGACTGTCTCACTTTTGATGGATTACTGATGTGTTCTTTCATTGTTCTATGATATTTCTGACTATGTACATGCAAAACAAAGGTTCATTGTATTGTGTATAAACTGTATGTGATAATGCCTTAACTGTAAAATCAGGTTTATGAGTGCACTCCTATTCTTCCAGCTTGGGAGGCTTTGCCTTTGGGAGGGAAAGCCATTCATAAGTAAGTAGCTCTAACAGATTCCAGAGGAGTGTGCGACTTTGCAAGTTGTTGTATTTTGTGCACACTTGTCTGTGAAAAGAACACTTCTATTTTTACACAACTGATCCATGTTGATTGCAAATCTTGTGACTGTAAAATGAAACCTTTTATATTTTCAGATGTGCGTTTTCCCTACCGTTAACATAGCATGTATCTGTATTTCTTATAGAGAATTAGATGGACTTCTTGTGGAACAGTGCACTGTGGACACCGACACCACCACTGGGCAGAGTGTACCAGCTGCCATTGGTAATTACAGGAAAATACATTTTGTCTTCTTGAATGGATAAACTGACATGGACTGCTGATTTGTTTTACAATGCAGAAAAAAACATAATGGCTTTTACCTATTATGCATCATTTACTATTCATAAGCAGAACTGGTTTCTGTGTGAAGCCCATTCTCAATTTTTGAATTATACATATGCATACAGTCTATTTTAGAGTTTTCTCTACACACTTTTTCTTGATGGAGGAAACTGAAGCATCGTGTTGAGCTGTGAGAACCAGAGCTGCAGCAGAGTTAGAGGAGCTACACTTATATATACAGTACATCAATAATTAAGCCAGCCAGCCGCTTGACTGTTAAATGAACTGCACTTCTGCAGTAAGCACAGAGGGGCTGAGCTCTCTGTAATCAACCCTTTACACTGCATGATTCACAGAGAGAAATGAATGCCCACAAATCTAACGTCCATACAGGATTTGTTAATTAACAGTAGTGACGAAATACCAGAAAACAACTGGATCCTATGTTGGTTTTACATCCAATTTGACACGCTGATTCAGCCTCATCATAAATCTAATTTGGAAGTGAAATGGCTGATTTGTGAATATGCCAATCAATAAAAAAAATTAAGTTTCACTGTGTTTATGTGTGTTTTTCATCTTTTTTTTTCAGGGACCATCCCAGAGGAGACTGTGGAGGATATCAAGGGTAGGTTTGATGGAGTTTAAAGAGTTTATTAAATTCCCTTCAAAAGGCAGCATTCCCCAAAGAAAAGGACACAAAAGATCCAAACTTCTACTGAGACTGTGTGTGCTTCCTTCATTACCATCCGTCCACTGGAATATTGTCCTAGCTGAAAACTGATGTGTGTTTCATAATGCTGGAGATATGTCATTTACTTGGTTTGTGTTGCAAAATAGCCCATGTCAATTAAGTAATTAAAGCTGTCATCGGTTAACGTTGCAGACAGTCGTTAAAGTGCCCATATAATGAACAAAATCACTTTTTCTGGGATTTAGGGTGTTGTTTTGTGTCTCTGGGGCTTCCACTAGCATACAAACTTGGAAAAAAAACTATCCATGTAGACAATACAAAAGAGTGAGATCCAGTTTCTGAATGTCCTCTGTCTTCAGTCTCCAGGTGAGCTGTTCAACATCTACACGGCTTTCTACGTCACTAGCCGAGACGAGGTGGCTAACCGTAGCATGCTAGCTCGTTCTCAATGGCAAAACACTGCTCCAACAGCCACTAGTTGACCATAATCTCCAAAAGAACTACTTCCTGT
Source organism: Etheostoma perlongum (assembly GCA_026937815.1). Lineage (NCBI taxonomy): Eukaryota > Metazoa > Chordata > Actinopteri > Perciformes > Percidae > Etheostoma > Etheostoma perlongum. Next base: position 19,403,477 of record CM049388.1, read on the forward strand.
CCCTGTTGTGCAGGTATTCCACAAGTGGCCCTGGTCTAGAAGAAGTCTCCCAGCTAATCCTGCCTTGGACTGAACAAAGTTGTAAAAACAGTAGCTAACTGATGTTATCATTACTTAGCTAGTGTGCATCAGGGGGGGGCTCTCCTCTCTAAAACGGAGCTCCCATGGCGCCATTTTAATGCTACTAAGCCATCACCTGCAGTTAGCATCCCGTTGACTTCCATTCATTTTGGCGCCACTTTGACAGTGAATAACGTTACATCTGAAGTGTTTAAAGACTCTATTTGTCCATTGTTTATTTCTAAAGAAACACAACAATGTATAAAAGGCTTCAATACCTTGGATCTCACGTTATGGATCCAAAGCAGACCTTTTTATAAAAATAGGCTAACAATTGTATCATAACCACGCGACTTACCGTTGCATAGTCAACAAATCACCGTATTGTCAGGAGAAGCTCGCTGACAGTTTGGACTTCATCAGCTGTTTATGTTTAATTACTAATGTTAACTAGCATGTTAGTTAGCAATAATTAGCCTGTGTCTATGTTATCTCCTAACATATACAGTACCTACGCTCTCCGTTGCTGCTGATTGGGTATGATTGAGATTTATCTTGGCACAGTTACCAGAAGATTTACAACTTTCAGACAGGTTGTCAAGCTCATTCCCAACAAAGATAAGATAGAAGTGAGATGTCTCACTCTGGAGCTAAAACAGAGACCCAAACACACAGGGTGATAACAGGAGCTGCAGCAATGTGCAGTACAACAAAAATATGGAGTTTTTTTGAAAATGAAACCATGTAAAGCTATTCTGGTACAAAGTCAAAATACAGTTTGAAAATGAGCAGAATATGGGCGCTTTAAGGACATTGGTGTAAATGTTCATGCTTAGTTATAAATGTGTCTTTTAGTTTGGACGTCTGCTCATTAGTCTTGTCTCCTGCAGTCAGAACATGCTTTGTCAGTGACCTGCACAGAGGCCTCCAGATCCAGGAAGCCAAATTTAACCTGGATGGTGCAGCCGAAGTAAGTGCCATGTTGTTTGTCTACTGGTTTTTATATGTAACCACATGTTTGCATTGAATATTGCATTACTGTGGGTTTATTTCCAATCCTCCTTTCTTGTGAATGTGTTCTCAGCGTCCAGCCCCGCCTCCAGATGTTGATTACCCTCTGGATGGTGAGAAAATCTTGCACGTCAAAGGATCAATCAGGTAGCTCATCAAAAGGTTTTCGCCTTCAAGTTTTTTTGTAAACTCCACTGTCTTTCAACTGGAAGTATTTAATTGCAGTCCTGTTTCCCTTTGTCACAGTAGAAGGTCCTTCTGTAAAATGAGCTTAGACTCTGGGTTTGTCTCATTGCTGTACCGTCTATCTGTGGGACAATACATTTTCCTTTTTAACCCTTGTGTTGTCTTCCCGTCAAAATTTAAAATCAACACTTTAGTTGACGCTTTTTAATCAATGTTTTTAACTTTTTCTCATGTCTTTGTTCCTTTTTCAACACTCTTGTCAATGTAATCTCACTTTTTTTAACGTTTAACACTACGTAACACTAACTTATTAACCTTAGTTTTACAGTTATTTTTGGAATTTATCATCAATAAACCTAATTTTTTAGGAAAGTATACCTAATGTTTGAGTTAAAAGAGAAGAAATTAGGAATTATTGAGACTAAAATTAAAGGAATGTGTGTTGAAGGATAATCACAGACTGGAATATGTCAAAAACACTGCTATAAAATTGAATAAGACGCCCCAAAATTAATGAAAGTAGAGATTTGTACTTGCCAAAGAGCGTTGTGTGGAATCAATCATGTTATTTTCGGTAATTTAAAAGAACATTAATATAGGAAAACAGGTCTTTGAATATTTGTCTCATTAGATTTTCTCTCCTTTTTTTCTCCAGGGACTCTGTGATGGAGATCCTGTTTGAACAGGACAATGAAGAGAAGAGTGTCGCCACCCTGATACTTGATGCTCTGGTCAAGGTAGAGAAAAGTCATTTATTCTGTCTGTTTTGGCAAGTTTGAGGGCAACATGTTGTGTTTATGAGCAATCACTACTTGATGTGGTGTAAAAGTAACAAAACTGGAAGATTAAAAAAAGAAGTAAAAATGTAAATTCTCTCTTTGTCAAGACAGAAACAAAACTTGACAGGAAACCAAAAGTATGGTAGTGAAACGTCATTTGAAGCTTAATGTCATTTGAGGCTTTTGCCTCATTAATCTTCTCTTGTGGTGGATATCCGTTGGAAACCATTTGGGCCTAATTACCCTTCTGTTAGTCTCACTCTTTCCTCCAGCGTGCTTTGGAGGAGGGTCTGGCTACTCCACATAGCATTCAGGGATTGGGAGGAAATCATGCTCTGGTTTATTGGCATGTCTTTAAACCAATCACAATTGTCTTGGGCGGTGCTAAGCACTGGAGAAAGCTGTGGAATAGGCAAAATAGGCTCGGAAGGAACTTGTTGTGAAACGTGTGCGTTTAATAGTTTTAGTCATGCAACAGAAAACTGAGATTGGACAAATAGTCTAGGTAGCTGTCTGGATTTACCCTGCAGAGATCTGAGGACCAGGTAACCATAATCCTCAGATTGGACAGATAGTCTAGCTAGCTGTCTGGATTTACCTTGCAGAGATCTGAGGACCAGATAACCATAGTCCTCAGATTGGACAGATAGTCTAGTTAGCTGTCTGGATTTACCTTGCAGAGATCTGAGGACCAGGTAACCATAATCCTCAGAAATCCACCCGAGTTTAAAATTCCAACACAAAGGAAGCCCAAGGCAACGGATATCCGGCATAAATAAGTGAAATCTGGCGGATTTTCTGGCGGCGACGGAGCAATCCCAGAAGTGGAACGTCGAGGATATTAGCCTACCCTTCTGTAAACATTCAGCATCTTTGGCAGATGGAATGCAGCAACCCAGTTTTGTTCACCGTGGAGTTGAGTGTACAGTTTGACTCAGCACGGTTGCTATGTCAACACTCAGCTGACGCCATTGCCTGGAACTCTGTTGTCCATGTGGGGATCCAGTCAGCACCGGACAGCCTCATTAATCTCAGTGGGTACAGCAGCAGCAGACACTACACAGCCTCAGGCTTTAACTGCTACAGCAATACATTTAAACCCCAAGCTGTGCACTACTCTACTCATTATATATGGATATATCACCAGAGAAGGCACTGCAGTAATGCCCGCTTCAGCTACTTTCATCCATCACAATTTGTTTTAGTCCGCAGCTGTCCCGAAAACCAGAAAGTGCAGTCCTGTAGTGGAGGAGCTGCTGCTTCCTGCTGCCTCATGTTTTCCTCCTACTGCACTGGCTGTGGACATACAGTAGATGACCTATTAAAAGCATGTTTTCTTTGTAATGTATCTCTAATCTGTCAGAGGAGCCTGTTCAGTGGATGGCTGCTCCTTCCCAAGTGTAGGACCAGCAGACTCAAGGACTCCTTTGTCCCTCACGCCATCAGACTATACAACTCCTCACTCGGGGGAGGAAGAAATAGGGCAAAGAGGACAGTGCATACACACCTGGACTCACATAAATACCTGACCACTTGAACACGTGACTCAAAACTGACACTTTGATAATTTATGGCAAATTTATGGTTTTATTTATTTATGTCTATTATTACTGTTCTTATTGTTATCTTTATATTGTCTACTATACTGTCTTCTTGCTAAAACGGATGCTGGAAATTTAAATTTCCTTGCAGGAATAATAAAGAGAAGTCTAAATCTGTCAGGGTGGAGTGAGCTGATAAAACCATGTGAATGATCTAGTTTGTGGGATTGTTTCCCTGCAGTGCCCCATTGACACACGTAAGGTGCTCTCAGAGAACCTGGTGGTGATCGGAGGCACGGCCATGCTGCCGGGTTTCCTGCACCGCCTGCTGGCCGAGCTACGCGCCTCCTTGTGGAGAAACCCAAGTACAGTAACGTGCTGGCCAGCAAGAGCTTACGTTTACACGCTCCGCCTGCCAAGCCCAACTGCACCGCCTGGCTCGGAGGTCAGATAATGAGTTTTTTATTTGAATATCTATTGTTATCTGCTCAACTGAAGGCTTTCCCAGAAGGCAGTATACTGCAAAAACCATGTCTTTTCCCATTTTTTTTAGGCAAGAAGACTTTAGAAAAATAAGAATTTATGTATCATTTGGAAACCTCTCCCTGTATTCATACTGTCCTCCGCTGTCCTCAACAGGTGCTATCTTTGGGGCGCTGCAGGATATCCTGGGCAGCAGGTCAGTGTCACGAGACTACTACAACCAGACAGGCCGCATCCCAGACTGGTGCTGCTTGAGCTCCCCTCCTCCCGAGTCCCTCTACGAAGCAGGGAAGACGCCTCCCCCCCCTCATGAAGAGAGCCTTCTCCACAGAGAAATAGAGTGATCTGTAACATAATTCTAACGTACTCTCCTTTACTCCACGTGATAAAACAGTTCAGTAATCTTAAATGTAACATCTCAAATCAAGTCTTGTTAATGTGTTAACTACATCAAGCAAACCACTCTAGATGTTTTTAATGTCTAGTAGTCACACTCACGTTTTTGTATGAAGAGATTGTTTGATAATCGGCTGAGCTGGTGGCTGACCTCCCCAGTAAGAACAGACATTGGGATTTTATTGTTTACGTTGATATTCTACAAGTGTTAGAATTTCAAATGGGTCCTGTGCTACACGCAGCCGTGTCTTTGGTTTTATTTTACGTCTCATTGAGGAAGAATGAACCTGTACGTCACCTATTTCTGCATTTTGTTGGCATTAAGACTGAAAAACACATTGTGTTCAGCAGACATGTTTCCAATGGTTACCAAGTTGTGCTTTAGTAATCCTTTTTCCAGCAAAACTGCAGAAAATGTAAATGTTTTCTAGTAGGATGTGTGATAAAGTGTGGACAACTGACTGTGTTTTTGACGGTAATGTCCCATGGAAGTCTTTCCAAAAAGAAAGAAAGTTAAACTTATTTATTGTTTGGATCTCACAGTGTAAAGTGGTTGTTGAACTCATTAAAGGACCTGCACACACCCAAAGGTGTTCTCAGTTATTTCATGTTAAAATGGGGTGGGGGTGTCCTGGGAGATACTAAGTCCTCCCACCCTTAAGAAGTGGTAGCACATGCAACAGGACGATCAGGGACATGTGAATTAGATCCGAACACATCCAATATGAGCAGTGTCTAGTCAAGCTAGATAAGTGAAATCACCTGTGTGTGTGATGTACTTGTGTGTGTTAAACCATCTTCCAAATAATGCCATCTTGCTCTGTAACATTTATATCCAACTATTACAATAAGTAAATATTTAGAACTCAATTGGACTTGCTTTTTTCCTTTTTATTCTAGAATGGCTTGTGGCTTTAATATTTAACCCTTGTGTTGTCCCCCCGGGTCAAAAAGACTCAGACTGTTTTTTTAGTTTTCACTAACACCTTACTACCACTAGTTTTGCAGTAGATTTTGGAATTCATGGTCAATAACCCTCATTTATATGGAATTATACCTAATATTTGAGTTAAAAAAAAGCAGAAATTATGAATTATTTTGACTAATAGTTAAGATCAGATGAGTTTAGTCAGGAATGAAAAGTGATCAATTGGATTTACAAAGAGTGTTGTATGGAATCCAATCCATGTTTTGTGGTAATTTGGTTAAAAAGAAACCCATATTTTAGATATAGACATTTTTTAAAGGGGTCAGATTTGACCCAAAGACAACAGGAGGGTTAAAATGAAAAATGAGCAATTCAAATATTTTATAAAAGAATCACCTTGTAGAGTGCTATTTGTGTGTAAAGACAGCTTATAGACACCATCCTAAACTATGAACAGCATTCCCATTGCAGAAGATAGAAATCAAGAAGACTCGTTTGTGTAACACAGCTCACTGCCCATGATGTTTTCTATTTGTTCCCCCACTTAAATCTCTGAGCTATACATTTGCACAGTATCACAGGGAAATGTCATGTTGTATCAGGCCTGATATCATCTCTGAATTACTTCTCAAAAATGTAGGAGGAATCCCTGGAATGGTTGCCAGCGATCATTCTGGCTCTAAATACAAATATATCACTTCCAAACCAAAAGAATGCAGTGTTAATTTATCCATGTGAGCTTTACCTGATAAATCAATGCAGAGCAAGTTATAACCCGTGAACTATACATAATTAGGCCAGCATGTAGCAGGAAAACATTAACTGGATCTACATAAGCCAACAGAATACAACGCAGTCACATTTAATCTGCTCAATCGTCTTTGTAATTAGATAGATAGATAGATAGATAGATAGATAGAAGAAATTATGCTGACATTCAAATCTTGTTGCAATTAGTTTAATTTGGCTTTGAAACAAATTGTCAGTTTTGAACTTTCTGTAATTAAATTTGATTAGAAGTCCCATTTATTGCACTTTTAAATATAACCCTTAAAGGGAATACATTTTCCTCATCTACTGAACTTTATCCGTGTGTGTGTGTGTGTGTGTGTGTGTGTGTGTGTGTGTGTGTGTGTGTGTGTGTGTGTGTGTGTGTGTGTGTGTGTGTGTGTGTGTGTGTGTGTGTTTGTGTTTGTGTGTGTGTCCCAGAATGGAGTTGTATCGGTTTGGCCTTCTGGGTCACATTCATCACTAAGGGAGGGTCTGTCTGGTCACTGTGGGCTTGGGAACCAGTCTGATTACCCACAATGCACCTGCAGTCCAAGACTGGTAAAAGAAAATTGTGGAAAATCAGAAAAGAGTTTGGAAAGAAAAAATAGACAAAAATTATTAAGTGGAGATCAGGCTGTAGAGGAATATTATGAGGTGTGTATCTGTTTATGTTTTTTTCTGTCTTCTTCTGTGACAGCATTAAAGGTCAGACAACATTAAAGTGCCCATATTATAAAACAAATTGTGTGATTTTGTGTCTTTGGTGCTTCCACACACATACACACTTGGAAAAACACAACCATCCATGCTGTTTTGAGTGAGACAGGGATCAGCAGTGTGCAGTACTATGTGCAGTACAACAAAAATACAGTGTTTTTTGAAAATGAAACCATTTAAACCTATTCTGGTCCAACCTCAAAATACAATTATGGACCTGAAAATGAGCCGAATACGAGCACTTTAATATGCTTGTTTGAATCGTTGTCTCAGTGCGCATGTTTTTGGGACTTATAGGTGAATATTTATGGCTTCCAGCTAAAACCTGTGTTTCATCTGTTTCCATGTGATGTAGGGTAAATAAACAGGCATATATAATCAACCTCTTATAACTCCAGAGGGATTATGGGGAAGAAAATAAGCACTTTGTTACTCACATGATAGTTGATATCACAGGCTTTGAAGCAGAAAGAGTGCAGACCTCCTACCTGTGGATGCAGGCCAATGTTTTTTTTTCTTCTCGGCCATCTAGATTAAGACCCCCACAACCTTGCCCATATGTGGAGGTAGAGAGCTGTAAAGTCCCACCTGCTGCCGCTGGAAACCCCATCCTCCCTCGATGGAGACTGGGACTGGAGCATCAGTGTGGTTCCCAGAGACAGGAAGCAGCAGCTGTCCGTCTGACCTCTGGCAAACAGACTGGGAGTCTGAGCAGGATGGGGAAACCCCCCGTAGTGAGTGGGTGAGCCCTGTCTTTAAGGAGTGTTGGCGAACCGTTCACTGGAAGACCAAAAAAGCAATTCACATGCTCAGGATGTTGCCTCAGTGTTCATGGTGGGTTTTTACAGATGACATCTTGAAGGATTTTAAATTATTATTATATCTGTATTCTGCACTGGATTAAGACATCACTCTGATAGATTTCTGTACACACTCTTGCTGAACTGCTTTTTGTCTTTTGTTTGGCTTTGACTCCAGGAGTATTGCATGGAGTGAGAGGCGAATCCATCTTGGTAATCTCTTCCACAGAGGCTGTTTTATGAAACACAGCAGCCCAATTATCCCGTAAATCACACTGGCTGTGAACGCACACCTGAGCCTAATCCTAATAAAGGTTGAAGCACCTCTGTGCTTGTCATCGCCCTGCAGAACAAGCAAACAGGAATCACTGCACCATCAACCCTCATGGTGTCCTCGGGTCAAACTGACCCATTTTCCGATATCAATGTTCTTTTTAACTACCCCAAACAACATGATTGATTCCTCACAACACTTTTTGGGGTGATTTTGATGGGTAATTTTGGGGTGTCTTTTTCAATTTTATAGCATTATAGCAACAAAAAAATGGAAGTGTTTTTGAAATAGTATTGAGTAAAAGTCACCAGTCTGTGATTATCCATCAACATTCATTCCTTTAATTTTAGTCTAAATAATTCCTAATTTCTGCTTTTCTAACTCAAACATTAGGTTTAATTTCCTTATGTATTGACCATAAATTCCAAAAATAACTGTAAAACTAAAGTTAATAAGTTGTTACATACTGTTGAAAACGTCAAAAAAGTGACAAACACTGATTTAAATATCAGTTTACAATAAAAATCCAATATTTTAGGGGTTGAATTTTTTCCATGTCTGCCATAAACTTTACCAGGTGACTGTTTATGTACCAGCATGTAATGAAGAATTATCCAGTACCCATTCTTCTTCCACATATAGTAAAACACTACTGTTGATCAGTGGGTTAGGGTTAAAAAAGCGTCAAAAGGGTTGAAAAAAAGGGACAAAAACTTAAGAAAAAGTTAAAAACATTGATAAAAAAGCGTCATAAAAAGCGTCACAGGGGTTAAGTCGTGTTGGGAAGTGAACATGCAGCAGTCAGGAATCAGCATTAATTCTAACTGGAACTGGAATAGTAAAGCATCTATGAGAAGCAAGGTGTATTGTTACAGGTACGTCAGCACAGTAGTGGTCATAGCATTATTCCATCCATCCATCCATCCATCCATCCATCTTCATCCTCTTATCCAGTATCAGGTCGCGGGGGCAGCAGCTCCAGCAGGGAACCCCAAACTTCCCTTTCCCGAGCCTCATTAATCAGCTCCGACTGGGGGATCCTGAGGCGTTCCCAGGCCAGGTTGGAGATATAATCTCTCCACCTAGTCCTGGGTCGTCCCCGAGGCCTCCTCCCAGCTGGACGTGCCTGGAACACCTCCCTAGGGAGGCGCCCAGGAGGCATCCTTACCAGATGCCCGAACCACCTCAACTGGCTCCTTTCGACATGAAGGAGCAGCGGCTCTACTCCGAGCTCCTCTCGGATGACTGAGCTTCTCTCCCTATCTCTAAGGGAGAACCAGCCCCCCTCCAGAGGAAACCCACTTTGGACGCTTGTACCCTGGCATTAGTACCAGACATAAACTGATGATAGCAGACATGTTACAGTATCTGCAGTAAACACATGACTGTGCATAGATAACCTTTAGCTTGGAACCACGTGTAGAAGTAGATCCAGGGTTAGCACTGAGATACAGGGAGCTCCTCATACTGGGGTCTGACCTTGGCAGACAGTCATCATCATAATCAGGCCAGGATGTAAAGTAACTGTGTTTGTGTGTTTTAGCTTGTACTTGTATACAGTGTTTTTTTTCATGCATATGATACTGTACAGTTTTAGATTTTTTGAAGTATTTTTTTTTCCGACCGCTCCTGACAACCAATGTTTTTTATTCATTTCTGGGTTCATGTTGCTGTCCTGTGAGCGCATGAACCTGAGCCATGTTTTCAGATAATCCTGTTGTTTTTCAAATATTTATTAGATAGATAGATAGATAGATAGATAGATAGATAGATAGATAGATAGATAGATAGATAGATAGATATATAGATCTATAGATAGATAGATAGATAGATAGATAGATAGATAGATAGATAGATAGATAGATAGATATATCTATAGATAGATAGATAGATAGATAGATAGATAGATAGATAGATAGATAGATCTATAGATAGATAGATAGATAGATAGATCTATAGATAGATAGATAAATAGATAGATCTATAGATAGATAGATCTATAGATAGATAGATAGATAGATATGATAGATAGATCTATAGATAGATAGATAGATAGATAGATAGATAGATAGATAGATAGATAGATAGATAGATAGATAGATAGATCTATAGATAGATAGATAGATAGATAGATAGATAGATAGATAGATAGATAGATAGATAGATAGATAGATAGATAGATAGATAGATAGATAGATAGATAGATAGATACTGTATTCATCCCAAAGGAAATGTTAGTTTTAAGCTTAAGAAGTATAGGATCATCTTATTGGATTAAGTATAGGATCATAGGATCATTTTCTCAACACATCAAGAAAAGCCTAATTTTTCATTTTTATCTTAAAACGTAATAATAATAATAATAATAATAATAATAATAATAATAATATGCATATTAATTAGCAGAGTTTGCAATCACCTCAGTTAACTGCGCTTGGTTTACTCAGTGTTAGGCTAACACTGTTGTTGTGTGGTAATGCAGTGAAAAGTTACTGTTACCTTATTACCTCATATGCATGTCCTAATATGCTTGATTCCTGGACATATACTGTGTGTGTGTAAGAGAGAGAGAGAGAGAGAGAGTCAGAGAGAGAGAGAGAGAGAGAGAGTCAGAGAGAGAGAGAGTCAGAGAGAGAGAGAGAGAGAGAGAGAGAGAGAGTCAGAGAGAGAGAGAGAGAGAGAGAGAGAGAGAGAGAGAGAGAGAGAGTCAGAGAGAGAGAGAGAGAGAGAGAGAGAGAGAGAGAGAGAGAGAGAGAGAGAGAGAGAGAGAGAGAGAGTCAGAGAGAGAGAGAGTCAGAGAGAGAGAGAGAGAGAGAGAGACTGTGCAAACTCATCTTTGCTTCCCTCTCCATTTTTGATAATCAGCTGTGGACTTTCATGTTTTCAATGGTTTGACCCGCGCTCTCCATCCCAGCTCGCGCGCAGCGGGACAGCGCGCCAATCCAAAGAAGGACGCTGCTATTGTGAATGTTTCAGTAGTTCCTGACCGGCCGGAGACGAGGGGAGGTAACGTGTCGTGGCCACTATGCAAAGTTTCATCGGAATCTGGCACCTCTTATCGGTCCTTCTGCTGCAGCTGGTACCTGCGCAGGTAATTCAAACGATCTTTTTGCCATGTTAGCTAAAAGCTAACCAAGCTGTTTCTTTTCTTGTTAAGATCGGAAATTGCAATTTTCTAAATTTCGCGCATTGTGGAAACGGTTGTGCCATTTATTAGGACCGCAGGTCGGACTCGATCCCGCGTCGCTGCAGGACTCAGCCTACATGGGGCGCACGCTCTTACTTGGGGAGGGGGGTGCTAAAGACCACTCTTATTAATCATTAATCAAAGTTAAAAGGAATTTGAAATTCAACTTATCCCGTGATATTTTTTAACCCTCCTGTTGTCCTCGGGTCAAATTTGACCCCTTTTAAAAATGTCTACATCTGAAATATGGCATTTAACCAAATTACCACAAAAAAGGATGGATTCCATACAACACTCTTTGCAAATCCAATTAATCACTTTCATTGAATTTCAACGTTCCTCTGATCTTAACTATTAGTCAAAATAATTCATAATTATTAACACAAATATTAGGTATAATTTTATACAAATGAGGGTTATTGACCATGGATTCCATGGTCGTAGTAAAAAAAATAGTAATGCCAATAATAAACTCAAATGTTGAAAAAACAAAAAAAAGTGTTAATTTTTTTGACTCGGGAGGACAACACAAGGGTTAAAAAAAAGCATAAAGGTTGTCTATTTTAGGAAAAGGCTGCCTTGTCTCCTTGACGTGGAGTCAAGGAGACAAGGCAGCACCTCACATGAAGCAGTGAAGCTGCTTTTTTCACTGTGAGAGGACACATCTGTTCCACACTTGTCCAGACTTTTTACACACTATCTGTATTTTGACTGGCTGTGTGCCCCACCATGAAGATAACATCTGCATTTAGGGGTTCTGGAATTGCCATGTTTCCTGTCATGTGCACAGATAACAGCCTCAGGTGCAGCAGCTGCATGTTACTGATCCAGGTTGAGATAGAGAGGTGCACATACTGTATCTGAGAGCTCATGCTGCCTGACATGAGCCAGAATCTGCAGCTCCAGGTCCTGCTTGTGATGATAGGGTGTAGTCCTCCACTTCTCTTTTGGTTGGTTCTTGGTGCACCATCTGACAGATCCATTCAGTACCAGCATGCAGGGAGCCGACTGCACAGTGGATATCTGTTGCAGTCTATGTGGGTATTGTGTAGCTAAAATCTGTAAAGGTGGCTCTCATAATATTATTATGGAAGATGATTATACCATAAAGCTGTGATGGTGATAGCACAGTGGATATGATATGTGCCTTGGGTGTGGGAGACATGGGTTTGATTCCCAATACATCAGCCAATGTGTACCTCAGCAAGACACCCCTAGTTGCTCCACAAGTGTGCAACCTATAGACTGTATTTTATTAATATACAGTCAATGGTGCAACCTCTGACACATTTAGCAATTGTAAACCGCTTTGGGTAAAACTGTCAGCTAATCTAATCAAGGTTAACGTATCCTTTATTAATCCCACAAGGGGAAATTACAATTTACACTCTGTTGTTATTACACACAGGTCTGAATTACACACACGCTCAGTACATATACATGCAATGCAATGGAGAGATGTCAGAGTGGGGGGGGGGGGGGGGCTGCCCATGGAAAAGCACCTCGAGCAGTTGCGTTGGGTGCCTTGCGCAAGAGCATCTTGTTAGTGCCCAGGAGGTGAACTGGCACCTCTCCAGCTACTAGTCCACCACCAGACTTTGGTCCGTGCGGGGGCTTGAACCAGCGACCCTAACCCAACTCTCTACGGACTGAGCTACTGCCATGTAGAAGACTTCTATGTTTGAAGTCAGACTTTTACATTGACATTCTACATTTTTTAGCTTGTGTATATTCTCTGTATATTTTGGATGTTTGAAGAGACACAGCAACTCATAATGAGTTAAAAATCTTTCACTGTGACTAGAGATGGTCTGATACCATTTTTTGCTTCCCGATAACAATTCTGATACCTGAACTTGCGTATCGGCCGATACCGTGTACTGATCCAATACCAGTGCGTCATATATTTGATGTTTTAACAACTGTATACTACTGTCCCTGTATGGATGTGATATGATTTTCTTTTGTTGTCGGTCTGGCTCAGATTAAACTCTCAAACAATGAACGCCACAGAACTTTCTTTTTTTATCCAGTTTGAGAGTCAGTCATAACAGAAAGAGACCTTAAATAAACTACTTTAAAGTAGATTTTCTGTAGGGCTTTATTATGTGGTATCTGATCTGGGAATAAACTCCAGTACGTCCCGATACCAATACCAGTGTTTTAGGCAGTATCGGAGAACATCTCTAACTGTGACAGTTTAGAATTGAATTCATGTAAAAAAAAGCTCCATGTTTGTAATATAACATGAATGACCTGCATGTCAGATACAATGTCATTGATAAAACCATCAAAGAATAGTGGGACAATGTTCCAATTCTTGTAACCTTGAACTTTATACACACAAAAATAATGGAGCTGGAATCCTCAGCCACTTCTTTTTATGTACTGTTGGCTATATGATTACTGTTCACAAGCACTAATTCATATGGGGATAAAATACAGATTTAGCCTCCAGAATCAGAACACGCATCTCAAATTTGAGGTATTGAAATCGTCCAATTTAAGGAAAATCTCTTCATTTTAAAAAAAATATATATTTTGAGTATTTTAGCTTAATAGACAGGACAGGGGGGAAAGAGAGGGGGAAGACATGCAGGTCAGACTCAAACCCTGAGCCCCTGCGTTGAGGACTGAGCCTCTATAAATGGGCGCTTGCTCTACCAGGTGAGCTACCCAGGCGTCCCAAAGCTCTTCAATTTCAAACTAACCACTGCATTTGGAAGCGTTATGTAAGTTACAAAATTAGAGGGTAAGAATGAGAAACAAGACAAGGGAAAAGAAAAGAAGCACACAGTGTTCTATTTTTTTTCCAACTTTTTTTAACAAACCAACAGTTTTATTTATTAGCTCATTGTGTCCAACATTGAGCAACTTCAATCACTTTGAAATGTTTATGCACGATTTATGCTAATTACATGTTTTATGCTGTTGTAATGCATCTGGTTCTCTTGTTGGATGAAGCAATACAGACTCTTTGGCACAACTCACGTCCAGCAAACAGAAAAAGGCCACAGTAAAACTCGCTGTTGTCTCAGCTACGAAGCCTTCCCTGCGTGTGACATTTAGAAAACAATGTTCCCATCGATGCTCACAGAGCGAGAGGGAAGCAGGACAGAGGAGAGGTGAGGAGTCAGAAAGAGATTGTTGTTACTGAAAAGAAAAAGAGAGCCAAGATCAACTTTGCACTTGTGTTTCTGCTCAATTTGGCGTTCAGAAATTAGGAACATCGCTATTGTGAGAACTTAGAAAAACTCAAGCTGTGTCATGATACCTTTCAGTGCTGCCTTTGTTTTAACCCTGATTATTGTGTGTAAAACTCCCTTGAGGGAAGGCAGCAACTATTCTTTGCTGTTATTCTTTGCATTCTTTGTCGTTTTTTGCTTCTTGTGATAATAAACCTTCTAGTGTTACATCAGATTGAGAAAGAAAGAGTTTTTACTGCTTCAACAGTCAGTGGTATGCTCCTAAAACCATGCTGCATCATTGTGTGTGCAGTCCTTTTTCTCTGCCACAAGAGGGTGACCTGCAACTGCGAACCCACTGCTGCTGAAACATTTAGATCATGCTCATTTCTCACTTGTATCAGTTTCCTGGTTCTGTAACATTCTTTTCATGCATTTTGCAGATTTCACACCCTCTAGAAAAAGGTCACTCAAGAGGTAAGGGCTGTTCCACTGAATAGGCATTTCCACCACTGGCAAGTGATTTGAATACTAAAAATTCAACTTGCCTTGTAGTAATGACGTTCCAGGAGGTGTGGGCAAAGAGCGTGTGTCGCCCCATGGAGCAGTTAGTGGATGTTGAGCAGGAGTACCCTGGAGAAGTGGAGTACATCTACATGCCTGCTTGTGTCCCACTGTCCCGCTGCTCTGGTTGCTGTGGGGATGAGAACCTGGAGTGCCAGGCTACCCTCGAACGCAACATCACTCTGCAGGTGTAGCAAGATCTCTAATCAGACATGATTTCTCAGAAATACCTAAAGAAGACCTGGTTATCTTAAATATATGGCCCTTGTGGCGTTTCTTTTGTTTCTAAGGTGATGAGGATTCATCCCATGATATCTATGCACCATGTGGAACTCACATTTGTGGAGCATCAGAGTTGTGAATGCAGGTACTGGCCTAATTCTTTCTAATTAACACCAGATGCTAATTGTTTTTATAGCACAGCAGCCAGTTGTTTGTATTTTTGTTTCTTCCTGTTGTAGAGCCCGTCAGAAACGTCTGAACGACAAAAGGTCAGTCAATGAAACTGGGTCAAAAACTGACAAAGATTTTACATTTTTGTCCCTTTTCCAGACCTTACTACCACTAGTTTTACACTGTATACTTTTTGGAATTTATGGTCAATAACCCTCATTTATATAGAATTATACCTAATATTTGAGTTAAAAAAGCAGAAGTTTGAAGCAGAAGTGAACTATTTTGACTAATAGATAAGATCAGAGGCACGAAAGACACTCTATTTTTCTATTTTGTATTTTTTTGTAGTAATTTGGTTAAAAAGAAACCCATATTTCAGATATAGACATTTTTAAAGGGGTCCGATTTGAATGAAGTTTACTGTTCTTCCACAGCAGCGGTGAGTCTATCAGGAACAGACCACGGAGAAGGAAACACAAGAAGACAGCAAACGGCTGTGGAAAGTAAGATGGATTACCCCCCCCCCCCCCCCCCCCCCGACATTTACGGCTACATTAATCACTGTTTCCTCCACGCAGTCAGACTACCAAGGACAGATGAGATTAAACAATATCACAAATATTTACTGTGTTGGTCTTCTCTTTGGCAACCCTGTGAGTCCACCCGTCATTCATGATGAGCTTGCTTCTGAGCATTTGTAGCAGAATAATCCAAGGCTGTGCCAACCAAGGACTGTCCAAGGACCTCCTAATCACCCCAGATTGTTCATGTATTTTCAATATCACATTCTTGTCGGCAGCAGGTAGAATGTGTGTTGACCAAGGGATAAATGCAAAAAGCAGCAAAATCTGTCAAAAATGCAGCATGTGTCATATAAACGCTCTGCGCACCCTGCACTTTCTTTCTTTTATGTTTGACAATGGACATTTTTTAACAATGGACATTTTTACGTAACCAATGGACATTTTTACGTAACCAATTTTGAAGTAGTGCACAATGAAGTCATTACAATAAAGAATCAACCAGGTTTGTAGAGTTTTACAAAGTGGTTCTGTTAAAGGGGCCACTCCACGGGTTGCATGATAGATAGATAGATAGATACATAGACAGATAGGTACTTTATTCATCTCGAAGGAAATTTTAGATTAGAAATCGTAGGGTCCTTGGGACTGTATGGTCACACAAAGTACTGAAAATCAAGTTGTCGTATTGTGTCTTTAACCTTACTCTTAAGTTCCCAAACTATAAAAAGTGCAGTACTAGATTGCCAGATAGGTTCACATTTCTTTAACCCTTGTGTTTTCTGTCGTTAACCATGAACTTGTCCTTCCAGGTCAAAATTGAAAATAAATATTTTTTTGTGCTTTTCCAATTTTTTTGTCGCTTATTCTGATTTATTTGTCACGTTTTAAAATGCTCTTGGCGCTTTTTTAAAAACCTGAGCTGGTTTAATAATAGGTTTTACACTTATTCTTGGAATTCATGGTCAACAAACCTCATTTATATGAAATTATACATATGTTTTTTGTTTAAAAGGCCAAAATTAGATTTATTTGACTAATAATTAAGATCAGAAGATGTTGAGTGGATCTCAGATGGGTAGGATGTCAAAGTTTAGTCCGGATACTGTTGCTATAAGATTAAATAAAGCACCCCAAAAAGTAAAGAAAAGTAATGTTGTATGGAATCATCATGTTATTTTTGGGAAATTTGGTTGAAAGAAATCCATATTTCTGATATAAAACACTTTGAAATAGGTCAATTTGACCCGAGGATAACACAAGGGTCTATCTTAAAGGACTAGTGCATAGGATTTAGGGCAATTTATTGGCAGGAATGGAATATAATATTAAGACCTATATTTTTATTATTGTATAATCACCTGAAAATAACACTAGTTGGGTTTTTGTTACCTTAGAATGAGCTGTTAACGGGCAATCGGTCAAAAAGAGGGACATCCGGGTGGAATTTTGGCACCAAAGCAATCCCTGAAGTGGAACGTTGTGGATATAAACTATCACGTACAGTGTTAATTCTACACCATGAATTTTCTTGGCTACCATTACTTTTTTAAACCATAGCTTAGCATAACCCTTCCAACCCATCTTTAGTGGTCAAGAGAGAGTCTTTCATTCCTTCCAGCAGATTCAGAAGGCCCCCGATTATGCCAATACTGAACATAAACTGAGCTGGAGTCCAACATTAAACCTTAAGGAACAAACATTCCTGTTGATGGTTTCATAATGGCTTCATTTTTGTGATGACCTCAAAGAGATTGTCCAGGGTATTTACTTGGGTTGTTCAGAAGGACATTGTCCCTGTTCACTCTGCACACTTCTTAGGCCCCTGGGCCTGACCTGAGTACACATGCAATTTGGAAATAGTTGAGACTTAACTCACAATGTAGATAGCATTCAACCCCAAAACATTTAAAAAAGATAAAAAGAGGTAAATGGAGCCTCAAGCCAGGTTTAATTAACCCTCGTATTGTCTTCACCTCCGGGACCCTCTCGTATCCCTCGGGTCAAACTGACCCATGACTTATTTGGGCTTTTAAAAACAATTGTGAAATAAAATTTTACTTCATAATCAATTAACAAATATTGTCTTTATCTCAATTTCAAACAATTGAGATAACATATGTTTAGGGAATGCATTCAGTCTCTACTAGAACACAATTAAAAATGGAAGTGGGGCTCGTTTTTTGTCATAAGGTTATAATTAATGCTAAAAATCCACTATGTGATCATTCTGATCTTGGAAAAAGTTGTCATATCCAGAATAATTTTCTGAATTGAGTCAGGAATACATGTTTATCACAGGAAATAAGGTAAGCTGGCCGTTGATTTTCAGGTAGAAAAATGTAACTTGTACCATTTTTCTTCTTCTAAAACATTTTAAATGGGTCAATTTGATCCGAATACCATACAAGAGTTAAAACATCTCTGTATTAAAGGGGCAATATTATGGAAGATTTTGTCGTTGTGTATGGTTTCTACTTAGAGATGTTATGTAAGAGCTAAAAAAACAAGAAACAGGTCATTTTTGTTTGTTCTCCAATGTTTTGATCTGATTGAATGATGTATTTGAATAATTTCCCCTTGGTATGATGTCCCACTGAGAGCATAATAACAATATTTAACAACCAATTATTCCAATTTTGTCTCAGTTCTGTTGATGGAAGGCAAATCCAGCAATAAGACTAGCAGAATGGATTAGCTTCTCATAAATAATGGAGTTAATTAACACCAAATGCTCTGCTGCTGGCTGGGTTCGAAGATCTGAAAATCAAACAATGTTGGTTGAAAAGATGGGCACAGATGTATTTAATAGACATACCGTAGTACCAATATGAATGTCTTTAATTGTTTATTTTTTTGTATTTTCAGGTGCCAGTCCTCTCAAAACAAGATAAATCTTCACTGATTCACGATGTTATCCATGGTTTAATTCGGAGGAGTGACTTTGGAGTGGCAAATAACAGCTCATCTGTGAATTGATCAACTCTGATAATTATAATAATACTAATCTTCTGTCAACATATCTTCCCTCATCCAGTGCATCATCAGATATATTACCTTGTCCATGACATTCTTTTCTTTTTGATTAATTATCAAAGCAAAAAAACATATCTGCAAACGCCTTTGCCTCAAACTGCTGTTTTTAACAGACCATAATTAGTTTCATTTTTCATTTATATATACTTTATTTACAGTATATAGACAGGATCCAACAGATTCCTAATGGGTGGATAGCTGTAATCTTATCAGTTGCCAGAGAAGGATTAAGTTCTCCATCAGGGGATGGAGAACTTAAAGTACACTTCAAGTGTTCACTGGTTAATATTTTTCTCCATGACTTCATGTTCATTGTAAATTAACAGAGTGACTCCTGTCATAAAATTGAAAAAAAGACTTGTACTGTATGTGAAACTGAAAAAGACATCATATATGTGACTTTCTCTGTGTTATTTACTAATTATGGGACATAATGTGTTCATGACTGTATTAAATAAAATGCAGTTCAACTACAAGGGGCCTCTGTGATGCATTTGTAATCCATAGAATGTGTAACATGTTAGGACACGGAGAGCTCTTTCTCTGACTGGTAACATAACACATACTGTTACCTTCGGATTTGTATTGCATTTACAGCCTTTCAGAGACGTGAGGTGATGAGGTGTAGTTGAATTTAACAAAGCTTCCTAAATTGTTTTTTCACATAAGAGGAGGATCAGGCTTGCTAGTGACAAAAAGTCAGCAATCATTAAATGATGTGACTAAATCACAGACAGAACCCTATAATCATATTCTTTATAAAACGTCCCAGTTAGAGAGATGATTATCTAACATATTCTTTATAAAACGTCCCAGTTAGAGAGATGATCTACAGGTATAGATTTTAGATGAGTGTCACTAGGTAATGTAGCCTAATGTTTTCAGTTTTTCTACTACTGTCGACTCTATGTAACCCTTACTTTGTGGAAAACATTCTCTTGACGTTAATAAAAGGCCTATTGTGCTGCTTTTACTGTTTAGTAGCATTTCTTTCCTGTCTTCCTATAGGCATGTATTCACACTTTCATTAGAAACCTTGCAACCTCATTTACATGTCAATCTATTTTGTCCTTGCAAGCATGGCAACGAGCTGCAAAGTTAACCCTTGTGTTGTCTTTCCATAAAAGTTGAAAATCAACACTTTTGTTGACGGTTTCTATTGATGTTTTTAACTTTTTCTTAAGTTTTTGTCACTTTATTTAAGTTTTCAACACTACGTAACACTAACTTATTAACTAGTTTCACAGTTATTTTTGGAACTTATGGTCAATAAACCTAATTTATAGGAAATTATACCTAATGTTTGAGTTAGAGAAGCAGAAATTAGGAATTATTTAGACGAAAATTAAAGGAATGGATGTTGATGATAATCACAGACTGGAACTGGACTTTTACTCAATACTATTTCAAAAACACTTCAGCTTGTTTTTTAAATATTATAAAATTGAATAAGACGCCCCAAAATTAATGAAAGTAGAGATTTGTACTTGGCAAAGAGTGTTGTGTGGAATCAATCATGTTATTTTGGGGAATTACAATTGGGTAGTTAAAAAGAACATTGATACAGGAAAATTGGTCAATCTGACCGGAAGACAACATGAGGTATATGTAGTAAAGAGCAGCATGAATGCATGTTAAAACCACAGACTGCTAATATACAGTCTATGGTTAAAACATTTGGGTGAGGGGCAGTGACAGCATTTTGTTTAGGCTACTTTTTCAAACATGCCCAGAGAAGACCTGCTCGGTTAGTATAGGTAAGCTGTCAGACAACCAGGCTATTATGTAATACAGCAGTACATTACGCTCCAGACCTCACGTCACTGGATCCACCGAAATCACATTTGAGATGCCGACGTTGTAGCACTGTACACCTACGTGCACAGCGAACACAGTGTTCTTAACAGCGGTCACGTTTTCCTACTGCTGTCTGTGTCGGCCAATCAGAGGCCTGGAAGTCTACTAGGTGGGCGGGCCTAGCAACCTAAAGAATGTGACCGTGACGTGTTGTCCGGTACTTCACACAAGGCCACGCCCTTAACGACCAAATACGGCAGAGTAAAACTAAACTAATATACTGTCTGCCCCTTATATGTTTTCGCCGGCCAGGAACAATTGTCGGACGCCGAGTATAAGCCTATTTACCCACGGGCCGTCGGTAGGCTACTTTTCATTTTGAAGCTGTAACGGTTAATGTCAACGGTGTCAGCCACCGTGCTCCGCATGTGACCGAACGGACAGGGGCGGGGAAGTGTGTCTCGTGTATTGTAACGTGGAACACCGAGTTCTAAGTTAACGCAACGTTAGCTGGGAGTGAGCAGCAGCGACCACAGCACCTCGACCCTGCAACGTCGAACCCCTCAGCTTTGAAGGCAGCCTCGGTGGAACAACGTTGCTAGGTTAGCCATGCATATTCTTTTGAGTTTCATAAACATGTTGTGGGGTTTGTGCCATAGACTGTATATTAACGGTCTACGGTTTTTACTTAACGTTAACGCTCTAACGTTAGCTTCGCATGTAACGCTAACCGTTAAGTTAGCCTTGTTCAGTTGGGCCGTCAAATATCTAAATGTTACAACGTTAGTTAGCTAACTACCTTTCCATGTCATGTATTTGTGGTAACGTTAGACTATAGCTAGCGTTAATGTTATATTAGCCCCAAAATAACAAAATGTAGCTAACGTTAGTAACTTTATTTTTTTTGTTTTAGCTAGCGTTAACGTTAACTCAATGCTATTGGTAACGTACTTTTACGGTACAGTTGTTTGAGTATGACAGCTGACGTTATGACTGGTGTTTTTTTTTTGCTAGCTAGTTGCGTTGATAGTACAAATTAGGGGAACTTGGGGAAGGTACTATACATGTTTGTGGAAGGCACTTATTTTTGGAATCGTTAGGCAAAAAAAACTTTTTTAAGCCAAAAAAAATATATTAAAGCATTTGCATATTGTAATTTAAGTGGTCTGAGAAAAAACTAGACTTCTCCTCCTTGCCTTAACGTTATCTAGATCCTTTGTGATGTAGTGTGGTCAGAGCATAGACAGAAATGGACCAACAGATCCCTTGTTGTGGACGGAGACCAGTGAAGTCTATTAGAAGCACTTTTCCGGTGATGGCTGAGTGTTACTGCGCAAACTCCAACTGAACTTGATGACGTAGATGTGACGTGAGCAACCTGTCTGAAAGTTGTAAATTCTCTGGTAGCTGTGCCAAGAGAAATCTCAATCATACCCAATCAGCAGAGACGGAGAGCGTAGGTGTATGTAAGGACACAGGCTAATTACTGCTAACTAACATGCTAGTTAACATTAACATAGGCACAGGCTAATTATTGCTAGTTAACATTTGTAATTAAACCTAAACAGCTAATGTAAGTCCAAACTGTTTGCATGCGTCTCCTGACAATATGGTGATTTGTCGACTATGCAAAAGCAAAGTTGCGTGGTTATCACACAATCATTAGCCTATTTTTACAAAAAAAAAATCTGCTACGTATATACGTATCGCATAACGTGAAATACAGGGTAATGGAGCCTTTTACACATTGTCTTGTTACTTTAGAAATGGACAACTTTAATTTTTAAACGATGTAAAGTTATTCGCTGTCAAAGTGGCGCCAAAATGAATGGCAGTCAATGGAATGCTAACGACGGGTGTTGGCAGATGCCTTACTAAAAACTATATAAAAATAGCTTTCATTTCACTGTTAGTCTCGTTTGTTACAAAGTTACACATAGTCAGTCACTTTAAAAGTAAATACAACCAAAGCCTTACAGTGTTTCCTCTGTTGATTTTGTAGTGGCGGCCCGCCATGGCAAGAGTTCTGTCGCCGCGGTATCAGAAATAGGGCAGACGCACAATGTAGTCGTGGTTACCTTTTAAATTATCATGGCGACATAATGCACCCCCCTTTGGCTGCCGCTCACATTGTAATTTAACATGTAGAACTATAAGAGGTTATTGTTTGGACAGAGCTGCCCCCACTGCTAAAATAAATCCTAAAGGAAACACTGTCATATCTTCTCAGTCTTATTCATTTAAGAAACTGAAATGACAACCAATAACACTCATTTCTTAAGTTTCTTGTAGAATATTTATTAGATCACACTGTACTTTTATCTTTGAGGTTTTTAATCAACGATCATTTCAGAGAAAGAGCAGTCCTATTGGCTGTTGGGCCAATGAAATGCCCTGACAAAGAGTAGGGAGGAAGAGCTGCAGGAAGAGGTCTAACTATACTTCAGATTATTGTGTTTTTTGCATACTACTCACTGCAGCTTTAATGCAGAACTTTTGTGTTTATTTACATACATAAGTACACAACTCCATATTTTGTCATTGCTGGTGTAGTTGCTGTGAGAGCTTGTCGTGCCGAGGACAGCAGGAAAGGAGATGAGCACCAAAAGGAAGGCTGAGAGTCATTCAAGGGCAGCAAACGGACCACGCATCATGAAGTCTGGCGTCTCCCAGGCTGATTCAGAGAGAGACTCCGGATTCTCAGGTTCGACCTTGCTCTCGCCACACTTTTATGTGCTTAGATTATGAGGTGTCACTTAATTGAATCCCAGTTTCACGTCTCCCTGGTCCATAGATGCAAGCTCGGAGCATATGAGCACAATGGACAACACCGACTCTGAGGATTCACCCCGTCATGTTGCAAAGCAGGGAGCGCAGGCTTCTGGATCGGGTTCCCAATCCTCCCAGCTGGCTGTGGTGGGAGGCTCCTACTCGAGTCTTTCTCCCATGATCATCATGAACAACGTCCTCCTCAAGCAGGTACACTGTGGCTACACAGAAAATCCATAGCTATACAACGTTCTGTGTGGATGAATTATCTGCTTCCACTCAGGTTTCAGCCCTCGCTCTTTTCACTTCAGGCAGTGATCAAAACTGCTTAAAACAAGAAAGTTGTGGTCCAGTTTTACTCTGCCTGTGTTTAACTTGAATTCATCTTCACAGTTGCCTGTAATATGTCAGTAAAAAAAGAATGACCATTTACATAGGGTCTTAAAAAGGACACTTCCTGAATGTAGCACAGTCTGAACTAGAGATGGTCCCATTACCATTTTTGCTTCCCGATACTGATACCTGAACTTGCGTTTTGGCGATACCGAGTACTGATCCAATACCAGTGCGTCATATATTTTATTATGTTTTAACAACTGTATACTACTATCCCTGTATGGATGTGATATGATTTCTATCTTTGTTGTCGGTCCAGGTTAAACTCTTTGTGAAACATTTAACAAACAATGAACGCCACAGAACATTCTGTTATTATCCAGTCTGACAGTCAGTGAACTGGCATAACTCCAATCCACACTACCAATCCACACTCTGTACTGGGACTTGAACCTGCGTAATGTAATTCAATGGTTTTGGTTATGATAAAGTGTAGAAGACTCCACTGCTGACTAAAGTCTCTTAGGTTGATGTGACAACTGTCTCATGATTGTAGATCAGCGTCATGTCAGTCCCTGAAAGGAGGATTAGTTATTTGAGAACAACTGATTGTTAGAAAGGATTAGATTTCTTATAATCATTGACAATTGGAGATATTGTTCAAGTAAAACTACCAAATGTGCACACAAAGTTTATAAGTTTGTTATTTCTGGCCTAAAAAAATAATCGGTTTTAGAAGGAATCTCTGCTACTGTATGTGGAAATTCTGTAAAATAGGCAGGTGCTTGTGGGACCTGCCTTTTATAATGCTCCTAATTTTGATTTGTTTTTGTAGCCTACAGATAATCCTCCTGCTCTAAAGACCTGGGGGTTAAGTCCCACGGTGGAGGTGGTCCAGCAGCCTCAGGTGGTCTTCCTTCAGCCTGTGGTCTCTCGTCAAGCTTCCCCTGCCTCCAAAGAGACCTCCTCTAGACACAGAAGTCCTAAGAAGTATCTTCCAATCCTGAAATCCTACCCCAAGATTGCTCCACATCCTGGAGACAGCTCCAGTTCCTCAGGGAGAGGAACTGCCTCCTCATCTTCTTCCTCCAGCACTTCTTCTTCTTCTTCTTCTTCTTCTTCTTCTTCTTCTTCTTCTTCTTACTCCTCCTCTTCTTTGGGGTCAAAGAGGGGTAGCAGTTTGAGCTCCAACCACCGGGAACGCTGTCAACGAGAGAAGCAGAAGAGAAAGCTGTGTGGTGGTGTTAGTAACTCTGGTTCAACCACTCCCAGTCTTCCTGCTTCCCCCAGCACCACGTCTCCTCTGCTCCAGAGCCGACGCTCGCTTCCAACAACAGAAACCAGTGCCAGCAGTAGTCCTGCCAGGGAGAGGCTTTCATCAGCTGTCAGCCAGCCAGAGTTTTCCACCTCTCTGTCTGTTATTCACACCACTGGCCCTCCTGCACTGACGGTCACCCCGGAGAACAGCTCATCAGGAGAATGTAACCACGGTGACAGTGATCCTGATACAAAGCGGAAGCGCTTCTGCAACACTTACAACATCCTTAGCAAATCTGGCCTGCTGCACATTGCACTCCGCACCAAGGAGCTCCTCAGGCAGAACCGGCGCACTCAGAGCAACCTAGACCGCCTAAAAGAACACACAGACCTCTTCCTTCAGGCTCTGTGTAGTGGTGACACCAGCCTCTGTGTTAGGCTGCAGGCCAGCCTTCAGGAGGAAGACAGAGCGAGCGAGCCAGACAGAGAGAGCTGCTCAGACCATCTAAAGGCAGATTAGACCTAGACTAGTGCTAGGCAGTAATCCTTTAGATTGAGCAGGGGAAAGGAGGCCAGGGTTGGGGAGGGGGTGTGTATATAGAGACAGATGGACTGAAAATAATGTGCTCCACAATACACCCCCACCCCCAGAATCTGTGCTGTGGCCTACATTTTGGCTGTCTTGGGCCCTGACACACCAAGCCGTCCTCAAAGAATTAGTGCTGATAAAGACTTTTTCCGTTGCCTCATGTCCTCTAAAAGGTAGCACTTGGAACTCATCGTAAGGCTGTAGGTGGGGGCCAGTTGCCAAACGTGTGAGAGGTAATATTTTAGTCAGTGTTTGTAATCTAGGAAACATCGTGGAAAGAGAAGCACACTACACTACCATTAATCTGCCGCAGCGTTTGGGAATATGGCTCAGCATTCACAATGCTCAGATTGTGAATTGAGAAAATCAGTAGAGCATTTAAAAAGTTTCAAAGGACACTAAACACAATGCTGTGCTGCATTCTGGGGTTATCTGCCAGTGGTCTTCATCTTGTGGAAAAATAACAAATTGAGGCGAAAAACAAGATGAAGCTACACTAAATATTTATATATTTGATTAGGACAATGCACAATTAATGTGTTGATTAACAACATTTCTGTAAAAGCACCAGTCTTAACTAGTCAGCTATTTTTCAACTGTAGTCCTACCTAGCGTGCATGTCTCTATGGGGGGAACATTCAAACTCCACACAGAAAGGCCTGGAACTGGAATTTGAACAGGAACCTTGTTACTGTGAGGCAGTAAGAAGTGAAATCATAGATTTTGTCACTCATCCCATTCTCTCTAATTGTCACTGATTCAACAAGCTGAATTATCCAAGCAGCCTAGTGCCATTAGTGAAGGACGCGCTGCAAAAACTGTGTGCGATGGTCGACTTTTAAGTATAGCACAGTCACCAGCTGTGGCTTGGTGTGTTAGGGACCACCAGTCCAACGGGAGGCCAGAAGCACAGCTCCCTGTCCAGCCACCCTGAGCCTGACTAGGTCTACTCCACTGGAACGGCCTCTCTGCACAGAAATCTTTTGCTCATTGGCAATCAAGACCCTGAAAGATTTGGATCCAAGGCATGAATCAGTGAACATTTACAAAACATTTTTTTAAATTGGCACAATAAAGGCTCGGAATCTGAACTTGATTTCAACCCAAAGACTGGATATTTAAACTTTTTAACAGTGCATGACAAGGTGTACTCATCTAAAACTGCAAGACATCGGCATACTGCTCATTGCTTTTATTTAATTAGGTTTCAACAGTTTTGCATCATTCATGGTAGTCCTCAAAGCTGTGTTGAGACTCATCATTGATAATTATTGATACTGATGTGTAGCTTAACAGACATCCAGTTTGTCTAAATTATTTCATGCAGCTGTTACAATAATGTAAAAATCAATGATTATAACAGGCTTATGTCACATATATAGGATGTGTCCAGGGCCTTTCAGCATTTAGTAAATAGACAAACATGCCTAAAGTCTTTATTTTTTTTTTAGTTCCTGCTTCATTTTTAAACATGATGCGACAGATTGAACAGCCATTTCATCATGTTCCCAAACACATCCCAGTGTAAAGGCCGCTTCCTATAGTTCATCCATATTCATTAGTTAGTTTCTCGGGTACCAGTTCCATCATTGGTTTCGTGTGTTTTTCTATGCACTCGTGGATGTAATTTAATGTGGCAATATTGTCTTAAGTGCAGACTTTTTCTGTTTTTAAGCTCCTGTCTGTTTTCACCTGTGTGAAATATTCATCATGCAACTGTTGCATCGTCCAAATTAGGAACAGTTATGGAGTTTTGTGATGCTTAATATAAACTGTTTGTATACTTTATAAGTTATGGCCTTAATATCCATCCCAGTGTATGTCACAGAATTTTGCATTTGCACTAAAATAATCCGAGCAGCTCTGAAGCATTTTCTGAGCAGAATCTAACGGCAGCTATGGTAGCTCCTTTGAGGCATACTGCATGTCTTTTTAAATGACTTGAATTGCATTGTGAGGCATCATAAGCCACTGCCAGTGTATGAATAATATTCCTAAAGGACAACCATGCATTTACATTGTCAATTTATTTTAAAAATGAATAGCGGTTTCCGCTGTATTAAACATTTTTTGCATATTCAGTGTCTGCATAATATTTGATCCGGTGATGCTGTATCTAAAGTAAGGGGTCATTTATTTTATTTTCTCAGTCGTATCCCTTCATCAGACAGAATCTGTCGATATTTAGATTGAAGAGGACACAGTAGCAGGTGATACAATGTGTTTCAACATTATCTACTGTAAATGAATCATTATGCTTTAGTCTCCCAAACCAGATTTGATGCATGTTTGGGGTCACTATCCTACTGGAAAACAATGCTGTGTTTAACGGTCTGCCCTCTGGCTCATAGTTTGATGTTGCACTGAAGAAATTTGAGGTCATCTTACTCTGCAGTGCACCAGTTCCACTGTCCGTCCCAGATACACTGTATAATCTTTTTGTGGTCGACTGGCTCAGTATCTCCCCTCTAAACACTACTATGGGTATTGTGGTAGCTGACCACCAAACCCTCCAAATGTCTTAAAAAAATTCCATCTTAGAAAATTTTAGTTTTCCTGACCTTGGAGTCAGCTGTTCCAAGTATTTTGTAACTTCCCACTAAAATGAATGTGGTTCAAGCTAATAAGAGCAGCCAAACTGGCTCTTTTTGCACAGACACAGTTAAGTTTCTAGCAACAAGATGTTGACATTGTAGACTTTTCTACATTACCAATAATAATTGTTATTTTTAGTTTGAGGCTCATTGCTAGTGTAATAAATGTTATTCCAAAGAAACCTTGTTTGTTGGGTATGATATATGTCTCATTTTTACAGCGATATTTGGCCAAATTAATAGTACTGCTTCTTGATCATATGAGGAGGTGCAGCACGTCTTGAATCTTGGATAGAGGTGAGAAAGAGGAAGACTGAGATGTTTAGTTTTTTAGAGTTTTACACACTCACCATACTAGCAAACTTAGAAGTGTCTGCACTTGGATAACGGACAATGGACAACACAAACAGAACAATATGTGGATTTTTGCAAACACGAGTACACTTTCGGAGCCACAAAGCCAGTAATGCAAATATTTGTTTATTTTTTTTAATTTTTGTACATTTTTGGAACTCAATCTGAATCTCAACATTTTTGGAATCTCAATCATGTATTTCTATGTTTGTACTTTACAATTCCTTACTTGGAAAGCTTAAAAATGAATGCTAAACAAGAAAGGGATGAATACTGTATATGCCTGTATACCACTACTCCAGTAAAAGAAAATAATCAACAATGATTGAATATATTTAAAACAGTCTTCAAGACCTTCTGATAAGAATACACATAGAGTGCTTGTATCATTTAAGATGAACATAATATTTACCTAGTTGCCTAAGAGATTTCAATACAATAAAAAGACCAAGGCATGTCTCAGGTCACTTACTGTCAGTGTATTTTATTTTTAAATAGATACAAAATATATTTTTATGGACTACAATAAGCAATACTGCGTCAATAATTTTCTGATTCCAGGGTGAGTTTTGTCCATGGATGTAATAACGATTTTGTCAGGCCTTACATTGTAGTATACAGGTTAGACCGCTGGGTGCCGTCGGCGACCATGGATCCTGGTGTAGGGCCGGGGTTGGGTTGTCACTCCCCGATGTAAGTTGAGTGCAGATGTGAGTTGCGCATGCGTCACTTTGCGACAAGTAGCATACAAGATGCTAACGAGAGACTTTCTTTAACTGCCTATGGAGAGACTTCTGTAATGTTAAAACAGTAAAGATTAACCTACTTAACGATGTTGGTTCACTGCTGGCTACAAGTCACAGCATGAGAATATTTCCAGTGATAGCTAGTGTTCGTTAGTTAGCTAACTACAGTAAGCTAAAAGAAGTGCAAAATAGCATAATAGCATTTTCATAAGCTTTGGGTATTACAATTTCAGCAAACAGTAGCTTCATTCAGCTTCTGTATGTTATGTAAATACATGTAAGCGCTGTCATGTGATGTAAGTAGCGTTTGGACACTTTCGTTATTTTAAAATAACCCAGCTATTGTGAAGAAAGGTGGAGACAGGTGCTATGGGTAGCTAGCTCCAGTAGATGGCAGTAATGCAGCGCTAAGGATGCTAGCACACCGTTCATATTCAAGGAAGAAGAAGAGGACTAGTACTCCCACTCTTTAGCTCAGCAACACAACTATAACAAGGTAAAATCATTAGTTTCATGCCACTTAAGATTTAATTACGTTAAATATACGTACAGTGCGTCGCCAGCGGATGGGCTCTGACACCGGGCAGCAGCTAACATCTGTCTGTTAGCCCCGGTAGCTAGTTTGGTAACTGCTAACCCTGCTAGCTAACTTAACAAGACAGTCTGTCATCTGCTTGTGTTATCCACCACAGTTTAGACTGACGCGGTGCAGTGTTGTTTTTGCATTGTTTGATCGTCTTGCTTTTAATTGTCAATTTGTAGCGATTCGCTGTCAGCTAGCAAAGCCTCAACGTTCACTTGATCATTGGACGTTTTGTCCTGTTGTTTGACCGCAGATTGTGCGATGGTTTTGACACAAAGACAACCTGCACCCACCCCGTATGACCGACAGAGAATCCAACATTTAGCAGGTGAAATTTGAGGTAAGAATTATTTTGACGTGTGCCAATCATGGCAAAATTAGGTGCGTTTGATGGATCAGTGTGTTATCCTTCTGCAGGTTCCACACAGGGTGACCCATGCTTTCTGATGAGCTTGACTCCAAACCAGAGGTATTGTCATCATTCCCGTGACCCATAGATAGATAGATAGATAGATATTGATCCCAATAAAATGGGAAATTACAGTGTTGCAGAAGCAAAATCAGTCACACAGCACAGAATATAAAGGAAACACTAGGATACAATATACCTACATGTTAATTTGCAGAGGCAGCACACTTTGTTGTGACTTGGAATAATGCATTAAAGAAGACACGAGCTTGGCTCTTCTCTTTTTTCTCTTCTCAGCTGCTGGTGCAGTTTGTGCAAAACGCGTCCATCCCGTTGGTGCAGGGTCTGGAGGACTCTGAGTCCAAACACCCCTGCCTGCCCCTTCCCCTGCTGCCTCCAGCTGAGAGCTCGCTGTGCAGCCCACTGGAGCTCACAGGTCACCAGCCTTTGCTATGGTTTTATTCACCACAGGTCAAAAGCAGTACTATTCAGAGGGTACTCAATTTTCATTGTCACATAGGGCTGGGTACCGAATTCTATACTTTTTAGACACCGACCGAAAGTATTGAGTATCGAAAAAGGCCTTGTCGTTATCGAATGATACCACATTTAAATACCTAAATGAGTAAATCTCATCAGCATCAGTGAGCCAATCAGCATGCTTCTACCAATATCTAATTAAGCTGACTGTCTAACGTCATACGTTTAAAGTCATAGCTATTAGCCACTTTAATATTTAGATATTAAAAGGATTCACACACAAATCACTTGTGGTATTGTGTGACATGGTAATTCCAGGGCTTGTAATGGTTCAAAAATGTTCCATACCATTACAGGTACTCCTGTGATACCAATTCCTTACTTTTTTTTTTGTAAAATAAATTTAAAAAAATTACAACATTGCACAAATCTTTTAATTTATTTTTCAGTTCCTACGACGTGAACCCTCTCTCTCTCTTTGTGTATCAAATGACAATGTGAAAGGGGTGGCCTCTAGTGATGAAGCTACAGCTACAAGTATCACCTGAATCTGCAACTCCCCTCCACTATACAGAGATTTAAAGTTCCAGCTCATTGTTTAGCTGTTGGTTCACTGTCACTGCTCTCACGGTGTTGCTTTCAGACGCTGCAGGCAGCTGTTTTCAGCGGAAAAGCTCTTAAAATTAACTGTGCACTACCTGCTCACCACCAAACAGCAGGCAGACACAGTTAGGGTCTAGTGACTTCTGAAATTACAGTGTGACAGCTTGATGATAAAACGCTGACATAAAACTGGTTTACTGGCTTTAAAAGTTGAATAAGGTTTGTATGGAGTTTCTTGATAATAGTGTGAATACAGTGAGGAAAATAAGTTAAATAGTTAAAAAATCATACATTGTGATTTCTGGATATTCTTTTTAGATTATGTCTCTCACAGTGGACATGCACCTACGATGATAATTTCAGATCCCTCCATGATTTCTAAGTGGGAGAACTTGCAAAATAGCAGGGTGTTCAAATACTCATTTTCCTCACTGTATCTAGAGAAGAGTCTTGGAAGACCTGCATTTAGTTTCACTGGCTGTTCTATCACTTTTGCATATTTACAAACATTAACATTTTTTTTTTTGTTAAAAAAAAAAAACATCCATTACTCTGAGTACCTATACTTTGTGTAGTGTTTTAGGTTTGTGGATATTCTTCTCACAACATCTCCAGGTCCTTCAGACAATCAAGATCCCCTTTTAGACCTGAAGCTCCATCTGACTCCGCTATAGAAAATAGGTTTATCATTTACTTAAAATAC
Organism: Etheostoma perlongum; assembly: GCA_026937815.1. Classification (NCBI taxonomy): domain Eukaryota; kingdom Metazoa; phylum Chordata; class Actinopteri; order Perciformes; family Percidae; genus Etheostoma; species Etheostoma perlongum. The sequence goes on from CM049388.1 coordinate 19,435,532, forward strand.
TTGAGCATCAGTAGAGGGACAAATGCGCCCTATGACACAGTGTCTATGATCATTTGGCTACATGGGTATGATTCCCTGTAAACCTACTTTGAAAAAAACTGCACCTTGACAGTGCAGATAGAAACAATGATATATATATATATATATGTATATGTATATTGTATGTATTGATGTATTAAAGATGCCCTGTGGGTTTTTTTTTGTAAACACGTATTTATATTCAGTGTTTCCTACACATTTCATTATGTGTATCCCTGAATTTTGCTGCAGGGAAGAATATTTATTTATTTACAAAGAAAATTGTTGTCCTTAAAGGTTGGATTTTCCTTTTTTTGAATTAAGGCATTAAGATCAATTTCCAAATTTTTTGTATTCCTCTTTTTAATCAACTTTAGCATGGGGGTGTAAACTTATTCAAGCCACTGTACACTTGCCCATTACATAATGAAAAGGTTTTTATATCTATGTTGTTGCTGGTCTACACTAATGTTACTAAAGCAATCAATTACCATGCACTGAATTGACAGTGTAAACATAGTTTGATTATTTGTGACATTATTTTTGTGTTTTATTCTGGACTAAAACTAACAAACAATGGTTTTCTCCTCAGATGGAGGCCTGAGCCATGAGCCTGAGACTTCTCCCTCCCTGTCAGAGTTCGGAGGTGTGTCAGAGCGAAGCCCGTTAGTGGTCCAGACACGGGCCTCACCCAGCCCCCCACCCATCCTCCATGACCTACAACAGTCAGACAGCCCTTCCTACGTACTACTGAACCTTGCAAAAGGTAAGTCCAAAGTTTATTCCTGTATGATGAGTCACTTCTTGATGGATTTCAAACACCATTTTAAAGAGTGAGACGTTTTAAATTAAAACTCTAAATGTGATCTTGTGTCAGTACTTTGTGTCTCGCACGGCTCCCGATTCTACACACAGCTCTAAAAAGAAATTGGGTGACACATTTTCATGAAGAACTGTGAATTATTTTGGCTGGAAGAAATGATCCTTGGCAGGCCCATTCTCTAGATCCATCAGACCTTGGCGCGGGAGCCAAAAAATTAAATTTTGGTCTCTTAATTTACACCTTTTGTGCAGTGTGCTGTGTTCCGTCTGTGAATCAGTGAGTGATGTGAAGGATAGAAAAGGCTTTTCAGCAGACAGAATCACTTTCTTACTTATTGGTACATTAAATTCAAATCCTAAATAAAGGAGTGTTGTTTTTTTAGCGTGTTTGTGCTTTTTCAATGTGTGATAGATAGATACTTTATTCATCCCTGTGGGGTTAATTCGAGAGTTGTCCAGCATACTCATAGCTTTTCAGAATAAAGCTCTAACATCAAACCCAAAACTGCAGAGTGTGATGGGAGGACAATAATAAATTCATAAGTGTGTCCTAGAGGGACTGAGGCCGTTGATGATCATGCAGAATGTTGCATTGGCTTTGAGTTTTATTGTTTCACAGTGGTTTTTCCCTTTCAGGCATCACAGCCTCCTCAGAGTCCCTGATCTTCGCCGCAGATGGCGCCGGGGAGGATGACGATGAGGGGGTCTCATCAGGGGACTATGGGATCGATGGCAGTGCTCCCTGGTATCTGCGGGTACAGGAGCTGGCACACGACAGCCTGATTGCCGCGACGCGGGCACAGCTTGCCAGAGATGCCAAGGCCAGCCAGGACGCCAGAGCTGCAAGTGTCAGTAACGGTAAAAAGCACTTTGTCTCCTTTTTACCGGACAGTGAAGTCAAACTGGCGCTTCATAATGAAATACTTCCATGTTGCTGTTTATAGACATGTGCAGGGCCAGTGGCATGTGCATTCCAGCCTGTCTGTGATGTCATGTAAAACTAAAAGAGAAATAATGAAGGCTGTATTCAGGAAGCTGCACATGTTTATGGTAAGACAACATCATTGGCTGTTCTACTTATTATAGCAGGCATCAAAGACCGAAAGAAGAGAAAGGAGGTCAGCGCTGAGATGAAAATGAAATCATCAGCACCGACTGAAACTGTGTTCAACACTTCTCATCACAAGTCTCTAATTCAAAATGAATTAGTAACTTCGTCTAAACGGATTTGCAAGCCTGACTGCAGAGATCAAGTGACGGTCTAAATGTCCCATTATGGGGAAACATTGATCATGCTTCAGCACATAGTGTCTGTGGTGCTTTAATGTGCATTTAGTAGTATGACTACGCAGGCTTCAGATGCAGTGATCAGAAAGACAGACACAGGTTAGACAAGAGGAAAGGACAGCAGTAACCACAAAAGACAGGACCAGGTGGGGGGGGGGGACACAGGTGATCAGAAACAGCACGTGTTATAATGTGTTTGTTTAATCCGTACAACAATGAAGTATAAAAACATCAATTTTACTTATTTCTTTTGGGCATTTACTTATTTAGGACAGCTGAAGACATTTAAAGGGAAAGAGAGGGGTAATGGCTTCTAGCAAAGGGCTGCAGGCCGGAATCGAACCTGTTGCCGCTGCGCCCAGGAGTAAACCTCTAAATGCCCATGGGTGCCTGCTCTACCAGGTGAGCTGCCCAGGCGCTCGGGGACTGTTTTTGTTTTTGTTCTTTTGACTGGGACCAGAGACTTCCTGCAGTCTTCCCTGGTTGCCCAGCAATTTTGACCCTGTAGTCAAATATAGAGTCCAAAAGTTTCCAAATCAAGTATGATATAAAATGTGTTTCCAAACTATAGATAGTGGAGTTGGTTAGCGCAGCTTCTCCGCTTGCCAACATTATATCTTAACCTGTTGCTCACTCCATTTAATCTCTTCTCCCTCTAACTGTGAAGCTATCTGCTCTGGTCTCAGCTGTCGACCCACACCAGGAGTCAGGGCTCCATCACAGCCACTTTTAACTTCCCTCCACAGGATGCCTGACAGATAAAGGATTTGTCCATGACATTGAAGGCAACCCTGACTTCTAGCTACAGCTCCGATCTTTGAACTCCTCCGGAGCCAAATTATAGCCAGAGGTCCTGTTTACAAAATTGATACGAGAGTGAAGTTTATTTTCATCTTTGTCGGCTGCTAGTTTATCTCCTCCCATTGAAAGCTGGCTCTGTTTACCCTGGTTTATAATGTCTTATTCTGAGCCAGTGCACCAGTTAGGAAAGGGCTTAAAATACTTTGTTCATTGTTTTATTCAATATTCAATTATGATTTAACATACAAATCACTTATACATTCATTCAAAAAAATCAAACAGTAAGCTTAAAGTGTTACATTAAAACAAGGCAAAACAAGATCAGTAATAATACAAAAACGCTGGCAAACACCACCAGGCTGACCTCGACCCCCCCACACTATCCCAACCATGTGTCTCCACCTAAAACCTTTACAATTGTCATACATGGTGTGCTAGGATGTGGACTGTTGTACTGGATTTGTAGTTTTGAGTTATGATATGAGGGGTTTCCATGTTTTATTGAATAAGTTGAGCCTGTCTTTCAGCATGTACCTTATTTTTTCTAAATGAAGTGTGTTAGTTAAATCCTCTAACCACATCTTAGAGATAGGTACTAGGGGGGAATCACCTCCCGATACAATATAAGCACAATACTTATGCCACAATACAATGTTATTGTGATTTTAAACATATTGCAATATTTTGCGATATATTGCAATTTATAACCTTGACGTCCCCAAAAGGAAACTTTGTCAACATCTGTTTTATCTAAAAAGAAACATTTCTCTGTTTGTTCATCTAACTTTTATTTTATTGCTGCAAAATGGGACAAACTGACCAACACATGTATGATAAAAGATCCATACTTGGCATATGTGTATTGATACAGTATTAACACTGAAAATATCCCAATTCCATGCTGTATTGATTTCCCCCCCCCCCCACCCCTAGTAGGGTTTGTTCATTGTTGGATAAAATGTCTGCAGCAGACAGTAAGTGGTTTCAGTGCAGGATTAAAGCCAGTGTAATGGCTGCCCTCCGACTAACTTGCTGTAGATTAGCTGTAGTGTATCAGTTATAGGTGCATTCCTGCCAGCACGCCGTATGCAAAATTAGACCTGTTAAAGTCTAAAGTCTAAAGCAGGGAGTCCGGGCAGGTGAAAAGCGAGTGATTGCATTCAGCTTCGGGTGCTTTTCTTTTGGCTGCAGTTGTTCGGCAGGTCTCAGTCAGTACCCGATGATTAGCTTTTATACAGCTGGGCTCCAGAGGCCGGCCGCCTGGCACTCTTGTATTGTTTTCTGCACAACCCCGCTCACTTTCCTCTTCTGGTTGCCTAGGTGACCACACACACAGTTTGACAGCAGACGGGGACAAGCGAGAGCTGCCGTCTCGGAGCAGCCGCCCCCTCTCCAAGCAGATCCTCCGTTGCTCGTTTGAGGGTTGCTGCAGGACGTTCACCTGGCCGGCTCATCTCAAATACCACCTCAAAACACACAGGTGACACAATACACACACGGCCAGAGGATAATGGATTCAGACAGCCGTCCCAACAAGATGCCAATGTATGAATATTTAACCCTGTGCAAACCCTGGCTTATGTGGAAACGTTTACCAAATTCAAAAACAATAATAAAGCTCGCAGGCTAATACAGTTACCAATTTTTTATACAAGTTATTACACACAGTAGCTTTTAAGTATTATTGCCTGTTAAACCAAAATGCAAAACAGATGTTTGAAGTCTTAAACACAAGGTATTACTTTAAAGTGCGTCTGTTCCCCATGCATGAAACGTGTGCAGGCAAAGAAAATCAATTTGAATCATCTACATAGATTTCGTCCGACCTTTTATTGTCTACAACAAAATTCATAATATCACAGACAATAGG